>LR738711.1:95897189-96005784 GCA_902687465.1 Secale cereale | reverse complement strand
AATGCTCGTTCTGCTTAAGAGGGAAAGAAAGAGAGGAGGAAAAACAAGTATATGGCCTTACGGCCTGGTAATGCTTACCGGGGATGTGCATTGCGCAGGATGTCAAATGATGCATGCAAATAACAAAGAAAAGCATGGAAATGACAAATAGTGCGAAGCACAAAAGCTTTACTGATGCACGGGATCTGCGCCCGGCTTTGTACAAAGGTTTACATGCAACAGCGGCAAGACTTGTACAAAAGGTGGTTGCCGGAACGGATCACGGCAACCGCGCCTTACGGGTGAAACTTGCGAAGATGCTCTATGTTCCAGGAGTTGCTCACCGGTAGGCCTTCTTCGGTCTCAAGGCGGACAGCGCCGGGCCTTGTGACTTGTCTCACCCGATAAGGGCCTTCCCACCTCGGCGTCAACTTGTTGGAATTCTTGGCGGACTGAACACGCCGAAGAACAAGGTCGCCTTCCTCGAGACTCCTGGCCTTGACCTTGCGGCTATGATAGCGACGCAAGGCCTACTGGTATCGAGCAGCTCGTACAGCAGCCTGGAGACGTTCCTCCTCAAGGAGCAATGCGTCATCTTGTCGCAGTTGCTCTTGCTCGAGCTCATCATAAGCGAGCACTCGAGGAGATCCGTATACGAGTTCCGTGGGGATAACTGCCTCTGCTCCATAGACAAGAGCAAAGGTTGTCTGTCCGGTGGCTCGATTTGGTGTCGTCCTGATTGACCAAAGAGCCGTCGGCAACTCCTCTATCCAGTTTCTTCCGCACTTGTGCAGCCTGTCGAAGGTTCTTGTCTTGAGTCCGCGCAGCACTTCAGCATTGGCCCTCTCCGCTTGACCATTGCTCCTCGGGTGAGCAACAGAAGCGAAGCAGACCTTGGCGCCAAGGTCTTGGACGTACTGCATGAAGGTGCGACTAGTAAACTGTGTGCCGTTGTCGGTGATGCTCCTGTTAGGGATTCCGAAACGGCAAACAATTGATCTGAAGAACCTGACTGCTGACTGTGCTGTCACCTTTCTCACCGGTTCCACTTCTGGCCACTTTGTGAACTTGTCGATTGCCATATACAAGTACTCAAAGCCCCCGACTGCGCGGGGAAAGGGGCCGAGAATATCGAGCCCCCAGACCGAGAAGGGCCAGGACAAAGGGATCGTCTGGAGAGCTTGAGCTGGCTGATGAATTTGCTTGGCATGGAACTGGCACGCTTCACACTTGGTTACTTGTGCAGTTGCATCTTGGAGGGCTTCTGGCCAGAAGAACCCTTGTCGGAACGCCTTCCCGGCAAGTGCCCTTGCGCCAATGTGGTGGCCACATATGTCTCCATGTATCTCCGCCAATAGCTTCTGTCCATCTTCCCTGGAAATGCACTTCAACCTGACACCATTGAGTCTTCTTCTGTACAGTTCATTGCCAACGAACTGGTACATACTTGACTGCCTAGTTATTTTCTCTATCTCTTCTGGTTCGTCGGGAAGTTCTCCAGTTTGCAGAAAACAGACGATTTGTTGTGCCCATGCTGGAGCCGGAGGCTCAACAACAAGGACTAAAGGCATGAGGGCTGCTGCGGGAACCTCAGCTTCTACGGCAAGAACCTGCGGCTCTGCCGGAGCTGATGGTCCCCCGGCAAGCTCGCCGGGGCAAGGCTTGTCGGGAACGCTTGCTTCAACTGTACAGACCCTTGGATCTGCAGGAGCAAACTGTTCCTCAGCATCTTGGCTGTTGATCTTGGGGACCTTGGCGGCGGCTTCGAGAAGATCCGCCGGCAAGTAGTCGCCGGAGACCAATTTCCTCTTCTTGTTCTGCCCAACTGATGGTGTAACGGATGGCTGAGTTAACTTGAGCACGAAGGTCCCTGGTTCCACAGGTAACTTCATTGCAGCACACTTTGAGAGGCCATCTGCAATATCATTCTGAGCTCTTGGGACATGCTCCATTTGCAGACCTTCAAAGTGTTCCTCAAGCTTCCTCACTTCATCAACATAAGCTTCCATCAAAGGGCTCTGGTAACTCTTATTCACTTGTCGGACCACCAACTACGAATCTCCCCGCACAATCAACTTCTTGATCCCAAGCTCGGCCGCAATTCTGAGGCCGGCAAGCAAACCTACATACTCTGCAGTATTGTGTGTTGCTTGTTCCTTGGGAAAGTGCATCTGGACAACATACTTGAGGTGCTCTCCGGTGGGCGCTATGAGTACTACGCCAGCACCGGCGCCTTGCAGCGAGAAGGCACCATCGAAGTACATTACCCACTCTCTGTTTGCTTCTTGGACGGGGACGTTTGTCTCTGGGACTTCTTCATCTGGCGTTGGGGTCCATTCTTCTATGAATTCTGCCAAAGCTCTGCTCTGTATGGTTGAAGTACTCTCAAATTTGAGACCAAAGCTTGACAGCTCCAGTGCCCACTCGACGATCCTGCCTGTTGCTTCGGGATTCTGCAGTATCCTCTTCAACGGAAAGCGAGTGATCACTGTTATTTTGTGTGCTTGGAAGTAATGGCGCAACTTTCTTGAGGCCATGAGGAGGCCGAACAGCAACTTCTGCACCCCAGAGTACATTGATCTAGCCCCCTGCAGAAGGGAACTTACGAAATACACTGGGCGCTGCACCATCTTCTTCCGCACTTCTCCTTGTTCCTGCGCAGACTTGTCCTTGTCGGGGCCAGAGCTTGTCGGGGAAGCCCCCTGCTTGTCGCTTGATTCGCTTGCCGGGGATGTGGGTTCCTCATCTGCCTCCCTCTCCGCTACTAACGCAGCACTAACCACTTGATTGGTTGCCGCTAGGTACAACCGCAACTCCTCTTGTGGCCTAGGCGCGACAAGTATCGGAGTAGAGGACAGGTATCCTTTCAAGTCCTGCAGCACTGCCTCCGCTTCCGGAGTCCATTTCATAGGACCCGCCTTTTTCAAGATTTTGAAGAAAGGCAGGGCGCGCTCTGCAGACTTTGAAATGAACCTGCTGAGGGCAGCCACACAACCAGCAAGTCTCCTTACGTCCTTGACGCGCTTCGGGGCTTCGATCTGCTCGATGGCTTTTATATTGTCGGGATTGGCTTCAATCCCCCTCTGGGACACAAAGAACCCGAGAAGCTTGCCGGAGGGAACTCCGAAGGCGCACTTCTCGGGGTTCAGCTTGAGTTGGATCTTGCGCAGATTCTCAAAGGTTTCCTCTAAGTCTTGTATCAGGGTATCTTTGCTCTTCCTCTTGACCACTATATCATCCATGTAGGCCTCTACATTCCTGTGGATCTATGGCTCAAAAGCAGTGTGCACCACCCTCGCAAATGTCGATCCTGCATTCTTCAATCCAAAGGGCATGCGTATGAAGCAATATGTGCCGCATGGAGTAATGAATGCAGTCTTCTCTTCATCTTCCTTGGCCATGAATATCTGGTGGTAACCTGAGTATGCATCAAGGAAGGAAAGCAACTCACATCCAGCTGTGGAGTCAACAATTTGGTCAATACGCGGCAAGGGGAATGGATCCTTGGGACATGCTTTATTCACATCAGTGAAGTCTATACAAAGTCTCCACTTCCCATTGGCCTTGCGCACGACGACTGGATTGGCCAACCACGTAGGATGGATCACGCCTCTAATTAGGCATGCTGCTTCTAGCTTCTTTATCTCTTCGGCGATGAATTCTTGGCGCTCCACGGCTTGCTTCCTGACCTTCTGCTTGACGGGCCGTGCGTGAGGACAAACAACAAGCTTGTGCTCAATTACCTTCCTGGGAACGCCGGGGATGTCAGATGGTTGCCATGCAAACACATCGACATTCGCCCGCAGGAAGGCAACGAGCGCGCTTTCCTATTTGTGGTCGAGTGTAGCACTGATGGTGAAGGTACCACCAGTGCCGTCCTCCTTGGCGGACACCTTCTTGGTCGCCGGTGGAGCTGCCATCCCTTTCTTGCACTTGCCGGTGGAGCTCGATGGTGCGTCCTCGACGGCAGCGCAGCACTCCGAAGAGGTGTGTTTGCCGGAGTGGGCCCCAGAGCTCTTGCCGGACTTGGTCTTGTTCTTCCCCCCGGGAGCTTCAGTGGCAAGTGTATCGCTTTCTGCTGCGGCTGTTGCATCCCGGTAGATCTTGTCGGCGCAGATAAGCGCGTCCTTCTTGTCGCCATGGACAGAGATGACGCTTATCGGCCCCGGCATCTTGAGTACGTTGTACGCGTAGTGGGAAGCTGCCATGAACTTGGCGAGGGCAGGACGGCCAAGTATCCCATTGTATGGCAATGGGATATCAGCAACATCAAATTAGATCCTCTCCGTCCTGAAGTTGAGTTCCCCGCCAAAGGTCACTGGCAGAGTAATCTTCCCCTTCGGCTTGCTCCTTCCCGGGTTGATCCCTTGGAACGACCCGGTTTCCTCGAGCTCGCTGTCGGGGATCTATAGCTTCTTGATCACAGCTGAGGAGATCAAGTTCAGGCCGGCCCCGCCGTCAACCAACATCTTGGTGACCTTGAGGTTGCGGATAGTTGGTGAGACCAACATCGGCAAGCACCCGACCGCAGTTGTGCGGTCAGGGTGGTCCTCAAGGTCGAAGATGATGGGCGTGCTGGACCACTTCAGCAGCCTGCGTGACTCGACGGGCGGCTCAGCTGCGTTCACTTCTCGCACCCACTGCTTGAGCTGGCGGTGGGAAGTGTGCAGAGAGGCGCCTCCGTCGACACACAGAACCTCTGTGGCCTTCTGGAACTCCTGCTCACTGTTGTCTCCTTCTTCCATGTCGTCGTCGTCGTCTTCTTCCTCATCCTTGTTGCGGCCCCGGGGAGGTCTATCACCTTGCCGCTGCTTGGCCTTGCCGCGGCGTCCTCCCCGGCCATTGAACGGCCGTTTCTTGCTGGGCTCTCCTCCGCCTCCTTGGGCCTTCTCCTTGTCGCGACGCTCGTATTCAGCCTTCTGCTGCTCTACGAGGTACTCGACTCTTTTGCAGTTCTGAAGATCGTGGCCCTTGGTGCGGTGGATCTTGCAGTACTGCTTGTCGGAGCCGTCCTGCTTGTCGGCTGCCGCTACAGGGGCGGGCTCCTTGCCGGAACCGCCAGCCTGTGCCTTCTTGGCGGGCGCCTGCTTGCCGGACTGCTCGACAACCAGCACCTCCTTGCTCTTCTTCTTTCAGGTATTCCGCCGCCGGCTTTTCTTTGCCGGGGCGGCATCCTCGCTGTCGCTTCCTCCTGCGCCAGTATCCTCTCTGGGGAGTCTCCTCCCCTCTTCAGCGCGCGCGCACTTGTCGGCCAGAGCGTAGAGCTCGCTGACATCCCGGATCTTGGTCATGGCCATCTCCTCCCTCATCCGGCGGTTACGCACGTTCTGGTGGAACGCGCTGATAACCGCAGCAGGGTGGACGTCGAGGATGTTGTGCTGGACGCGGCTGAATCTTTGGATGTACTTGCGCAGGGACTCTCCCTCCTTCTGGGCGAGGATGTGGAGATCGCTCTCCTGGCCGTGAGGTTTGTGGCCGCCCGTGAAGGCGCCAACAAACTGGTGGCACAGATCTGCCCATGAAGAGATGGAGTTCTCCGGCAAGTGCATAAGCCAAGATCGGACGTTTGGCTTTAGCACTAGCGGGAAGTAGTTAGCTAGTATCTTCTCGTCGCGTCCCCCGGCAGCCTGCACCGCGATGGTGTAGATGCTGAGGAACTCCGAGGGGTGTGTCTTGCCGTCGTACTTCTCGGGTACGTCGGGCTTGAAATTCTTCATGCTGGGCCACTGGACTTGGCGCAGCTCACGGGTGAACGCAGGGCAACCTGCCGCGTAGGGCAAGTCGCCTGGTTCACCGGGCGCGTGCGCGTCGACAGCGGTCCCAGCGCGCTGATCTGACTGTCGTCGGGCTTCTCGTCGACGCTCGATGCGGGTTCGAGCGTCCTCTTGCCGCCTATCGTCGAGGACCTGGCGCTGGTCACGACGAGCCCGCGGATCCGACGACGCCGTGGAGTCGTCGTCGACGTTGATCCGGCGGGGTGGCGTCTTCTGCTTCCGCGGCGGGGAGTGCACGGTGGTTGCACCCCCGGCGGTCTTATCTCCATCGGTCTTCGTCTGGTCAACTTGCCGCGGCCGCGAAGTTGCCGGCTGCTGCGGCGTGTCGTTGTTGGCGAAGGCGATGAGGCTCTGGATCATCGCCCTCCGGTCTTCGGCCTTGTCTGCCGCTGGAGGGAAGTCGAGGAGTAGTTGTGCTCTTGCAAGAGCTTCTGCTGGAGAGGAGGGGAGCGGCGGCGAGCGGTGCGAGGAGCGAGATATGCTCGGACTTCTAACAGGGTTAGAAGGAGCAGTTTCTCGCCCCGGCGACCGCGCCTTGCTCGTACCAGCACGCTGGCCTTGAGCATCCCGCGATCCTCCGGCTTGACTACGCCCCAGCAAGCGTATGGTACCTCCAGTACCACGCCGCTGTGGGTCTTGTACCTCCTGAGAGGGACGAGGAGCGTGTACTGACGCCGAGGCTTTGGAATTCGCCCGGTCGTCCATCTTGTCCTTGGACTTGGTGGCGCCGTGAGTTTCCTCGCCGGCGACCACCCTTCCGCCGGCGTCTCCTCCACCAACCGTTGGTTCTGGTGGCGGTGGGATCGACACAGACGGGCCTCCGACCTCCGAAGCCTTCTTCTTCGGAGGCATGTTGATGCTAGTGATGAGGTTGATGAAGCTGGTGAAGTTGATGAGGAATGCGCCCGCGTGAGCGCCGGATCAGGTTCGCACAACCTCGACGCCCCCTACCTGGCACGCCAAAGATGTCGGGGGAAACTGTCCTCCCACGAGCACCTATGGGACCGGAGCCCCTTCTACGTTGCGGTAAGGGAGCGGAGGGAGCACGAAGAGCAGATCGAGGAGCACACGCGGGCAGTTTACCCAGGTTCGGGCCGCGCGGATGCGTAAAACCCTACTCCTGCTTAGGTTGTATTGAGCTCGGGAGCTTGAAGATCTACAGTACTAGCTACACCGAGCGAGAGAGTTGTCTAGGTTTCGAATCCGAACCCCCCCTACGTTGTGCATGGGCCTCCTTTTATAGCTCAAAGGGGTCACCGACAGGTGTCAACATAGAGGAGGGTAAAAGTGTAAATTTGGTGGTAGTTGTAACAGTGCGGGAATAGTGCATGAACAGTGGTCTTCACCTAACTTTGACAGTGGGGGACAAGGGCCTTAAATGCCCGTCGCCGTCGCCCCCAAAAGCGTCCGTCCATGCTTCTCCGCTCGCCACGGCGGTAGCCTCGTCACCGTGGCTTGCCATCGTGTGCCCCCAGGCTGCACAGCCATCTGCCACGTGCCCCTGGAAGGGCCCCAGGGCGACGCGTGGGCCGATGAGCTAGAGCGCGGGCACACAGCGTAGGTTTCCCCCGGCAAGCACCTTGCCGGGGTAGTGATCTTGCCGGGCCTGGAAGCTTGTCGCTCTCCGGGTCTTGCCGGGGTGCATAGTGCGCCGAGGCATCTCTTGAGGTATGTGTTCCTTGGCCTTCCTGGCAAGCTCCTCTTGCCAGGGTCTTGTGCTAAAGTGATAACCTTGAGCCTGGTGCGGCCTTCCCGGCAAGCTCCTCTTGCCGGGGCCTTGATCTTCTGCCTTGTATACTTTGTTCTTGAATGGCTTCATAGGGACCAGAAAGGTTCTTGGCGAGCACGTGGTAAGCCCTGCCGCGGGAAGCTGCTACTGCCCGTGCACAAGTTGGGGTACTAAGGTACCCCTATCTTAGTACACCGACAACCGAAGATCGAGGCGACAGCTCAATCTTTATCCGATTTCTGGCCTCCTCGATTCCCGCGGTTACCATTTTTATCTCTTCGGACTATAAATACCGCTGAGGCCCATCTCTTTTCCCCTTCTGCTTCTTCTTCCTTCGTCTCCAGCGCCCGAGCTTCCGCCGCCGTCCGTCGAGCTCGCCGTTGCCAACAAGTCCGGCCGCTGCATCCACCTGAACGCGACCAGAGAACTCGCCGCCGTCCTCTGTTTCCTCGGGTACGCTATCTTCTCCCCATAGATCTCACTTTTAGGTTTTCTTCTATAGCTCGCCATGAACCCTCGTTCTTGTAGTTCTTCGCTGTAGATTGATCTTAGCTGTAGATAAAAACTCGTTAGGCTTGATTCTCATCCGTACGCTTCCGCTCCACCATTATACTTTTAGCTTCTCCAGCACTGTTAGTTTAGATTGAACCTGTAGAGAACTCCCGCAGCCTTCGCTGAATATAACTTGTATTATTCTGTCTTTTCCTTGCATCTTAGATCCATATTTACCTCAGCTTCGTGTGGAAACTGTTTCTCACACTTCTAGATCTGCAACTCGCTTATATTGCCGGTTTAGCCATACCCTGCGCGTCATATGCTTGTCTTGACAGTTTTAGATTTAAAGCCGTAATCCACAATTGACGGTTTAACTTTCTCCATCTATCATCGTGAACCGATAGCTGTCTCACTCATACCTGCTTCCGGATTAGTAGATACCATTAGCCCCTTGTTTAAACCGCCAATTAAGTCCATAACTTCATAGAATACACCGGTTTATATCTAGCAGTTGGTAAACCGGGGCTTGCACTGTATTTTTCAGCACTCCCTCATCAGAAACGATGGCCAAACAATTTGTTGCTTGCAATTGGGTTCCTTCCCGGATCATGGAAAACGATTTAGTTGAAGCGGCCTCAATTGGTGTTCTGGGCCCTAAGGAAGTTCTGCACTGGCGGGCCCCTGGAAAGGAGTGCCCTCCTGAGCCTAAGGAGGGAGAAATCATAGTTTTTTATGATCATCTGGTCCGGGGTTTCAGCCCTCCCGGTTCAAAATTCTTCCGGGATGTGTTGGCCGCTTTTCAACTCCACCCACAAGATGTAGGTCCGAATTCTGTATCGAACATCTGTAACTTCCAAGTTTTCTCAGAGGCATACCTTCAAGAAGAACCATCAGTAGACCTGTTCTGGGATTTCTTCCATCTGAACCGGCGGACTGAGTTTACGGATGGACCTCATCAGGAGCTGGGTGGTGTCAGCATCCAGAAAAGAAAGGATGTGAGCTTTCCCCACGTCGCTCTTCACAGCCACCCCAAAGAATGGAACCAGACTTGGTTCTATTGTAAGGATACTTCACCTGAAGGAGAGAATCCGCTGCCGGGTTACCGCGCCTATCGTCTGGCAATAACCCATCCTTTGCCACAACGTCTAAGCGCCCATGACCGGGCTCGATTTGCCCCTCAACTTTCCAAGCTCAGGGCTATCGTGGCGAACGGTTTAACCGGCGTTGACTTCGTTCGCTGATGGCTTTCTTGGAGCATCCTTCCACTAAGCTGGCGCTCAAGTTTGATGTGCAAATATACCGGCAAACCGGAAGATCCTCAACGCCACACCAAAATAGTACTTCCTGACAATGAAGTTACTGAGTCTGCAAAGAAAATGCTGAACATCCCTCTGGAGGATTGCAACTGGACCGGCTTAGCTCCATTCTGCTTGACCAACAAACCGCCATCGGTAAAGTTCTTCCGACCCTTTCTTTTTCATCTTAATCCGTTCATATCAGTTGTCTTCAACTTGTTATTATTGCTTTGCACAGGCCAACGATCCTTTCTGGAAGAGAAAAACTCAGGATAAACCGGCCAAGCAATCCTGCCAGAAAACCTTTGCTGTCAAGAAGAAAAAAGCTGTTGCCGCTTCCGGTTCAAACCCTGAAGAGGATGATCCGGATTCTGAGGTACCAATTAACCCTTATGTCTTTTGATCTCCCTTTGTATGAATTTATGTTAATAATTCCTTTTCGCAGGACCTGGCAAAGGGAAGTAAAGCGGAGGGAGTTGAGGTAATTTCACTCTCTTCTGATTCAGAACCGTTGCCACCCAAGATCCGCCGGGTGTCCCGGAAATATCCATTTTCTCACCCTTATGCTTAATTGGACCCCAACTTTCTTTTGAAGAAACAGCAGCATGAAGCTCGCCGGACCACACGCCATAGCGGCCATGTGGTTGAATCGTCCGGAATACCCCTCACGCCGGCTCGCAGACGCCGCTCCGAGGTTTTGCTCACTCCAACCCTCCTTTATGCAAAAGCAGGCCTTATACGTAAACCACTTAAACCGTCTGATCCCAACTATCAGGAGGCTCCTCTATCCTCTTCCGGCGAGTCGACCGCTATGCAGGTCCCAGTGCTCAAGACCATCCCTGGGTAAGTCCTTCTTTCAAACGTCCGGTTTATTTTCCTGTTTTCAACTTTTTGATTCTCATTGTGCTTTTGACCTTTATCAGAATGCCCAAGTCTAGTAAAAATGCAAAGGCAAATAAACTGGCTGCTGAGACCACTACCGCCGAACCAGACGAGGACCCTGAGGCGGCCATCCTTCCAGAGGACAACATTGAAATTCAGCTAGATGATCCCGCTCCTATGGACCATGAAGATGTTGCTGCGCCGGGAGGTGATGATATGGAGAACACGGCTGAACCGGCAAGCCCTGTCCGGGTTAGTCCTCCTCGGGCTAGCTCGGCTCCTGTTAGTCCGGTGCACACTGCTGATCCTCTCCAGCCAACTGCTACCTCGACAGCAGATGTTGAGATAACCGGGTTAGGCTTCACTGCTCCCACCGAGCCTGTTACCTTGGCTAAGCATACTGCCAAGGAAGAAAATTTTCAACAAGATAAAGGCAAGTGGAGTACAGACTTGTCAAGCTATGCTCAATTGAGTGCCCAGGAACTTCATTCCGGGTATCTGAACCGGCTCTTCACCAGCCGCGACTATGAAGCCGGCTTAGTTAACATGATGAAGGACAAATATGAGGTGACTTTCTTTCCTTTTACTTTCCGTTTCTGCTTTGCACTTTACAATCCTATCTTTAGGCCATAGTAGCCCCCAAGTGCCGGTTTAGCTTCTTTGTAGGTGAACCGGGACTTGACTTATGTCTGAGAATGAATGTACATTAGCCCCCAAGTGCCAAGGGCATAACTCGTTTATGTACTTGGGACTTGCCTGGAAAACTTTGCTTTCTGTACGTCAATTGTACATTAGCCCCCAAGTGTCGGGTGCATAACTTGTTATGTGCTTGAGACTTTGATTGATCTGTCCCTCTAATCCGTTTGATTTCCTTGCAGGCTGACTTGAACCGGAGGGCTTCGGAGACAACTGAGCTCCGGAATAATTTGGCCTTCCATGAGACTGCTTCAGCCAAAGCTAAGGAAGAACTTGTCCTTGCTTTGACTAACATGGAAAAATTGAAGAAATATTTTGAAGCGGAGCAGTCCACATGGGAGGTGCAAAGGGACGCTCTTGAAAAAAGAGCAAAGGATGCCGAAGCCGCTCTCAATCCGGTTACGCAAGAATTATCCTGTTTGAAACAGCAAATAGAAAACATGACTTCTGCTATCTTCGGTGAGTACCTGTCTTTGTATATTTGTATCCTTGCAATGTTTGTGCCGTTCTAGTTTAACTCGCCAAATGTACATAGGGAGGCGCATAACTCATCTTGGAGACGATGTCCTGAAGAAGCTCAAGGCAGCTTATACCCTGGTGGAGCAGCTCTACTCCGACGCTCAAAGGGCTATCAATGTCATGTCACACAATAAACTGGCGCCGACCACCATCCAAGCCACCCTGGAAAAGTTGTCTGTCCTAACTGTACGTCTTGTGGAGGTGAAGAAGTCTGCTGCGCGAGCTGGCTCTCTCATGGCGCTGACCCGGGCCAAGGCATGGGTCCCTGGTTTTGACCCGACTGAAGCCATGAATGGCTATCCCAGCAATAAAGAGGACGGGTCAGCCTTCTCTGCTGAAGATCTCCGTGCTTTGGCTAAGGACATGCGCCCTCTTGCGAGTAAGCTTGCTGATGAAGCATATTTGACAAGGTATCATCCGGCTTATGACTTAGAAAATTCGCGGGTGGAGCGGCCGGTTTACGACACCGAAAATCTGATCCCACCAGTTCGTAACCACACTTTCGCTCCAGATATTGACCCTTCAGATCTTATCAATGATGAAGTGTATTTCCATGCCCTCTCCAAGATTGAATGGAGCGCTCCTGGTTTCCAACAATTGCTTGAGGTCGATGAAGACCCGGAACAAGTTGACCCTCAGCCTTCGCAGCGTGAAGAGGAGTCGTAAACCGTCCGGTTTAACTTGTAGTTGCTGAGTACTTTGCCAGAAAATTTTGATCCATTTAGGCCTTCAAGTGCCTTGTAATAGAATAGATGAGATATTGCCTTTGTCCCACTATCATGGTATTATTTTGTTTGGCACTCCCAATTTATCATCTGTTTGCAATGCTTGATCAATTTATATGACCTGTGTCTGCATAAACGAAGCTAAAAGATGTCCTGGCGGTTTACCACCGGACGGATTATACTGCTCTGACATATATATATATATATATATATATATATATATATATATATATATATATATAAAGGAATAGCTTTTGATCACAAACATATACCATACCTCTGATTAAGTGTGCTTGTTGACCTTAACCCGGTAGGAATAATTGATAGCGTAGGCGCTGATGAAGCCCTTGGCTCTCTTGTTCGGCTTAACCCGATGGCCGGTCCGGGTTACAATGAACGCCGGTTTAACTCTCGCTGGTGTTCATGACCCAGACTTTAACTTTGTAGATATATGGTCAGCCTTGTAGCTGTCCAGTCTCGCGTCAATGGACTTGGTTAAAAACCAATGATCACGACGACCAAAATTTGTGAAATCATAAAAAATAGAAATAAGGTTTTTGGGCAAATAAGACCATGTAGTCGAGGCCTTTTACGAGCTGCCAGGCTCCAAATTCGAGGCTTTTTATGAGCTGCCAGGCTACTGTCATTAACCATTTTAGCAAAGCCTGTCAAGATGCTCCGCAATCCTTAACCAAATCATCGATGACAAGCCACCCAATGTTTCAAAATCTCGTAAAGATTTTGTCTTTAGGTGATCAACTCGATGATCGTCAATTTAATGTAGCCAAGTTCAGGGTCCCGAAGGAGTAACTTGTGGCAAGTTCGACGGGTCATACCAGGTTTACCTGGACGGCATGATTTACTTGAGGCAGGCAGGTTAATACGGGGTTTTAGGTGCATGCACCGGGCTTCCGAGCCATGTTCACTACAAGGGTATTCAATTCTCTGCGAGCCCCCCGGTAGTTTGTGAGCCGTTTTTGCTCGTCGGGGCATATGTTTGAGCTGGGTTGGGCACCAACACTCTCTTCTACCCATCATCATCATGTGGAAATTGCCGAAGAACCAGAGCAGTGCTCTTATGATGGGCTTCATACCGCCGCCGTCTCAAGAGGCCATGGGAAACTCCCTTGCCCGCGGAAGCCCCCATGTGATTCTTGTTTGATAAGATGGCTGATTCCTTGATGTATCAAGGGCGCCGGTTTAGGAGGCCATGGTGAGCTTCCATAGAAAACTCCCATGTGATACTCCTTGAAAGAACACGGCTGATTCCTTGACTTTGTCAAGGGCGCCGATTTAAGAGGTCATGGAAGGTTTCTTTCGAAGCCCCCATGTGATACTCTTGTGTAGAAAAGACACGGCTGATTCCCTGATGCTATCAGGGGCGCCGTTTTAAGAGGCCATGGAAAGCTTCTTTCGAAGCCCCCATGTGATACTCTTTTTTGCGAAGAAGATGGCTGATTCCCCGGTGTTCCGGGGGCGCCAGTTTATTGTATTAATTATAATATATACATTATACATAAAGCGGAGCCAATGGCTCAAGTGTAGTAAGGTCGAAGAAGAGCGATGTTCCACGACTGCTTTGTCTCCTCCTCCGCCGTACGTGAGTCCTTATGTTCTCGAACGTCGACAAGGTAGTATGATCCATTGTGCAGATTTATGCCGACCTCAAAGGGTCCTTCCCAAGGTGGGGATAGCTTGTGCATATCTGTCTGATCTTGGATGAGCCGGAGCACCAGATCTCCTTCCTGAAACGTCCTGGTCTTGACCCGGTGGTTGTGGTACCGGCGCAAATCTTGTTGATAAATCGCTGATCGCGCTGCTGCCGTGTCCCGTTCCTCATCTAGCCGGTCCAAGATGTCTTGCCTTGCTTGCTCATTATCTGCTTCAACGTAAGCTGCCACCCGTGGTGAATCATGCCGAATATCGCTGGGCAGGACCGCTTCAACACCATATACCATAAAGAAAGGTGTGTACCCTGTTGATCTGTTAGGTGTAATGTTGATGCTCCATAAGACAGAGGGAAACTCCTCTACCCAACAACCCGGTGTTCTTTGCAAAGGAACCATAAGCCGGGGCTTGATGCCTCTCAAGATCTCTTGGTTGGCTCTCTCAGCTTGGCCGTTGGACTGAGGGTGAGCTACTGATGACACATCAAGGCGAATATGTTCTCTTTGACAGAACTCTTCCATCTCTCCTTTGGATAGGTTGGTGCCATTATCAGTTATAATGCTGTGTGGAAAGCCAAATCGGAAAATCACCTTTTTGATGAACTTAACCGCTGTTGCCGCATCACAATTACTGACAGGCTCTGCTTCGACCCACTTTGTAAATTTGTCCACTGCTACCAACCGGTGGGTTTTCCGATCTTGGGATCTTTTAAAGGGTCCAACCATATCAAGCCCCCAAGTCGCAAATGGCCAAGTGATTGGAATCATCCGCAGCTCCTGCGCCGGTACATGAGCACGCCGCGAAAACTTCTGGCAAGCATCACATTTTCTGACCAGGTCCTCTGCGTCGGCGTGAGCCGTCAGCCAGTAGAACCCATGACGAAAAGCTTTAGCTACCAAGGACTTTGAACCGGCGTGATGACCACAATCCCTTCATGAATCTCTCAAAGAATATCACAACCTTCCTTTGACGATACGCACCGCTGAAACGCTCCAGAGACGCTGCGGTGATGAAGTTCTCCATTGACGATAGTCATAGACTTAGATCGCCGGATTATCTGCCGGGCCTCCACTTCATCCTCTGGCAATTCACCTCAGCTCATATATGCCAGATAAGGGACTGTCCAATCCGGAATGACGTGAAGCGCTGTGACTAACTGTGCTTCCGGATCAGGGTCAGCCAAATCCTCCTCTGAAGGTATCTGCACTGACGGACTATGCAACTCATCCAAGAAGGTATTAGGCGGAACCTGTTTACACTGGGAGCCCAGCCGGCTCAATGCATCGGCCGCTTCATTTTTTTGCCGGTCTATATGGTCCACCTGATATCCCTTGAAGTATCCTGCGACTGCATCCACTTCTCGCCGGTAAGCCGCCATGAGCGGATCCTTAGAGTCCCACTTACCAGATACTTGTTGTGCCACCAGATCTGAGTCACCAAAGCACTTGACCCGGCTCAAGTTCATCTCCTTGGCCATCTGTAAACCGTGGAGGAGAGCTTCATACTCAGCAGCATTGTTAGTACAAGTAAATATTAAACGGAGGACGTAACAGAACTTATCACCTCGTGGGGAAGTTAACACGACTCCAGCCCCCGAGCCCTCCAATTGCCTTGAACCGTCAAAGTGAATTGTCCAATATGTATGATCCGGCTTCTCCTCAGGTGCTTGCAACTCTGTCTAATCATTGATGAAATCCACCAGTGCTTGGGACTTTATAGCAGTACGGGGCACATATTTCAATCAGTGTGGGCTAAGCTCAATGGCCCACTTCGCCACTCTGCCAGTGGCTTCTCTGTTCTGGATTATATCCCCCAACGGAGCTGAACTCACAACAGTGATTGGGTGGCCCTGGAAGTAGTGCTTCAACTTCCGGTTTGCCATGAACACACCATATACCAATTTCTGCCAGTGTGGATATATTTGTTTCGACTCAATGAGCACCTCACTGATGTAATAAACCGGACGTTGAACCGGATATTCTTTGCCTGCTTCTTTGCGCTCCACCACAATGGCTATGCTAACTGCACGTGCATTGGCGGCCACGTATAACAACAGCGGTTCCTTGTCAACCGGGGCTGCAAGAACTGGTGGTTCTGCCAATTGCCGCTTCAAATCCTCGAACGCAGCGTTTGCAGCATCGCTCCAGACAAACCGGTCCGTTTTCTATCATCTGATAAAGCAGGATCGCCTTCTCTCCCAAACGGCTGATGAACCGGCTCAATGCTGCAATACGGCCTGCCACGCGCTGGACATCATTGATACAAGCCGGTTTAGCCAAGGATGTGATCGCCTTGATCTTCTCTGGATTAGCCTCAATCCCTCTGTTTGACACTAAGAATCCAAGGAGCTTGCCTGCTAGAACACCGAAAACACACTTCTCCGGATTAAGCATCATCTTGTAAACCCGGAGGTTGTCAAAGGTTTCTTTTAAGTCCTCTATCAGCGTCTCCTCCCTCCTGGATTTTACCACGATGTCATCAACATATGCATGTACATTTCTTCCAATCTGCCCTTGTAGGCAGTTCTGCACACAACGCTGATAAGTTGCTTGGGCACTCTTGAGCCCAAAAGGCATGGATACATAGCAGAAGGCTCCAAAGGGAGTTATGAAAGTTGTCTTCTCCTGGTCCTTAACTGCCATCTTGATCTGATGATATCCTGAATATGCATCCAAAAAACATAGCCGCTCACATCCCGCCGTAGCATCAATAATCTGATCAATACGGGGGAGAGCAAAAGGATCAGTTGGGCAAGCCTTGTTCAAGTCTGTGTAATCAACACACATCCTCCAAGTTCCCTTTTTCTTTAGCACCAGCACCGGATTAGCCAACCACTCTAGATGAAATACCTCAACTATGAAACCTGCGGCCAAGAGCCTAGCCACTTCTTCACCTATAGCCTTGCGCCTCTCTTCATTGAAACGGCGCAAATACTGTTTGACCGGTTTAAACTTCGGATCAATATTAAGACTGTGCTCAGCGAGTTCCCTCGGTATACCTGGCATGTTAGAAGGCTTCCATGCAAAGATATCCCGGTTCTCACGGATGAACTCGATGAGCGCGCTTTCCTATTTGGGGTCTAGGTTAGCACTGATCGTGAACTGCTTGGACGAATCGCTCGGAACAATGTGAACCTGCTTGGTTTCCTCTGCCGATTTAAACTTCAACGCCGGATCATGCTCTGTAGTTGGCTTCTTCAACGGGGACATATCTGCCGGATCAACATTGTCCTTGTAAAACTTCAGCTCCTCCGTAGCACAAACTGCCTCAGCGTATGCTGCGTCTCCTTCCTCGCATTCCAACGTGATCTTGCGGCTCCCATGAACCGTGATGGTTCCCTTGTGACCCGGCATTTTAAGCTGCAGATAAACATAACACGGTCTAACCATGAACTTGGCGTAAACCAGTCTCCCAAACAGAGCTTGATATGGGCTCTTGATCTTTACAACCTCGAAGGTCACTGTTTCTGATCTAGAGTCATGCTCATCCCCAAAGGTAACTTCCAGATCAATTTTCCCAACTGGGTAAGCCGATTTACCTGGCACCACTCCATGGAACACTATGTTGGACTGTCGGAGCTTCTTATCTGTCAACCCCATACGTCGAAAAGTCTCATAGTATAGGATATTGATGCTGCTGCCTCCATCCATAGGTACGTGCGGCGTCGGCACAACTTGGCGTCTCCGCTCTATGGCTGGTAGCTGAACCGACGTGCCTGTCCCCGGAGCTCCTCCTCGGTTTACCTCTGGGCGGTTACTGGTTCCCGTTCCTGGTGTGCCAAAGAGATTCCTTGCCTTATAAACTGGTGGTAGACGAGTTTGTTGCCTTCTGTATATTACCTCATGTGAAGCGTTCTGATCCAGCCTGAGCCGAAAGGCTTGGGAGTCTAACTCTGCCTGCCTTGTAGCCATCCTGGCTTTCTCCGCATCCAGATCCAACTTAGCTTGCTCAATCCTGCTCTTCAACTGAGCGATCTCCGCATCATGCTGCGCCTTGTCGGCCTGGGCTACCTCCGCTGTTGCGAGCGCCGTCAAGTTATCGACTAAGGTGGATAGGACATCAGAGGGCGACGGGGGAAGGTCTCCAACTCTGGCTCCTGCTGCCTTTGAGGTTACCGCCCCGGTCGTCGAGGGCTGCTGCATAGGTTGTGATCCGGCCATGAAAACAGTAACCCTGTTCGGCGGATCAAAGGGGTCCGGAATACTATCGCCATCGGACACACCCTCGGACCGGCCGTCCTGCAACAGATACAAAGATTCGGTCTCTCCAGATGAAGATTCATCGTCGGAATAGACAACTGTCTCGCCACCAAAATCTGATATGTCCTCGGCTTGTACTCCATGCACTGCTCCAACGAAAACATGCTTCATGGCGGGCTGGATCCGGGCCGATCTCGCACGCTGAGCCGGCTCGACGATGTTGGGGAAGATGTCCGACTCAGGTCCCGGTTCGCCAATCTTGCCGATTGATACGTCCAAAACGTATCTATAATTTCTGCTTGCTCCATGCCTCTTTTGTGTGATATTGCTATGATATTTATACACTTCCATACACTTTTGATCATATTTGGACTAACCTATTAACTCAGTGCACCCCAGTGCCAGTTTCTGTTTTCTGCTGTTTTTGTATTTCAGGTTTTCCCATCACGTAAACTGTCAGAAAAATCCCGGAAAAATTATATAAAAAATCAGCGTTCCGGAAGCTTCCTTGCGGCCAAAGTAGGGCCGGAGGGGGGCCACCAGGGCTCCAGGCGCCCTGGTGGCGCGGCCCCCCTCCTGGCCGCGCCGGGGGGGGGGGGTGCCTGGGCCCCCCAGGTCTCCGCTGATGCCCCCCTTTGGCATATATTTACACCGCGTCCCGAAACCCTCGAGGATGGAACCCTTTTTCGCGATCTCATATCTGTTCCGCCGCCGCCGCGCTTCCAAGATCGGGAGCACCAGGAGAACTCTTCCCGGCACCCCGCCGGAGGGGAGGATCACCACCGGGAGCCTCTCCACCACCATGGACGCCTCCCGGATGAGTTGTGAGTAGTCTCCCTTGGACCATGGGTCCATGACCAGTAGCTATGTGATGTTCTCCTCCCCTCTTTGTGCTTCACTAATTAGACCTCGTGAGCTGCCCGACATGATCGAGGCACATATGTAATCCTTATGCTGTTGCTATGTTGAGTTTGCAGGGATCCGATGGATTGTGAGATTATGTTCAGATTGTGTGTGAGTAATATATTTGATTTACCTCTTTTATATTGATGTTCTTGAGTAATTCTTGCATGTTCTCCGTTGCTGTTTATTGCTTTGGCCAAGTAGTAGGTAGTAACTCCAAGAGGGAACGTTATGCTTGATTGTGGGTTCATGCCCCTCAATGACTAGTTTGAGTGACAGAAACATGAGTCTAGGGGATGTGTTGTTGCCACAAGGGGGAAAACAACGGTGCTTGTACTCGCGGGTGCAAGGATTGTTTACTTTACGCAAAGTTCTTTTAATGCAGTTGTCTGTTGCTTTGAGTTTACACTATAGGTGGGACTCGCAACTTAATACCAGCGAGATGTTCTGGATAGATATCTCAAGGTGGATGATTAGTAGTAGATGCAGATGGATTCCGGTCTACTCACCTTGGCGTACCGCCTATGCTTTTGAGCCTCAACCTTTCTTGCAGCATAGTTAGCATTGGTTTGCGCACATAATTCTTTCAAGTGCCCAGCTGTAATTCGTTTACCTCACATAGCTGTTTTATCGTCTTTTGGGAGAGAGACATCACTAGTGAACGTCATGGGACCCCGGTCCATATTACCATCACTGATCACATCCGCTATTTACTTTTTGTTTTTACTTACTAGTTGCAGTTATACCTATCACTATTTTCTCTTGCGTTTGATCCTTTGTAAACGACAAGGCCGGAGGGATTGACAACCTCTCTGTACTCGTTGGGAGCAAAGTTATTTGTATCTGTGTGCAGGTCCAGTCAGTTGCTAAATATCTGGCGCCGTTAGCAGTTGACACCTTCTTGTTGAACCTTGGAGTCTCAGGGGAAATCGATCCTTGGTATCTTTGCCAAGGGAAAACTACCGCTACACTGCATCTCAAACCTTCCACTTGGGGTAACCAACGAGGGGCGAGAAGCCATCAAGCAAAGTTTTCTGGCGCCGTTGCCGGGGACTCCACTCTTCAAGATAGGGGAGTTGCACGCTATCTTTTACCTTTGCTTTTTAGTCTTGTTAGTTTACCTTTCAGTTTTGCTTTAGTATCTTTTATCGAAAATCACAAAAATAATTATCTTGCTTGCTTGCTGCTATGGGTTCCACCAAGAACACCAAGTTGTGTGACTTCACTAGTCATAACAACGATGACTTTATTTGCACGCCTATCACTACACCTGCCACTTCAGCACCTTCTTATGAAATTAAACCTGCTTTACTGAACCTAGTTATGAAAGATCAATTCTCCGGTGCTGGAGATTGTGCTGCTTTACACTTGAACAACTTTGTTGAACTTTGTGATATGCAAAAGTACCAAGAAATAGATGGTAATATTGTTAAGCTTAAGCTTTTTTCCTTTCTCCTTGAGATGAGGAGCTAAAATTTGGTTTCAATCCTTGCCTAGAAATAGCATAGATTCTTGGGACAAGTGCAAGGATGCTTTTATTGGAAAATACTATCCACCTGCTAAAATTATCCAACTAAGGAGTAACATAATGAATTTTAAACAATTGGATAATGAACACGTCGCCCAAGCTTGGGAACGCATGAAGTCTCTTGTCAAGAACTGCCCTACTCATGGTTTGACTACTTGGATGGTTATCCAAACTTTTTATGCAGGCTTGAACTTTACCTCGCGGAACTTGTTAGATTCGGCCGTGGGAGGAACCTTTATGTCAACTACACTTGGTGCTGCCACGAAGCTTCTCGATGAGATGATGACCAATTATTCCCAATGGCACACCGAATGCGCTCCAACAGGTAGGGAGGTAAACTCTGTCGAGGAGATTTCCTCCCTAAATGAAAAAATTGACTTGATCATGTCTCTACTTTCCAAGCAATCTTCTATTGATCCTCGTGATGATCCTTTAAATTCTTTGATTGCTCATGCTTATAGGAGTAATTTTGGTAGCAATCCTAGACCGTTCCCCTCTAATTCCTATGGGAACAACAATGCTTATCCTAGCACCAAGAACTCCACCCAAAAAGATAGAGACATGCCTGGTTATGAGAAACTTCTAGAAATAGAGAAGGCCACTAAGAACTACATGCACACCCAATATGAACAAAACAAAATCTTCTCGAGGAAATTAAATGAGCATACTGCTATCTTGCAAGACATTGGTAGACAACTAGAGAGCCTAAATATTGAGATTTCTAACCTCCAGACTAGGCTCACCATCACTGAGACCCAAGTTTCCAATATGTCCCACACACAAGCCACTTTGATAAACCAAATGGCAGCTAAACCCGAAGTGGTTGCACCCCTAAGGGAGGAAGAAGATAGAATTAAGAACCTTCCTACCCACCACACTGTTGCTACTATCCAAGTTGTTGAGGATATCCAAACTCTTAGCACCCAATGCACTCCTGGTCCCATTGGACCTATTAATGGTGATGCTATGACTATAGAAACTACCAAACAAGTTAGCCTAAAGGACACCACTACCACTTTACTTGATAGTAGTGACCTTGATTTTGATAATTGCACCCTCACCGAAGTTATTGATTTCCTTCACAAGATGTCTAGAGATCCCCGCACTAGCACGCTTAACCTTGCCTTCACCGAGCATATCACTAATGCTCTCATCAAAGCTAGGGAGGAGAAACTTAGAGTAGAAGCCTCCATACCTAGAAAGCTAGAAGATGGTTGGGATCCTATGATTAAAATTAAGTTGAATAACTTCTCTTGCTATGCTTTATGTGATGTTGGAGCTAGTACCTCCGTTATGCCCAAAAGAATATATGATATGCTTAAATTGAAACCTTTTGATTCTTGTTCTTTTGGTGTTCGTCTTGTTGATTCTTCCATAAAGAAACCTTTGGGGAGGATCGACGATGTTCTTATCATTGTCAATGACAATTACGTTCCCGTTGATTTTACTATTATGGATATTGAATGTGAACCTTCTTGTCCAATTATTTTGGGACGTCCTTTTCTTCGCACTGTTGGTGCCATCATTGACATGAAAGAGGGGAATATAAGATTCCAATTTCCTCTCAAGACAGGGATGGAACACTTCCCTAGGAAGAAGATTAAGTTACCTTTTGAGTCCGTTATACGGGCTAGCTATTCTTTTACTCTTGATAAGACTTGATCTCTTTACATTATGCCTAGCTTAAAGGCATAAAAGAAAGCGCTTTTGGGAGGCAGCCCACAATGAATAAAATTTTATTTTGCTTTTGTTGTGTCTTGATGTTGTTACTACATTAGCATCATCATTGTATCTTTACTTTTCAGCTTTGTGCTAAGTGTAGCCTCTGATTGCCAGAAAGTTCAAAAGTTGTGACGTGCTCTCCAGGAAACAGATTATGTCCTTGGACAGAAAAATTCGTATAAAATCACCAGGTCATCTTTTTGGTCTGAATTTTTTCGACAGCGTGCTCTATACAATTGTCTTTCGGGCGTCTGTTCTGAGTTTTTTTATTAGAGTTGCAGAATTGCCCCGAAAAAATCATTTACTACCTGCTGGTCTGTTTTTCACAGATTCTGCCCTGATTTGCCTTTTCTTCATTTTGCAAACCTTGAGCTTGCTTTTTCTTTGCAAAAACCTTTTGGTAATCTTGAGAAATAGTAGACCTTCAAGAATATCCTTATTTCCAGCAAGGAACAATTATTTTATTATGGGTACTAACCTCGCTAATCAGATTATGATGAGTTATGTATGAAGGGAGTTTTCAAGTGTGCGAGGGAAGATGATAAAAAGATTCAGGAGTGTCAAACGCTCAAGCTTGGGGATGCCCCCATGCACCCCAAGAAATATTCAAGAAGACTCAAGCGTCTAAGCTTGGGGATGCCCCCGTGCATCCCCTTCTCCATCAACAATTGTCAGTTCGTCTTTCGTTCCACTATATTTTTATCACTTCATGTGTTATGTGCTATGCTTGGAGCGTCTTGCTTTTAGTTTCCTTTTTAGTTTTCTTTAGCTTTGCTTGCTTTTCATAAACGAGTTGGAACTCAGCTTTCTTTGTGTGGGAGAGAAACACGCTCCACTTCAACCTAGAACATAACATAGAATTTTCATGTCTATCTTTGTTGTGTGTGTTCTTGGTCTTTCAATAGCTACTATCATGTTCAGCTCTTAGTTTTCATGCTTATCTTTTTAAAGAGCTTTTGTTTAGTTGGTCGCTGGAACTCTCTTTAGTTATCATGCTTATCTTATTAAGAGAGTTGGCTTCTGTTGCATTGGTTGATATGTCTATGATAAAATGCTATGTGCATAATGATGCTTAGTAGTTCATGTTTTCTTATGGTTAGTCTCAAATAGCTGGGGGGTTCTCAATGTGTTAATGGAGTACCAACATGGTTTGTTTGCCTATGATGTGGTATGGTTTAGTGATATCTTCCTTCGAGAATTTATTTTGATTGACTTGGCTGTCGGTGTACTAAGATAGGGGTACCTTAGTACCCCAACTTGTGCACGGGCAGTAGCAGCTTCCCGTGGAAGGGCTTACCACGTGCTCGCCAAGAACCTTTTCTGGTCCCTACAAAGCCATTCAAGAACAAAGTATACAAGTCAGTAGGTCAAGGCCCCGGCAAGAGGAGCTTGTCGGGAAGGCCGCACCAGGCTCAAAGTTACCACTTTAGCACAAGACCCTGGCAAGAGGAGCTTGCCAGGAAGGCCAAGGAATACATATCTCAAGAGATGCCTCGGCGCACCATGCGCCCCGGCAAGACCCGGGGAGCGACAAGCTTTCCGGGCCCGGCAAGATCACGCCCCCGGCAAGGTGCTTGCCGGGGAGACCTATGCTGTGTGCCCGCGCTCCAGCTCATCTGCCCACGCGTCGCCCTGGGGCCCTTCCAGGGGCGCGTGGCAGGCGGCTGTGCAGCCTGGGGCACACGGTGGCAGGCCACGGTGACGAGGCTACCGCCGTGGCGAACGGAGAAGCATGGACGGACACTTTTGGGGTCGACGGCGACGGGCATTTAAAGCCATTGTCCCCCACTGTCTAAGTTAGGTGAAGACCACTGTTCATATACTATTCATGCACTGTTGCTACTACCACCAAATTTACACTTTTACCCTCCTCTACGTTGACACCTGTCGGTGACCCCTTTGAGCTATAAAAGGAGGCCCATGCACAACATAGAGGGGGTTCGGATCCGAAACCTAGACAACTCCCTCGCTCGGTGTAGCTAGTACTGTAGATCTTCAAGCTCCCGAGCTCAATACAACCTAAGCAGGAGTAGGGTTTTACGCGTCCGCGCGGCCCGAACCTGGGTAAACTACCCGCGTGTGCTCTTCGATCTGCTCTTTGTGCTCCCTCCGCTCCCTTACCACAACGTAGAAGGGGCTCCGGTCCCATAGGTGCTCGTGGGAGGACAGTTTCCCCCGACATCTTTGGCGCGCCAGGTAGGGGGCGTCGAGGTTGTGCGAACCTGATCCGGCGCTCACGCGGGCTCAACCCTCAGCAACCTCTCCAGCTTCATCAACCTCATCGACAGCATCAACATGCCTCCGAAGAAGAAGGCTTCGGAGGTCGGAGGCCCGTCTGCGTCGATCCCACCACCACCAGAACCAACGGTTGGTGGAGGAGACGTCAACGGAAGGGTGGTCGCCGGCGAGGAGACTCACGGCGCCACCAGGTCCAAGGACAAGACGGACGACCGGGCGAACTCCAAAGCCTCGGCGTCAGTACACGCACCACGTCCTTCTCAGGAGGTGCAAGACCCGCAGCGGCGTGGTACGGGAGGTACCATACGCTTGCTGGGGCGTAGACAAGCCGGAGGATCGCGGGATGCTCAAGGCCAGCGTGCTGGTACGAGCAAGGCACGATCGCCGGGGCGAGAAACTGCTACTTCTAACCCTGTTAGAAGTCCGAGCATATCTCGCTCCTCACACCGTTCGCCGCCGCTCCCCTCCTCTCCAGCAGAAGCTCTTGCAAGAGCACAGCTGCTCCTCGACTTCCCTCCAGCGGTGGATAAAGCCGAAGACAGGAGGGCGACGATCCAGAGCCTCATCGCCTTCGCCAACAACGACACGCCGCAGCAGCCGGCAACTTCGCGGCCGCGGCAAGTCGACCAGACGAAGGCCGATGGAGACAAGACCGCCGGGGGTGCAACTACCGTGCACTCCCAGCCGCGGAAGCAGAAATCGCCACCCCGCCGGATCAACGTCGACGACGACTCCACGGCATCGTCGGATCCGCGGGCTCGCCGCGATCAGCGCCAAGTCCTAGACGACCGGCGACAAGAGGACGCTCGGACTCGCATCGAGCATCGACGAGAAGTCCGACGACAGTCAAATCAGCGCGTTGGGACCGCTGTCGACGCGCACGCGCCCGGTGAACTAGGCGACTTGTCGTACACGGCAGGTTGCCCCGCGTTCACCCGTGAGCTGCGGCAAGTCCAGTGGCCCAGCATGAAGAATTTCAAGCCCGACGTACCCGAGAAGTACGACGGCAAGACACACCCCTCGGAGTTCCTCAGCATCTACACCATCGCGGTGCAGGCTGCCAGGGGACGCGATGAGAAGATATTAGCCAACTATTTCCCGCTTGTGCTTAAGCCAAACGTTCGGTCTTGGCTTATGCACTTGCCGGAGAACTCCATCTCTTCATGGGTGGATCTGTGCCACCAGTTTGTTGGCGCCTTCACGGGCGGCCACAAACCCCACGGCCAGGAGAGCGATCTCCACATCTTAGCCCAGAAGGAGGGAGAGTCCCTGCGCAAGTACATCCAAAGATTCAGCCGCGTCCAGCACAACATTCCCGACGTCCACCCTGCCGCGGTTATCAGCGCGTTCCACCAGAACGTGCGTAACCGCCGGATGAGGGACGAGATGGCCATGACCAAAATCCGGGATGTCAGCTAGCTCTACGCTCTGGCTGACAAGTGCGCGCGCGCTGAGGAGGGGAGGAGACTTCCCGGAGAGGATACTGGCGCAGGAGGAAGCGACAGCGAGGATGCCGCCCCAGCAAAGAAAAGTCGGCGGCGGAACAACAGAAAGAAGAAGAGCAAGGAGGTGCTGGTTGTCGAGCAGTCCGGAAAGCAGGCTCCCACCAAGAAGGCACAGGCTGGCGGTTCCGGCAAGGAGCCCGCCCCTGTAGCGGCAGCCGACAAGCAGGACGGCTCCGGCAACCAGTACTGCAAGATCCACCGCATCAAGGGCCACGATCTTCAGAACTGCAAAAGAGTCGAGTACCTCGTAGAGCAGCAGAAGGCTGAATACGAGCGTCGCGACAAGGAGAAGGCCCAAGGAGGCGGAGGAGAGCCCAGCAAGAAGCGGCCGTTCACTGGCCGGGGAGGACGCCGCGACAAGGCCAAGCAGCGGCAAGGTGACAGACCTCCCCGGGGCCGCGACAAGGATGAGGATGAAGGCGACGATGACGACATGGAAGAAGGAGAAAACAGCGAGCAGGAGTTCCAGAAGGCCACAGAGGTTCTGTGTGTCGACGGAGGCGCCTCTCTGCACATTTCCCACCGCCAGCTCAAGCAGTGGGTGCGAGAAGTGAACACAGCTGAGCCGCCCATCGAGTCACGCAGGCTGCTGAAGTGGTCCAGCACGCCCATCATCTTTGACCTTGAGGACCACCCTGACCGCACAACTGCGGTCGGGTGCTTGCCGATGTTGGTCTCACCAACTATCCGCAACCTCAAGGTCACCAAGATGTTGGTTGACGGCGGGGCCGGCCTGAACTTGATCTCCTCAGCTGTGATCAAGAAACTACAGATCCCCGACAGCGAGCTCGAGGAAACCGGGTCGTTCCAAGGGATCAACCCGGGAAGGAGCAAGCCGAAGGGGAAGATTACTCTGCCAGTGACCTTTGGAGGGGAACTCAACTTCAGGACGGAGAGGATAACATTTGATGTTGCTGATATCTCATTGCCATACAATGGGATACTTGGCCGTCCTGCCCTCGCCAAGTTCATGGCAGCTTCCCACTACGCATACAACGTACTCAAGATGCCGGGGCCGATAAGCGTCATCTCTGTCCCTGGCGACAAGAAGGACGTGCTTATCTGCGCCGACAAGATCTACCGAGATGCAGCAGCCGCGGCAGAAAGCAACACACTTGCCGCTGAAGCTCCCGGGGGGAAGAACAAGACCAAGTCCGGCAAGAGCTCTGGGGCCCACTCCGGCAAACGCACCTCCTCGGAGTGCTGCGCTGCCGTCGAGGACCCACCATCGAGCTCCACCGGCAAGTGCAAGAAAGGGATGGCAGCTCCACCGGCAACCAAGAAGGTGTCCGCCAAGGAGGACGGCACTGGTGGTACCTTCACCATCAGTGCTACACTCGACCACAAATAGGAAAGCACGCTCATTGCCTTCCTGCGGGCGAATGTCAATGTGTTTGCATGGCAACCATCTGACATCCCCGGCGTTCCCAGGAAGGTAATTGAGCACAAGCTTGCTATTTGTCCTCACGCACGGCCCGTCAAGCAGAAGGTCAGGAAGCAAGTCGTGGAGCGCCAAGAATTCATCGCCGAAGAGATAAAGAAGTTGGAAGCAGCAGGCCTGGTTAGAGGCGTAATACATCCCACGTGGTTGGCCAATCCAGTCGTCGTGCGCAAGGCCAATGGGAAGTGGAGACTTTGTATAGACTTCACTGATGTGAATAAAGCATGTCCCAAGGATCCATTCCCCTTGTCGCGTATTGACCAGATTGTTGACTCCACAGCTGGATGTGAGTTGCTTTCCTTCCTTGATGCATACTCAGGTTACCACCAGATTTTTTCATTGCCAAGGAAGATGAAGAGAAGACTGCATTCATTACTCCATGCGGCACATATTGCTTCATACGCATGCCCTTTGGATTGAAGAATGCAGGATCGACATTTGCGAGGGTGGTGCACACTGCTTTTGAGCCACAGATCCACAGGAATGTAGAAGCCTACATGGATGATATAGTGGTCAAGATCAAGAGCAAAGCTACCCTGATACAAGACCTTGAGGAAACCTTTGAGAATCTGCGCAAAATCCAACTCAAGCTGAACCCCAAGAAGTGCGTCTTCGGAGTTCCCTCCGGCAAGCTTCTCGGGTTCTTTGTGTCCCAGAGGGGGATTGAAGCCAATCCCGACAAGATAAAAGCCATCGAGCAGATTGAAGCCCCGAAGCGCGTCAAAGACGTAAGGAGACTTGCTGGTTGTGTGGATGCCCTTAGCAGGTTCATTTCAAAGTCTGCAGAGCGCGCCCTGCCTTTCTTCAAAATCTTGAAAAAGGCGGGTCCTATGAAATGGACTCCGGAAGCGGAGGCAGCGCTGCAGGACTTGAAAGGATACATGTCCTCTACTCCGATACTTGTCGCACCTAGGCCACAAGAGAAGTTGCTGCTGTACCTAGCAGCAACCAATCAAGTGGTTAGTGCTGCGTTGGTAGCGGAGAGGGAGGCGGATGAGGAACCCACATCCCCGGCAAGCGAATCCAGCGATAAGCAGGGGGCTTCCCCGACAAGCTCTGGCCTCGACAAGGACAAGTCTGCGCAGGAACAAGGAGAAGTGCGGAAGAAGATGGTGCAGCGCCCAGTGTATTTCGTAAGTTCCCTTCTGCAGGGGGCTAGATCAAGGTACTCTGGGGTGCAGAAGTTGCTGTTCGGCCTCCTCATGGCCTCAAGAAAGCTGCGCCATTACTTCCAAGCACATGAAATAACAGTGGTCACTCGCTTTCCGTTGAAGAGGATATTGCAGAATCCCGAAGCAACAGGCAGGATCGTCGAGTGGGCATTGGAACTGTCAAGCTTTGGTCTCAAGTTTGAGAGTACTTCAACCATACAGAGCAGAGCTTTGGCAGAATTCATAGCAGAATGGACCCCAACGCCAGATGAAGAAGTCCCAGAGACAAACGTCCCCGTCCAAGAAGCAAACAGAGAGTGGGTAATGTACTTCGATGGTGCCTTCTCGTTGCAAGGCGCCGGTGCTGGCGTAGTACTCATAGCGCCCACCGGAGAGCACCTCAAGTATGTTGTCCAGATGCACTTTCCCAAGGAACAAGCAACAAACAATACTGCTGAGTATGAAGGTTTGCTTGCCGGCCTCAGAATTGCGGCCGAACTTGGGATCAAGAAGTTGATTGTGCGGGGAGATTCACAGTTGGTGGTCCGACAAGTGAATAAGAGTTACCAGAGCCCTTTGATGGAAGCTTATGTTGATGAAGTGAGGAAGCTTGAAGAACACTTTGAAGGTCTGCAAATGGAGCACGTCCCAAGAGCTCAGAATGATATTGCAGACGGCTCGTGCTCAAGTTGCCTCAGCCATCCGTTACACAATCAGTTGGGCAAAACAAGAAGAGGAAGTTGGTCTCCGGCAACTACTTGCCGGCGGATCTTCCCGAAGCCGCCGCCAAGGTCCCCAAGATCAACAGCCAAGATGCTGAGGAACAGTTTGCTCCTGTAGATCCAAGGGTCTGTACAGTTGAAGCAAACGTTCCCGACAAGCCTTGCCCCGGCGAGCTTGCCGGGGGACCATCAGCTCCGGTAGAGCCGCAGGTTCTTGCCGTAGAAGCTGAGGTTCCCGCAGCAGCCCTCATGCCTTTAGTCCTTGTTGTTGAGCCCCAGGCTCCAGCATGGGCACAACAAATCGTCCGTTTTCTGCAAACTGGAGAACTTCCCGACGAGCCAGAAGAAATAGAGAAAATAACCAGACAGTCAAGTATGTACCAGTTCGTTGGCAATGAACTGTACAGAAGAAGACTCAATGGTGTCAGGTTGAAGTGCATTTCCAGGGAAGATGGACAGAAGCTGTTGGCAGAGATACATGGAGGCATATGTTGCCACCACATTGGCGCAAGGGCACTTGCCGGGAAGGCGTTCCGGCAAGGGTTCTTCTGGCCAGAAGCCCTCCAAGATGCAACTGCACAAGTAACCAAGTGTGAAGCGTGCCAGTTCCATGCCAAGCAAATTCAACAGCCAGCTCAAGCTCTCCAGACGATCCCTTTGTCCTGGCCCTTCTCGGTCTGGGGGCTCGATATTCTCGGCCCCTTTCCCCGCGCAGTCGGGGGCTTTGAGTACTTGTACGTAGCAATCGACAAGTTCACAAAGTGGCCAGAAGTGGAACCAGTGAGAAAGGTGACAACACAGTGAGCAGTCAGGTTCTTCAGATCGATTGTTTACCGTTTTGGAATCCCTAACAGGATCATCACCGACAACGGCACACAGTTTACCAGTCGCACCTTCATGCAATACGTCCAAGACCTTGGCGCCAAGGTCTGCTTCGCTTCTGTTGCTCACCCGAGGAGCAATGGTCAAGCGGAGAGGGCCAATGCTGAAGTGCTGCGCGGACTCAAGACAAGAACCTTCGACAGGCTGCACAAGTGCGGAAGGAACTGGATAGAGGAGTTGCCGGCGGCTCTTTGGTCGATCAGGACGACACCAAATCGAGCCACCGGACAGACACCCTTTGCTCTCGTCTATGGAGCAGAGGCAGTTATCCCCACGGAACTCGTATACGGATCTCCTCGAGTGCTCGCTTATGATGAGCTCGAGCAAGAGCAACTGCGACAAGATGATGCATTGCTCCTTGAGGAGGAACGTCTCCAGGCTGCTGTACGAGCTGCTCGATACCAGCAAGCCTTGTGTCGCTATCATAGCCGCAAGGTCAAGGCCAGGAGTCTCGAGGAAGGCGACCTTGTTCTTCGGCGTGTTCAGTCCGCCAAGAATTCCAACAAGTTGACGCCGAAGTGGGAAGGCCCTTATCGGGTGAGACAAGTCACAAGGCCCGGCGCTGTCCGCCTTGAGACCGAAGAAGGCTTACCGGTGAGCAACTCCTGGAACATAGAGCATCTTCGCAAGTTTCACCCGTAAGGCGCGGTTGCTGTGATCCGCCCCGGCAACCACCTTTTGTACAAGTCTTGCCGCTGTTGCATGTAAACCTTTGTACAAAGCCGGGCGCAAACCCCGTGCATCAGTAAAGCTTTTGTGCTTCGCACCATTTGTCATTTCCATGCTTTTCTTTGTTATTTGCATACATCATCTAACATCTTGTGCTATGCACATCCCCGGTAAGCATTACCAGGCCGTAAGGCCATATACTTGTTTTTCCTCCTCTCTTTCTTTCCCTCTTAAGCAGAAGGAGTACTCCTCGCGCACAAGTTTGCCGGGGGGGAAGGAGATGGAGACAGAACCAAGTGCTATTCAAGAAAGAAAAGCCTTGTCGGGGAGCAAGCAATCTATGAAAGCTAAGTTACCAAAGTTTGAGTAATACAAATTTTTAAATTTTAGTTGTCTTCCTTGAACAACCACACTTTGTATGGAAAACCTGTGCGCGGAGGAACCTACCTGTGGCTAGCCGCGCCCTTACTTTGTTTCGAGCACGCTCAACGGCTTAAGTGAGCTGCGACAAGTGTCGCGCCCTTATTTCGTTTTCGAGTTCGCTCAGCAAACTAAGTGTGCTGCGACTAGCTACGGCAAGGTTTCTTGCCGGCGAGGCCTTTGCCAGCAGGCTGCTAAGAGTCCAGCACTCAGCGCTCGCGGCAAGGGCCCTTTGCCGGCAAGTTCCCTAAAAGCGTAGGGTGGAATACATACAAAGTGAAGAGACCAAAACAAGGGAGATAACACTGCATTGATAGCTCAAAATAAGATTGTATATTACAAAGATAGCTTGCCGCTGTTCTAATCAACTACTGCCTATGACTTAATTGGCAGCGGCAAAGGAAGAAAGGAATCTAATCTATGCGATCGCCTTCACGCCTCGTGATCTTGCCCACCTTGGCGACGATGTGGGCAACTTGTGCCCTCAGCGCCTCCTGGTCAGCCTCGGGCGGCAAGGTGCGGAGGACATTGACGAGGTTGATGCCGGGGTTGCGGTAGACGATCTTCGACGAGACTCGCTCCATGGTGCCCATGCAGAGCCGACGCGCCTCGTCGGCCAGCTGCACGGGGATCTTCTCCCGCAGCTGCGCAAGCGCCGGCGCAATCCCCCTGAAGAACAGACTCAACTTGGCGCTGTGGGGGAGACTCTCGTCCGGGGAGTACACGAGATGCTCCGCCTTCAGCGCCATCATCTCCATGTCAATCTTGGCAGCGGAGGTGACCAGCTCATCAGTCCACTGCTCCACTGCCCGGCTGAAGTTGTTCGCCGAGACGGCGGCGCTATCCACCAAGGCCCTTTCCTTGCGGAGTTCGTCCTTCAGCTTCGTCTCGCGGTCCCGGGCAGCGTCGAGCGATCCAGTCAGGGTGGAAACCTTCAACTCTAAGTCAGCGATAGAGTCCTTGGCGGCAGAGAGCTCTGTGCCCTTCTCGGAGAGACGTACCTGCAACTCCGAGTTGGTGTGGGCATCTTTCTCCCGCTCCACATTGAGCGTAGTGACTCTGTCCTCGCTCGCCTTCAGGAACAACTCCAGCTGCGCCACCCTGGCCGCCAGATCCTTCTTAGCGGTCTCCGCGGCAGCAGCCGCGTCCTTCGCCTCCTTCAGGGCCCCGCCGATGGCTTGCTCCCGGGCGGTGAGGTCGTCCTCGTGGGCATCGAGGTCGACCTTCCACTGGTTGAGTGCCCCTTCCCGCCGAGACAGCTCCTCGGCGGCCAACCGCTGCTGCTCCTCGGCCTCAGCCTTCTCCAGGAGGAAGGCTTGCTGCGCCTCGGCAAGCCCTTCACGCTCCTCCGCCAAGTTGCGGAGGGCCGCCTGGTTGGCAGCGCGGAGCTCCGCGGCGCGCTTCTCCAAGTCAGCTCCAGCCTTGGCAGCCAGAGCCTCCCGAGACTCCAACTTCGCCTGCCTGGCCCGATACAAGGCCAGGAGCCGGCGAAGGAGCTTCTCCTCTTCGGGCTCGTCGCTGCTGCCGGGCGCTTCAACGATCTTCAATCCTGCGGAGGCGAGGACCTCTCTGTCGAAGGTCTCTCCCTCCGCGGGTGCTCGAGACGAGGACGCCCACGTGACTTGTATGAAAACCCCGTTGGCGGCCTCCAGGTAGACGCCCTGCCCAGCCGCGGAGGCGGAAGGGTCGGCGGCCGGTGCAGCGTCCGTCGCTTCTGCGGCCTGCGGGCCAGCTGTGCGGTCGCCGGTCCCTTCCCCAGCCGCGGCGTCTGCGGTCGGGGCGGTCTCCTCGACGGCCGGCTCGTCAGCTCCGGCCACCTCCTCGGCGGTAGTGGCGTTGCCGCCGTCGCCGTGCACGCCCTCCTCGCCGGTGGCCTCAGTTTCCATCCGCTCCGGTGCAGGAGGATCTAGTAGAAGAAAAAGGAAAGAAGGATCGTCAAGCAAATATCCAAAAAGATAAATCCAAGGAGAAGAAGTTGCAAGATTTACCTTCGCAGACTTCTTCGACGACAGGGTCCCTCGCCGGGGAATTCTTCCTTGGCGGCGGAGCAGTGGCCCCTGCTGGCGGAGGGCCGCCCGCGCCCTCCCTCGGCGGGGTGCTCACCCTTGTCGGGCTGCTCACCCTTGGTGGAGTGCCCGTCCTTGGCGAAGCGTTCTCCCTTGCCGGGGAGTTCGTCCTCGGCGGAGAGGGTGGAGCAAGTGGCTCGTCGGGGGCAACCTCCTGGCGCTCCTGCGGCTGCGGCTCCTCTTCTGCGCAAGACAACAAAATATTAGTACAAACAACAACCTCGAGCGCGCCCATCAAGAAGAAAGATAAATACCAGACTTACGCTGGGGGCTGCGCTGGGGGCTGCTCCTCGGAGCAGCAAGTTGGTCCGGCATGTCTGCCGCTGGCGCATCCTCCGTCGCTGCGGCAGGCTCGTCGTCTTCGATAGTGACCACAGGGATCTTGGCCCTCTTCGCCATCCGCTGGGTCAAGGTCCTGTGAAGCACAACAAAGCAAGATCAGAACCAAGCAAGGAAAATCAAGACAAAATCGAAGGAAACTAAAAGAATTGCAAGTACTTACTCCTCTTCCTCTTCGTCGGAGCTGAGGGCGGAGAAGTCGAACTCCGCCTGGTGCGCTTCCGCGTGAGGAGCAGGAGGAGAAGGCTCCCTCGGGCGCTTGGCGGTCTCCGGGGCTGCGGGCTGTGAAGACCCAGCCCCCGTCGTCGCCGAGGACCGAGGGGCAGAAGGAGCACCCGTTCCGCTCCGGGAAGATCCCCCTCCGCTTGGCGCTCGAGCACGGGGCGCCTCCTTGATGACTTCGCTCGTCTTGGTCGCGCGCGTCGCACGGCGCGCCGGCTGCTGTCGAGGCGCCTGCGGCCTCGCCGTCTCAGTTGCCTTGCGGAGGCGCTTCTTCGGTTGCTGCGGAGGGCTTGCCGGTGGCGGAGAGTTCTCCGAGGATGAGGAGGCATCGTCGTCGAGATTCAGAGATCCGCCGAAGTCTTCATCGGAACCTCCAGCCTCGGCGTCCTCCTCCTCCTCGGCGGGCCCGCTGGACCCAGCATCGTGCCCGGTGGCCTCGCTCCCCCCGGCAACCTCGCTCGTCCCGGCAAACTTCACGGAAGGCTCCCTGGCAAACTCCTCGGGCGCAATCTTCAGCAGCTTGAGGATTTCCGCCTCCTCTGCTTGACTCACTGCGTCCGCGACCGCTGCCTCGTCCACAGTATATCCAAATTGGCCCGCAGCCACAGCTGCGGCGGCCTCCTCCATCCTGGTGGCGATGTAGGCTATATCCCGCTCAGTAGTGGCTCGGGTGAGGCCCTTTTTCTCCTCGGCGTTGCGGGGCGTCTCGACCAGGTTGTCGAAGAAATTCAGCATGGTCTCCGGTGGAGGCTCTATCCAAGTGGGGACGACGCCGTGGGAGTCGCACGCGGGCACCATCGCTCGTAGGGAATCGCGGGCAGTGCTGTTGCACAGCGGCACCACTCCCCGGGAAGGTCTGAACCACTCCGGATGGGCAGGGTCATGCTTGAAGAGCTCCTTGACCATCCTCTTCAACTCCAAGGCAGTGAAGTTGTAGTTCAATCTGGGGCGCAGCCTCATGATGTCTGCCGCATTGCCGAATTCCCAGGCGGCCCTCTTCCTTTCTTGTAAGGGGGCGATGCGGCGGCGGAGGAAATCTGCCCCAACTTCTCCAATAGTCAGATTGGCGACCCGGAGACGAATGATCCTAATAAGGGCGATATTAAGCTTGCTGTCCTCCAGGGCCAACTCACTCCAATCCCTGCCGCGCACTATGGCAGTCTGGCGCGGCGCGGTAAAGGGCTCAGGCTTATCTTCCAGCACCCAACACCAATCGGCCCTCCACTCCTCCCACTTGCCGCGAAGCTCACCCTTCAGGTACGATTCCTTCTTGTTCAGCCTAAAGATCCAGGAGATGCCGCCGGAGAGGGGGGCACCTGACTCTACTCTAGGCATGAAGAAGTGGCGGAAAAGAGCTACACTTGGATGAACCCCAACGTAGTTTTCGCATAGATGTACGAAAACGGCCATCGTAAGGATGGCGTTGGGGGTGAAATCTAGGAGGTGGAGGCCATATGTGTTCATGACATCACAAAAGAACTCCGAGAACGGAGGGCACAGTCCACAATGGAAGAATGCGGCAAAGAAAAAGTACCCGCCGGGAAACATGTCAGCGGCGACGGCGGGGAGAACTTTGGTGCGGGGATGAGCTTTGGTCTCCCTCACCCAGAACAAATAGTATTTGTCCCGCAGCTCCCTCGCGCCAAGCCTCGGCGCGAAGACCACGTGCTTCTTCCGCAGGGCTGCCAGCCTCGCCGCCTGCTCGGACTTCTCCTTCTTGGCCTTGTCTGCTTTCGCCTTGTCACTCTTCGGAGCCATGGCGGGGGCGGCAAGGAAAGAGGCGAGGAGCTCGACGGTGCCGCGGATGCGGGAGACGGCGGAGGAAGGGGGGGCTGAGCTCTCTGTCGACCTTTGGGAGGCGGAGGGCGACGGGGGTTTCTGGAGAATCAAGACGCAATGAAGACGATGGAGGGAACTGCCCCTGCTTCCTCTGCTTTTAAGGGGGGGAAGTGGGGGACGTTCCGCATTTCCCATTAAAGAACAGGCCACGATCTCTCCCACGACGCCGCAATCGACGCGTGCCGTTAGGGAGGGATGCGGCGGATACGGAAGGGGATACGGCTTGCCGTGGGCCGCGCGTGCCCGTGCACTGTCTTGGGCCTGGCCCAACAGCGCTCGGCACTGTGTGTGGCCCAGGCCCGGGGGCTCCTGTCGGTGTACTAAGATAGGGGTACCTTAGTACCCCAACTTGTGCATGGGCAGTAGCAGCTTCCCGTGGCAGGGCTTACCACGTGCTCGCCAAGAACCTTTTCTGGTCCCTACAAATCCATTCAAGAACAAAGTATACAAGTCAGTAGGTCAAGGCCCCGGCAAGAGGAGCTTGCCGGGAAGGCCGCACCAGGCTCAAAGTTACCACTTTAGCACAAGACCCTGGCAAGAGGAGCTTGCCAGGAAGGCCAAGGAATACATATCTCAAGAGATGCCTCGGCGCACCATGCGCCCCGGCAAGACCCGGGGAGCGACAAGCTTTCCGGGCCCGGCAAGATCACGCCCCCGGCAAGGTGCTTTCCGGGGAGACCTATGCTGTGTGCCCGCGCTCCAGCTCATCTGCCCACGCGTCGCCCTGGGGCCCATCCAGGGGCACGTGGCAGACGGCTGTGCAGCCTGGGGCAGACGGTGGCAGGCCACGGTGACGAGGCTACCGCCGTGGCGAACGGAGAAGCATGGACGGACACTTTTGGGGTCGACGGCGACGGGCATTTAAAGCCATTGTCCCCCACTGTCTAAGTTAGGTGAACACCACTGTTCATATACTATTCATGCACTGTTGCAATTACCACCAAATTTACACTTTTACCCTCCTCTACGTTGACACCTGTCGGTGACCCCTTTGAGCTATAAAAGGAGGCCCATGCACAACGTAGAGGGGGTTCGGATCCGAAACCTAGACAACTCCCTCGCTCGGTGTAGCTAGTACTGTAGATCTTCAAGCTCCTGAGCTCAATACAACCTAAGCAGGAGTAGGGTTTTACGCGTCCGCGCGGCCCGAACCTGGGTAAACTGCTCGCGTGTGCTCTTCGATCTGCTCTTTGTGCTCCCTCCGCTCCCTTACCGCAACGTAGAAGGGGCTCCGGTCCCATAGGTGCTCGTGGGAGGACAGTTTCCCCCGACATTGGCGTATGCTCATGCATATTTAAGACTGTAAAGAAAGTCTACCAAGCCTTGATGATCTTTAGTTTCTGAGTAGCGATATAACTTCCATGCCTGATTCAATGTTGCTTTGTCGCTCTGCATGATTATGACCGTCATTGCTCTTTTAGTTGGTCGCTCCCAGTCTTTTGCTAACCTTCGCCTGTACTAAGCGGACTGACTGCTTGTGCATCCAAAATCCTTTAAACCAGTTATGCCATATGAGTCCACCATACCTTCCTATACATGGTATTTTCCTGCCATTCCTAACGAAGACCTTCATGTACCATCTCGAAATTATTCAAAAAAAAGCATTTCTCTTTTGTGCCTCTGTTTTAGCTCATGAGGAAGTAGTAGTTAATTCATGATCTTTTTAAGTTGGACAAGCATCACCCCGGGATTGCATGTCTAATGTGCAAACCCATAATATGAGAAGGAACTGGCATAGAGTGCGCCCGGCTCATTAAAAAATTATACAACAAACAAACCCTCCTTCACGCTTTGTTCATGAGAAATCAGAAAACTTTGGCAGTGATAAACAAAGGAGATTAAGAGGATGTGATCATCCTCATTTGGGAGCCGTTCCTCGAAACTTGTCCAGCTCGAGAGGTAATTGAGTTATCTGCTAGCATTCGTTGACGAAACATGCATATTCAAAAAAAAATCATTACCTCTGTTTTTAAAACCAAGAGCTGTGGTACATGTTTAGTTTTTGTTTCCGACCACGGGTTTTCAACCTTGCCAACAAAAGCCACGGTTCGAGAGTCTCCACCTTCCTTAAAGCACCAACTATTAAGAGCATGATTGTCATTCTGAGTGTAATGTGCATTGTCCCAAAGTAGCATTGTCTTTTGCATGATTATGATATCGTTTATTCTGAAATCATTGTATCTAGTCATCACTTAAACCTTGGAGGTGCCCCTGCATTTATGTTTTGCTTCACTAAAGGGGGCAAGCGAGATACCACTTTATCATATTTGCACACCATGCTCATTACAAATCTTTTGAGTATTTCAGTATCATATTGTAAAACTTTCAGTTCTTTGTGATTTTCTCATAAGGCAACTTAATTACTACAGATTCATTGTCTCGGTAAGCACTTGTCATGTGACTATAAAAAGTTCTTATATGGTTAATAGCATGTCACCATAGAAATTATGCTTGTTATCATTTACCTACTCGAGGACGAGCAGGAATTAAGCTTGGGGATGTTGATACGTCCAAAGCGTATCTATAATTTCTGCTTGCTCCATGCCTCTTTTGTGTGATATTGCTATGATATTTATACACTTCCATATACTTTTGATCATATTTGGACTAACCTATTAACTCAGTGCACCCCAGTGCCAGTTTCTGTTTTCTGCTGTTTTTGTATATCAGGTTTTCCCATCACTAAACTGCCAGAAAAATCCCGGAAAAATTATATAAAAAATCAGCGTTCCGGAAGCTTCCTTGCGGCCAAAGTAGGGCCGGAGGGGGGCCACCAGGGCTCCAGGCGCCCTGGTGGCGCGGCCCCCCTCCTGGCCGCGCCGGGGGGCGGGGGGCGCCTGGGCCCCCCAGGTCTCCGCTGATGCCCCCCTTTGGCATATATTTACACCGCGTCCCGAAACCCTCGATGACGGAACCCTTTTTCGCGATCTCATCTCTGTTCCGCCGCCGCCGCGCTTCCAAGATTGGGAGCACCAGGAGAACTCTTCCCGGCACCCTGCCGGAGGGGAGGATCACCACCGGGAGCATCTCCACCACCATGGACGCCTCCCGGATGAGTTGTGAGTAGTCTCCCTTGGACCATGGGTCCATGACCAGTAGCTATGTGATGTTCTCCTCCCCTCTTTGTGCTTCACTAATTAGACCTCGTGAGCTGCCCTACATGATCGAGGCACATATGTAATCCTTATGTTGTTGCTATGTTGAGTTTGCTGGGATCCGATGGATTGTGAGATTATGTTCAGGTTGTGTGTGGGTAATATATTTGATTTACCTCTTTTATATTTATGTTCTTGAGTAATTATTGCATGTTCTCCGTTGCTGTTTATTGCTTTGGCCAAGTAGTAGGTAGTAACTCCAAGAGGGAACGTTATGCTTGATTGTTGGTTCATGCCCCTCGATGACTAGTTTGAGTGACAGAAACATGAGTCTAGGGGATGTGCTGTTGCCACAAGGGGGAAAACAACGGTGCTTGTACTCGCGGGTGCAAGGATTGTTTACTTTACGCAAAGTTCTTTTAATGTAGTTGTCTGTTGCTTTGAGTTTACACTATAGGTGGGACTCGCAACTTAATACCAGCAAGATGTTCTGGATAGATATCTCAAGGTGGATGATTAGTAGTAGATGCAGATGGATTTCGGTCTACTTACCTTGGCGTACCGCCCATGCTTTTGAGCCTCAACCTTTCTTGCAGCATAGTTAGCATTGGTTTGCGCACATAATTCTGTCAATTGCCCAGCTGTAATTCGTTTACCTCACATAGCTATTTTATCGTCTTTTGGGAGAGAGACATCACTAGTGAACGTCATGGGACCCCGGTCCATATTACCATCACTGATCACATCCGCTATTTACTTTCTGTTTTTACTTACTAGTTGCAGTTATACCTATCACTATTATCTCTTGCGTTTGATCCTTTGTAAACGACAAGGCCGGAGGGATTGACAACCTCCCGGTACTCGTTGGGAGCAAAGTTATTTGTATCTGTGTGCAGGTCCAGTCAGTTGCTAAATATCTGGCGCCGTTAGCAGTTGACACCTTCTTGTTGAACCTTGGAGTCTCAGGGGAAATCGATCCTTGGTATCTTTGCCAAGGGAAAACTACCGCTACACTGCATCTCAAACCTTCCACTTGGGGTAACCAACGAGGGGCGAGAAGCCATCAAGCACCGATGAAGACGTGGATGCCGCCGAAGGGGACCCGATACCCGTATTCGATTGAATCGGCCTCGAGGCCCCAGCCGGCGTCGTCGATGTAGATCCGGCCGCGACGACTCTTGGTCATCCGGCCCATTGCGTAACCCTTGAGCCCTTCAAAGCTGCCCTTCAAGAACTCGAAACCATCGTGCGATAGCCCCACGGTGGGCGCCAACTGTCGTGGATTTAGCACGGCAGATGTGCGGGTTAACGGACTTAGGTGTGAGGCCATCGGTCGGGTTAGCTTCAAGGGGTTAAAGCGGACGAAGGACACAGGGATTTTTATACTAGTTTGGCCCCTTCGATGAAGGTAAAAGCCTACGTCTAGTTTGGTGTGGTATTGCTTGGGCTTCGATGACCAGGGAGCGAATCCGCTTGCCTGTGTCTCGAGCTGTTGTTTTGTCCTGAACCATCGCCGGGTCGTCCCTTTATATAGGAGGCGACGCCCGGTCCGGTTTACAGAGTTTTGAGGCCGGCTCATAAACGTGTCCGCCTCGGTCTCTACTCTTTCTATCTTACATCCCAAGTTACATGGTACGGCGGTTTACAGACCGTGGGCCTTATACATGGGCCCTAAACCTCTATGGGCTATGACTTATTGTTATATATTCTACTTGGCTTGTAAATATATAACCTTGTCAGTGTAATCCGGACCCTCCTGGCCGGTTTATACCTGCTAATAATATCCCTGACAAAAAGTGTCCCTTATGTATTCCTCCGGGGTTACGGTTTCAATAACATTGGTTTCAACATTTATAGGATTACCTGAGATATAATGTTTGATTCTTTGACCGTTCACCACCTTCGGATTTGTGCCTTCGAAGTTGTTGATTTTTATGGCACCGGAACGATAGACCTCCTCGATGACGTAAGGTCCTTCTCACTTGGAGAGAAGTTTTCCTGCAAAAAAATCTTAAACGAGAGTTGAATAGCAAGACATAATCACCTATGTTAAACTCACGCTTTTGTATCCTTTTCTCATGCCATTTTTTAACTTTTTCTTTAAACAATTTGGCATTCTCATAAGCTTGGGTTCTCCATTCATCAAGACAGCTAATGTCAAATAACCTCTTTTCACCGGCAAGTTTGAAATCATAATTGAGCTCTTTAATAGCCCAATATGCCTTATGTTCTATCTCAAGAGGTAAGTGACAAGCTTTTCCATATACCATCTTATATGGAGACATACCCATAGGATATTTGTAAGGAGTTCTATAGGCCCATAATGCATCATCTAGTTTCTTGGACCAATTCTTCCTAGACCTATTAACTGTCTTTTGCAAAATTAATTTCAACTCTCTATTACTTAGTTCTACTTGACCACTAGTATGTGGGTGATAGGGGGGCGCAATTCTATGGTTGACATCATATTTAGCAAGCATCTTACGGAAAGCACCATGAATAAAGTGTGAACCACCATCAGTCATTAGATATCTAGGGACTCCAAACCTCGGAAAAATAACTTCTTTAAGCATCTTAATAGAGGTGTTATGATCATCACTACTAGTTGGAATAGCTTCTACCCACTTAGTAACGTAATCAACAGCAACTAGAATATGTGTGTACCCATTAGAGGCAGGAAATGGTCCCATACAATCAAAACCCCAAACATCAAATGGTTCAATAACAAGTGAATAATTCATAGGCATTTCTTGACGTCTACTAATATTACCAATTCTTTGACATTCATCACAAGATAAGACAAACTTACGGGCATCCTTGAAGAGAGTAGGCCAATACAAACCGAATTGCAATACCTTGTGTGCAGTTCTATCTCCCGCATGGTGTCCTCCATAAGCTTCGGAGTGGCACTTCCGTAGGATCTGTTCCTATTCATGCTCAGGTACACAACGTCTAATAATACCATCTACTCCTTCTTTATAAAGATGTGGGTCATCCCAGAAGTAATGTCTCAAATCATAGAAGAACTTTTTCTTTTGCTGGTATGTGAAGCTAGGAGGTACTCCCTCCGTCCGAAAATACTTGTCATCAAAATGGACAAAAAGAGGTGTATCTAAAACTACAATACATCTAGATACATCCCCTTTTATCCATTTTGATGACAAGTATTTCCGGACGGAGGGAGTATATACTTAGCAACAATATAATTAAGATAATCAGCATACCATGGAGCAGTACGAGAAGTATTTATGACAGCTAGTTGTTCATCAGGAAAGCTACCATCAATAGGTTGTGGGTCATCAGATACATTCTCTAACCTAGACAAGTTGTCTGCAACGGGGTTCTCAGCTCCCTTTCTATCAATAATATGCAAATCAAATTCTTGCAGCAAGAGAACCCATCTAATAAGTCTAGGTTTAGCATCTTTCTTTTCCATAAGGTATTTGATAGCAGCATGATCAGTGTGAATAGTTACTTTAGAATCAACAATATAGGGTCTAAACTTATCATAGGCAAATACAACTGCTAAAAATTCTTTCTCAGTAGTAGCATAGTTTCTCTGGGCACTATCTAGAGTTTTACTAGCATATTGGATAACATTCAATTTCTTATCAACACTTTGCCCTAGAACAACACCTACAATATAATCACTAGCATCGCACATAATCTCAAAAGGTAAATTCCAATCAGGAGGCTGGACAATAGGTGCAGAGATCAATGCTTTATTAAGAATTTCAAATGCTTCTAGACAATCATCATCAAAGACAAAAGGAATATCTTTTTGTAAGAGATTAGTCAGAGGCCTGGAGATTTTGGAGAAGTCCTTAATGAACCTCCTATAAAACCCGGCATGACCAAGGAAACTTCGTATACCTTTGATGTCCTTGGGGCATGGCATATTTTCAATAGCATCCACCTTAGCTTTGTCAACTTCAATACCTCTTTCAGAAATTTTATGTCCCAAGACAATGCCTTCATTAACCATAAAGTGGCACTTCTCCCAATTCAAAACAAGATTAGTGTCTTCACATCTCTGCAAAACTCGATCAAGGTTGCTTAAGCAATCATCAAAAGAAGTTCCGTAAACGGAGAAATCATCCATGAACACCTCAACAATCTTTTCACAAAAATCAGAGAATATAGCCATCATGCATCTTTGAAAGGTAGCGGGTGCATTACATAAACCAAAAGGCATACGTCTATAAGCAAAGGTACCAAAAGGACAAGTAAAAGTGGTCTTTACTTGATCCCCTTTTGACACAGGTATTTGAGAGAAACCAGAATAACCATCTAGAAAGCAAAAATGAGTATGTTTGGATAACCTTTCTAGCATTCGATCAATAAATGGCAAGGGGTAATGATCTTTCTTAGTAGCTTTATTTAACTTACAGAAATCAATTACCATCCTATAACCTGTAACTATTCTTTGCGGGATCAATTCATCTTTATCATTAGGAACGACAGTCATACCTCCTTTCTTAGGGACACAATGGACATGACTTACCCACTGGCTATCAGCAACTGGATAGATAATACTTGCCTCTAGAAGCTTTAGTATTTCCTTCCTTACCACTTCTTACATTTTAGGATTTAACCATCGCTGATGATCAATAACCAGTTTAGCAATGTCTTCCAAATTTATCTTGTGTTGTCATATAGTGGGACTAATGCCCTTAAGATCATCCAAAGTATATCCAATAGCAGCTCGCTGCTTCTTCAGAGTTTTCAATAATTTTCCTTCTTCCTGCTCTGAAAGGTTAGCACTAATAATAACAGGATATATTTTCTTTTCATCAAGATAAACATACTTAAGATTATCAGGCAAAGGTTTAAGTTCAAACAGGGGATCACCCTTGGGTGGAGGAGGATCCCCCAGGATTTCATAATGCAAGTTGTTTTTTAGTACGGGTCCCTGTTTAAAGAATATTTCATCTATTTCCCTTCTTTCATTCATATGCATATCATTTTCATGGTCTAGCAAGTATTGTTCTAAAGGATCATTAGGAGGCACGACAATAGAAGCAAGACCAATAATTTCATCCTTACTAGGTGGTTCCTTTTCAAGGGGTTGTTTACGGAATTTAGCAAAGTTAAAATCATGAGACATATCCCCTAATCCAACAGTGACAATATCTTTCACGCAGTCTATCTTGGCATTAACAGTATTCAAGAAGGGTCTACCAAATATAATGGGACATAATTCATCTTGTGGGGAACTAAGAACAAGAAAATCAGCAGGGTATTTAACGTTCCCACACAAGACTTCAACATTTCTAACAATCCCAACTGGTGACATAGTATCTCTATTAGCAAGCTTAATAGTAACATCAATCCCTTCTAACTCAATAGGTGCAATATCATGCATAATTTCCCGATACAAATCATGAGGGATAATACTCGCACTAGCACCTACGTCACATAAACCATGATAGCAATGATCTCCTATCTTAATAGAGATATCAGGCAAGCCTACAACAGGTCTATGTCAATTCCTAGCATTGGGTTTGGCTATTCTAGCAGACTCGTCTTGGAGGTAAATAACATGTCCATCTAAATCTTCTACCAAGAGATCTTTAACCATAGCAATACTAGGTTCAACTTTAATTTTCTCAGAGGGTGTAGGTGTGTGTTCTAGTATTACTTTTACGAACTACAATTGAAGCTTGAGCATGATCCTTTATCCTAACAGGGAAAGGTGGTTTCTCAATATAAGCAGTAGGAACAATAGGATCAACATTATAAGTGATAGTCTTTTCTTTAACTTTAACAGGTTCAACTACTTTTACTTCAATAGGGGGATGGTATTTAAACCACTTCTCCTTGGGGAGATCAACATGAGTAGCAAAAGATTCACAGAAAGAAGCTAGTATCTCAGAGTCAAGTCCATATTTAGTGCTAAACTCATGGAAAACATCGGTATCCATAAAAGCTTTAACACAATCAAACTTAGGGGTCATACCTGACTCCTTACCTTCGTTGAGATCCCAATCTTCAGAGTTGCGTTCAATTCTTTCCAATAAATCCCATTTGAATTCAGTAGTCTTCATCATATAAGAGCCAGAACAAGAAGTATCGAGCATGGAGCGATTATTGAGAGAAAGCCGAACATAAAATTTTTGAATTATCATTTCTCTTGAGAGCTCATGATTGGGGCATGAATATAACATTGACTTAAGACTCCCCCAAGCTTGAGCGATGCTTTCTCCTTTGCGAGGCTAGAAATTATAAATATAATTACGATCCCGATGAACCTGGTGCATAGGGTAGAACTTCTGATGAAATTCTAACTTTAGACGATTATAGTTCCATAATCCCATATCATCACATAGCCTAAACCATGTCAATGCATCTCCCTTCAAAGATAAAGGGAAGACCTTCTTCTTGATAACATCCTCGGGCATACCTGCAAGCTTAAACAATCCACAAACTTCATCCACATATATTAGATGAAAATCGGGATGTAGTGTTCCGTCTTTTGTAAAAGGATTTTCAAGCAGTTTCTCTATCATACCCGAAGGAATCTCAAAGCAAACATTTTAAGTAGGTGTGGTAGGTTGAGGAGCAACTCTTTGCTCTTCTGTTCGGGGTGAAGATACCTCGAACAAGCCCCTCAAAGGATTTTGAGCCATAGTAACAAGTGACAATAAATTTCAGCACACTATATAAATTTTTCCTTACCAAAGGCGCTTCACTGCCCGGCAACGGTCAGAAAAGATTCTTGATGACCCACAAGTGTAGGGGATCTATCGTAGTCCTTTTGATAAGTAAGAGTGTCGAACCCAACGAGGAGCAGAAGGAAATGATAGGCAGTTTTCAGTAAGGTATTTTCTGCAAGCACTGAAATTATATGTAACAGATAGTTTTGTGATAAGGTAATTGGTAGCAAGTGACAAAAGGTAAAAGTAAATAAGGTGCAGCAGGGTGGCCCAATCCTTTTTGTAGCAAAGGACAAGTCTGGACAAACTCTTATATAAAGGAAAGCGCTCCCGAGGACACATGGGAATTATCGTCAAGCTAGTTTTCATCACGATCATCTGATTCGCGTTCGGTACTTTGATAATTTGGTATGTGGGTGGACCGGTGCTTGGGTGCTATACTTACTTGGACAAGCCTCCCACTTATGATTAACCTCTAATGCAAGAATCCGCAACTACAAAAGAAGTATTAAGGTAAACCTAACCATAGCTTGAAACATATGGATCCAAATTAGCCCCTTACGAAGCAACGCATAAACTAGGGTTTAAGCTTCTGTCACTCTAGCAACCCATCATCTACTTATTACTTCCCAATGCCTTCCTCTAGGCCCAAATAATGGTGAAGTGTCATGTAGTCGACGTTCACATGACACCACTAGAGGAGAGACAACATACATCTCATCAAAATATCGAACGAAGACAAACTCACATGACTACTAATAGCAAGACTTCTCCCATGTCATCAGGAACAAGAGTAACTACTCACAAGACATAATATGGTTCATGATCAGAGGGGTATTAATATGCATAATGGATCTGAACATATGATCTTCGACAAAATAAACCAACTAGCATCAACTACAAAGAGTAATCAACACTACTAGCAACCCACAGGTACCAATCTGAGGTTTGGGTACAAAGATTGGATACAAGAGATGAACTAGGGTTTGAGAGGGGATGGTGCTGGTGAAGATGTTGATGAAGATAGCCCTCCCCAAGATAGGAGAGTTGTTGGTGATGACGACGGTGACGATTTCCCCGTCCCGGAGGAAAGTATCCCTGGCAGAACAGCTCTACCGGAGCCCTAGATTGGTTTCCGCCTTGGTTCCGCCTCGAGAAGGCGGCGTCTGGTCCCGAAAGCCTCCTTATGATTTTTTTCTAGGTGAAAACACCTCATATAGGAGAAGATGGGCATTGGGGGACCTTCGGGGGGCCCACGAGATAGGGGGCGCACCCCCCGCCCTCGTGGACAGCCGATGGCCCCCCTCGTGAACTCCTTTCGCCAGATATTTTATATATTTTCTGAAACGGAGTTCTGTTGAGTTTCGGGGCTTTTGGAGTTGTGCAGAATAGGTTTCCAGAGTTTGCTCCTTTTCCAGCCCAGAATTCCAGCTGTCGGCATTCTCCCTCTTCATGTAAACCTTGTAAAATAAGAGAGAAAAGGCATAGGTATTGTGACAAAACATGTAATGACAGCCCATAGTGCAATAAATATCAACATATAAGCATGATGAAAAATGGACGTATCAATGCACTAGGTATCACACCTAGATCGGATATGAACTCCTTCATCCAGACTCCTTCATCTGCTGCTTCCGAAGCAGCTATGTATTCCGCTTCACACGTAGATCCCGCCATGACGCTTTGCTTGGAACTGCACCAACTGATAGCTCTACCGTTCAATAAAAATACATATCCGGTTTGTGACTTCGAGTCATCCGGATCAGTGTCAAAGCTTGCATCGACGTAACCGTTAACGACGAGCTCTTTGTCACCTCCATATACGAGAAACATATCCTTTGTCCTTTTCAAGTACTTCAGGATGTTCTTGACCGCTGTCCAGTGATCCACTCCTGGATTACTTTGGTACCTCCCTGCTAAACTTATAGCAAGGCACACATCAGGTCTGGCACACAGCAATGCATACTTGATAGATCCTATGGCTGAGGTATAGGGAATGACTTTCATTTTCTCTCTATCTTCTGTAGTGGTCGGGCATTGAGTCTTACTCAACTTCACTCCTTGTAACACAAGCAAGAACCCTTTCTTTGACTGATCCATTTTGAACTTCTTCAAACTTTATCAAGGTATGTGCTTTGTGAAAGTCCAATTAAGCGTCTTGATATATCTCTATAGATCTTGATGCCTAATATGTAAGCAGCTTCACCGAGGTCTTTCATTAAAAAATTCTTATTCAAGTATCCTTTTATGCTATCCACAAATTCTATATCATTTCCAATCAACAATATGTCATCCACATATAATATCAGAAATGCTACAGAGCTCCCACTCACTTTCTTGAAAATACAGGCTTCTCCAAAAGTCTGTATAAAACCATATGATTTGATCACCTCATCAAAGCGTATATTCCAACTCCGAGATGCTTGCACCAGTCCATAGATGGATCGCTGGAGCTTGCACACTTTTTAGCACCTTTAGAATTGACAAAACCTTCTGGTTGCATCATATACAACTCTTCTTTGAGATATCCATTCAGGAATGCAGTTTTGACATCCATTTGCCAGATTTCATAATCATAAAATGCGGCAATTGCTAACATGATTCAGACAGACTTAAGGATCGCTACGGGTGAGAAAGTCTCATCGTAGTCAACTCCTTGAACTTGTCGAAACCCTTTCGCAACAAGTCGAGCTTTGTAAATAGTAACATTACCGTCAGCGTCGGTCTTCTTCTTGAAGATCCATTTATTTTCGATGGCTTGCCGATCATCGGGCAAGTCAACCAAAGTCCATACTTTGTTCTCATACATGGATCCCATCTTAGATTTCATGGCCTCAAGCCATTTTGCGGAATATGGGCTCATCATCGCTTCCTCATAGTTCGTAGGTTCATCATGGTCTAGTAACATGACTTCCAGAACTGGGTTGCCGTGCCACTCTGGTGCGGAACGTACTCTGGTTGATCTACAAAGTTCAGCAGAAACTTGATCCGAAGTTTCATGATCATCATCATTAGCTTCCTCACTAATTGGTGTAGGAATCACTGGAACTAGTTTTTGTGATGTACTACTTTCCAATTCGAGAGAAGGTACAATTACCACATCAAGTTCTACTTTCCTCCCACTCACTTCTTTCGAGAGAAACTCCTTCTCTAGAAAGGATCCATTCTTAGCAACGAATATTTTGCCTTCAGATCTGTGATAGAAGGTGTACCCAAAAGTCACTTTTGGGTATCCTATGAAGACACATTTCTCCGACTTGGGTTCGAGCTTATCAGGTTGAAGCTTTTTCACATAAGCATCGCAACCCCAAACTTTAAGAAACTACGACTTTGGTTTCTTGCCAAACCACAGTTCATAAGGCGTCGTTTCAACGGATTTAGATGGTGCCCTATTTAATGTGAATGCAACTGTCTCTAAAGCATAACCCCAAAACGATAGTGTTAAATCGGTAAGAGACATCATAGACCGCACCATATCTAATAAAGTATGGTTACGATGTTTGGACACACCATTACGCTGTGGTGTTCCGGGTGGCGTGAATTGCGAAACTATTTCACATTGTTTCAAATGAAGACCAAACTCGTAACTCAAATATTCACCTCCACGATCCAATCGTAGAAACTTTATTTTCTTGTTACAATGATTCTCTACTTCACTCTGAAATTCTTTGAACTTTTCAAATGTTTCAGACTTGTGCTTCATCAAGTAGATATACCCATATCTGCTCAAATCATCAGTGAAGGTCAGAAAATAACGATACCCGCCGCGAGCTTCAACAGTCATCGGTCCACATACATTAGTATGTATGATTTCCAACAAATCTGTTGCTCGCTCCATTGTTATGGAGAACGGAGTTTTAGTCATCTTGCCCATGAGGCATGGTTCGCAAGCACCAAGTGATTCATAATCAAGTGATTCCAAAAGTCCATCACTATGGAGTTTCTTCATGCGCTTTACACCAATATGACCTAAACGGCAGTGCCACAAATAAGTTGCACTATCATTATTAACCTTACATCTTTTGGCTTCAATATTATGAATATGTGTATCACTACGATTGAGATCCAACAAGAATAGACCACTCTTCAAGGGTGCATGACCATAAATGATATTACTCATATAAATAGAACAACCATTATTCTCATATTTAAATGAATAACTGTCTCGCAATAAACAAGATCCAGATATAATGTTCATGCTTAACGCTGACACCAAATAACAATTATTCATGTCTAAAACTAACCCCAAGGGTAGATGTAGAGGTAGCGTGCCGACGGCGATCACATCGACTTTGGAACCATTCCCCACGCGCATCGTCACCTCGTCCTTAGCCTCGTTTAATCCATAGTCCCTGTTTCGAGTTACAAATATTAGCAACCGAACCGATATCAAATACCCAGGTACTACTACGAGCATTAGTAAGATACACATCAATAACATGTATATCACATATACCTTTGTTCACCTTGCCATCCTTCTTATTCGCCAAATACTTGGGGCAGTTCCGCTTCCACTGTCCAGTCCCTTTGCAGTAGAAGCACTCAGTTGCAGGCCTGGCTCCAGACTTGGGTTTCTTCGCGGAAGTAGCAACTGTCTTGCTATTCTTCTTGAAGTTCCCCTTCTTTCCCTTGCCCTTTTTCTTGAAACTAGTGGTCTTGTTAACCATCAACACTTGATGCTCCTTTTTGATTTCTACTTTCGCAGCCTTGAGCATAGTGAAGAGCTTGGGAATTGTCTTTTGCATCCCTTGCATATTATAGTTCATCATGAGGCCTTTATAGCTTGGTGGCAGTGATTGAAGAACTCTATCAATAACACTATCCTCGTCAACTTTGCAACCAAGTTGAGTCATATGATTGTAGTACCCAGACATTCTGAGCAAGTGTTCACTGATAGAACTATTCTCCTCCATCTTGCAGCTATAGAACTTATTGGAAATCTCATATTTCTCAATCCGGGCATTCTCTTGAAATATTAACTTCAACTCCTAGAACATCTCATATGCTCCATGACGTTCAAAACATTGTTGAAGTCCCGGTTCTAAGCCGTAAAGCATGGCACACTGAACTATCGTGTAGTCATCAGACCGTGTCTGCGAGACGTTCAAAGCGTCCACATTAGCGGGAGGTGGCTTATCACCTAGCGGTGCTTCAAGGACATAATTCTTCTGCGCAGCAATGAGGATAATCCTCAAGTTACGGACCTAGTCCGTGTAATTGCTACCATCATCTTTCAACTTAGCTTTCTCTAGGAATGCATTAAAATTCAATGGAACGGTTGCATGGGCCATTGATCTACAACAACATAGATATGCAAAAAACTATCAGGACTAAGTTCATGATAAATTAAAGTTCAATTAATCAAATTACTAAAGAACTCCCACTTAGATAGACATCCCTCTAGTCATCTAAATGATCACATGATCCAAATCAACTAAACCATGTCTGATCATCACGTGAGATGTAGTAGTTTTCAATGGTGAACATCTTATGTTGATCATATCTACTATATGATTCACGCTCGACCTTTCGGTCTCCAGTGTTCCGGGCCATATCTGCATATGCTAGGCTCGTCAAGTTTAACCCGAGTATTCTGTGTGTGCAAAACTGGTTACACCCGTTGTATGTGAACGTAGAGCTTATCACACCTGATCATCACGTGGTGTCTCGGCACGACGAACTTTCGCAACGGTGCATACTCAGGGTGAACACTTATACCTTGAAATTTTGTGAGAGATCATCTTATAATGCTACCGTCGATCTAAGCAAAATAAGATGCATAAAAGATAAACATCACATGCAATCAATATAAGTGATATGATATGGCGATCATCATCTTGTGCCTTTGATCTCCATCTCCAAAGCACCGTCATGATCACCATCGTCACTAGCGCGACACCTTGATCTCCATCATAGCATCATTGTCGTCTCGCCAACTATTGCTTCAACGACTATCGCTACCACTTAGTGATAAAGTAAAGCAATTACATGGCAATTGCATTTCATACAATAAAGCGACAACCATATGGCTCCTGCCAGTTGTCGATAACTTTACAAAACATGATCATCTCATACAATAATGTATCACTCATCATGTCTTGACCATATCACATCACAACATGCCCTGCAAAAACAAGTTAGACGTCCTCTACTTTGTTGTTGCAAGTTTTACGTGGCTGCTACGGGCTTAGCAAGAACCATTCTTACCAATGCATACAAAACCACAACGATATTTCGTCAAGTATGTGTTGTTTTAACCTTCACAAGGACCGGGCGTAGCCACACTTGATTCAACTAAAGTTGGAGAAACTGACACCCGCCAGCCACCTGTGTGCAAAGCACGTCGGTAGAACCAATCTTGCGTAAGCGTACACATAAAGTCGGCCCAGGCCGCTTCATCCAACAATACCGCAGAATCAAAGTATGAAATGCTGGTAAGCAGTATGACTAGTATCGTCCACAACTCACTTGTGTTCTACTCGTGCATATCATCTACGAATAGACCTGGCTCAAGATGCCACTGTTGGGGAACGTAGTATTTCAAAAAAATTCCTACAATCAGGCAAGATCTATCTACTAGATGCATAGCAACGAGAGGGGAGAGTGTGTCCACGTACCCGCATAGACTGGGAGCGGAAGCGTCTTAGTGACACGGTTGATGTAGTCGAACTTTCTTCGCGATCCAACCGATCAAGCACCGAACGTACGGAGCCTCCGCGTTCAGCAAACATTCAACTTGATGACGTCCCACGAGCTCTTGATCCAGTAGAACCTCGTGGGAGAGTTTCGTCAGCACAACGGCGTGGTGACGGAGATGATGAAGCTACCGGCGCAGGGCTTCGCCTAAGCAGTGCAACGGTATGACTGAGGTGTGTTTCTGTGGAGGGGGGCACCGCACACGGTTGGGAGAGATCAACTGATCAACTTGTGTATAGAGGTGCCCCATGCCCCTATATATATTGGAGCTAGGGAGGAGGAGGCCGGCCTAGGAGGAGGGCGCGCCAAGGGAGGAGTCCTACTCCCACCGGGAGTAGGACTCCCTCTTTTCCTAGTTGGAGTAGGAGGGAGAGAAGAAGAGAAGGAAAGAGGGGCGCCACCCCCTTCCTTGTCCAATTCGGACTAGAGGGGGAGGGGGCGCGCGGCTGCCCTGGCCGCCCCTCCTCTTCTCCCACTAGGGCCCGTGAGGCCCATTTAGCTCTCCGGGGGGTTTCGGTAACCCCCCGTTACTCCGGTATATGCCCGAAACCTCCTGGGAACATTTCCGGTGTACAAACATAGTCGTCCAATATATTGATATTTACGTCTCGGACATTCCGAGACTCCTCGTCATGTCCGTGATCTCATCCGGGACTCTGAACTACCTTCGGTACATCAAAACTCATAAACTCATAATATCGATCGTCATCAAACGTTAAGCGTGCGGACCCGGATCGAGAATTATGTAGACATGACCGAGACTCATCTCCGGTCAATAACCAATAGCGGAACCTGGATGCCCATATTGGCTCCTACATATTCTAGGAAGATCTTTATCGGTCAAACCGCATAACAACATACGTTGTTCCTTTTGTCATCGGTATGTTACTTGCCTGAGATTCGATCGTCGGTATCTCAATACCTAGTTCAATCTCGTTACTGGCAAGTCTCTTTACTCGTTCCGTAATACATCATCTCGTGACTAACTCATTAGTCATATGCTTGCAAGGCTGATTATGATGTGTATTACCGAGAGGGCCCAGAGATACCTCTCCGACATTCGGAGTGACAAATCCTATTCTTGATCTATGCCAACACCACGAATACCTTCGGAGATGCCTGTAGAGCATCTTTATAATCACCCGGTTATGTTGTGATGTTTGATAGCACACAAGGTGTTCCTCCGGTATTCGGGAGTTGCATAATCTCATAGTCATGGAGAAAGCAATAGCAGTAAAACTAAACGATCTTAGTGCTAAGCTAACGGATGGGTCTAGTCCATCACATCATTCTCCTAATGATGTGATCTCGTTGATCAAATGACAACTCATGTCTATGGTCAGGAAACATAACCATCTTTGATCAATGAGTTGGTCTAGTAGAGGCACACTAGGGGCATACTGTTTTGTCTATGTATTCACACATGTACTAAGTTTCCGGTTAATACAATTCTAGCATGAATAAAAGACATTTATCATGATATATAAGGAAATACAAATAACATCTTTATTATTGCCTCTAGGGCATATTTCCTTCATGGTGGGCGTGCCCCTCACCCTCGTGGGTAGCCTGAGACTCTTCTGGTCCATCTCCGGTACTGCTTGGGCTTCTTCTGGTCCAAAAACAACCTCTGTTGAATTTCAGGTCAATTGGGCTCCATTTGGTATTCCTTTTCTGTGATACTCAAAAACAAGTGTCAAGGATATTACTATCAGGTATAAACCAGCTAGGAGGGTCCGGATTACGTTGGTAAGGTTATATTATCAGAAGCCCAGTGGAATATGTAATAGAAGGTTATAGCCCACGGAGGCTCAGGGCCCATGTGTAAAGCCCATGGTTTGTAAACCAACATGTTATGTAACTTGGAATGTAAGATAGAAAGAGTAGAGACCGAGGCGGACACGTTTATGAGCCGGCCTCGGGACTCTGTAAACCGGACCGGGCGTCGCCTCCTATATAAAGGGACGACCCGATGACGATTCAGGACAAGAAACAACAGCTCGAGACACAGGCAAAGCGGATTCGCTCCCTGGTCATCGAAGCCCAAGCAATACCACACCAAACTAGACTTAGGCTTTTACCTTCATCGAAGGGGCCGAACTAGTATAAACTCCATGTGTCCTTCGTCCGCTTTAACCCCTTTAAGCTATCCTGGGCGATGGCCTCACGACTAAGTCCTTTCACCAGGACATCTGTCGTGCTAAATCCACGACAGTTGGCGCCCACCGTGGGGCTATCGCACGATGGTTTTGAGTTCTTGAAGGGCAGCTTTGAAGGGCTCAAGGGTTACGCAGTGGGCCGGATGACCAAGAGTCGTCGCGGCCGGATCTACATCGACGATGCAGGCTGGGGCCCCGAGGCCGATTCAATCGAATACGGGTACCGGGTCCCCTTCGGCAGCATCCACGTCTTCATCGGCAAGATCGGCGAACCGGGCCCTGAGTCGGACATCTTCCCCAACGTCGTCGAGCCGGCTCAGCGTGCGAGATCAGCCCGGATTCAACCCGTCGTGAAGCATGTTTTCGTCGGAGCAGTGCATGGAGTACAAGCCGAGAATGGATCGGATTCTGGTGTCGAGACAGTTGTCTATTCCGGCGATGAATCTTTATCCGAAGAGACCGAATCTTTGTATCTGTTGCAGGACGGCCGATCTGAGGGTGTGTCCGATCGCGATAGTATTCCGGACCCCTTCGATCCGCCAAACAGGGTTGCTGTTTTCATGGCCGGATCACAACCCATGCAGCAGCCCTCGACGACTGGGGCGTTAACCTTAGAGGTAGCGGGAGCCAGAGCTGGAGACCTTCCCCCGTCGCCCTCTGACGTCCTATCCGCCTTAGTCGACACTTTAACAGTACTCACAATAGCAGAAGTAGCCCAGGACGACAAGGGGCGGCATGATGCAGAGATCGCTCAGGTGAAGAACCAGCAACATGGTCAGGGGGATACAACAACCAAGGGAGCCAACAGCGTCACAGCAGCAGCAATCCGGATATCAGAAAAATCTGAAGGAGCTGAGCAGTGGGCAGTATCACGTCTTCACCACAAGTCTGTGCAAATGGGATCAAAAGGTTTTGAAGAGGGCGGTACACTCCGTTGAACCGGCGGTGCCACGTTTTTTACATTGGTCTCAGCAACCCATTGTGTGGAGCAGAGAAGATCACCCACCACGGGTTGATAATTCGGGGCAGTTGGCTCTGGTGGTGGCACCATAGGTGGGTGGTTATAAGTTCACCAAGGTACTTATGGATGGAGGCAACAGCATCAATATCTTGTACTATGAGACTTTCCAACGCATGGGATTGATAGATAAGAAGCTCCGACAGTCCAACACAGTGTTCCACGGGGTGGTGCCCGGTAAATCGGCTTATCCAGTTGGAAAAATCGCTCTGGAAGTTATGTTTGGGGATGAGCATGACTCTAGATCGGAAACTGTGACTTTTGATGTTGTAAAGATTAGGAGCCCGTACCATGCTCTGTTTGGGAGACCGGTTTACGCCAAGTTCATGGCTAGACCGTGTTATGTTTATCTGCAGCTCAAGATGCCAGGCCACAAAGGAACTATTATGGTTCATGGAAGCCGTAAGATTGCATTAGAGTGCGAGGAAGGAGACGCGGCGTATGCTGAGGCAGTTTGTGCTACGGAGGAGCTAAAGTTTTATAAGGACAATGTTGATCTGGCGGATATGTCCCCTCTAAAGAAACCAACGACAGAACATGATCCGGCGCTAAAGTTCAAATCAGCTAAGGAGACTAAACAGGTGGACTTTTTTCCAGGCGACTCATCCAAGCAGTTCACTATCAGCGCTAACCTAGACCCCAAATAGGAAAGCGCGCTCATCGAGTTCATCCGTGAGAACCGAGATATCTTTGCATGGAATCCTTCTAACATGCCAGGTATACTGAGGGAACTCGCTGAGCACAGTCTTAATATTGTTCCGAAGTTTAAACCGGTCATGCAATATGTGCGCCGCTTCAATGAGGAGAGGCGAAAGGCTATAGGTGAAGAAGTGGCTGGGCTCTTGGCCGCAGGCTTCATAGTTGAGGTGTTTCATCCGAAGTGGTTGGCTAATCTGGTACTGGTACTCAAGAAAAACGGAACCTGGAGGATGTGTGTTGATTACACAGACCTGAACAAGGCTTGCCCAACTGATCCTTTTGCTCTCCCCCGTATTGATCAGATTATCGATGCTACGGCGGGATGTGAGCGGCTAAGTTTTTTGGATGCATATTCAGGTTATCATCAGGTCAAGATGGCAGTTAAGGACCAGGAGAAGACAGCTTTTATAACTCCCTTTGGAGCCTTCTGCTATGTATCCGTGCCTTTTGGGCTCAAGAGTGCCCAAGCAACCTACCAGCGTTGTGTGCAGAACTGCCTACAAGGGCAGATTGGAAGAAATGTCCATGCATATGTTGATGAAATTGTGGTAAAATCCAGGAAGGAGGAGACGCTGATAGAGGATTTAAAGGAAACCTTTGACAACCTCCGGGTTTATAAGATGATGCTCAATCCGGAGAAGTGCATTTTTGGTGTTCCAGCGGGCAAGCTCCTTGGTTTCTTAGTGTCAAACAGAGGGATTGAAGCTAATCCGGAGAAGATCAAGGTGATCACATCCTTGGCTAAACCGGCGTGTATCAATGATGTCCAGCGCGTGGCGGGCCGTATTGCAGCGCTGAGTCGGTTCATCAGCCGTTTAGGAGAGAAGGCGATCTCGCTGTATCAGATGATGAAAAAGACGGACCGGTTTGTCTGGAGCGATGCTGCAAACGCTGCGTTCGAGGATCTGAAGCGGCAGTTGGCAGAACCACCAGTCCTTGCTGCCCCGGTTGACAAGGAGCCACTATTATTATACGTGGCCGCCAATGCCCGTGCAGTCAGCGTGGCCATTGTGGTGGAGCGCAAAGAGGCAGGCAAAGAATATCCGGTTCAACGGCCGGTTTACTACATCAGTGAGGTGCTCATTGAGTCAAAACAGAGATATCCACACTGGCAGAAGCTGGTATATGGGGTGTTCATGGCAAATCGGAAGTTGAAGCACTATTTCCAAGGCCACCCAATCACTGTTGTCAGTTCAGCTCCATTAGGGGATATAATCCAAAACAGAGAAGCCACTGGGAGGGTGGCGAAGTGGGCTATTGAACTTAGCCCGCACGGATTAAAGTATGTGCCCCGCACTGCAATAAAGTTCCAAGCACTGGTGGATTTCATTAATGATTGGACAGAGTTGCAAACACCTGAGGAGAAGCCGGATCATATATATTGGACTATTCACTTTGACGGTTCAAGACAATTGGAGGGCTCGGGGGCTGGAGTCGTGTTAACTTCCCCACGAGGTGATAAGTTCTGTTACGTCCTCCGTTTAATGTTTCCTTGTACTAACAATGCTGCTGAGTATGAAGCTCTCCTCCATGGTTTGCGGATGGCCAAGGAGATGAACTTGAGCCGGGTTAAGTGCTTTGGCGATTCAGATTTGGTGGCACAACAAGTATCCGGTAAATGGGACTCTAAGGACCTGCTCATGGCAGCCTATCGACGAGAAGTGGACGCAGTCGCATGATACTTCAAGGGATACCATGTGGATAACATAGACCGGCGAAAAAATGAAGCAGCCGATGCGTTAAGCCGGCTGGGCTCTCAGCGTAATCCGGTTCCACCTAATACTTTCTTGGATGAATTGCATAATTCGTCAGTACAGATACCTTCAGAGGAGGACTTGGTTGTTCCTGATCCGGAAGCACAGTTGGTCGCAACACTTCATGTCATTCCGGATTGGACGCTCCCTTACTTGGCGTATATGAGCCGAGGTGAGTTGCTAGAGGACGAAGTTGAGGCCCGGCAAATAATCCGGCGGTCTAAGTCTATGACTATCATCAATGGAGAACTTCATCACCGCAGCGTTTCTGGGGCGTTTCAACGGTGTGTATCATCAGAGGAAGGCTGTGATATTCTTCGAGAGATTCATGAAGGGGATTGCGGTCATCATGCCGGTTCAAAATCCTTGGTAGCTAAAGCTTTTCGTCATGGGTTCTACTGGTTGACGGCTCATGCCGACGCAGAGGACTTGGTCAGAAAATGTGATGCTTGCCAGAAATTCTCACGGCGTGCTCATATACCGGCGCAGGAGCTGAGGATGATTCCAATTACTTGGCCGTTTGCGACTTGGGGGCTTATATGGTTGGACCCTTTAAGAGATCTCAAGATAAGAAAACCCACCTATTGGTAGCAGTGGACAAATTCACAAAGTGGGTTGAAGCGGAGCCTGTCAGTAAATGTGATGCAGCAATAGCGGTTCATTTCATCAAAAATGTGATTTTCCGGTTTGGCTTTCCACACAGCATTATAACTGATAATGGCACCAACCTGTCCAAAGGGGATATGGAGGAGTTCTGTCAAAGAGAACATATTCCCCTTGATGTATCATCAGTAGCGAACCCTCAGTCCAATGGCCAAGCGGAGAGAGCCAACCAAGAAATCTTGTGAGGTATCAAGCCCCGGCTTATGGTTCCTTTGCAGAGAACACCGGGTTGCTGGGTAGAGGAGTTGCCTTCTGTCTTATGGAGCATCAACACTACACCTAACAGATCTACAGGGTACACACCTTTCTTCATGGTATACGGTGCTGAAGCGGTCCTCCCTAGTGATATCCGGCATGACTCACCACAGGTGGTGGCCTACATTGAAGCGGATAATGAACTAGCAAGACAAGACAGCTTGGACCGGCTGGACGAGGAATGGGACACGGCAGCAGCGCAATCAGCGATTTATCAGCAAGACCTGCGCCGGTACCATAGCCGCCGGGTCAGGACCAGGACGTTTCAGGAAGGAGATCTGGTGCTCCGGCTGATACAGGACCAGACAAATATGCATAAGCTATCCCCACCCTGGGAAGGGCCCTTTGTGATCAGCAAAAACCTGCACAATGGATCATACTACCTCGTCGACGTTCGAGAACATAAGGACTCATGTACGGCAGAGGAGGAGACCAAGCGGCCGTGAAACATCACTCTTCTTCGACCTTACTATACTTGAGCCATTGGCTCCGCTTTATGTACAATGTATATGTTATGATTAATAAAATAAACTGGCACCCCCGGTACACCGGGAAATCAGCCATCGCCTTCGAAAAAAGAGTATCACATGGGGGCTTCGAAAGAAACCTTCCATGGCCTCTTAAACCGGCGCCCTTGATAGAATCAAGGAATCAGCTGTGTTCTTTACACAAAAGAGTATCACATGGGGGCTTCGACAGAAACCTTCCATGGCCTTTTAAACCGGCACCCTTGATAGAATCAAGGAATCAACTGTGTTCTTTACACTAAGGAGTATCACATGGGAGTTTCCACATAAGCTTTCCATGGCCTCCTAAACCGGCGCCCTTGACACATCAAGGAATCAACCATATTATCTATACAAACAAGAGCCACATGGGGGCTTCCGCGGGCAAGGAAGTTTTCCCATGGTCTCTTAAGCCGGCGGCGGTATGAAGCCCATCATAAGAGCACTGCTCTGGTTGCTTCGGCAATTTCCACATGATGATGAGGGGTAAAAGAGGGTTTGATGCCTAGCACAACTCAAACATATGCCCCGATGAGCAAACGGCTCACACACTACCTAGGGGCTCGCATCGAGTTGAATACCCTTGTAGTGAACATGGCTTGGAAGCCCGGTGCATGCACCTAAAACCCCGGATTAACCTGCCTGCATCAAGTAAATCACGTCGTCTGGGTAAACCTCGTATGACCCATCGAACCCGTCACAAGTCAATCCTTCGGGACCCTGAACTTGGTCACGTTAAATTGACGATCATCGAGTTGATTACCCAAAGACAAAATCTTTACGAGATTTTGAAACATTGGGTAGCTATGTGCATCGATGATTTGGTTAAGGATTGCGGAGCATCTTGACAGGCTTTGCTAAAATGGTTAATGACAGTAGCCTGGCAGCTCATAAAAAGCCTCGAATTTGGAGTCTGGCAGCTCGTAAAAAGCCTCGACTACATGGTCTTATTTGCCCAAAAACCTTATTTTCATTTTTTATGCTTTTACAAATCTTTGTCTTCAAGGTCATTGGTTTTTTAACCAAGACCATTGATGCGAGACTGGACAACTACAAGGTTGACCATATGTCTACAGAGTTAAAGTCTGGGTCATGAACACCAGTGAGAGTCAAACCAGCGTTCATCATAACCCGGATCGGCCATCATACTAAACCGACAAGAGAGCCAAGGGCTTCATCAGCACCCACGCTTTAAAATATTCCCATCGGGTTAAGGTCTACAAGCACACTTAATCACAGGTATGGGATATGTTTGTGTTTTATATGCAGTTCAAGCTATGTATTTGAAACATGAATCAGGGCAGTATAATCCGTCCGGTGGTAAACCGCCAGGACATCTTTTAGCATTGTTCATGCAGACGCAGGTAATATAAGCTGTTAAAGCATTGCAAACAGAAGATAAATTGGGGAGTGCCAATCAAAATAATACCATAACAGTGGGACAAAGGCAGTATCTCAACTATTCTATTACAAGGCACTTGCAGGCCCGAATGAATCAAAGTTTCTTGCAATGTATTCTGCAGCTAAAAATTAAACCAGATGGTTTAGGATTCATCTTCAGCACGCTGCGAAGGTTGAGGGTCAGCTTGTTCCGGATCTTCGTCGACTTCTGGCAGCTGCTAGAAATCAGGAGCGCTCCAGTCAATCTTGGTGAGGGCACGGAAATATACTTCATCGTTTATAAGATCTGACGGATCAATGTCAGGAGCGAAGGTGTGCTTACGAACAGGTGGGATCAGATTTTCAGTGTCATAAACCGGCCGCTCCACCCGCGTATTCTCTAGATCGTAACCCGGATGATACCTTGTTAAATCCGCTTCGTCAGCAAGCTTACTGGAAAGAGGGCGCATGTCTTTGGTTAAAGAACGCAGATCTTCAGAAGAGAAGGCCGACCCGTCCTCTTTCATACTGGGATAGCCATTCATGGCCTCCGCCGGATCAAAATCAGGGACCCATGCCTTGGCCCGGGTTAATGCCATGAGAGAACCAGCTCGTGCAGCAGACTTCTTCACCTCAATGAGTCGAGCAGGCAAGACAGATAGCTTTTCCAGAGTGGCTTGGATGGTGGTTGGCGCCGGTTTATTATGCGACATAGCACTGATAGCCCTTTGAGCACCGGAGTAGAGTTCCTCCACCAGGGTATAAGCAGCTTTCAGTTTCTTCCGAGCATCGTCTCCAAGATGAGTTATGCGCCTCCCTATATACAATTGACGAGTTAAACCGGAGCAGGATAAGATTGCAGGAATACAAACACACAAAGACAGATACTCACCGAAGATAGCAGATGTCATATGATCTATATGCTGTTTTAACCCGGATAGCTCCTGCGTCACCGGATTGAGAGCAGCTTCAGCATCCTTCGCTCTTTTTTCTAGAGCGTCCCTTTGCACCTCCCATGTGGACCGCTCCGCTTCAAAATCCTTCTTGAGTCTTTCCATGTTAGCTAAAGCAAGGACAAGTTCCTCCTTGGTTTTAGTTGAAGCAGTTTCATGGAAAGCCAAGCTATTCCGGAGTTCAGTTGCCTCCGAAGCTCTCCGGTTCAAATCAGCCTACAGGAAAAGGAAAGTGTTAGAAGGACAGTTCAATCAAAGTCTTAAGCACAAAACAAGTTATGCACTCGACAGTTGGGGGCTAATGTGCAATGAAGTAAAGAAAGCAACTTTTTCAGACAAGTCCCAAACACATAAACAAGTTATGCCCGTGGCACTTGGGGGCTAATGTACATTCATCCTCGGATATAAGAGAAGTCCCGGTTCACTTACAGTGAAGTAATCCAGCACTTGGGGGCTATTATGGCCTAAAGATATAGTGGCAAAATACAAGCAGAATTGGGAGGCAAAAGGAAAGAAAGTTACCTCATATTTCTCCTTCATCAGGTTGACTAAGCCGGCCTCGTAGTCGCGGCTGGTGAAGAGCCGGTTCAGATACCCAGAGTGGAGTTCCTGGGCACTAAGATGATTATAACTTGACAAATATGTACTCCACTTGCCTTTGTCTTGCTGAAGCTTTTCCTCCTTGGCGGTGTGTCTAGCCAAGACAACAGGCTCTGTGGGAGCAGAGAAGCATATCCCGGTTATCTCAACATCTTCTGTCGAGGCAGCGGTTGGCTGGAGGGGGTCAGCAGTGTGCACCAGACTAACAAGAGCCGGGCTAGCCCGAGGAGGACTAACCCGGATAGGGCTGGCCAGTTCAGCTGTATTTTCCATAACATCAACCCCCGGAGCAGCAAGATCTTCATGATCCATAGGGGAGGGATCATCATGCTGAACTTCAACATTTTCCTCTGGAGGGTTGGCCGCTTCACGATCCTCGGCCGGTTCAGCAGTGGTGTGTTCGGCAGCCGGTTTATTTAATTTCGCCTTTTTGCTAGTGATGTAGACCGAACCTCGTGGTGAGATCCGATCTATAGGTGCGGCCTGATCTTTCACGACACTCCACCACCAGTAGTAGCAACCTCTCGCCCGCACGCGCGATGTACACGAAGTAGAGGGTTTGAACCTTGCGGCCCAGCACGCGAAAACCAATCTCGACGACGGTACTCACGCGCAAAACAATTTCCTCACAGAGAAATCACAACGCAGAGGTTTTCTAAAGATTCCTCCAAAACTTAGGGATTTTTAGACAGCTTCCCCCAAAACTCGATACGGGTATTTACCCTAAAAACACATCGTGTATATTCATAAAAATATATAACCTGACTTTTACATTGATCGTACCCAACTATTTATACTCTTACATGACTTGGATCGCACACAACTAATATATCTGTAAAGGAAACAAATAATAAAAGAAAGGAGTCCAATCCTTCTACGTCTCAAATTGGAGTTTCTAGCTAACTTTTTATTATGGTTCGCCATCTCCAATTGATCTGTTTAGGTGGGCCCCATCCTACTTCATGTAGAGATAAAAAGCTCCATGCGTCGAGTCTCCTGGTTGTACTCATCTTGCACGGTAGAAACAAATATACTATATGTGGCCTTGTCACATATTTGTGATTAGCAAACACACGTGAGCTCCCCCATGTTTTACATCTCCAAGAAAGCACCTTCCATATAAAAAACACTAATTATTTCCTGATCTTTATTTATTGCAATAAAATAAGATCCATCTTTCCCATATACGCATGCATCAGCTTGCCTCACATTAGTCCATGGTGTCAACTCCCCGATTCCTTCCCTAGTTTCATTATCAATAGCTAAGGCATGCATGTCATCTGTATCTGTACAACTTGAACTAGATTTGGCCGTATCAGCTAGGCTTGGGCATACTGACAAAGATTAAAAGAGCAATGAAAATCACAAAGTCGAAATGGAAAGGTAAACCGGACGTTTGGAAAGATGACTTACCCAGGAATGGTCTTAAGCACCGGGATTTTAGTAGCAGACGACTCGTCGGAAGAAGACAGAGGAGCTTCCTGATAGTCAGGATCGGACGGTTTAAGAGGTTTGCGAATAAGACCTGCTTTTGGATGAAGAAGGGTTGGAGTAAGCAAAACCTCTGAGCATCGTCTGCGAGCTGGCGTGTGGGGTAATCCGGATGATTCAACCACGTGACCACTATGGCGTGTGGTCCGACGAGCCTCATGCTGTTGTTTCTTCAAAAGAAAGTTGGGATCCAACTGAGCATAAGGGTGAGAAAATGGATACTTCCGGGATGCCCGGCGAATCTTTGGTGGCAACGGTTCTGAATCAGATGAGAGAGAAATTACCTCAACTCCATCCGCTTTACTTCCCTCCACCAGGTCCTGAGAAAAGATATTATTAACATAAATTCAGACAAAGGGAGATCAAAGGACATAAGAATCAAGCAGTACCTCAGAAGCCGGGTCATCTTCTTCAGGGTTTGAACCGGAAACGGCAGCAACTTTCTTCCTCTTCACGGCTAAGCTCTTCTTACGGGTTGGCTTTGCCGGTTTATCTTGAGCTTTCCTCTTCCAGAAAGGATCATTGGCCTGTGTAAAGGAATAAAAACATGTTGAAGACAACTGATACAAACGGATTAAAGTGAAAAGAAAGGGACAGAAGAGTCTTACCGGCGGTGGTCGGTTGTCTGCGCAGAAAGGAGCTAAACCGGTCCGGCTGCAGTCTTCCAGAGGGATATTCAGCATCTTCTTTGCGGATTCAGTAACTTCGTTGTCAGGAAGTACTATTTTTGTGTGACGCTGAGGATCTTCCGGTTTGCCAGTATATTCACACATTAAGCTTGAGCGCCGGCTTAATGGAAGAATGCTCCAAGAGAGCCATCATCGAACAAAGTCAACCCTGGTTAAACCATTAGCTACAAAAGCCCTGAGCTTGGAAAGTTGAGGGGCATATCGAGCCCGGTCTTGGGCGCTTAGACGTTGTGGCAAAGGATGACTTGGTGCTAGGCGGTAAGCGCGGTAACCCGGCAGCGGATTTTCTCCTTCAGGTGAAGTATCTTTGCAATAGAACCAAGTCTGGTTCCATTCTTTGGGATGGCTGTGAAGAGCGGCGTGAGGAAAGCTTACATCCTTCCTCTTTTGGATGCTCACACCACCAAGTTCAGTTTGAGGCCCGTCCGAAAACTCGGTTCGGCGGTTCAGATGGAAGAAATTCCGGAACAGCTCCACAGATGGCTCCTCTTGAAGATATGCCTCTGAGAATACTTGGAAGTTGCAGATGTTGGATATGGAATTGGGACCTATGTCTTGTGGATGGAGTTGGAAATTGGCTAGGACGTCGCGGAAGAACTTTGAACCGGGCGGGCTAAAGCCCCGGGCCAGATGATCAAAGAAAACAAGTATTTCTTCTTCCTTGGGTGTAGGAGGACATTCCTTTCCAGGGGCCCGCCAGCGCAGAACCTCTTTAGGACCCAGAACGCCAATTGAGGCCGCCTTTACTAGGTCGTCCTCAGTAATCCGGGAAGGGACCCAATTGCAAGCAACGAACTGTTTTGCCATCTTTGCCAATGCGGGAGTGCTGAAAAATACAATACAAGACCCGGTTTACAAATTCGCTGAATGCAAACCGGCGTGTTCTATGAGAGTATTGATTAAATTGACGGTTTAAGTAAGGGACTAATGGTACCCCCTAATCCCGAGCAAGCATGAACGAGACAGCTACCGGTTTATGACGATAGACGGAGGAAGTTAAACCGTCAATTGTGGAATGCAGACTTAAATCTAAACCATCAGTATAGGCGCATGAGGCACAGGTCATAATTAAACCGGTAACATAAACAGATAAGCTGCAGATCTAAGGTGTGAAAAACAACTTTTACATGAAGCAGAGGTAGAATATGGATCTACGGCGCAGAGGAAAAAAATAATAATTCAAGTCATATTCAGTGAATGCAGCGGAAGGTCTCCACAGATCCAATCTAAACTAGCAGTATTGGGGAAACTAAAGTTATGGTAATCGAGCAGAATCACGCGCACGAGGGTTGACCTAACATGTTTTACAGCTACAGCTAAAAGCGGCCTACGGTGATGAACTACGAAGAACAAGGGTTCGCGACGAGCTACAGAGAAACCCTAGAACTGAGATCCGTTGAGAGTAGAAGTAACATACCTAAAGAGGCGGAAGAACGGCGGCGAATATCTGGACGTGCTCAGGTCGATGCAGCGGCCGGGATTGCTGACGTACCTAAAGAGGCGGAAGGACGGCGGCGGAGGCTTGAGCGCTGGAGACAGAGGAAGACGATGCAGAAGGGGGTAAAAGAGATGGGCATCGGTCTCATTTATAGGCCGAAGGGATAAAACGGCAGGCGCAGGAATCGAGGGGACCAAAAATCGGATATGGATTGAGCTGTCGCCTCAATCTTCGGAGCGGTAATAAAGAAAGGTAACAAACAGATGCGGGCGTTAAATGTGCAAATGATGTCATGACAGATTCAAGCGATTCCAGGAGATGACGTCATGGCCGGTTTAAAAAGCACACAAGAGTTGCAGAAAGGGAAATTCGTACAAAGACTTTGAAGACTGACATGAACAAGTTCAAATCAATCTGGGGCCTAATGTCAGGGATATTACTATCAGGTATAAACCGGCTAGGAGGGTCCGGATTACGTCGGTAAGGTTAAATTATCAGAAGCCCAGTGGATTATGTAATGGAAGGTTATAGCCCACGGAGGCTCAGGGCCCATGTGTAAAGCCCATGGTTTGTAAACCGACATGTTATGTAACTTGGAATGTAAGATAGAAAGAGTAGAGACCGAGGTGGACACGTTTATGAGCCGGCCTCGGGACTCTGTAAACCGGACTGGGCGTCGCCTCCTATATAAAGGGACGACCCAGCGACGGTTCAGGACAAGAAACAACAGCTCGAGACACAGGCAAAGCGGATTCTCTCCCTGGTCATCGAAGCCCAAGCAATACCACACCAAACTAGACGTAGGCTTTTACCTTCATCGAAGGGGCCGAACTAGTATAAACTCCCTATGTCCTTCGTCCGCTTTAACCCCTTTAAGCTAACCCGGGCGATGGCCTCACGACTAAGTCCGTTCACAAGGACATCTGCCATGCTAAATCCACGACAACAAGGGAAAAATAGAAACTGGCACTGGGCTCTGGGTTAATAGGTTAGTCCCAAAAACCATATAAAAGTTTATATTAAAGCCCACTAAACATCCTAGAAGGATAATATAATAGCATGGAACAATCAAAAATTATAGATACGTTGGAGACTTATCAAGGCATCATGTCCGTGTTAAGTAGACCGAAACGATTCTGCATCTACTACTATTACTCCACACATCGACCACTATCCAACATGAATCTAGAGTATTAAGTTCATAAGAACGGAGTAACACATTAATCAAGATGGCATGATGTAGAGGGATAAACTCAAGCAATATGATATAAACCCCATCTTTTTATCCTCGATGGCAACAATACAATACATGCCTTGCTGCCCCTACTGTCACTGAGAAAGGACACCGCAAGATTGAACCCAAAGCTAATCACTTATCCCATTGCAAGAAAGACCAATCTAGTAGGCCAAACTAAACCAATAATTCGAAGAGACTTGCAAAGATATCAAATCATGTATATAAGAATTCAGAGAAGAACCAAATAATATTCATAGATAAACTTGTTCATAAATCCAGAATTCATCGGATCTCGGGAAACACACCCCAAAAAGTATTACATCGAATAGATCTCCAAGAGAATCGAGGAGAACTTTGTATTGAGGATCAAAGAGAGAGAAGAAGCCATCTAGCTAATAACTATGGACCCGAAGGTCTGTGGTAAACTACTCACGCTTCATCGGAGAGGCTATGGTGTTGATGTAGAAGCCCTCCCTGATTGATCCCCCCTCCGACAGATCGCCGGAAAAGGCTCCAAGATGGGATCTCACGGGTACAGAAGGTTGCAGCGGTGGAAAAGTGGTTTTGTGACTCTCCCTGATGTTTCTAGGGTATAAGAGTATATATAGGCGTAAGAAGTGCGTCGGTGGAGCTACGAGGGGCCCACGAGGGTGGGGGCACGCCTACCCCCTAGGCGCGCCCTCCTGCCTCGTGGCTTCCTCGTGGAGTTCCAGACTTCTACTCGAAGTCTTCCGGATTGCTTTTGGTCCAAGAAAGATCATCGCGAAGGTTTCATTCTGTTTGGACTCCGTTTGGTATTCCTTTTATGCGAAACTCTAAAATAGGCAAAAAAAAAGAAATTGGCACTGGGCCTCCGGTTAATAGGTTAGTCCCAAAAATAAGATAAAAGAGCATATTAAAGCCCATTAAACTTCCAAAACAAATATTATAATAGCATGGAACAATAAAAAATTATAGATACGTTGGAGACGTATCAAGCATCCCCAAGCTTAATTCCTGCTCGTCCTCGAGTAGGTAAATGATAAAAACAGATTTTTTGATGTGGAATGCAACCTAACATAATTATCAATGTAATTTTCTTTATTGTGGCATGAATGTTCAGATCCGAAAGATTCAAGACAAAAGTTTAATATTGACATAAAAATAATAATACTTCAAGCATACTAACAAAGTAATCATGTCTTCTCAAACTAACATGGCCAAAAAAAGTTCATCCCCACAAAATCATATAGTGTGGCTATGCTCTATCTTCATCACAAAAAGTATTTAAATCATGCACAACCCCGGTTTCAGCCAAGCAATTGTTTCATACTTTAGTATTCTCAAACTTTTTCAACTTTCACGCAATACATGAGCGTGAGCCGTGGACATAGCACTATAGGTGGAATAGAATGGTGGTTTTGAAGAAGACAAAAAGGAGGAAGATGGTCTTACATCAACTAGGCGTATTAATGGCCTATGGAGATGCCCATCAATAGATACCAATGTGAGTGAGTAGGGATTGCCATGCAACAGATGCACTAGAACTATAAATGTATGAAAGCTCAACAAAAGAAACTAAGTGGGTGTGCATCCAACTTGCTTGCTCATGAAGACCTAGGGCACTTTGAGGAAGGCCATCATTGGAATATACAAGCCAAGTTCTATAACGAAATTTCCCACTAGTATATGAAAGTGACAAAACAAGAGACTCTCTATCATGAAGATCATGGTGCTACTTTGAAGCACAAGTGTGGAAAAAGATAGTAGCATTGTCCCTTTCTTTTTCCTTTTTTGGGCCTTTTTTTTCTTCTTTGGCCTTTCCTTTTTTTTCTTTTTTTTTTCTTTTTTTGGGGACAATGCTCTAATAATGATGATCATCACACTTTTATTTACTTACAACTCGATATTACAACTCGATACTAGAACAAAGTATGACAGTATATGAATGACTCCGGCGGTGTACTGGGATGTGCAATGAATCAAGAGTGACATGTATGAAAAATTATGCATGGTGTCCTAGCCACAAATACGATGTCAGCTACATGATCATGCATGACAATATGACAATGATGAAACGTGTCATCTGAACAGAATGATGGAAAGTTGCATGGCAATATATCTCAGAATGGCTATGGAAATGCCATGATAGGTAGGTATGGTGGCTGTTTTGAGGAAGGTATATGGTGGGTGTATGGTACCGGCGAAAGTTGCGCGGTACAAGAGAGGCTAGCAATGGTGGAAGGGTGAGAGTGCGTATAATCCATGGACTCAACATTAGTCATAAAGAACTCACATACTTATTGCAAAAATCTGCAAGTCATCAAAACAAAATACTACACGCATGCTCCTAGGGGAAGGGTTGGTAGGAGTTAACCATCGCGCGATCTCGACCTCCACACACAGGATGACAATCAATGAAATACCTCATGCTTCAAATTTGTCACACAACGGTTACCATACGTGCATGCTACGGGACTTGCAAACCTCAACACAAGTATTTCTCAAATTCACAACTACTCTACTAGCATGACTCTAATATCACCATCCTCATATCTCAAAACAATCATCAAGTATCAAACTTCTCATAGTGTTCAACACACTTTATATGAAAGTTTTTACTATACTCATCTTGGATGCCTATCATATTAGGACTAATTTTATAACCAAATCACATTACCATGCTGTTCTAAGAGACTCTCAAATAGATATAAGTGAAGCATGAGAGATCAACAATTTCTACAAAACAAAACCACCATTGTGCTCTAAAAGATATAAGTGAAGCACTAGAGGAAAACTATCTAGCTCAAAAGATATAAGTGAAGCACATAGAGTAAATGACAAACTACTCCAAATGATATAAGTGAAGATAAATAAGTAGTTGAATAATTATGTAACTATGTGAAGACTCTCTAACATTTAAGAATTTCAGATCTTGGGATATTATTCAAACAGCAAGCAAAACAAAGCAAAACAAAATGACGCTCCAAGCAAAACACATATCATGTGATGCCTTCCCCGGGCATCCCCAAGCTTAGGATCTTAGTTGTCCTTGAATTTTACCTTGGGGTGCCTTGGGCATCCCCAAGCTTTAGGCTCTTGCCACTCCTTATTCCATAATCCATCGAATCTTTACCCAAAACTTGAAAACTTCACAACACAAAACTCAACAAAAAACTCGTTAGCTCCGTTAGTATAAGAAAATAAAACCACCACTTAGGTACCGTTGTAAACTCATTCTAAATTCATATTGGTGTAATATCTACTGTATTCCAACTTCTCTATAGTTCATACCCTACGATACTACTTATAGATTCATCAAAATAAGCAAACAACACATAGAAAACAGAATCTATCAAAAACAGAATAGTCTGTAGAAATCTGTAACTTTCGAATACTTGTGTAACTCTAAAAATCCTGAAATAAATTGGTGGACGTGAAGAATTTGTCTATTAATCATCTGCAAAAAGAATCAAATAAAAATCACTCTCCAATAAAAAATGGTAGCCAATCTCGTGAGCACTAAAGTTTCTGTCTTTTACGACATGATCGCATAAACTTTACACAAGTCTTCCCAAAGGTTCTACTTGGCACAAACACTAATTAAAACACAAAAACACATCTAAATAGAAGCTAGATGCAATATTTATTCCTAAACAGAAGCAAAAGCAAAGAAAATAAAATTGGGTTGCCTCCCAACAAGCACTATCGTTTAATGCCCCTAGCTAGGCACAATGATTTCAATGATGCTCGCATAAAAGATAAGAATTGAAACATAAAGGAAGCATCATGAAGAATATGACTAGCACATTTAAGTCTAACCCACTTCCTATGCATATGAATTTTGTGAGCAAACAACTTATGGGAGCAATAATCAACTAGCATAGTAAAGCAAAACAAGCATAACTTCAAAACTTCAAGCACATAGAGAGGAAACTTGATATTATTGCAATTCCTACAAGCATATGATCCTCTCTCATAATAATTTTCAGTAGCATCATGAATGAATTCAACAATATAACTATCACATAAAGCATTCTTGTCATGATTCCCAAGCATATAAATTTTATTACTCTCCACATAAGCAAAATTCTTCTCATTCGGAATAGTGGGAGTATCATAAGAGACTTGAATACTATAGATTGTTTCCACATTAAAAGAGTAATGTTCAGAAAAAGGGTAATCATAATCATGCCAAGTTTCATAAATATAATCATCACTACTTTTTATGGCATAAGTGTCATCACAATAATCATCATAAGTAGGAGGCATGCTTTCATCATAATAAATTTGCTCACCAAAACATGGGGAACTAAAAATATCATCATCATCAAACGTATCATCCCCAAGCTTGGGACAAACATTAATTGCTGCAAATAAATTCTCAAACATGTCATTCTCATCAAACATAGCATCTCCAAGCTTGGGCCTTTCCATATCATAAGCATCATCGGTATTCAAAGAATTCATACTAACAACATTGTAGTCATGCTCATCATGCACATATTTTATGCCAAGCATTCTATGTAATTCTTCTTCTAGTACCGGGGCACAATTTTCCTTTCCATCATTTTCACGAAAGATATTAAAAATATGAAGCATATGGGGCAACCTCAATTCCATTTTTTGTAATTTCCTTTTATAAACTAAACTAGTGATAAAACAAGAAAATAAAAGATTCAATCACAAGATCTAAAGATATACCTTCAAACACTCACCTCCCCGACAACGGCGCCAGAAAAGAGCTTGATGTCTACTACCCAACCTTCTTCTTGTAGACGTTGTTGGGCCTCCAAGTGCAGAGGTTTGTAGGACAACAGCAAATTTCCCTCAAGTGGGTGACCTAAGCTTTATCAATCCGTGGGTGGCGTAGGATGAAGATGGTCTCTCTCAAACAACATTGCAACCAAATAACAAAGAGTCTCTTGTGTCCCCAACACACCCAATACAATGGTAAATTGTATAGGTGCACTAGTTCGGTGAAGAGATGGTGATACAAGTGCAATATGGATAGTAGATATAGGTTTTTGTAATCTGAAAATATAAAAACAGCAAGGTAACTAATGATAAAAGTGAGTGTAAACGGTATTGCAATGCTAGGAAACAAGGCCTAGGGTTCATACTTTCACTAGTGCAAGTTCTCTCAACAATAATGACATAACTGGATCATATAACTATCCCTCAACATGCAACAAAGAGTCACTCCAAAGTCACTAATAGTGGAGAACAAACAAAGAGATTATTGTAGGGTACGAAACCACATCAAAGGTATTCTTTCTGATCGATCTATTCAATAGTCTGTAGTAAAATAACACGAAGCTATTCTTTTCGTTCGATCTATCATAGAGTTCGTACTAGAATAACACCTTAAGATACAAATCAACGAAAACCCTAATGTCACCTAGATACTCCATTGTCACCTCAAGTATCCGTGGGCATGATTATACGATATGCATCACACAATCTCGGATTCAACTATTCAACCAACACAAAGCACTTCAAAGAGTGCCCCAAAGTTTCTATCGGAGAGTCAAGACGAAAACGTGTGCTAACCCCTATGCATAGATTCCCAAGGTCACGGAACCCGCAAGTTGATCACCAAAACATACATCAAGTAGATCACGTGATATCCCATTGTCACCGCAGATAAGCACATGCAAGACATACATCAAGTGTTCTCAAATCCTTAAAGACTCAATCCGATAAGATAACTTCAAAGGGAAAACTCAATCCATCACAAGAAGGTTGAGGGGGAGAAACATCATAAGATCCAACTATAGTAGCAAAGCTCGCGATACATTAAGATCATGCCATCTCAAGAACACGAGAGAGAGAGAGATCAAACACATAGCTACTGGTACATACCCTCAGCCCCGAGGGTGAACTACTCCCCCCTCATCATGGAGAGCACCGGCATGATGAAGACGGCCACCGGAGAGGGATTCCCCCATCCTGCAGGGTGCCAGAACCGGTCTAGATTGGTTTTCGGTGGCAACAGAGGTTTTCGGCGGCGGAACTCCCGATCTAGGTTATTTTCCGGAGGTTTAAGTATATATAGGAGGTATTGGAGTCGAGGACAAGTACAGGGGACATCTGGGCTGTCCACGAGGTAGGGGGCGCGCCCAGGGGTGGTGGGCGCGCCCCCCACCCTCGTGGGCAGCCCGGGACTCTTCTGGCCCATCTCCGGTACTGCTTGGGCTTCTTCTGGTCCAAAAACAACCTCCGTTGAGTTTATATTATCCTTTTCTGCGATACGCAAAAACAAGGGAAAAACAGAAACTGGCACTGGGCTCAGGGTTAATAGGTTAGTCCCAAAAATCATATAAAAGTGTATATTAAAGCCCACTAAACATCCTAGAAGGATAATATAATAGCATGGAACAATCAAAAATTATAGATACGTTGGAGACGTATCAAGGCATCACGTCCGTGTCAAGTAGACCGAAACGATTCTTCATCTACTACTATTACTCCACACATCGACCGCTATCCAACATGCATCTAGATTATTAAGTTCATAAGAACGGAGTACCGCATTAAGCAAGATGGCATGATGTAGAGGGATAAACTCAAGCAATATGATATAAACCCCATCTTTTTATCCTCGATGGCAACAATATAATACGTGCCTTGCTGCCCCTACTGTCACTCGGAAAGGACACCGCAAGATTGAGCCCAAAGCTAAGCACTTCTCCCATTGCAAGAAAGATCAATCTAGTAGGCCAAACTAAACCGATAATTCGAAGAGACTTGCAAAGATATCAAATCATGTATATAAGAATTCATAGAAGAACCATATAATATTCATAGATAAACTTGTTCATAAATCCACAATTCATCAGATCTCGGCAAACACACCGCAAAAAGTATTACATCGAATAGATCTCCAAGAGAATTGAGGAGAACTTTGTATTGAGGATCAAAGAGAGAGAAGAAGCCATCTAGCTAATAACTATGGACCCGAAGGTGTGTGGTAAACTACTCATGCTTCATCGGAGAGGCTATGGTGTTGATGTAGAAGCCCTCCCTGATTGATCCCCGCTCCGGCAGATCGCCGGAAAAGGCCCCAAGATGGGATCTCACAGGTATAGAAGGTTGCGGCGGTGGAAAAGTGGTTTCATGGCTCTCCCTGATGTTTCTAGGGTATAAGAGTATATATAGGCGAAAGAAGTACGTCGGTGGAGCTACGCGGGGCCCACGAGGGTGGGGGCGCACCTACCCCCTGGGCGCGTCCTCCTGCCTCGTGGCCTCCTCGTGGAGTTCCATACTTCTACTCGAAGTCTTCCGGATTGCTTTTGGTCCAAGAAAGATCATCGCGAAGGTTTCATTCCGTTGGACTCCGTTTGGTATTCCTTTTATGCGAAACTCTAAAATAGGCAAAAATATAGAAACTGGCACTGGGCCTCCGGTTAATAGGTTAGTCCCAAAAATAAGATAAAACAGCATATTAAATCCCATTAAACATCCAAAACAAATAATATAATAGCATGGAACAATAAAAAATTATAGATACGTTGGAGACGTATCAAGCATCCCCAAGCTTAATTCATGCTCGTCCTCGAGTAGGTAAATGATATAAACAGATTATTTTTGATGTGGAATGCTACCTAAGATAATTATCAATGTAATTTTCTTTATTGTGGCATGAATGTTCAGATCCGAAAGATTCAAGACAAAAGTTTAATATTGACATAAAAATAATAATACTTCAAGCATACTAACAAAGTAATCATGTCTTCTCGAAATAACATGGACAAAGAAAGTTCATCCCCACAAAATCATATAGTGTGGCTATGCTCTATCTTCATCACAAAAAGTATTTAAATCATGCACAACCCTGGTTTCAGCCAAGCAATTGTTTCATACTTTAGTATTCTCAAACTTTTTCAACTTTCACGCAATACATGAGCGTGAGCCATGGACATAGCACTATAGGTGGAATAGAATGGTGGTTGTGGAGAAGACAAAAAGGAGGAAGATGGTCTCACATCAACTAGGCGTATTAATGGCCTATGGAGATGCCCATCAATAGATATCAATGTGAGTGAGTAGGGATTGTCATGCAACAAATGCACTAGAGCTATAAATGTATGAAGGCTCAACAAAATAAACTAAGTGGATGTGCATCCAACTTGCTTGCTCATGAAGACCTAGGGCACTTTGAGGAAGGCCATCATTGGAATATACAAGCCAAGTTCTATAACGAAAATTCCCACTAGTATATGAAAGTGACAAAACAAGAGACTCTCTATCATGAAGACCATGGTGCTACTTTGAAGCACAAGTGTGGAAAAAGATAGTAACATTGTCCCTTCTCTATTTTTATCTCATTTTTTTCTATTTTTTTGTGCTCTTTGGCCTCTTTTTTATTTGGGCTTCTTTGGCCTCTTTTTTATTTGGGCTTCATTGGCCTCTTTTATTTTTCATAACCTCAATGCTCTACCAATGATGATCATCAAACTTCTATTTATTTACAACTCGATATTACAACTCGATACTAGAACAAAATATGACTGTATATGAATTCCCTCGGCGGAGTACCGGGATGTGCAGTGAATCAAGAGTGACATGTATGAAAAAATTATGAATGGTGGCTTTGCCACAAATACAATGTCAACTACATGATCATGCAAGGCAATATGACAATGATGGAGCGTGTCATAATAAACGGAACGGTGGAAAGTTGCTTGGCAATATATCTCGGAATGGCTATGGAAATGCCATAATAGGTAGGTATGGTGTCTGTTTTTAGGAAGCTATGGTGGGTGTATGGTACCGGCGAAAGTTGTGCGGTACTAGAGAGGCTAGCAACGGTGGAAGGATGAGAGTGCGTATAATCCATGGAATCAACATTAGTCATAAAGAACTCACATACTTATTGCAAAAATCTACAAGTTATCAATACCAAGCACTACACGCATGCTCCTAGGGGAAGGGTTGGTAGGAGTTAACCTTCACACGATCCCGACCTCCACTCATAAGGAAGACAATCAATAAATAAATCATGCCCCAACTTCATCACATAACGGTTCACCATACGTGCATGCTACGAGAATCACAAACTTTAACATAGGTATTCCTCAAATTCACAATTACTCTACTAGCATGACTCTAATATCACCATCCTCATATCTCAAAACAATCATCAAGCATCTAACTTCTCATAGTATTCAACGCACTTTATATGAATTTTTTTATTATACCCATCTTAGATGCCCATCATATTAGGATTAAATTTATAGCCAAAGCAAATTACCATGCTGTTCTAAAAGACTCTCAAAATAATATAAGTGAAGCATGAGAGATCAATAATTTCTATAAAATAAAACCACCACCGTGCTCTAAAAAGATATAAGTGAAGCACTAGAGCAAAATTATCTAGCTCAAAAGATATAAATGAAGAACATAGAGTATTATAATAAATTCCGATTCAAGCGTGTCTCTCCTAAAGATGTATCAGCGAGGATGATTGTGGCAAACTAAAAGGCAAATACTAATATCATACATGACGCTCCAAGCAAAAGACATATCATGTGGTGAATACAAATATAGCCTCAAGTAAATTTACCGATAGACGAAGATGAAAGAGGGGATGCCTTCCCGGGGCATCCCCAAGCTTAGGCTTTTGGTTGTCCTTGAATTTTACCTTGGGGTGCCTTGGGCATCCCCAAGCTTAGGCCCTTGCCACTCTTTATTCCATAGTCCATTAAATCCTTACCCAAAAAGTTGAAAACTTTACAACACAAAACTTAATAGAAAATCTCGTGAGCTCCGTTAGTATAAGAAAAGAAACCACCACTTTAAGGTACTGTAATGAACTCATTCTTTATTTATATTGGTGTTAAACCTACTGTATTACAACTTCTCTATGGTTCATACCCCCGGTACTACTCATAGATTCATCAAAATAAGCAAACAACACACGAAAAATAGAATCTGTCAAAAACAGAACAGTCTGTAGCAATCTGTAACTTTCGAATACTTCTGTAACTCTAAAAATTCTGAAATAAATTGTTGGACGTGAGGAATTTTTCTATTAATCATCTGCGAAAAGAATCAACCTAAAAGCACTCTCTATTAAAAAATGACAGGTAATCTCGCGAGCGCAAAAGTTTCTGCTTTTTACAGCAAGATCGCAAATACTTCACCCAAGTCTTCCCAAAGGTTCTACTTGGCACAACACTAACTAAAACATAAAACCACATCTAAACAAAATCTAGATGAATTATTTATTACTAAACATGAGCAAAAAGCAAAGAACGAAAATAAAATTGGGTTGCCTCCCAACAAGCACTTTATTTATAGCCATTAAGATAGGCTTGAGAATTCAATGATGGTCACATGAAAGACAAGACTTGAAGCACAAAAAGAGCATCATATAGCATGTGAAAATCACATGTAAGTCTAACATACTTCCTATGCATAGGCATTTTATAGGAAAACAAATTAGCAAGACAAGCAAGATCTAACATATGCACGAAAGAAGAAAGAAACAAGATCAATCTCAACATGAAGAGAGGTAATTTAGTAACATGAAGATTTCTACAACCATATTTTCCTCTCTCATAATAATTGCATGTAGGATCATAAGAAAATTCCACAATATAGCTATAACAAAACATATTCTCAACACGATCCACATGCATACGAAGTTGACACTCTTCCAAAATAGTGGGATCAACATTAACTAATGTCATGACCTCTCCAAACCCACCTTTATCAAAAAATTCATAAGATTGAACATTCTCCAAATATGTGGGATCTAAAGTTGACAATCTTCCAAACCCACTTTCAATATTATTGCAAATATTATTATCAACCTTACATTCATCATGGGGATTAAATAAATCTTTAAGATCATAAGAAGAACCACCCCAATCATGATTATTGCAACAAGTAGTGGACATGGCAAAATTATCATTCATCCCCAAGCTTAGGGTTTTGCATATCATTAACACAATCGACATTAATAGGATTTATAAAAACATCATTGCAATCATGCTTTTCATTAAAGGAACTATCGTGAATCGCTTCATAAATTTCTTCTTTCAACACTTCATCACAAATTTCAGATTAACGAATTTCAACCAAAACCTCATAAAGATAACCTAGTGCACTCAGCTCACTAGAAATAGGTTCAACATAATTGGATCTTTTAAAAATATTAGCAAGTGGATGATGACCAATAGATAGATTTTTAGCAAGCGAAGATGCAAGCAAATAGAGGGCACATGGCAACAAAAGCAAACATAAGATCGAACGAGAAAAAGGCAAATGAAAAGAAGGCAAATATTTTTTCGAAGATAGTTTTAGAAGTGGGGGAGAGGAAAACGAAAGGCGAATGGCAAATAATGTAATGCAAGGGAGAAGAGTTTATGATGGGTACTTGGTTTGTCTTGACTTGGCGTAGATCTCCCTAGCAACGGCGCCAAAAATCCTTCTTGCTACCTCTTAAGCATGCGTTGGTTTTCCCTTAAAGAGGAAAGGGTGATGTAGCAAAGTAGAGTAAGTATTTCCCTCAGTTTTGAGAACCAAGGTATCAATCCAGTAGGAGACAACGCACAAGTCACCTAGTACCTGCACAAACAATCAAGAACCTTGCAACCAATGCGATAAAGGGGTTGTCAATCCCTTCACGGTCACTCGAAAAAGTGAGATCTAATAAAGATAGTGAAGTAAATATTTTTAGTATTTTTGTTATATAGATTGAAAAGTAAAGATTGAAAATAGTAAAAAAAAATGTGATGTAAATAAAAGAGATTCAATATAATAGGAAAGAGACCCGGGGGCCATAGGTTTCACTAGTGGCCTGATACGTCTCCAACGTATCTATAATTTTTTATTGTTCCATGCTATTATTTATGAAGTCTTGGATGTTTAATGGGCCTTATCTTTCACTTTTATATAATTTTTGGGACTAACCTACTAACCCAAAGGCCCAGCCTAGATTGCTGTTTTTTGCCTATTTCAGGGTTTTGCAGAAAACGAATATCAAACAGAGTCCAACGGAATGAAACCTTTGCGAGAGATATTTTTGGAGAAAATCACGCACGGGAAATGTCAGGACCAAGTCAGGGGACAGAAGGGCTGCCCTCGAGGGAGGGGGCGCGCCCCCCTGCCTCAAGGCTGGCCCGTGTGGCCCCCGGTTCCCTCCTTCTTCCTATATATACCTACGTACCCCAGAAACTCCAAAGGCAGAGAGAAAACCCTAATTCCACCGCTGTACCTTCTGTTCCTGTGGAGATCCCATCTTGGAGCCTGTTCCGGGAGGGGGATCCATCACGGAGGCCTTCATCATCATCATCATCGCCCTCACCATGAGTTGTGAGTAGTTTACCATAGACCTTCGGGTCCATAGCTAGTATCTAGATGGCTTCTTCTCTCTCTGGATCTCAATACAAAGTTCTCCTCAGTCTTCGAGGAGATCTATTCGATGTAATCTCTTTTTGCGGTGTGTTTGTCGAGATCCGATGAATTGTGAGTTTATGATCAAGGTTATGTATGAAAGATATTTGGTTCTTCTCTGAACTTTTTATGTGTGCTCATAATATCCTTGCAAGTCTCTTCGAATTATTGGTTTGGTTTGGCCTACTAGATCTATAGTTCTTGCAATGGGAGAAGTGCTTGGCTTTGGGTTCAATCTTCCGGTGTCCTTTCCTAGTGACAGTAGGGGCAGCAAGGCACGTATTGTATTGTTGCCATCGAGGATAAAAAGATGGGGTTTTCATCATATTGCTTGAGTTTATCCCTCTACATCATGTCATCTTTCTTAAGGCATTACTATGTTCTTATGAACTCAATACACTAGATGCATGCCGGATAGCGGTCGATGTGTGGAGTAATAGTAGTAGATGCAGGCAGGAGTCGGTCCACTTGTCTCGGACGTGATGCCTATATACAATGATCATGCCTAGATAGTCTCATAATTATTCGCTTTTCTATCAATTGCTCGACAGTAATTTGTTTACCCGCCGTAGAATATCGCTATCATGAGAGAAGCCACTAGAGAAAACTATGGCCCCCGGGTCTATTCTCAACATATCAATCTACATCTACTTTACTTTTACCGCTTTTATTTGCTGTTTTATTAAAACCAAAAATACCAAAAATATAATTATCATCTCTATCAGATCTCACACTCGTAAGTGACCGTAAAGGGATTGGCAACCCCTTGTCGCGTTGGCTGTGAAGTTCTTATTTGTTTGTGCAGGTGCGAGGGACTCGCGCGTGGTCTCCTACTGGATTGATACCTTGGTTCTCAAAAACTGAGGGAAATGCTTACGCTGTTGTGCTGCATCTCCCTTTCCTCTTCGAGGGAATACAACGCAAGCTCAAGAGGTAGCAAGAAGAATTTCTGGCGCCGTTGCCGAGGAAGCTTACGCAAAAGTCATATACCAAGTACCTATCACAAACCCTTATCCTCCGCATTACATTTATTTGCCTCTCGTTTTCCTCTCCCCCACTTCACCCTTGCCGTTTTATTTGCCCTTCTTCTGCCGTGTGTTTACCGTTCACTTGCCTCTCGTTTGCTTATGTTGCTATGTGCCCTCAATTAGCTTGCATCTTCGCTTGCTAAAGTATGGATCCTCATCCACTTGCTAATCTCTTTAAGAGATCCAGTTATGTTGAACCTATTGCTAGTGAATTGCATGCACTAGATTATCTTTATGGGGTTTTGCTTGAAATTTATGAATCAGGAAATTGTGAGGAACTGTTAAAAGAAAAAGTGATTCATGTTAGCTCCTTAAATAAAAAGCATGATTGCAATGATGTTACTATAAATTCTATTGATGTCAATTGTGCTAATAATATGCAAAACCCTAAGCATGGGGATGATACTTTTGCTATATCTACTACTTGTTACAATGATCATGATTGGGGTGATTCTTCTTATGATCTTGAAAATTTATTCAATCCCCATGATGAATAAGATTGATAATAATGTTTGCATTAATATTGAAAGTGGGTTTGGAAGAGTGTCAACTTTAGATCCCACATACTTGGAGAATGTTCAATCTTATGAAACTTTTGATAAAAGTGGGTTTGGAGAGGTCATGACTTTAGTTAATCCCACTATTTCGGAAGAGTGTCAACTTTGCATGCATGTGGATCGTGTTGAGAATATGTTATGTGATAGCTATTTTGTTGAATTTGATCATGATCCTACATGCAATTGTTATAAGAGAGGGAAATATGGTTGTAGTAATTTTCATGTTACTAAATTACCTCTCGTTATGTTGAGATTGCTATTGTTTCCTTCTCCTTCCTTGCATATAGATCTTGCTTGTCTTGGTAATTTGTTTTCCTATAAGATGCCTATGCATAGGAAGTATGTTAGACTTAGATGTGTTTGTCACATGCCTTATGATGCTCCCCTTGTGCTTCAATCCTTGTCCTTTATGTGAGCATCATTGAATTATCGTGGGGAATAAATTTTGCATCTAGCCTCTGATTAGATGTGGTTTCATGTTTTGTTTAGTGTTTGTGCCAAGTAGAACCTTTGGTAAGACTTGTGTGAAGTTTATTTGATCTTGTTGTGAAACAGAATCGTTAGAGCTCGCTAAAGTAGTCGTGAGATTTTACCGGAGCGTGCTTTTTAGTTGATTCTTTTTGCTTCTGATTGGTAGACAAATTGCGCAAATTTACCAATTTAGTTTGAATTTTTTGGAGTTCCAGAAGTAGGCGAACCCTGCAGATTACTACAGACTGTTCTGTCTTTGACAGATTCTGTTTTTCGTGTGCTGTTTGCTTATTCCGATGCATCTATAGTGGCGTAGCCAGGATTTTGATCCAGGGTGGTCCAATTGAGACAATATTTTTTGGCAAAAATACAACATGCTATCTTTTTAATATACTCACTCCGTCCGAAAATACTTGTCATCAAAATTGATAAAATTGGATGTATCTAGAACTAAAATACATCTAGATACATTCCCTTTTATTCATTTTGATAATAAGTATTTTTGGACGGAGGGAGTAGAATTTATCAAAAGCACAAAGCAATAGAAGGACGAGGCATCTACAGCCCTCTTCTTTTTGCAACATTTCTATAATATTTTTTAATCTATGAAACTTTATAATCAATTTCCAATACAATCATTGTAATCGAAACAAACCCAGAAAGCAAAAGAATGTTGAGATTTGCAGTCTAGGTTAAGCCTATTCGAACCATGAAAGCAAAAATTGAAAACGTACTTGGAAAGAGATGAGAACTTAAAAGGCGTACATTTGTTCACGTCGGTGCTCCTGCTCAGCAGCTCAACCTGCTGTAAACGCACGCCGGCGGCCACCCGGCACCCCGACGCCCCGCCTTCCCCTACCGGATGCTACACGACGCCGGGAAACCACCGGTCTCTGCATGCAGCATGCTGCCGGCCGCTTGCGTTGCCCCGTGCCGTTTTGTTTTTGCTAGCTAGGTCTAGCCATTCATGAGGAATTAGGAGCATCGGAACTGAGAATAAGTTGCATTTGTGTACGTTCAGTCAGGATCGGGAGTTGAGAACGATCAATAGGATGATTAGCCTTGTGCGAGTACGAGGAAATGATCCTGTGGGCTGCTGTATAGCTGATGATGTTTTCTTTTTCTGCGCTGAACGCTCAAAAATATTTCTATATGGGCTAATAGTGGGCCAAATCCCAGGGTGGTCCATGGACCACCCTGGCCACCCTGTGGCTACGCCACTGTGCATCTATGAGTAATATTGGAGGATATGAACCATAGAGAACTTGGAGTACAGTAGGTTTAACACCAATATAAACAAAGAATGAATTCATTGATGTACCTTTGAGTAGTGGTTTGCTTTCTCTTACTAACGGAGCTCACGAGAATTTTTGTCTAAGTTTTGTGTTGTGAAGTTTTCAAGTTTTGAGTATTGCTTTGATGGACTATGGAACAAGGAGTAGCAAAGGACTAAGCTTGGGGATGCCCATGGCACCCCAAGTAAATTCAAGATAATCAAAAGCCTAAGATTGGGGATGCCCCGGGAAGGCATCCCCTCTTTCGTCTTCATCCATCGGTAACTATACTTGGAGCTATATTTTTATTGGCAACATGTTATGTGTTTTGCTTGGAGCGTCTTGTATAATTTGAGTCTTTGATTGTTAGTTTGCCACAATCATCCTTGCTGGACACACCTATTTGAGAGAGTTAAATATGCCCTAGAAATTATTAGAACACTCTATGTGCTTCACTTATATCTTTTGAGTTGAATAGTTTTTGCTCTAGTGCTTCACTTATATCTTTTAGAGCACGGTGGTGGTAATATTTTGTAGAAATTGTTGAACTCTCATGCTTCACTTATATCTATTTGAGAGTTTTCCAAAACAGCATGGTAAAGTGTTTAGGCTAAGGAAACTAGTCTTCACATGATAAACATCCAATGTCAATGTAGTAAAAAAATTCACATCAAGTGCATTGAATAGAAAGAAATGTTGGATGCTTGATAATTGTTTTGAGACATGAGGATAGTGATATTAGAGTCATGCTAGTGGAGTTATTATGAAATTGAGAAATACTTGTGTTAAGGTTAGTGATTCCCGTAGCATGCACGTATGGTGAACCGTTGTGTGACTAAGTTAAAGCATGAGGTATTTGTAGAGTGCCAACCTTTGTGTGGAGGTCGGGGGCGCGCGATGGTTAACTCCTACCAACCTCCCCCCTAGGAGCATGCGTTGATTGCTTTGTTTTGATGACTCGTAATTTTTTGCAATAAGTATATGAGTTCTTATGACTAATGTTGAGTCCATGGATTATACGCACTCTCACCCTTCCACCATTGCTAGCCTCTCTTGTACTGCGCAACTTTCGCCGATGCCAAAAACCCACTATATATCCTTCCTCAAAACATCCACCATATTGTTCCTCAAAACAGCCACCATACCTACCTATCATGACATTTCCATAGCCATTCCGAGATATATTGCCATGCAACTTTCCACCGTTCCGTTTATATGACACGCATCGTATTGTCATATTGCCATGCATGATCATGTAGTTGACATCGTATTTGTGGCAAAGCCACCATGCATAATCTTTTCATACATGTCACTCTTGTTTCATTGCACATACCGGAACACCGCCGGAGGCATTCATATAGAGTCATACTTTGTTGTTGTAGTATCGAGTTGTAATTTCATGTTATAATGAAAGTGTGATGATCATCATTATTAGAGCATTGTCCCATGGGAGGAAAGGCTGAATCTATAAAGCCCCTCCGCAAAAAAAAGAAAAAAAAAAGAGAACAAAAAGAGAGAAAGGCCAAAGAAAAAAAGAAAGGCCCAAAAAAAGGAAAAGAAAAAAAAGGGAAAAGAAAAGAAAAAAGGACAATTGCTACTATCTTTTTCCACACTTGTGCTTCAAAGTAGCACCATGTTCTTCATTGTAGAGAGTCTCATGCTTAGTCACTTTCATATACTAGTGGGAATTTTCATTATAGAACTTGGCTTGTATATTCCAACGATGGGCTTCCTCAAATGCCCTAGGTCTTCGTGAGCAAGCAAGTTGGATGCACACCCACTAGTTTCTTTTGTTGAGCTTTCATTCACATTTAGCTCTAGTGCATCTGTTGCATGGCAATTCTGTTGGGGAACGTAGTATTTTTAAAAATTTCCTACGATCACGCAAGATCTATCTACCAGATGCATAGCAACGAGAGGGAAGAGTGTGTCTACGTACCCTCGTAGACCGGGAGCGGAAGCGTCAAGTGACGCGGTAGATGTTGTCGAACTTCTTCGCGATCCAACCGATCAAGCACCGAACGTACGGCACCTCCGTGTTCAGCACACGTTCAGCTTGATGACGTCCCACGAGCTCTTGATCCAGTTGAGCTTCACGGGAGAGTTTCGTCAGCACGACGGCGTGGTGACGGATATGATGTGTTCACCGGCGCAGGGCTTCGCCTAAGCTCCGCGACGGTATGACCGAGGTGTGATTCTGTGGAGGGGGGCACCGCACACGGCTAAAACAATTCAACTTGTGTGTCTTTGGGTGCCCCCTGCCACCGTATATAAAGGAGCAAGGGAGGGAGGCCGGCCGGCCCTTCCTGGTGCGGCTAGGAGTGGACTCCTACTAGGAATAGGATTGCAATCCAATTCCTAGTAGGATTCGCCAAAAGAAGGAAGAGGGAAAAGAATAGGAGAGGTGGCGCCCCCCCCCCCAATCCTAGTCCAACTAGGAACCCTAGGTGGGGGCGCCGGCCAGCCCTATGGGCTGCCTCTCTCTTTCCCTTTAGGCCCACTATGGACCATCCCCTCTCGTAGGGGGTTCCGGTAACCCCCTCCGGCAATCCCGATAAATCCGAAACTTTTCCGGAACACTTCCGGTGTCCGAATATAGTCGTCCAATATATCAATCTTTATGTCTCGGACATTCCGAGACTCCTCGTCATGTCCGTGATCTCATCCGGGACTCCGAACTACCTTCGGTACATCAATACTCATAAACTCATAATACCGATCGTCATCAAACGTTAAGCGTGCGGACCCTACGGGTTCGAGAACTATGTAGACATGACCGAGACTCATCTCCGGTCAATAACCAATAGCGGAACCTGGATGTTCATATTGGCTCCTACATATTCTACGAAGATCTTTATCGGTCAAACCGCATAACAACATACGTTGTTCCTTTTGTCATCGGTATGTTACTTGCCCGAGATTCGATCGTCGGTATCTCAATACCTAGTTCAATCTCGTTACCGGCAAGTCTCTTTACTCGTTCCGTAACACATCATCTCGTGACTAACTCATTAGTCTTTTGCTTGCAAGGCTTATTGTGATGTGTGTTACCGAGAGGGCCCAGAGATACCTCTCCGACACTCGGAGTGACAAATCCTAATCTTGATCTATGCCAACACCACGAATACTTTCGGAGACACCTGTAGAGCATATTTATGATCACCCAGTTACGTTGTGACGTTTGATAGCACACAAGGTGTTCCTACGGTATTCGGGAGTTGCATAATCTCATAGTCATAGGAACATGTATAAGTCATGAAGAAAGCAATAGCAGTAAAACTAAACGATCATAGTGCTATGCTAACGGATGGGTCTTGTCCATCACATCATTCTCCTAATGATGTGATCCCGTTGATCAAATGACAACTCATGTCTATGGTTAGGAAACATAACCATCTTTGATCAATGAGCTAGTCTAGTAGAGGCATACTAGGGACACTCTATTTTGTCTATGTATTCACGCATGTACTAAGTTTCCGGTTAATACAATTCTAGCATGAATAATAAACATTTATCATGATATAAGGAAATATAAATAACAACTTTATTATTGCCTCTAGGGCATATTTCCTTCAGTCTCCCACTTGCACTAGAGTCAATAATCTAGCTCGCATCGCCATGTGATTTAATACCGATAGTTCACATCGTTATGTGAATAACACCCATAGTTCACATCGCCATGTGACCAACACCCAAAGGGTTTACTAGAGTCAATAATATAGTTCACATTGCTATGTGATTAATACCCAAGAGTAATAAGGTGTGATCATGTTTTGCTTGTGAGAGAAGTTTAGTCAACGGGTCTGTCACAATCAGATCCGTATGTATTTCACAAATTTCTATGTCTACAATGCTCTGCATAGAGCTACTCTAGCTAATTGCTCCCACTTTCAATACGCATCCAGATTGATACTTAGAGTCATCTGGATTTAGTGTCAAAGCTTGCATCGGCGTAACCCTTTACGACAAACTCTTTATCACCTCCATAATCGAGAAACATTTCCTTAGTCATCCAGTTACTAAGGATAATTTTGACCGCTGTACAGTGATCTACTCCTGGATCACTATTGTACCCCTTTGACAAACTCATGGCAAGGTACACAACATGTTTGGTACACAGCATGGCATACTTTATAGAACCTATGGCTGAGGCATAGGGAATGACTTTCATTCTCCCTATATTTTTGCAGTGGTCGGGCATCGAGTCTTACTCAATTTCATACCTTGTAATACAGGCAAGAACCCTTTCTTTGACTGATCCATTTTGAACTTCTTCAAAATCTTATCAAGGTATGTGTTTTGTGAAAGTCCAATTAAGCGTCTTGATCTATCTCTATAGATCTTGATGCCTAATATATAAGCAGCTTCACCGAGGTCTTTCATTGAAAAACTCTTATTCAAGTATCCTTTTATGCTGTCCAGAAATTCTATATCATTTCCAATCAACAATATGTCATCCACATATAATATTAGAAATGCTACAGAGCTCCCACTCACTTTCTTGAAAATACAGGCTTCTCCAAAAGTCTGTATAAGACCATATGCTTTGATCACCTCATCAAAGCGTATATTCCAACTCCGAGATGCTTGCACCAGTCCATAGATGGATCGCTGGAGCTTGTATACTTTGTTAGCACCTTTTGGATCGACAAAACCTTCTGGTTGCATCATATACAACTCTTCTTTAATAAATCCATTAAAGAATGCAGTTTTGTTATCCAATTGCCAGATTTCATAAAATGCGGCAATTGCTAACATGATTCGGACAGACTTAAGCATCGCTACGGGTGAGAAAGTCTCATCGTAGTCAACTCCTTGAACTTGTTGAAAAACTTTTCGCAACAAGTCGAGCTTTGTAAACAGTAACATTACTGTCAGCGTCAGTCTTCCTCTTGAAGATCCATTTATTTTCGATGGCCTGCCGATCATCGGGCAAGTCAACCAAAGTCCATACTTTGTTCTCATACATGGATCCCATCTTAGATTTCATGGCTTCAAGCCATTTTGCGGAATCTTGGCTCATCATCGCTTCCTCATAGTTCGTAGGTTCATCATGGTCTAGTAACATGATTTCCAGAACTGGGTTGCCGTACCACTCTGGTGCGGAACGTACTCTGGTTGATCTACGACGTTCAGCAGAAACTTGATCCGAAGTTTCATGATCATTATCATTAACTTCCTCACTAATTGGTGTAGGAATCACTGGAACAATTTCCTGTGATGTACTACTTTCCAATCCGGGAGAAGGTACAATTACCTCATCAAGTTCTACTTTCCTCCCACTCACTTCTTTCGAGAGAAACTTCTTTTTCTAGAAAGGATCCACTCTTAGCAACAAAGATCTTGCCTTCGGATCTGTGATAGAAGGTGTACCCAACAGTTTCTTTTGGGTATTCTATGAAGATTTACTTCTCCGATTTGGGTTTGAGCTTATCATGTTGAAACTTTTTCACATAAGCATCGCAGTCCCAAACTTAAAGAAATGACAGCTTAGGTTTCTTATCAAACCACAGTTCATACGGTGTCATCTCCACGGATTTAGATGGTGCCCTATTTAACGTGAATGTAGCTGTCTCTAATGCATAACCCCAAAAAGCGATAGTGGTAGATGGGTAAGAGACATCATCGATCGCACCATATCTAATAAAGTACGGTTATGACGTTCGGACACCATTATACTATGGTGTTCCAGGTGGCGTGAGTAGTGAAACTATTTCACATTTGTTTTTACTGAAGGCCAAACTCGCTAACTCAAATATTTTATCTCTACGATCATATCGTAGAAACTCTTATTTTCTTGTTACGATGATTCTCCACTTCACTCTGAAATTCTTTGAACATTTCAAATCTTTCAGACTTGTGCTTCATTAAGTAGATATACTCATATCTGCTCAAATCATCAGTGAAGGTCAGAAAATAACGATACCCGCCGCGAGCTTCAACACTCATTGGCCCATATACATCAATATGTATGATTTCCAACAAATCTGTTGCTCGCTCCATAGTTCCGGAGAACGGAGTTTTAGTCATTTTGCCCATGAGGCATGGTTCGCAAGCACCAAGTGATTCATAATCAAGTGATTCCAAAAGTCCATCATTATGGAGTTTCTTCATGCGTTTTACACCAATATGACCTAAACGGCAGTGCCACAAATAAGTTGCACTATCATTATTAACCTTGCATCTTTTGGCTTCAATATTATGAATATGTGTATCACACGATCGAGATCCAACAAACCATTTTCATTGGGTGTATGACCATAGAAGGTTTTATTCATGTAAACAGAACAACAATTATTCTCTAACTTACATGAATAACCGTATTGCAATAAACATGATCAAATCATATTCATGCTCAACACCAAATAACACTTATTTAGGTTCAACACTAATCCCGAAAGTATAGGGAGTGTGCGATGATGATCATATCAATCTTGGAACTACTTCCAATACACATCGTCACTTCATCCTTTAACTAGTTTCTGTTCATTATGCAACTCCCATTTCGAGTTACTACTCTTTAGCAACTGAACCAATATCAAATACCGAGGGGTTGCTATGAACACTAGTAAAATACACATCAATAATCTGTATATCAAATATACCTTTGTTCACTTTGCCATCCTTCTTATCCGCCAAATATCTAGGGCAGTTCCACTTCTAGTGACCATTTCCTTTGCAGTAGAAGCACTTGTTTCAGGCTTGAGTTTAGCTTTGGGTTTCTTCAACGGAGTGACAACTTGCTTGTCATTCTTCTTGAAGTTCCCCTTCTATCCCTTTGCCCTTTACTTGAAACAAGTGGTCTTGTTAACCATCAACACTTGATGCTTTTTCATGATTTCTACCTTCGCCGACTTCAGTATCGCGAAGAGCTGGGAATTCCTTTCGTCATCCCTTGCATATTATAGTTCATCACGAAGTTCTACTAACTTGGTGATAGTGACTAGAGAACTTTGTCAATTATTATCTTATCTGGAAGATTAACTCCCACTTGATTAAAGTAATTGTAGTACCCAGACAATCTGAGCACATGCTCACTGGTTGAGCTATTCTCCTCCATCTTGTAGGCAAAGTACTGTCAGAGGTCTTATACCTCTTGACACGGCCATGAGTATGAAATACTAATTTCAACTCTTGGAACATCTTACATGCTCCGTGGCGTTCAAAACGTTTTTGAAGTCCCGGTTATATGCCGTAAAGCATGGTGCACTAAACTATCAAGTAGTCATCATATCGAGCTTTTGTCAAAACGTTCATAACGTCTACATCTGCTCCTGCAATAGGTCTGTCACCTAGTGGTGCATCAAGGACATAATTCTTCTGTGCAGCAATGAGGATAATCCTCAGATCACGGAACAATTCCGCATCATTGCTACTAACATCTTTCAACTTGGTTTTCTCTAGGAACATATGAAAAATAAACGGGGAGCAACATCGCGAGCTATTGATCTACAACATAGATATGCTAATACTACCAGGACTAAGTTCATGATAAATTAAAGTTCAATTAATCATATTACTTAAGAACTCCCACTTAGATAGACATCCCTCCGGTCATCTAAATGATCACGTTATCCAAATCAACTAAACCATGTCCGATCATCACGTGAGATGGAGTAGTTTCAATGGTGAACATCTTATGTTGATCATATCTACTATATGATTCACGCTCGACCTTTCGGTCTCCAGTGTTCCGAGGCCATATATGTATATGCTAGGCTCGTCAAGTTTAACCCGAGTATTCTGCGTGTGCAAAACTGGCTTACACCCGTTGTATTTGAACGTAGAGCTTATCACACCCGATCATCACGTGGTGTCTCGGCACGACGAACTTTCGCAACGGTGCATACTCAGGGAGAACACTTATACCTTGAAATTTAGTAAGGGATCATCTTATAATGCTACCGTCGTTCTAAGCAAAATAAGAAGCATAATAAGATAAACATCACATGCAATCAAAATATGTCACATGATATGGCCATCATCATCTTGTGCTTTTGATCTCCATCTCCAAAGCACCGTCATGATCACCTTTACAAAACATGATCATCTCATACAAAAACGTATAACTCATCATGTCTTGACCATATCACATCACAACATGCCCTGCAAAAACAAGTTAGACGTCCTCTACTTTGTTGTTGCAAGTTTTACGTGGCTGCTATGGGCTTAGCAAGAACCGTTCTTACCTACGCATACAAAACCACAACGATGTTTCGTCAAGTATGTGCTGTTTTAACCTTCACAAGGACCGGGCGTAGCCACACTTGATTCAGCTAAAGTGAGAGAGACAGACACCCGCCAGTCACCTTTAAGCAACGAGTGCTCGTAACGGTGAAACCAGTCTCGCGTAAGCGTACGCGTAATGTCGGTCCGGGCCGCTTCATCTCACTATACCGCCGAAGCAAAGTATGACATGCTGGTAAGCAGTATGACTAGTATCGCCCACAACTCATTGTGTTCTACTCGTGCATATCATCTACGCATAGACCTGGCTCTGATACCACTGTTGGGGAATGTAGTATTTTTAAAAATTTCCTACGATCACGCAAGATCTATCTATCAGATGCATAGCAACGAGAGGGAAGAGTGTCTCTACGTACCCTCGTAGACCGGGAGCGGAAGCGTCAAGTGACGCGGTTGATGTTGTCGAACTTCTTCGCGATCCAACCGATCAAGCACCGAACGTACGGCACCTCCGTGTTCAGCACACGTTCAGCTTGATGACGTCCCACGAGCTCTTGATCCAGTTGAGCTTCACGGGAGAGTTTCGTCAGCACGACGGCGTGGTGACGGATATGATGTGTTCACCGGCGCAGGGCTTCGCCTAAGCTCCGCGACGGTATGACCGAGGTGTGATTCTGCGGAGGGGGGCACCGCACACGGCTAAAACAATTCAACTTGTGTGTCTTTGGGTGCCCCCTGCCCCCGTATATAAAGGAGCAAGGGAGGGAGGCCGGCCGGCCCTTCCTGGTGCGGCTAGGAGTGGACTCCTACTAGGAATAGGATTGCAATCCTATTCCTAGTAGGATTCACCAAAAGAAGGAAGAGGGAAAAGAATAGGAGAGGTGGCGCCCCCCCCCCCAATCCTAGTCCAACTAGGAACCCTAGGTGGGGGCGCCGGCCAGCCCTATGGGCTGCCTCTCTCTTTCCCTTTAGGCCCACTATGGACCATCCCCTCTCGTAGGGGGTTCCGGTAACCCCCTCCGGCAATCCCGATAAATCCGAAACTTTTCCGGAACACTTCCGGTGTCCGAATATAGTCGTCCAATATATCAATCTTTATGTCTCGGACATTCCGAGACTCCTCGTCATGTCCGTGATCTCATCCGGGACTCCGAACTACCTTCGGTACATCAATACTCATAAACTCATAATACCGATCGTCATCAAACGTTAAGCGTGCGGACCCTACGGGTTCGAGAACTATGTAGACATGACCAAGACTCATCTCCGGTCAATAACCAATAGCGGAACCTGGATGTTCATATTGGCTCCTACATATTCTACGAAGATCTTTTATCGGTCAGAACCACATAACAACATACGTTGTTCCTTTTGTCAAACGGTATGTTACTTGCCCGAGATTCGATCGTCGGTATCTCTATACCTAGTTCAATCTCGTTACTGGCAAGTCTCTTTACTCGTTCCGTAACTCATCATCTCGTGACTAACTCATTAGTCTTTTGCTTGCAAGGCTTATTGTGATGTGTGTTACCGAGAGGGCCCAGAGATACCTCTCCGACACTCGGAGTGACAAATCCTAATCTTGATCTATGCCAACACCACGAATACTTTCGGAGACACCTGTAGAGCATCTTTATGATCACCCAGTTACGTTGTGACGTTTGATAGCACACAAGGTGTTCCTACGGTATTCGGGAGTTGCATAATCTCATAGTCATAGGAACATGTATAAGTCATGAAGAAAGCAATAGCAGTAAAACTAAACGATCATAGTGCTATGCTAACGGATGGGTCTTGTCCATCACATCATTCTCCTAATGATGTGATCCCGTTGATCAAATGACAACTCATGTCTATGGTTAGGAAACATAACCATCTTTGATCAATGAGCTAGTCTAGTAGAGGCATACTAGGGACACTCTGTTTTGTCTATGTATTCACACATGTACTAAGTTTCCGGTTAATACAATTCTAGCATGAATAATAAACATTTATCATGATATAAGGAAATATAAATAACAACTTTATTATTGCCTCTAGGGCATATTTCCTTCAAATTCCTACTCACTCACATTGATATCTATTGATGGGCATCTCCATAGCCCGTTGATACGCCTAGTCGATGTGAGACTATCTCCCTCTTTTTTGTCTTCTCCACAACCACCACTCTATTCCACATAGTGCTATGTCCATGGTTCACGCTCATGTATTGCGTGAAAGTTGAAAGGTTTGAAAAGATAGAGCATGAAAACAAATGCTTGGCTGAAATCGGGGTTGTGCATGATATGAATATTTTTGTGTGATAATAAGGGAGCATGGCCAACACTATATGATTTTGTAGGGATAACTTTCTTTAGCCATAGTATTTTGAGAAGACATGATTGCTTTGTTAGTATTGCTTGAAGTATTGTTATTTCTTATGTCAATATAGACTTTTATCTTGAATCTTTCAGATATGAACGTTCATGCCACAATTAAGAGAATTACATTGAAAAACTATATTGGTTAGCATTCCACATCAAAAATTCTTTCTTTATCATTTACCTACTCGAGGACGAGCAGGAATTAATCTTGGGGATGCTTGATACGTCTCCAACGTATCTATAATTTTTGATTGTTTCATGCAATTATTTATGAAGTCTTAGATGTTTATTGGGCTTTATCTTTCACTTTTATATCATTTTTGGGACTAACCTACTAACCCAAAGGCCCAGTCCAGATTGCTGTTTTTTTGCCTATTTCAGGGTTTTGCAGAAAAGGAATATCAAACGGAGTCCAAACGGAATGAAACCTTCGCGACAGATATTTTTGGAGAAAATCACGCACGGGAAATGTCAGGATCAAGTCAGGGGGCAGAAGGGCTGCCCTCAAGGGTGGGGGGCGCGCTCCCTTCCCAGGGCGCGCCCCCCTGCCTCGAGGCTGGCCCGTGTGGCCCTTGGTGCCCTCCTTCTTCCTATATATACCTACATACCCCAGAAACTCCAAAGGCAGAGAGAAAACCCTAATTCCACCGTCGGAGCTTCTGTTCTCGTGGAGATCCCATCTTGGAGCCTGTTCCGGGAGGGGGGTCCATCACGGAGGCCTTCATCATCATCATCATCGCCCTCACCATGAGTTGTGAGTAGTTTACCATAGACCTTCGGGTCCATAGCTAGTATCTAGATGGCTTCTTCTCTCTCTCTGGATCTTAATACAAAGTTCTCCTCGGTCTTCGAGGAGATCTATTCGATGTAATCTCTTTTTGCGGTGTGTTTGTCGAGATCCGATGAATTGTGAGTTTATGATCAAGGTTATCTATGAAAGATATTTGGTTCTTCTCTGAACTTTTTATGTGTGCTCATAATATCCTTGCAAATCTCTTCGAATTATTGGTTTGGTTTGGCCTACTAGATCTATAGTTCTTGCAATGGGAGAAGTGCTTGGCTTTGGGTTCAATCTTGCGGTGTCCTTTCCCAGTGATAGTAGGGGAAGCAAGGCACGTATTGTATTGTTCCCATCGAGGATAAAAAGATGGGGTTTTCATCATATTGCTTGAGTTTATCCCTCTACATCATGTCATCTTTCTTATGGCGTTACTATGTTCGTATGAACTCAATACACTAGATGCATGCTGGATAGCGGTCGATGTGTGGAGTAATAGTAGTAGATGCAGAATCGTTTCGATCTACTTGTCTCGGACGTGATGCCTATATACAATGATCATGCCTAGATAGTCTCATAATTATTCGCTTTTCTATCAATTGCTCGACAGTAATTTGTTTACCCGCCGTAGAATATCGCTATCATGAAGAAGCCACTAGAGAAAACTATGGCCCCCGGGTCTATTCTCAACATATCAATCTACATCTACTTTACTTTTACCGCTTTTATTTGTTGTTTTATTAAAACCAAAAATACCAAAAATATAATTATCATCTCTATCAGATCTCACTCTCGTAAGTGACCGTAAAGGGATTGACAACCCCTTATCGCGTTGGCTGCGAAGTTCTTATTTGTTTGTGCAGGTGCGAGGGACTGGCGCGTGGTCTCCTATTGGATTGATACCTTGGTTCTCAAAAACTAACGGAAATACTTACGCTACTGTGATGCATCTCCCTTTTCTCTTCGAGGGAATACAACGCAAGCTCAAGAGGTAGCATGGCTTCTCTCAAGATAGCATGTATTACGGTGGGTGAACAAACTACTGCCGAGCAATTGATAGAAAAGCGCATAATTATGAAGATATCTAAGGCAATGATCATGAATATAAGCATCACGTCCATGTCAAGTAGACCGAAACGATTCTGCATCTACTACTATTACTCCACACATCGACCGCTATCCAGCATGCATCTAGAGTATTAAGTTCATAAGAATGGAGTAACGCATTAACCAAGATGGCATGATGTAGAGGGATAAACTCGAGCAATATGATATAACCCCCATCTTTTTATCCTCGATGGCGACAATACAATACGTGCCTTGCTGCCCCTACTGTCACTAGGAAAGTACACCACAAGATTGAACCCAAAGCTATGCACTTCTCCCATTGCAAGAAAGATCAATCTAGTAGGCCAAACTAAACCGATAATTCGAAGAGACTTGCAAAGATATCAAATCATGCATATAAGAATTCAGAGAAAAACCAAATAATATTCATAGATAAACTTGTTCATAAATCCACAATTCATCGGATCTCGACAAACACACCGCAAAAAGTATTACATCGAATAGATCTCCAAGAGAATCGAGGAGAACTTTGTATAGAGGATCAAAGAGAGAGAAGAAGCCATCTAGCTAATAACTATGGACCCGAAGGTATGTGGTAAACTACTCATGCTTCATCGGAGAGGCTATGGTGTTGATGTAGAAGCCCTCCGTGATTGATTCCCCCTCCGACAGATCGCCGGAAAAGGCCCCAAGATGGGATCTCACGGGTATAGAAGATTGTGGCGGTGGAAAACTGGTTTCGTGGCTCTCCCCGATGTTTCTAGGGTATAAGAGTATATATAGGTGGAAGAAGTACGTCGGAGGAGCTACGAGGGGCCCACGAGTGTGGGGGCACGCCTACCCCCCTGGGCGCGCCCTCCTGCCTCGTGGCCTCCTCGTGGAGTTCCAGACTTCTACTCCAAGTCTTATGGATTGCTTTCGGTCCAAGAAAGATCATCGCGAAGGTTTCATTCCGTTTGGACTCCGTTTGGTATTCCTTTTCTGCGAAACTCTAAAATAGGCAAAAAAAAAAACAGAAACTGTCACCGGGCCTCCGGTTAATAGGTTAGTCCCGAAAATAATATAAAAGAGCATATTAAAGCTCATTAAACATCTAAAACAGATAATATAATAGCATGGAACAATAAAAAATTATAGATACGTTGGAGACATATCAAGCCTCCGCACGCTCTCACACATATGGAGGAGGAGGAGGAGGGGCAGGGGTCAATATCGCCTCTTACTAGGGTTGGGAGATGACCGTTTTAGCTCCAACATTTGTTTCAAACTTAATGCTTGCTAACGATTGATGTACAAGTGGTTTCTCCTGTGAAGTGTTATGATGATTTTAACAATGTTTATTCACATGATTATATGCTATATTATTTTCCATCAACATGCAAGTAAAAAGTAACCGCCAAATATGTACACTGAAGATAACGTTGGTATTAGAAAAACTATATACATAAAAGGGTACTATACCGAACTTCACATACTAGCAACCATGGACATGCAAAGTGTGTTGAGCTAATATAACTGAAACATGGTATTTTTTTGGGATACGTACATTTGTCATCTACAGTATGGGAATAAAACTACAAGAAGCGTGTACTTTTATTATTGATCATAGTATAAGCTCAAGAAATTATAAACTTGCATATATCAATCATCACAATGTTTCTTGTTAAATTCATTTTTTCTCAAAAATGGGAAAGCCCCCAGGCCTTTTGCATGGACGGATGCACACAACAATTACTTTCTTGTTACATTCTAAAACATTTTTTTTCTAAATAATTCAAGTAACATGCACATGCTGGTACGGATGAAAATGGAGCGGAAGCGGACGAAACTGAGTGCTACCATATTTGTTTTTGTATATTTTTGCAGAAGCATAAACAAATAAAGAAACCCCGAAAATGATTACGGAAACAGATACTACCGGAAACGGACACGGAGCGAATACAAAACGGACACAGAAACAAAAGTGGGCGTTGACCGGAACTTAAAACCCCCTTGGATCATAGAGAAATACACGCACAAAAAAATGAATTGTTAACATGGCTACAAAAATACAAAATAGTATCATTATGTTAGCAACTTATCGTAGTATTGTAGTAGTACTAGACAATTGTGTATAGAAGTTGGCCCCCAAATGATCCATTCTACTCATTGTGTCATTATGTGTTTTTTGTTAGTTGGGCTACAAAGCAACCATAGGTCTAGAGCAAAAATGAAAATTCCATATTCACGGAAACGGGAAGTTCCATTTCCACGCATGTTCCACCGAAAAACACCGTTCTGTATTTGTTTCCGTTTCCGCATAAAAAATTCCATTTCCATTTCTGTTTTGCAAATTTTCATTTCCGTTTCCATATTTTCTCTCTGTTTCCATTTTTCAACCAGAAAAGCGGAAAATTTTCACTCCATTTTCATCCCTATATGCTGGGAGCACACAACAATTACTTTCTTGTTATATTCTAAAACATTTTTGTAAGAACATAAAGAATTCCCATGTATGCAAAATAAAATACCATGAGAGTAATTAATTATGAGATATTGCATACAATTAAAAGCACATAAGTATACGAGTGATCAAGAGAGGTACGGCATATCTCCATAATCAATGGACAAACAATAAAAACTACTCCCTCCGTTCCAAAATAAGTGTTGTGGATTTAACAAATTCGAACTAAAACCACGACACTTATTTTGAAACGGAGGATTGATTAAAAAATTCAAATGGTTTGTATGAGAAATACCCCAATCAGTTTGTGCCTTTTAGCATAGATCATGGAGTATAGAACTTATAGTCGTACAATAGCAAGGGAAAAGGGAAACACCTAACGAACAATGACCAAGGAACCGTTAAATGCCCACATGTTGAACACATGTACCTTTTCCAATTTTGCTACTACTTCTAAATTAAATATTAGATACTTCCAAATTAAGTAGGCAAAAATATCTTGAAAAGCACTTTATCCAACTGTACTTTGATTAGATGCCATAGATATATTGTGGAGCACAAATTAATTATCAAATTTTTTGCATTTTGATGATCTCCAGTGTTTCAAAGCAACCGAAGAAAGATCGACAATAATTAATTGATCGCCGCATTTACTAAACAAAGAAAAGAAAGATAAAACATGATTAATTGCTTAATCGCTTCGTTTAATAAAAGTACTTGTATACGATCAAGGAATACCAATACATAGTACTCCCTCCGTAAACAGAGGGAGTAATTAATTAGTAGAACATATCGATTTATTAGACGCTTCTAAATTGGAATAGGCGAGTTTATCTTGAGAAGTACAGTACTTATCCAACGCGTAGTTTTATTTGATCCCATAGATATGTAAGTAGAACACAAATTATATTGATCAAAAAATTGTACTTATCTATCCTGGAGATTTCAGCATTTTGAAGGAAAATTGGCAATAATCAAATTAGAATGTTTTTAATTGCCGCTTTTCAGGGTTAGCACTCACTAGTCCACTACCAACCGGAGGAGGCCTCCAAATGCTAACGTCCTGCCTACCCGCCCGCCTCCCTCTCCCATTTCCCCCATCTCTTCTTCCTGCGAAAAGCTCGAAGCTTTTTGCAACGACTATTAATGGCTGCCGTTCTAAACTCATGATGGAGGCTATTACTAGCTCCTGACGGCGTAGTTAATCCCCCCATAAACACCGTCGCCTCCCGCTCCCTAATCCTTCGCCTCCCGCCGCTGGTAGCAGTGGTGGTGGTGGTGGTACTAGGTGGCAGTTAGGTGGAGACGAGGCGAGGGAGCCGCGGCCGTAGGGGTCGGGAGAAAGAAGCGGTGCGTGCGGCGGGGGAGGCGGTGGGGAGATGGTCGTGGCGATGGCGGCGGCGCGGCGGCGGCGGGTGTGGCGCTGGGCCATGCGGGCGGTCGCCAGCGCGGTGATGTGGACGGCGGTCCTGCAGCTGGCGTCCATCACCGGCCTCTGGCGCCCCAGGGTCTTCGCGGACTGCTGGGGCGGCTCCGGCTCCGGGGGCGCCTCGGCCGGCCTGGCCGCGCTCGCCGGCGAGGACCGGGTCGCCGCGCGGCTCTCCCCTCCGGCGCTCGTGCCCAGGAGTAAGTGCTCTCTTCTTCTTCCTCCTCTTACTCTTGCTTCCCCCTTCCCTTCCGTGGAATTTAGTCTGCGCGATCTGGGGGAGCTGGTGGTTCCCGGATTTGGGTGGAGCTCGAGTCAAACGCGGCAGTTCGGTGGTCAACGGCGCCGTCTCTCCCGGCGATTCGGCTCAATCGCAAGCTCGAAATGGCGATTCTGAGGCTAATTTCGTGCCGTCGTGGGATCTCCAGGTTCCATTGGGGCTGCAAGCGTTCTGAATTTGCGGTTTCTTTTTTGTAGACGCTGTTCTGAACCTGGACCTGAATGTGTGTTCATATCTCAATCTTCATTTCATCTGTTGCTCATATACCATCTTCAAAGCTGATTTGTACGCATGACATTACTGGAACATCAAACCGTAAGGCGCTCGATGTGCCGAGCTAGCTCTGGCCTCTGATTAAGATGAACCTTTGCTGCTTTATGTTGCTAAAAATTAACAAATGACACCGAGTATTTTCAACACTCAAGCAGCTTCACTCCAGAGATGCATATTTAATTATTTATTTACAATGGAAGCTTTTATTACCCCCGGCCTCTGCATCGTAGAGGCATACAGCCTCACTTATTACATCGTTCGCTACAAAGTCACCAAACAATGACATTTGACATATCTTGTTTTCTCAGTCCTTTTGTTGGCACTGCCGCACTGGTGCTGATTAGGGTATTGTTGCTTTCTGCAGGAGTTTATAGAAGCAATGGCTACCTGCTAGTGACTTGCAACGGAGGCCTTAATCAAATGCGAGCCGGGGTTTGTACCTTAGCTAGAATAGATTATTTCTCACTCCGTAGTTTGGGTACATGCCGCGATTGTAATTTTCTTATGAAATGGTGTGCTGCAGATATGTGATATGGTGACCATAGCACGCCATCTAAATCTAACATTAGTGCTCCCTGAACTGGATAAAAGGTCTTTCTGGGCTGATCCAAGGTATAATTTTCCATATAACACTGTTTCTATAACATCAAACACGAGCTGTCTGTCTAAAATTGCTTCCTGGAAACACATAAACATGTGCTATTATCTTGTGCTATTGTAACGTCATTCATACCCTTATCTCAGAGTAAAATAGGATCATTTTTCTGTGTGAAATATGTTCATGATTGTTTACTGCTTAATTAAAAAATAAGTTTGTTATTTTGGCTTTGCAGTGATTTTGGAGATATATTTGATGTGAACCACTTCATTAATTCGTTAAGAGACGAACTAAAAATTGTCAAAGCACTACCATTGAAACTCCAGCTAAAAACTAGGAGAAGACTTTATTCGATGCCTCCTATCAGCTGGTCAAACGATACGTACTACCTAAAGCGGGTAAATAATGTCTGTCTTGCTGCACGCTGCATTTAGCAGTGATAAAAAAGTTAGGAAATCTCATAACCATGTGGACCTGAAAGCTTCTCTGCTGCAGGTATTACCTCTTGCAAGGAAGCACAAGGTGATCCATTTCAATAAAACGGATGCCCGGCTAGCAAACAATGGCATTCCAATCCATCTCCAAATGCTGCGCTGCCGTGTCAACTTTGAGGCTTTGAGATTCACTCCACAGATTGAGGCCCTCGGCAGAAAACTTATCTCCACCCTTCAGCGAAGCGGTGAATTTGTTGTGCTTCACTTGCGTTATGAAATGGACATGCTCTCCTTTTCAGGCTGCACACATGGCTGTTCTGATAAAGAAACTGAGGAGCTCACCAGAATGAGGTTCGTATTTTGCATTACTACTTGGTGTTATAGATGTGCTGCTTCAGTAGGAACCAACTGATCACGTATGAACTATAGATATGCATATCCATGGTGGAAAGAAAAGGAAATCGATTCTGAATCCAAGAGGCTTCAGGGACTTTGCCCCCTCACACCTGAGGAAATTGCTCTAGTGCTTAAAGCTCTAGGGTTTTCAAAGGATACGTTGATATATATTGCCTCTGGTGAAATCTATGGAGGTGAAAGACGGTTGGCTGCTCTTAAGGCTGCCTATCCGAATTTGGTGAGTGCTTCTTCCATTTACTATTTTCATTTACATTGTTCTCTGAGACAAGTGTTCATTTTCTCAGCTTTGTCTAATAATAGGTTAGAAAGGAAAAACTGTTATCTTCCGATGAATTGTGGCCATTCCAGAACCATTCGACCCAGATGGCAGCACTGGACTACATGGTTTCTATAGCAAGCAATGTTTTCATCCCCAGTTATGATGGAAATATGGCAAGAGTTGTCGAAGGTCACCGCAGGTTGGCTTCTCCGGAATATGTTGTTAATGTTTACATTAGTTAAGAAATGTTTGAGTTCGTGTGCTCTTTTGATTATTAGAAACAAACATAAGTTGGTCTACTTTCTAATGGCAACGGAACTACTTTGGGGTTATGCTGATGAACCTTTTGGCTGTTCCGTTTTAGGTATAGTGGCTTTCGCAAGACCATCTTATTGGACAGGACAAAACTTGTTGAACTTTTGGATCATTTCCAAGGAGGTTCATTGTCCTGGGATGAATTCTCTGCTGCCGTGAAGGAGGCGCACCAGTACCGCATGGGCCAACCCACAGACAGAAGGGCCATCCCTGGCCGGCCCAAGGAAGAGGACTATTTCTATGCTAATCCCCAAGAATGTGTCGGTTCCAGTTCCATGGGGAGATTAAGAGATGTTTCCTGATGATACCCGGAAAAGCATTGCAAATGAGTATTGATGCTGACCTGATAGCATAGCGTTAACCCGGTGACACCATGACTTTGTACAGCTGGCCCAAGTTCCTCCTGCTTACTACTGATTATTCACTTTAGGTACAAGCAGACCTACACGTCGAGTGTCTATAACCAGATTCTATAACAGAATAAAGCTGAGAAAGAAATTCGAGGCATCCGAGTTCGGAGAGAAGAGACGCCACATGAGCAGCCATTCTCCTCTGCCCGATTGCCACTTTCAGTTATTGTTGTATTTCATTTTTTTTCCAAAAAAAAGAACCATTTCATTTTCACTCTCCATTCCCCCTTCTTTTTGTTTAGGGCTCTGACTCTTATCATGGGTATGTCGAAGTTCATGAGTGTTAATTTTGACAATGTTCTTTTGTACCAGTCACCAAATCCATTATGAAATTTCAGGTCATACATAAAATGTTCTGACAAACATTAACCTGGAGCTGGAGGGCTCCAAGATAAGATGATCCATTTTATTTCTTTCCAACAACTGGGTCATGGAGTGTGTTATTACTTTGGTGAACTGTATGTAAACTTGGCGGATGTGGCTGTTGTCCTTGCTTCTGCGAATTTGACCTGCAACAGCGCAGGAATCAGCTGACCTGCAACTGCAAAAGAAACATCTCATCTCATGGGTATCTCCCTTTTTTTGTTCCTCTGAAATCCCTAGATAAGTGGTGCATCCAATGCCGTGTTTCGTCCGTGCAAGTTTTGGACTTTGGTGATGTGTCCTAGAGATCTGGTTTAGTGTAATCGGTTGCCCAAACATGTTGGCATGGGGATCATCTTGTGTTTGGTTTGAAAATAAAATGCTCTAGAATCATTTGGTATTTCCTGTGAACATGTCGAATTTCGGTTGTCTTTTTTGTGTGTGTTTCATCGCGCCAGGATCTCTCGATGATCGCTGCTAGGTTTTCAACTTCCAATATGTCCTTACTGATACAACATCTGACAACGTGTTGTAACAAAATCAGCGGTAGATAAAATAAGTCTAGTATAGATTAAATGTTGACCTGAAACGGATGAATTTCAAACAGATTTGCTAGTGCTCGTTTGATGAGAATTAACAAAGTCTTGTCTAACTCCTATGCTGTTTCATTTTACGTGGAGATTCATGAGAACATTTTTTTATGCTTGATTGATTTTTTTATAACAATGTCAGTTAGATGAGACTTATTTAATTATCATCTAGACGAGAACTAGTCACACCCAATTCAAATATGTTTTATGAACGGAAGTGGTATTTCCTACCAGAAGATTGTATGACCATGAAATGTTTTTCCAGCTTGTTCATCAGAAATACTGCATCGTTGTTCACAATAAGTGATGAAAATATTGAATAAAGTTGGGGGTAAGATCATTGCTATTTTTCGTTTGAAGAAAGCAAGAAAAAAGATGAAAAGGAAAGGTAGGGCCCAACCGGGTTCGAACCGGTGACCTATTGATCTGCAGTCAATTGCTCTACCACTGAGCTATGGACCCATTCTGCTTTAAACATTTTTGTTTCGCTTTCATTTTACCCACCATGCCCCCTCCATGCATATAAGCTAGTACTGTAGAAGAGAGCACATCCTTGTGCGTACACATTGACCAATCCGCTGATCCCTGGATGAGTGTAATCCAGTGTGGTGTTTTTGTCCGACGACTTTGGTATTGTCCCAATCATTTTCTGCTGGAGCCTAGAGATCTGGTTTGATGTAGTGGATGGTACAAACCAGGATGACTTCTGGATAGTACAGTACAAAACAAAATGAGAATCTATACTAATTTTAGCGTCTGGATTTCCAAGTTTTTTCTTCCTGGAAAACCTTCCTTGAAGGGCTGGGTGTTCCTGCATTTTCATCGAGTTGGGAAAAGCTGGATCAAGTTGTAAGGGAACCCGAACCGTAAAACCTTACGAAAGGCGACTTATCGAAGAAAGCCGCCGTACATCGACGATGACTAGCCCGGAGCACCGTCCGGCAGGAACTCGATGAACAACACTGAGAGAGCTGTCAAGTCATCATGTTGTTACAAAATCCAGAGTTAGTCCTTCTGGCAGGAAGAAAATAAAGAAGCATAAGAGCATGTTCAGTATTGGTCAAAACTTGGTGCTTAGAGATCTTAGAAGCAACCGAACTTGCGCTGGAGCCATTGCAGCATGCAGGTGCTAATGCAAAAAAGAAGTTAGAATCGGTGGTGCTACTATCAGAACTACTCCCTCCATCCCATAATGTAAGACGTTTTTTGACAGTGTCAAAGAACATGTTACATTATGGGACGGAGGGAGTAGTTTTCAACTTGCTCACAGCCTAGACGTCCCTCCCTACCTTCAGCTCGATTGTTGCACAATTCATATTCTAGGTTTGGAGTCTAGAACTATATTTCTTGGACTGGGTTGACATTGCTCATGCTCTAATATACTCGAAAAAGGTTCCACACAAGCGGATTTTCAATAATGATGTAAGCGTGTTTCGAATGCATAATGCATATTACGGAGCTGCGGGCCAAAAGAAAGAACACATGACCATATCATGTTCGTTTAAAGAATTGAGACTAAAAAAACAAGTGATATTCTATAAAAAGAAGACCATTATCATGTCTATTTGAAGAAGCAAGATTTATAAACGGTTTTGCTATTTTTCAGTCGAGTGTTTTGCAATTGGCTTTCATTCAAATCTGTGTCCGTTCGATCTCGCGATGAGATTCACGCTCAGAGTTGTTGTTTTGGGTCTGCTTTTCTTATTGGGCGCGCGTTTCCGCCGCCCGTCGCCCGTTTTCTGTATTTTTTTTCTCCTTTTGAATTATCTCCACGTCTTTCCCTTGCCCATTTCATTTGGACGGCACTGTTCGAACCAATATAGCGCTTGAGGGGCGGAGAAGAGGAGGTGATTCCGCCATGTTCATGTCGTTCCAGAGATCCCCCTCTGCTGGAGCTTGATTTCTCTTTGATTTTGCCCGGTTGGTTGTTCTTGTCTGCCCCCTCCCCCCTGTGCGATTTCGCATGTTTCTGTCCCTGTAGCTTCCAGATCTAACTCTATTTTTTGCTTGGTTTTGTGGTGTCTGTAGGTTACCGGGTGTTGTTGTGGATTTTGTTAGCTCTTGTAGATGCAAGTGTTGGTTCTGCTGCGGGGTATGTGTAGATTCCGCGGGTTTCCCCTCTACTCTTTTTGTACATGTATGAATTGGTCTGTTGTACTGGGTTATGGTGTCGCTGTCAGGTTTTAGGTCTCCATGTTTTGAACCCATCGCTGTAGGCAGTGGTAGGTGTCATCAGAGGATTGTTTTTGTGGTTAGAGTTTGGATATTTCTGCTAAATAGGTAGGCTATGTATTTGCTTCGGCTGGTTGGTTCATGGCAGTTCTACTCCAACCCTGATTTTTTTTGTACTTGTTTGTATTTTAGTAGAATTAACTGTTTCCCTGTGTTAGGCTTTTTTCAGTGCTTAATCCCGTATGACATTTATGCAGAGTGAGCCATGTAGTCCCAGGGGTAATCCCATGTATTTCTCTGATTTAGCAGTGTAGTATCCAGTGTAGCATTCTTATATAAGCTGCAAATATCAGGTAGGTGGTGTAATATGCACTGTAAAATGTCCCAGATATGCATGTAATATGCCCCAGAGTTTCTCCGTAAATTCGAGCTTCTTTTACACTATAATTTGCCTGAGATTTACACTGTAATTTGCCTGAGATTTACACTGTAATATGGCCCAGATTTACTCTGTATATTTCAGCTTCTTTTACTCTGTAATCCCCAAGATTTTACACTGTAATATCTTTCTGCTTATATTTCAGCTACTTTTACTCTGTAGTTTGATCAAGATTTATACTGTAATCCTCATTTTTTGCATTGCAATATGTCCGAGATATTACACTATAATCTGACCGAGCTTTACACTAGAATTTGCCTCAGATTTACCATGTAATTTGACCAAGATTTAGACTGTAATCCCCTAGATTTTTACTGTAATATGTCCCAGATATTACACTGTAATTTGACCGAGATTTACACTAGAATTTGCCTCAGATTTACTATGTAATTTGACTGAGATTTACACTGTAATTCCCTAGATTTTGACTGTAATATGTCCCAGATATTACACTGTATAATGTGACTGGGATTTACGCTGGAATTTGCCTCAGATTTACTATGTAATTTGATAGAGATTTACACTGTAATTCCCCAGATAGAGATTTACACTGTAATTCCCCAGATATGCATTGTAATATGTCCCAGATATTAAACCATAATGTGACTGAGATTTACGCTGGAATTTGCCTCAGATTTACTATGTAATTTGATAGGGACTTACACTATAGTTCCCCCGCTTTTCACTGTAATTTGACTGTAAATTTAAGCTGCATTACTCTATAATTTATTTCATTCTCCGCAATTTTTGAGCTACATTCGTGTGCAATATTCATGTGTTTAGAGCTAGCTCCTGGATATGTTTCTCATTTGGTTTATGATTTTTTTTTACTTTTTGGTCTAATGGGTAGGCTACGGAAGTCACTCACCAGGACGTTCCATTAGTATCATCTATTGAGAGTGAAGACTCTTTGAATGATCCGCATGTGCCTAATGACTTCACGGATGATGGTCCTAATGCTATGACATTGGTAGTTATTTCTGTCTTCTTCTCTATTTTTTACTGTCTTCTTTCTTCTCTCTTTCAGTTTATTTAATTTGGGTTTGTTGGTTTTTTTCAGGAACTTTCAGAGTAATTCCTTAGATTGTAGTGTAATTCCAGAGCATTAGTCACCGTAAATCCTTGGTGTCTGCACAGTAATTTGCGGTGATTATTCATCGCTGCCATTCTTTTGTGTTTGCACTGCAATTTCCACTGATTGGTTTAGTGAATTTTCTCTGATGTCTCTGAATTGTTGTCTTTGTGCCTACTTCATTGCTGTCATTCCTACAATGTGCTTTTTCAGTTTGATTTCATTGTAATATCTCCTAGTTTTACAGTGTAATTTACTACATAGTCATTTTAAAACTTGTAGGTATTACAGTGGAATGCCTAAGATTTTTTGAGGGAGTTACACTCTATAAATACCTCATTTTTTTTAACATTATATATACTGTACGTATTTACAATGGAACTCCTCTGATTTTCTCACTGTATATCCTCAGTTGCCTTACAGTGTAATATCCCACATTTACCATAGTCCATGCTTTATCTCTAATTTCCTAGTTTTCTAACAACGTAAATTGCAGCTTCATTACACTGTAATGGAGCACATATTTTCATGTGTACTTACCATACTCCCTTATTTTTGTGTGTATTTACAATGCTTTTTAACTCTGTATTTCCTGTTGGTTCACTTTTTTTACCCTGATCTAAATACATTTCACTGTTGCCTTTCCGGATTCCATTTTTTCACTAGATTATTTGATGTTTTCTGCAGACAAGTTCATGTAAAAGGTGTCTGTACATCAGAAGGGTGCGCAAAAGGAGTAGGAGAGTTCCTGACCTGTGGATCATCTCTTGGATGATCTTCCTCTGTCCTGCCCCAAATCTGTTCTTCCCTATTGATTCTCTCTAGGTACTTTCCCCTCTCCCATGTCTATCTGACTTGTTTATGTTGTTTCTTCTTCTCACTCACCTCTCCAATGGCGTCTCCCAGATGTGTTCTGCGTTGTGGTGTGTTACATGCGATCTGTGTCCTTGCGTGGGATGCAAATCGAAGAGCGGCTGTTTCCTATTTTTGCTCTCTTTTTGTTAGGCGCAGGTATTGTGTGGTCCAGGAGGGCCTGGTTAGTTGCGTAGTTGAGCAGGAATCAGGTTCTGTTTTGGTTCAGTGAGAACCGGGTCAGAATGTTTAGCCCGATCCATTTTGTTGGACATACAAACATACAATTGTCGGCTCAGTTTGGACATACAGGTGTCATATGTTTATTTGTCAGGAAATTTGAGCGAAATCCAATTGGAAATCAGTCAAATGTTAAATAGACAGTCCCTTTATAAATGAAAGAAGAGAAACAAAAAAAAAAAGAGGCACCACATGACCGCCTCATGTTTATTTAAAGAATGTTTAGCCCGCCTCATGTTTATTTGATGATGAAGTTAGACTGAAAATAAATTTAAAAAATGGAGAACAGAGGGCACAACCGGGTTCGAACCGGTGACCTATTGATCTGCAGTCAATTGCTCTACCACTGAGCTATGGACCCATTTTGATTAAAAATTATTAATTACAAATATATTAGCTAATCTTGTGTGTGTGTGTGCGGGCACATGTGTATTTTTTTACTTTCTATTTTGAAGTCTGCTCTAGAGGATCTCAACTTATTACTCCCTCCGTCCAAAATTTTTTGTCTTAGATTTGTTTAAATATGGATGTATCTAGTCACTTTTTAGTGTTAGATACTTCTGTATCTAGACAAATTTAAGACAAGAATTTTGGGACGGAGGAAGTATTAAAGAAGAAAGAGATTTGTTCGGTTAATTTGTGGAAAATCGTTACATCATGCTCACAAGATAGGGCATTCCGACTCACAAGGCCCACACAAACCGAAGAAAAGAGAAACACTGTCCAGGATGCCTGCAAGGTGTCATCGTCGTCACCTCTACCTGAGCAAGCCACTCCGACTTCATCCCAAACGACCAACAAAGAGCCTCCAAAATATGTCTAGCAGAGTCACAATACCGACGCCAACCTTCGCAACTTTCGGAGGCCGTTCCACATCGACCTCGCAAACCTTCAAATTTGAAGGTTGGGAGCACTGATATGGAGCAAGCTCCAAACTAAACTACCACGAGTAAGGGAACTTTCAGACCGTTATTCCTCTCCCTTTCGTGCCCGTACCAATGTTGT
>LR738711.1:95846095-95877431 GCA_902687465.1 Secale cereale | reverse complement strand
AAAAAAAAAAAAAGAAGAATAAGCTTTTAAGCAAAAAGAGAAAGACAAAGAAGCTTGTAAGCAAGAGCCATAGCATCATACCACTTTGCACTTAAGATTGTCATATCCGATCATCTTGGATCATCTTGAGAAGAACATCGGGAACATCATACACATAGCATACTTGGGATAGAAGGCTCATACATTTTGCATCTTATAGGTTGTGCACAAGTGTCGTATCCGCCTATTGAGCAATCGTGCTAGCGTCTCTCTTGAGTTGTGCAACACGAGCGTTTTCCGTGGATTCCACATTTTGGGCTCATTCCTTGGTTGCACGACCCCATTTATCTATCCGTGTGTGTGTGTTTCCGTGTGCCACATTTTGCTATTGGTCTACTTGTTTCACTTGCGAATTTGTGAATCTTTTCCAACATTATTGACTCTTTCTAACATTTTGCATCGATTTTTTTTGTGCCACTATCCTCACCAAGCTCCACCATAAGCCTTACTTCTGTAGGTGTGAGAATTGACAAGATCCGGTACCAATTGTGCTATTTCCTTGATACATTATTGAGTGATCATTGATCCATCTTCAACATTGGAAAGGTACATTTGGTCTAGTTCTTTCCTTTCTCCGACTCACATTTGCTCGAGTCTTGTGATGGATAGGAAAAGCACTTCATCTCCGGTCTACAACAACAACGACGAGTTCGGTGCCATGTCTAGATCACATCGGCATCGACACCATCACCGACAAGAACGTGAAGGTCACGAGCTCAACATCAACAACCGCTCAACGACTTCACCATCTACCTTGGCATCTTCGCCAAGTGGCTTCAAGGCATCTTCGCCTTCGGACTTGCGGCATCTTCGCCGACCCGCACCTCAAGAGAAGCTTCCCAAGCTCAAGTCCGCGACTTCCACGAGCTACTACGACCTCGTCATCGACCACGAGATTCCTTTCTATGGGACTCAAGACCCCGAGGAGTATCTTGAGTGGGAGCGCAAGATGGACGACTACCTCAAGCTACATCAAGTTCCCCACGAAGATCAAGTGAAGTGCGCCACAAGAAACTTCCACGACCGCGCGTCGACATGGTGGCGTCACACACCTTCGGAGAGCTACAACATGAATTGGCCCAAGACGAAGAGAGCTATGCGACGAGAGTTCGTGCCTCCTACTTACACGGAACATCTTCTACGCCAATTGGAGAACACCATACAAGGATCCAAGTCCATCGACAAGTACTTCAACGAGATGAAGAATGCCTTGCGACGAGCCGGCGTGGACGACCCCATTTGGATGAAGTTTTACTTCATGATGGGATTGGACAATGACATCTCCAAGACTATCTTCCTCGAGAACTACAAGTCCCTCGACGACAACTACGTTGGTGCTCTCAAGGCGGAACAAGAACTCATGAAGGCCAAGGCTTCTCCACCGCAAGCACACTTCTCGAAGACCAAGCTCCAAGATGACGAGCATGAGGCTAGTACCACCACGATGTCCAAGCCCAACGAGCTCCAAGATGATGCTCCCAAGTTCGACTCCACCGCCATCCCTCTTTGTGGCATTGATGATGCCGAGTCTACTTCGACTCTTTTTCAAGATGGTGCGGCACCGACTACGACTACGGAGCCATTCGAAGACCAAGCTTTGGAGGCGAGCGACAAGGTGGCGAGCGAGGACGATGCTTCCATCTTTGGAGGCGAGAGTGATGATGTGCCATCTTCGGCCTTCATCCACGACGGCGACTACGAGATGGTTGAGCATGGGATTTTCCCTTCGACCACGGCGACGTATGATGACTTGAGTGACTTTTGCCACCATATTGAGAGTGAGAGTGATTTCACCACTAGCCCCATATATGATGAGTTGCCACAATTCCCATGTGAGAAGAGCCACAACCCCCACCACTTGAGTGAGATGAGTGCCTCTACCATATGTGACATTGCGTGCACCTACCTTGAGGGAGTGAGTGAGCCACCACCACATAGAGAGAGTGAGGAAGTTTATAGGGCACGTGAGGCCATTCGCATTTCTAACAACTTGACCTCTACCTCTATTGTGTTTTCTCAATTGGTGCTAGGTCCAACATTTGATGACGCGCCGATCCGCGACGACTTCGTCCTTCCTATGGACAAGACGATGGCCATGGTGGATTATGACGCACCCCCCACATGGTTCCATCAAGATGAAGATGACCACCATTTGGTCTTTGCCACCTCACCTACACCACTTGAGTGGAATGAACAAGGTACTATAGGTGAAGGTGATGCTCTTGTCCCACTAGTGGACTATCTTGACAATGATTGCTTGCATGTTGTTGACACACCTATTGCCATGCTTCATGCTAGTGCGACTTCATCATGTCTTGACTTACCTATTTATGATGAATATGATGATGAGCATGTTGAGTTGCCTAGTTGTGATGCTATGCTCTATAGGATATCATGTGAAAATTCTTTTGGTCACATCATGTTTGATAATCCTTTGAGCTTGTCATATGCTATGAGTGAGATCTCACATATTGCATCATTTCAATCTCAACATAGTAGCTATGCATGCCCCATTAAAGTAAATCCTATTTGCACTTGTGGCATAGATGACAAGATGATGGTCATTGGCTTGTGTTTCTCTTGCGATGATATTGCCATGCTTCCTTTACATGATTTGCGCAATTCAACAACTATGCCATGCCATGAACACATTGTTCCAAATATGCTTTGCTTTGGATGTTGTCAATATTCTCCATGTGAACTTTCCAATAATGCTCATGAGGAGACCCCCATAGTTTCCTCATACATACTAGGAGATCTTGATGCATTCCATTCCTTGCATGATTACCATGATTGTGTGCACCATATGCATTCCATGAATAACAATGCTCTACATATTTCTTGTCATGATGCATTACACAATTTGAGTCTCCATTATGCTATACATAATAACAAACCTCTCATGATGGATGACATGTTTCTATATCACGCATCTCATTTATTTGAGCATTGGTTATTTTGTGCTAACGAACACATGCACGTGCGCATCATGATGGATGATGTGTACATTTACCACGCACACACTTTCTTTGGTTTGTGTCTCTTTTGTGTAGGTACTCATGAACATTTGTCAACCTCACAATCCCATGAGTTGACAAAACGAGCTCTTGAGAGCAATGACGATTTGGGATCCCGTGGATTGTCCCTACAACCATTTTCTTCGCGCAACAACTACGCGCATCTCTTTTACTTGGCTCTCACACGGCTATGGGCTATTTGCCACTTGTCACATTATGCCCCTACTATCGTGTTCACTTTGCATGTTATGCCTCTTGCTATGAATTTGCCATGCAATTGTGACCCTTGCTTGCCTTTACACATGGTTCACCATTATGCTACTTCTATGTGTATTTGCATGCTTGGTGGAGATACTTGTTGCTATTGCCATGTTTACATTGTGCCTCATGCTATTGATGAGACTTTGCTCACATCTTGCTTTCATGATTGTGTTATGCCATGTGCATTATTCATGCCCACTATTTACACACATGCCATGATTGCCATGATTACCTCTAGTAGATTGCATCTTCGCACTACTAGCTTACACTACTTGATTTCCATGATTGCTTGCTATGTTGCATCACCCATGTTCCACTCTTACTTGCTTTCTTGGGTTGATGACATCTATGTTCATGCTTTTCACATGATATATCTTGATCATTGTCACTTGTCTCCAATAGTTGCACCTCTCATATTCACTTGTTATGAGTGCAACCATGCTATACTTGTTGATCTCGGAGACTTGGACACCTTGCTTGTGATGCATGCTTGCTTGTTTGAGCTTAATGCATTTGGTTGTTATCGCATCATATGCTTCCATACATTGCCATGTCCCCTTGTCCTTTCTTATGATAAGAATGACGAACATACTTGTTGGGTGACTCACCACATGAATAGGTTTTGCATCTTCGCTAACCTCATTTGTTTTTACGAGTGTTTGTCATGTTCTTTCATTTTGAAGGATTCACAAGGCGGTACCATCACGAGGCACCTTGAGCATGTGAAGGCATACACGTTGCGCGACAACAACACCGTTTTCGACATCCTCATCAAGGTGCATTCCTTCCTAGTGAGCCATCCTCACATACGCTTGGATTTCATGGATGCACCACCGGTCTACCACTATTGCCATGGCTTTGAGCATGAGTATATCAACACTCCTTTGGCACATTGCACCCAAACCTTCATATTTATTGATTGTGCGCTCACATGCCATGCTCCATGGACAAATCATTCCCATAACAAATTTGCATCTTGCGCATGGATTGACTCCCATTATGATTGCCTTGTTGCATCTTGTATTCCCATGTCATCCATGATATATGAGCTTGTGCATTTTCTTAGCAAATTTGTTGTGATCTTTCTTGATGGACTCTTCATACATATTGATCACATCGCCAAGCATCAATTGCATGATCACATACTCACATTGAGCATCATTTACCACATTCATGCTTTTGATACACAATCCCATTACGACATCATTTTGCACAATGGTAGCATTTGCAACTTCTTGCACAATGAGCTTGATCACATGAATGCATTGTATGCCATGCTCTTTCATTTTGCTACAATTCATGCTCATTGCCACTACCGATTTGTTTGGACAGACTCATGCTTAAATGATGGACACCTTGCGTCTGCTAACCATTGTATCTCCAAGTGTCCCTTGTGTTTGCTCGTTTTGCATGTCTACCATTCCGACGACATCTTGGATTCGTCCACCTCCAAGTTCATCCATGCCTACCGTGAACATGGCAATATGGTTCACGATCCGAGGACGGATCTTTCCCAAGGGGGAGGAGATGATGCGGAGCATCCTTCGGCACAAGCACTCAAGGGACCAATGACTAGAGCACGCGCACGCGCTATCAAGCACGAGGTGAATTCTCTCCTCTTCGAGTTTCGTTTGGATTCGCATGAGGATTGGGTTCTACCTCACAAGGAGATGTTGTGCATCCTCAGTTACCAAGGAGGTGATCCCGTGGACGCAAAGGAGAACCCATTCAGCCCGGATCGCGTAGAAGCAAATGAAGACCTGCTCGACCCGGAACAAGCGGTACTACCGCTCCGCCAAGCGGTACTACCGCACCTGGACAGTCCGGCACCAGCGGTACTACCGCCCCCTAGGCGGTACTACCGCTCTACAAGCGGTACTACCGCTCGAGCTGGCGGTACTACCGCCCTGCCTGCGCGCAGCCCTCGGCCCTTGGCCATGTATCCCTCTCTTCTCGTACCCCTTCGTAGCATAAACTATAAATAGACCTTCCCCACTTCCTTGGAAGGTTTAGCAAAGTATTTGATAGACATTGAGAGCTTTGCTCCTTGTATCCCCTCCTCTAGGAGATCAAGACCTCCCAAGGGAGAAGAATCCTTGTGGGATTGCAAGACCTCCCACGGGAGAAGAATCCTTGTGGATTGCAAGACCTCACCTCCTCAAGGAGTGGGATGAACTAGTTACCTTGTATCTTTCCTTTTGTTGTTCTTGAATCATTGTGAACTCTTGCATGTTCTTGAATCTAGCATATGTGTGATTGGATCTAGTCAATTTGAGTGTTTTCCCTCTCTTGTGTTCATCGTGTTCTTGGGGATTCCCCTCCAATTCGTGAAAGATCTCCACTTAGGGTTCCACCCTACAACACCACCTGTACTAAGCAAACTAACCACGTAATACATAGCTCATGGGAAAGTAGCCTAAAAACTATTGTGGTAAAGAATATGTTGCTTATGTATCTTATTTCTTATGAGTTGCTTGCTGAGCGGTAACCATGTTTCTGGGGACGCCATCAACTGTCACACTTTTGTTGAATATCATGTGAGTTGCTATGCATGTTCGTCTTGTCTGAAGTAAGGGTGATTTACCTTGGGTTGAATAACTATGCATATTGTTAGAGAAGAACATTGGGCCGCCAACCAAAGCCATGCATCATGGTGGAAGTTTTAGCTTGGACCTTAATCCTCAATCTCTTATGAGAATATGCTTATGCATTAAAGAGGAGTCCATCATCTATTTTCTATGTTGTCCCGGTATGGATGTCCTCAAGTTGAGATCTATCAAAAACGAGAAATCAAATGCGATTTATCTCCTTGGACCTTTGTACAGGTGGCATAGAGGTACCCCTTTGTGACACTTGGTTAAAACATATGCAATGCAATGATAACCCATGGAGATCCGAGCTAATTAGGACAAGGAGCGAGCACTATTAGTATTCGATGCATGAGGCTTGCAACTTATAGGATGTTTTATGCATGACACATATGAAGTACTACTACCGCTGACACAATTGCTTCCATGTTTCCAAAATAAAAAGCTCTAGCACTTCAAGCACCAACTATTGAGAGCATGATTGTCATTCTGAGTGTAATGTGCATTGTCCCAAAGTAGCATTGTCTTTTGCATGATTGTGATATCGTTTATTCTGAAATGATTGTATCTAGTCATCACTTAAACCTTGAAGGTGCCCCTGCACTTATGTTTTGCATCACTAAAGGGGGCAAGCTAGATATCACTTTGTCATATTTGCACATCATGTTCATTGCAAATCTTTTTGATGTTTCAGTTTCATATTGTAAAACTTTCAGTCATTTGTGATTTTCTCTTGAGGCAACTTAATTACTATAGAATCATTGTCTCAGTAAGCTTTTGTCATATGACTATGAGAAAGTCCTATATGGTTAATAGCATGTCGCCACAGAAATTATTCTTGTTATCATTTACCTACTCGAGGACGAGCAGGAATTAAGCTTGGGGATGTTGATACGTCCAAAACGTATCTATAATTTCTGCTTGCTCCATGCCACTTTTGGGTGATATTGCTATGATATTCATACACTTCCATACACTTTTGATCATATTTGGACTAACTTACTAATCCAGTGCACCCCAGTGCCAGTTTCTGTTTTCGGCTGTTTTTGTATTTCAGGTTTTCACGTTTCGAGAACTGCCCAGAAAAATCCAGAAAAATTATATAAAAAATCAGCGATCCGGAAACAACACTGCGTCCGAAGGGCAGCCTGGGGGGGGGGGGGGCACAGGGGCTCCAGGCGCCCTGTGGGCGCGCCCCCCCTGGGCCGCGCCGGGGGGCGCCTGGGCCCCCCGAAGCCCGTCCGGTGCCCCCCTTTGGCATATATTTAGAGGGACCTCCGAAACCCTCAGTACAGGACTTCTTTTCGCGATCCCATCTCTGTTTCGCCACCGCCGCCGCTTCCAAGATCGGGAGCACCAGGAGAACTCTTCCCGGCACCCTGCCGGAGGGGAGGATCACCACCGGGAGCTTCTCCACCACCATGGACGCCTCCCGGATGACTCCTGAGTAGTCTCCCTTGGACCATGAGTCCATGACCAGTAGCTATGTGATGTTCTCCTCCCGTTCTTGTGCTTCACTAATTAGTCCTCGTGAGCTGCCCTACATGATCGAGGTACCTATGTAATCCTTATGCTGTTGCTATGTTGAGTTTGCTGGGATCCGATGGATTATGAGATTATGTTCAGATTGATCTTGAGTAATATATTTGATTCACCTCTTTTATATTTTAGTTCATAAGTAATTCTTGCATGTTCTCCGTTGTTACTTATTGCTTTGGCCGAGTAGTAGGTAGTGACTCCAAGAGGGAACGTTATGCTTGATTGTGGGTTCATGCCCCTCGATGACTAGCTTGAGTGACGGAAACATGAGTCTAGGGGATGTGCTATTGCCACAAGGGGGAAAACAACGGTGCTTGTGCCCGCGGGTGCAAGGATTGTTTACTTTACGCAAAGTTCTTTTAATGCAGTTGTCTGTTGCATTGAGTTTACACTATGGGTGGGACTCGCAACTTAATACCAGCGAGATGTTCTGGATAGATATCTCAAGGTGGATGATTAGTAGTAGATATTGATGGATTTCGGTCTACTTACTTTGGCGTACCGCCCATGCTTTGAACCTCAACCTTTCTTGCAATGTAGTCAGCATTGGTTTGCGTTCGTGGTCCTGTCAATTGCCAAGCTGTAATTTGTTACCTCGCATAGCTGTTTTATCGTCTTTTGGGAGAGAGACATCACTAGTGAACATCATGAGACTCCGGTCCATATTACCATCATTGATCACATCCACTATTTATTTCCCGTTATTATTTACTATTGCAAAAACTATCTATCACTACTATCATTGTTTTTAACCCTTTGTGAACTACAAGGCCGGAGAGATTGACAACCTCTCTGTACTCGTTGGGAGCAAAGTTATTTGTATCTGTGTGCAGGTCCACGTTGGTTGCTACTAATCTGGCGCCGTAGCAATTGACACCTACTTGTTGAACCTAGGAGTCTCTGGGGAATCGATCCTTGGCATCTTTGCTAGGGGAAAACACTTCTACTTACTGCATCTTACACCTTCCACTTGGGGTAACCAACGAGGGGTTCGAGGCCCATCAGGCCTGCCCCACCTCCTATGGTACCTAGACCAACAACCTGGCATGCACCACAACCTATGAGGGCTATGCAACAATTCCGTGGGCCTGATGCAATGTATGTGACTAGTGCTGGCCTTGCACAATCACCTAGAGCGTCACCAACAGTTGATCTTGGGTATGGACAACATCCCACTTCTTCTCGACAAAAAGAACAAAGTGGCAACACACTTTCATCCCTTGTTGCGCAACCTCCCGTTGGACATGCGCACCCGCCACTCGATACTGCATCACTACATGCAGCTGTTGCGGCCGCGCAAGGCTCTTCTATGGTTGAACCACAATTTGGAAATCCTACTACCACACCTGATCCTGCAATTCCTAGAGACCCTCCAAAATAAACTAGAAAAGGTAGGGAGAAATCAAAAATAATTCAATCAGCACTTGAGCTACACCCGAAGAAGAAAAACACGTGCAACTATTGTGGCTCTGTTAACCACACAGGAGCGTGGTGCACCACCAGATTGGTGTGATGGACACACGATGACCAGATGGGTGAAGGATGTGTTGAAGAGCATTGAAAAATTACTACTTTTTGTATGCTTCTTCCTATGGACTATTATTTGTATTTCTACCATGGGGATGTTTAAAAATCCATATGTTTGGACACCCTATAATAGTTGGGTAATAGTTGTGTAATGATCAAATTGTTTCCTAGTTGATGGTTTTTGTTGGTAACTTGCCTCACAATGCAGTTTGATTTGCCTGAATATGAGATTTGAGTTGCCTGTTGGTGTACTTTGTGTTGCCTGGGGAAAAAACGTATGCATGCAACCCCCCTGGTGGTTCTAGGTTTACATGCAAAAAAAATGTGATGCTGGAGATGGAATAATCTCCTAGTTGTGTATTGCTGCACTTTTTATGTTTTATGGTTTTCTGCCAATAACTTGCCTACCATTGCAATTTGAATTGCCTGATTATAAGATTTGGGTTGCGTGACCCCGGTGGTCCAAAATTTCACATGCAAAAAATAGCATGCATTTCTGTAAATGGCGATGATGCAGTAATCTTTAAAAATGATAGCAAACTTCAGACTTCTTGAACAAAACATAAAAAAGTACACATGACATGAGAAAAAAATCCGACCTATGGTAACTTGAGGACATCTTTCCATGGAGCCTTGTTGTACACGTTGTCGACCCACGTGTTGGTCAGCTGCTTCCTGATGCTTGGAACATCCTCAGCTGTGAATTTTGGAACCACCCTTGCCTCCCAGCCGTTTGCTAGCGTAAGAGCAAAGACACCACAGTCCAACTTATGCATGTACATTATGTTTCTCTAGTTAGATAGTAGGTATTACTATCACTTGTAAGAAAATAATTAAGAGGAGAAAAAAAATAGGTAAAAAGTTTGTAAGCATATTCTGTATGGAATGGATGCTTACTCATTGTTTTGTCGTGGCACATCAATGTTGGTAAGTACAAAATCATCCAACAAGATGTGAGACCTGACGTAGTGCTCTTCCCACATAACACGAAAACTTGCAACCATTTTCCTTGTGCAAACATTCAGACTATTGTTCTGAAGCGTCCTCCAAGAATCAAGAACCTCAAATCGCCGATCCCTAATGTTCACATTAAAAATCCAATAATGATTCCCTGTAACTGGATTTGTGTTGTCAATGTTCTCTAAGACTTATTTGTCAAAAAAATGTTCTCTAAGACTTGGAACATAATCTGTTAGGAAAAAAACTGGGGTTAGTAAAAAAATAGGCAACGTCAAAAAGGTATGCACACGTTAAATTAGTAACAGCAAGAATAAAAGAACGCGAGAGCCTGGACGTGAGCAACTTTTTTTGTCTGCTCTCGCAAAATGATAAATGAGATGAAAAGCAAAAATGCACAGGAAAGTTCAACAGAAAAAAGAAAAACAACTTGCTTAATAAAAGGTGTAGAAAAGTATATGAAAAAACCAATAACTTACCATATCTTTACGGTCCAAGCGATTTGATTTGTTGAACCGAGAAACAAGCTCCTTGTCGTTCAAATCCATATTTTGCAGCCATGTCTAGTGGAAAAAATACGGAAATGACCATTAACAGTTATGAAAAAAGAAAGAAGAGGAAGAATGGCGGTATTAATGCTTCTACTTCTCTTACCGAGAATCTAAGTGGCATAACGATCTTCTTTGAGTCTGGTGGCAAGTTCATCATTATAGATTGTATGCCGACTTCCATTACATGAGTCAATACAAAACCTTCCTTCTTCATTGAGTTTGCAAGCTCCCTCACAGCGACATAGTATCCGCCGTATTCAATTACCCTTGGGCTGGACCAAGGAAAAAAAATAATGTTTTAGCTCATAAAACCTTTCCTGATTTGCCTATGCTCTTGTATCGCAGAAAAAGAATGGGGACATGGTTATTTTTTTAAGAAAAAATTCTTCAGAAAACATTTTACTGAATTATTGCTACACTACGATAAATTGCATGGTTCCATGATTTGGATTGCCTGTAACAGTTTGAATTGCCTTGATAACAGAATAGACCTTGCCTAGCAAAAGTGCTTTGTGCAAAAAAATTGCAATGATACCTGGTATCCACATCTTGTGATGCTTCTTCATTAAGTCTCCCATGCAAGAAAAGTGATGCATACCGTCTATTTGCTTCAGGTTTGGACATATAGACTTTTCTTTCATCATAGTCAATGAATGGGGACCTCTTGCAAGGAGGTGGCTTGATAATCCATCTCTCGAATTGATGTGGGGGGATCTCTCCTGAGCTACTACTGCTATAAAGCTTGCTGCATGATCCCACTTCTCCTTGGTTGGCACTTTTTTTAGGTGTTTCATACATGTTTGGCGAGGAGATCCCATCTAAACAGCTTGCATCAAACATATTAGCCTTCCTTGTGCTTCTGCTTCAATGTCAACAACATAATCGTCATTGATTATTTCAATGATTGGGTTGATGGGTGTCGGGGGAAACTGTCCACCACGAGCACCTATGGGACCGGAGCCCCTTGTTCGTGCGGTAAGGGAGCGGAGGGAGCACAAAGAGCAGATCGTAGTGAGCACGCGGGCAGTTTACCCAGGTTCGGGCCGCGATGGACACGTAAAACCCTACTCCTGCTTGGTTTGTATTGAGTTGGAAAGCTCGGGAGCTTGAAGAACTAGCTACACCGAGCGAATGAGCGATCTAGGTTCCGAACCCCCTCTACGTTGTGCATGGGCCTCCTTTTATAGCCCAAGGGGTCACCGACAGGTGTCAACGTAGAAGAAGGGGTAAAAATGTAATTGTGGTGGTAGTTGTAATAGTGCGGGAGCAGTGGATGAACAGTGCATGAACAGTGGTCATCACCTACTTTGACAGTGGGGGACAAGAGCATTTAATGCCCGTCGCCGTCGACCCCAAAAGCGCCCGCCCTTGCGTCTCCGTTTGCCACGGCGATGGCTTCGTCACCGTGGAGTGCCACCGTGTCCCCCAGGCTGCACAGCCATCCGCCACGCGTCCCTGGGATGGCCCCAGGGCGACGCGTGGACCGATGAGCTGGAGCGCGGGCACACAGTGCAGGCTTCCCCCGGCAAGCACCTTGCCGGGGTCTTGGTCTTGTCGGGCCGGGAAGCTTGTCGCTCCCCGGGTCTTGCCGGGGCGCAGAGTGCGCCGGGGCTTGTCTTCTAGATACAGTCTTCTGGTCTTCCTGGCAAGCTCCTCTTGCCAGGGCCTTGTGTTGATGAGGTAGCCTTGAGCCTGGGACGGCCTTCCCGACAAGCTCCACTTGCCGGGGTCTTGATCTTCTGCCTTGTATACTTTGTTTTTGAATGGTTTTATATGGATCAGAAAGGTCTCCGGCAAGCACGTGGTAGGCCCTGCCGCGGGAAGCTGCTACTGCTCGTGCACAAGTTGGGGTACTGAGGTACCCCTACCTTAGTACACCGACAGGAGCCCCCGGGCCTGGGCCACACACGGTGCCGAGCGCTGTTGGGCTAGGCCCAAAACAGTGTACGGGCACGCGCGGCCCACGACACGCCGAATCCACTTCCGCATCCGCCGCGTCCCTCCGTAACGGCACGCGTCGATTGCGGCGTCGTGGGAGGGAACGTGGCCACGTTCTTTAATGGGAAATGCGGAGCGTCCCCCACTTTCCCCTTAAAAGCAGAGGAAGCAGGGGCCGTTACCTTACTTCTCCTTCATTGCTTCTTCTATCTCCAGAAATCCCCCTCGGCGCTCCGCCTTCACACCTCCTCCGCCGTCTCTTGCATCTGCGGCGCCGCCGGACTCCTCGCTCCCCTTCCCCCGCCGCCTCCGCCATGGCCCCGAAGACCGAGAAGGCGAAGGCGGAGAAGACCAAGAAGGAGAAATCCGAGCAGGCGGCGAGGCTTGCTCTCTTGCGGAAGAGGAACGTCGTCTTCGCGCCAAGGCTCAGTGCGCGGGAACTCTGGAACAAGTACTACTTGTTCTGGGCCAAGAAGACCAAGGCGCATCCTCGGACCAGAGTTTATCCCGTCGCCGCCAAGGATCTGTACCCTGACGGGTATTTCTTCTTCGCTGTTTTCTTCCACTGCGGCCTTTGTCCTCCGTTTTCTGAATTTTTCTGCGACATCATGAACACCTACAACCTCCACCTTCTAGACTTCACCCCCAACGCCATCCTCACGATGGCGGTTTTCGCACATCTGTGCGAAAACTATATAGGGATCTATCCGAATGTAGCGCTTTTTAGGCATTTCTTTACGCCTAGAGTAGAGGCCGGGGCTCCCCTCTCCGGAGGTATCTCTTGGGTCTTCCGCTTGAACAAGAAGGAATCCTATCTGCAAGGGGAGCTCCGCGACAAGTGGGAGGAGTGGCGCGCGGACTGGTGCTGGGTAGTTGAGGACGAGCCGCAACCTTTCACTGCGCCGGGCACAACAGCCATAGTGCGCGGCAGGGACTGGAGCGAGCTGGACTCGGACGACATCAAGCTCAACGTCGCCCTTGTCAGAATTCTTCGTCTCCGGGTAGCCAAGTTGACCACCGGAGAAGTGGGAGCAGACTTCCTCCGCCGCCGCATTGCCCCTCTACAGGAGAGGAAGAGGCCAGCATGGGAGTACGGCAACGCGGCGGACATTATGAGGCTGCGCCCAGGGCTGAACTTCAACTTCACGTCGCTAGAGCTGAAGGGGATGGTCCGGGAACTTTTTAAGCACGACCCGGCCCACCCAGAGTGGTTTAGAGCTCCCCGGGGAGTGGTGCCCCTTTGCAACAGCACGGCCCGGGACCCCCTACGCGCAATGATGCCCGCATGCGACTCGCATGGCGTCGATCCCACATGGATTGCGCCCAAGCCAGATGCCATCATGAGCTTCTTCGACAACCTGGTGGAGGCGCCGAAGAACAAGGAGGAGATCAAGGGACTCACCCGGGGCACCACTGATCGAGAGATTGCCTATATCGCTTCCCGGGTTGAAGAGGCCGCCGCAGCCGCAGCGGCAGGAGAATTTGGGTTCACAGTTGAAGAGGCAGAGGCTGCGGAAGCGTCGTGCCAAGCAGAGGAGGCGGAGATCCGCAGGCTGCTGAAGCTTCCGCCCGACGAGCTCGCCGGGGTCCCCTCTCTGAGACATGCTGGGATCCCCGGGGTCGTGAGCGAGGCCGCCGCGAGGGGCGACGTTGCCGGAGGAAGCAGAGGCGCCGGAGGGCGCGGAGGCGCCGGAGGGAGCACGGCCGCAGGGCAGGGCGCTGGGCCCAGCGAGCCGGCCGAGGAGGAGGAGGAAGACGCCGGGGCCGGCGAGGACTCCGGTGGGTCTCTGGGGCTCAACGACGACGTCTCCTCGTCCTCGGAGACCTCCCCGCCCCGGGCAAGTCCCAGGCGATCTCCGTTGAAGCGCCTCCACAAGGCGACGACGACGACGAGGGCGCAGGCGCCCCGACAACAACCTACTCGCCGGGCGGCGCGAGCCACCCGGGGGAGCCAGGCCGCGACGGGAGCGCCCGGCGCACCAACCGTGGCGGAGGCGACCCGCGCACAGGCTACGGCGGAGGCGCCCCGCGCGTCAGCGCCAAGTGGAGGAGGGTCTTCTCTGAGCGGAGCGGCTGCTCTGCCTGCTCCCCGGGCCTCGGCGCCCACAGGGGCTGGGTCTTCGCAGCCCCCAGCCCCGGGGACCGCCAAGCGCCCGAGGGAGCCTTCTCCTCCTGCTCCTCGCGCGGACGCGCCCCAGGTGGAGTTTGACTTCTCCGCCCTGAGCGACGACGACGACGACGAGGAACAGGAGTAAGGACTTGTCTTCTGTAGCTTCTTCAATTCTGTCTTGATTCCTTCGTTGATGATTCTGATCTTGTTTTCGATTTGCTTGCAGGACCCTGACCCAGCGGATGGCAAAGAGGGCCAAAGTCCCTGTGGTCGATGTTGAGGACGACTCGCCCGTCGCGGCGACAGGGGACGCGCCGGCGACGAGCTTGCCGGACCCGAGCGCTGCTCCGAGGAGCAGCCCCCAGCGCAGCCCCCAGCGTAAGTCTGGGCTTGATCTTTCCGCTCGTCGGGCGCGCTTGAGGATTTTTGTCTTGTACTAACATCTTGTTGTTCTGTCCTGTCTTGATTGTCTTGTGCAGAGGTGGAGCCGCAGCCACAGGATCGCCCGGAGATCACTCCCGAGGAGCCGCATGCCCCGCCGTCCCCGCCAAGGACGAACTCTCCGGCGAGGGAGAGTGCTCCGCCAAGGGCGAGTACTCCGCCAAGGGCGAGCAGCCCGGCGAGGGTGGCCACCCCGCCAAGGGAGAGCTCCCCGGCGAGGAAGCCTGTCGTCGACGAAGTCCGCCAAGGTAAGTCTTGTAACCTCGTCTTCTTGGACTTGTCTTTTTTGGATATTTGCTTGAACTTCTTCTTTTTCTTCTTTTTCTAGATCCTCCTCCCCCAGAGCAGATGGAGACGGAGGTCGTCGTCGAGGAGGAGGGCGCGCAGGGCGACGGCGGCAATGCCCCTGTTGTTGAAGACATGGCGGGAGCCGCCGAGCCTGCCGCGGAGGAGACTGCTCCAACCGCTGATGCTGCGGCCGGGGAGGGGGACGGCGACCGCACTGCCGGCCCGGAGGCGGCAGGAGCGTCGAGCGCTGCACTGGCCGCCGACCCCTCCGCCGGAAAGGAGCAGTCGGGCTTCTACCTCGAGGCTCCCAACGGCGTCTTCATTCAGGTGCCGTGGGAGTCCTCGTCGCGAGCCCCCGCGGAGGGAGAGGCCTTTGACGGGGAGGTCCTCGCCTCCGCGGGGCTGAAGATCGTCGAAGCGCCTGGCGGGAGTGACGAGCCCGAGGAGGAGAAGTTGCTTCACCGGCTCCTGGCCCTTTACCGGGCCAGGCAGGCGAAGCTCGAGTCTCGGGAGGCCCTCACCGCCAAGGCCGCAGCTGACATGGAGAAACGCGCGGCGGAGCTCCGCGCCGCCAACCAGGCGGCCCTCCGCGACCTGGCGGAGGAGCGCGAGAGGCTTGCTGGGGAGTACCAAGAGTGGCTCCTGGAGAAGGCCGAGGCCGAGGAGCAGCAGCGACTCGCCGGAGAAGCGCTGTCCCGGCGAGAAGGAGAGCTCACCCAACGGAAGATCAACCTCGATGCTCACGAGGAAGACCTTACCGCCCGGGAGCAGGCCCTTGGCGGAGAGCTGAAAGAAGCGAAGGCCGCCGCAGCCACCGCGGAGACCGCCAAGAAGGACCTCGAGGCCAAGGTTGCGCAGCTGGAGGAATTCCTAAGGGCGAGCACGGAGAGGGTCACCGCGCTCAACATAGAGCGCGAGAAGGATGCCCACACTAACTCTGAACTCCAGGTGCGTCTTTCCAAGCAAGGCGACGAGCTGAAGGCCGCCAAGGACTCGATTGCAGATCTGGAGCTGAAGGTTTCCACGCTGAAGGACACTCTTGACGCCGTCCGGGACCGCGAAACCAAGCTGAAGGACGAGCTCCGCAAGGAGCGAGGCTTGGTGGAGAGTGCCACCACAGCAGCCAACAACTTCCGCCAGACTGTCGAGGTATGGACTGAAGATCTGGTGGCCTCTGCAGCTAGCATCGACAAGGAGCTGATGGCGCTGAGGGTTGAGCATCTCATATACTCTCCGGATCCAAACCTCCCCCACAGCGCCAAGCTCAGTCTCTTCTTCAGAGGGATCGCGCCGGCACTTGCAAATCTTCAGAAGAAGCTCCCCGCGCAACTGGCCGAGGAGTCACGCCAGCTCTGCGCGGGGACCTTGGAGCGCGTCCTGACGAAGATAGTGTACCGCAACCCGGGCATAAACCTCGTCAACGTTCTCCGCAGCTTGCCGGCCGACGCGGATATGGAGGCGCTGAAGGCGCAGGTCGCCCATATTATCGCCAAGGTGAACAAGATCTCTAGGGTTGAAGGCGACCGCGTGGATTAGGCCTCCTTTTCTTTATCTCTTTTGTTGCTGCATAGTGTGTCACAAACATGAACTTATTAGTCATTGCGACAAGTTATCCCTTGTAAGATATTATCTTATTTTGATCAACTGATGCAGTGTTATTTTCCTTGTTTTGGTCCTCCACTTTGTATGTTTTCAACCCTGCGCTTCTAGGGAACTTGCCGGCAAGAGGCCCTCGCCGCGAGCGCTGAGTGCTGAACCCTGAGCAGCCTGCTGGCCAAGGCCTTACCGGCAAGCAACCTTGCCGCAGCTAGTTGCAACGCACTTAGCTTGCTGAGTGAACTCGGAAATGAAACAAGGGCGCGACACTTGTCGCAGCTCACTTAAGTTGTTGAGCGTACTCGAAAACAAGATAAGGGTGCGGCTAGCCACGGGTAGATTCCTCCGCGCACAGGTTTTCCATACAAAGTGTGGTTGTTCAAGGAAGACAACTAAAATTTAAAAATTTGAACTGCTCAAATTCTGGTAACTTAGCTTTCATATATTGCTTGTCTCCCCGACAAGGCTTCTCTTTCTTGAACAGCACTTGGTTCATCTTCCATCTCCTTCCCCCCCGGCAAACTTGTGCGCGAGGAACATTCCTTCTGCTTAAGAGGGAAAGAAAAATAAGAGGGAAACAAGTATATGGCCTTTCGGCGTGCTAGTGCTTACCGGATACGTGTGTTGCACAAGATGCCAAATAATGCATGCAAATAGCGAAGAAAAGCATGGAAAAGGCAAATAGCGCAAAACACAAAAGCTTTACTGATGCACGGGGTCTGCGCCCGGCTTTGTACAAAGGGTTACATGCAACAGCGACAAGGCTTGTACAAAAAGGTGGTTGCCGGAGCGGATCACGGCAACCGCGCCTTACGGGTGAAATTTGCGAAGATGCTCTATGTTCCAGGAGTTGCTCACCGGTAAGCCTTCTTCGGTCTCAAGGCGGACAGCGCCGGGCCTTGTGACTTGTCTCACCCGATAAGGGCCTTCCCACTTCGGCGTCAACTTGTTGGAATTCTTGGCGGAATGAACACGCCGAAGAACAAGGTCGCCTTCCTCGAGACTCCTGGCCTTAACCTTGCGGCTATGGTAGCGGCGCAAGGCTTGCTGGTATCGAGCAGCTCGTACAGCAGCCTGGAGACGTTCCTCCTCGAGGAGCAATGCATCATCTTGTCGCAGTTGCTCTTGCTCGAGCTCATCATAAGCGAGCACTCAAGGAGATCCGTATACGAGTTCCGTGGGGAGAACTGCCTCTGCTCCATAGACTAGAGCAAAGGGTGTCTGTCCGGTGGCTCGATTTGGTGTCGTTCTGATTGACCAAAGAGCCACCGGTAGCTCCTCTATCCAGTTTCTTCCGCACTTGCGCAACCTGTCAAAGGTCCTTGTCTTGAGTCCGCGCATCACTTCAGCATTTGCCCTCTCCGCTTGACCGTTGCTCCTCGGGTGACCAACAGAAGCGAAACAGACCTTGGCGCCAAGGTCTTGGACGTACTGCATGAAGGTGCGACTAGTAAATTGTGTACCGTTGTCGGTGATGATCCTGTTAGGGATTCCGAAACGGCAAACAATCGACCTGAAGAACCTGACCGCTGACTGTGCTGTCACCTTTCTCACTGGTTCCACTTCTGGCCACTTTGTGAACTTGTCGATTGCAACGTACAAGTACTCAAAGCCCCCGACAGCTCGGGGGAAGGGGCCGAGGATATCGAGCCCCCAGACCGAGAAGGGCCAGGACAAAGGGATCGTCTGGAGAGCTTGAGCTGGCTGATGAATTTGCTTTGCATGGAACTGGCACGCTTCACACTTGGTTACTAGTGCAGTTGCATCTTGGAGGGCTTCTTGCCAAAAGAACCCTTGCCGGAAAGCTTTCCCGACAAGTGCCCTTGCGCCAATGTGGTGGCCACATATGCCTCCATGTATCTCTGTCAACAGCTTCTGTCCATCTTCCCTAGAGATGCACTTCAACCTGACACCATTGAGTCTTCTTCTGTACAGCTCGTTATCCACGAACTGGTACATACTTGACTGCCTTGTTATCTTCTCTATCTCTTCTGGGTCGTCGGGAAGTTCTCCAGTTTGCAGAAAACGGACGATCTGCTGTGCCCATGCCGGAGCCCGAGGCTCAACGGCAAGGACTAAAGGCATGAGGGCCGCTGCGGGAACCTCGGCTTCTACGGCAAGAACCTCTGCTTCCGCCGGAGCTGACGGTCCCCCGGCAAGCTCGCCGGGGCGAGGCTTGTCGGGAACGCTTGCTTCAACTGCACAGACCCTAGGATCTGCAGGAGCAAGCTGTTCCTCAGCATTCTGATCGTTGATCTTGGGGACCTTGGCGGCGGCCTCGGGGAGATCCGCCGGCAAGTAGTCACCGGAGACCAACTTTCTCTTCTTACTTTGCCCAATTGATGGTGTAACGGATGGCTGAGTCAGCTTGAGCAGGAAGGTCCCTGGTTCCACAGGTAACTTCATTGCAGCACACTTTGAAAGGCCATCTGCAATGTCATTCTGAGCTCTCGGGACGTGCTCCATTTGCAGACCTTCAAAGTGCTCTTCAAGCTTCCTCACTTCATCTACATAAGCTTCCATCAAAGGGCTCTGGTAACTTTTGTTGACTTGTCGGACCACCAACTGAGAATCTCCCCGCACAATCAGCTTCCTTATCCCAAGTTCTGCTGCAATTCTGAGGCCGGCAAGCAGACCTTCATACTCAGCAGTATTGTTTGTCGCTTGTTCCCTGGGAAAGTGCATCTGGATAACATACTTGAGGTGTTCTCCGGTGGGTGCTATGAGTACCACACCGGCCCCAGCGCCTTGCAGCGAGAAGGCACCATCAAAGTACATTACCCATTCACTAGTCGCTTCTTGTACGGGTACACTTGTCTCTGGAACTTCTTCATCGGGCGTTGGGGTCCATTCAGCTATGAATTCTGCCAAAGCTCGGCTCTGGATAGTTGAGGTACTCTCAAACTTGAGACCAAAGCTTGACAGCTCAAGTGCCCACTCGACGATCCTGCCTGTTGCTTCTGGATTGTGCAATATCCTCTTCAACGGAAAGCGAGTGACCACTGTTATCTCATGTGCTTGGAAGTAATGGCGCAGCTTTCTCGAGGCCATGAGGAGGCCGAAAAGCAACTTTTGCACCCCAGAGTATCTTGATCTAGCCCCTTGTATAAGGGAGCTTACAAAATACACTGGGCGCTGCACCATCTTCTTCCGCACTTGTCCTTGTTCCTGCGCAGAGTTGTCCTTGTCGGGGCCAGAGCTTGTCGGAGCAGCCCCCTGCTTGTCGCTGGATTCACTTGCCGGTGGTGTAGACTCCTCGTCGGCCTCCCTCTCCGCTACTAACGCAGCACTAACCACCTGGTTGGTTGCCGCTAGGTACAGCAGCAACTTCTCCTGTGGTCTAGGTGCGACAAGTATTGGAGTGGAGGATAGGTACCGTTTCAAGTCTTGCAGCGCTGCCTCCGCTTCCGGAGTCCATTTCATAGGACCTGCCTTCTTCAAGATCTTGAAGAAAGGCAGGGCGCGTTCTGCAGACTTTGAAATGAACCTACTGAGGGCAGCCACACAACCTGCAAGTCTCCTTACGTCCTTGACGCGCTTCGGGGCTTCGATCTGCTCGATGGCTTTAATCTTGTCGGGGTTGGCTTCAATCCCCCTCTGTGACACAAAGAACCCGAGAAGCTTGCCGGAGGGGACTCCAAAGACGCACTTCTCGGGGTTCAACTTAAGCTGGATCTTGCGCAGATTCTCAAATGTCTCTTCCAAATCTTGGATCAGTGTATCCTTGCTCTTGCTCTTGACCACGATATCATCCATGTAAGCCTCTACATTTCTGTGGATCTGCGGCTCAAAAGCAGTGTAGACCACTCTTGCAAATGTGGAGCCTGCATTCTTCAATCCGAAAGGCATGCGAATAAAGCAATAGGTGCCACACGGAGTAAAGAATGCAGTCTTCTCTTCATCTTCCTTGGCCATAAAAATCTGGTGGTAGCCTGAATATGCATCAAGGAAAGAGAGCAGCTCACATCCAGCAGTGGAGTCAACAATCTGGTCAATGCGCGGCAAGGGAAATGGATCCTTGGGACATGCTTTATTCACATCGGTGAAGTCTATACACAGTCTCCACTTCCCGTTGGCCTTACGCACGACAACTGGGTTTGCCAACCACGTCGAATGAATTACGCCTCTAACTAGGCCTGCTGCTTCTAGCTTCTTGATTTCTTCGGCAATGAATTCTTGGCGCTCCACGGCTTGCTTTCTGACCTTCTGCTTGACGGGCCGCGCATGAGGACAAACAGCAAGCTTGTGCTCAATCACCTTCCTGGGAACACCGGGGATGTCAGATGGTTGCCATGCAAACACATCGACATTCGCCCGCAGGAAGGCAACGAGCGCGCTTTCCTATTTGCTGTCAAGCGGGGCACTGATGGTGAAGGTACCACCAGTGCCGTCCTCCTTGGCGGACACCTTCTTGGTTGCCGGTGGAGCGGCCATCCCCTTCTTGCACTTGCCGGTGGAGCTCGATGGAACGTCCTCGACGGCAGCGCAGCACTCCGAAGAGGTGCGGTTGCCGGAGTGGGCCCCAGAGCACTTGCCGGGCTTGGTCTTGGTCTTCTTCCCCCCGGGAGCTTCAGCGGCAAGTGTGCTGCTCTCCGCTGCGGCTGCTGCATCCCGGTATATTTTGTCGGCGCAGATAAGCGCGTCCTTCTTGTCGCCATGGATAGTGATGACGCTTATCGGCCCCGGCATCTTGAGTACGTTGTAGGCGTAGTGGGAAGCTGCCATGAACTTGGCGAGGGCAGGACGTCCGAGTATCCCATTGTATGGCAATGGGATATCGGCAACATCGAAGGTTATCCTCTCCGTCCTGAAGTTCAGCTCCCCGCCAAAGGTCACGGGCAGAGTGATCTTCCCCTTGGGCTTGCTCCTTCCCGGGTTTATTCCTTGAAAAGAACCGGTCTCTTCGAGCTCGCCATCTGGGATTTGGAGTTTCTTGATCACAGCCGAGGAGATCAAGTTCAGGCCGGCCCCGCCGTCTACCAACATTTTGGTGACCTTGAGGTTGCGGATGGTGGGTGAGACCAGCATCGGCAAGCACCCGACCGCAGTGGTGCGGTCAGGGTGATCCTCAAGATCAAAAATGATGGGCGTGCTGGACCATTTGAGGAGCCTGCGCGACTCCACGGGCGGCTCGGCTGCATTTACTTCCCGCACCCACTGCTTGAGTTGGCGGTGGGAAGTATGCAGAGAAGCGCCGCCGTCGACGCACAGGACTTCCGTGGCCTTCTGGAACTCCTGCTCGCTGTTATCATCTTCCTCCATGTCATCGTCGTCGTCTTCTTCGTCCTTATCGCGGCCCCGGGGAGGTCGGTCACCTTGCCGCTGCTTGGCTTTGCCGCGGCGTCCTCCCCGGCCATTGAATGGCCGCTTCTTGCTGGGCTCTCCTCTGCCACCTTGGGCCCTCTCCTTGTCGCGCCGCTCGTACTCAGCTTTCTACTGCTCGACGAGGTACTCGAAGCGTTTGGAGTTGGAGAGGTCGTGACCCTTGGTGCGGTGGATCTTGCAGTATTGCTTGTCGGAGCCATCCTGCTTGTCGGCCGCCGCTACAGGGGCAGGCTCCTTGCCGGAGCCGCCAGCCTGTGTTTGCTTGGCGGGAGCCTCCTTGCCGGACTTCTCGATGGCAAGCACTTCCTTCTTGTTCTTTCTTCTATTGTTCCGCCGCCGGCTCTTCTTCGCCGGGGCGGCATCCTCGCTGTCGCTTCCCCTTGCGCCAGCATCCTCTCCGGGGAGTCTCCTCCCTTCTTCGGCGCGCGCGCACTTATCAGCTAGAGCATAGAGCTCGCTGACATCCCGTATCTTGGTCATGGCCATCTCCTCACGCATGCGGCGGTTTCGCACGTTCTGGTGGAACGCGCTGATAACCGCGGCAGGGTGGACGTCGGGGATGTTGTGCTGCACGCGGCTGAAGCGCTGGATGTACTTGCGCAGAGGTTCTCCTTCCTTCTGGGCCAAGATGTGGAGATCGCTCTCCTGGCCGTGGGGTTTGTGGCCGCCCGTGAAGGCGCCAACAAACTGGTGGCAAAGATCTGCCCAAGAAGAAATGGAGCCTTCCGGCAGGTGCATAAGCCAAGAACGGACGTTTGGCTTAAGCACCAGCGGGAAGTAGTTCGCCAATATCTTCTCGTCGCGCCCCCCGGCAGCCTGCACCGCGATGGTGTATATGCTGAGGAATTCCGAGGGGTGCGTCTTGCCGTCGTACTTCTCCGGTACGTCGGGCTTAAAGTTCTTCATGCTGGGCCACTGGACACGCCGCAGCTCGCGGGTGAACGCAGGGCAACCTGCCGCGTACGGCAAGTCGCCTGGCTCACCGGGCGTGCGTGTGTCAGCAGCGGTCCCAGCTCGCTGATCTGATTGTCGCCGAGCTTCACGGTGGCGCTCGATCGTCGTCCGAGCGTCTTCTTGTCGCCGGTCGTCAAGGACCTGGCGCTGGTCCCGACGAGCCCGCGGATCTGACGACGCTGTGGAGTCGTCGTCGACGTTGATCCGGCGGGGAGGCGTCTTCTGCTTCCGCGGCGGGGAGTGCACGGTGGTTGCACCCCCGGCGGTCTTGTCGCCGTCGGCCTTCGTCTTCTCGACTTGCCGCGGCCGCGATGTCGCCGGCTGCTGCGGCGTATCGTTGTTGGCGAAGGCGATCAGGCTCTGGATGGTGGCCCTCCAGTCTTCGGCCTTGTCTGCCACTGGAGGGAAGTCGAGGAGCAGTTGCGCTCTTGCGAGCGCTTCTGCTGGAGAGGAGGGGAGCGGGGGCGAGCGGTGCGAGGAGTGGGATATGCTCGGACTCCTAACAGGGTTAGAAGGAGCAGTTTCCCGCCCCGGTGACAGCACCTTGCTCGTGCCCGGACGGTGGCCCGGAACGTCCCGCGATCCTCCGGCTTGCTCTTGCCCCAGCAAGCGGATGGTAGCTCCTGTACCACGGCTCTGCTGGGTCGTCTTTTGCTGAGATGGACGTGGCGCATCTACGGAGACCGAGGCTCGGTCGTCCGTCTTGTCCTTGGATTTGGTGGTGCCGCGAGTTTCCTCGCCGGCGATCACCCTTCCGCCGACGTCTCCTCCGCCCACCGTTGGTTCTGGTGGCGGCGGATGAGACGCAGACGGGCCTGCGACCTCCGAAGCCTTCTTCTTCGGGGCCATGCTGTTGTTGCTGCTGAAGTTGAAGTGGCTGGAGAGGTTGATGAAGAATGTGCCCGCGTGAACGCCGGATCAGGTTCGCACAACCTCAACGCCCCCTACCTGGCGCGCCAAAGATGTCGGGGGAAACTGTCCACCACGAGCACCTATGGGACCGGAGCCCCTTGTTCGTGCGGTAAGGGAGCGGAGGGAGCACAAAGAGCAGATCGTAGTGAGCACGCGGGCAGTTTACCCAGGTTCGGGCCGCGATGGACGCGTAAAACCCTACTCCTGCTTGGTTTGTATTGAGTTGGAAAGCTCGGGAGCTTGAAGAACTAGCTACACCGAGCGAATGAGCGATCTAGGTTCCGAACCCCCTCTACGTTGTGCATGGGCCTCCTTTTATAGCCCAAGGGGTCACCGACAGGTGTCAACGTAGAAGAAGGGGTAAAAATGTAATTGTGGTGGTAGTTGTAATAGTGCGGGAGCAGTGGATGAACAGTGCATGAACAGTGGTCATCACCTACTTTGACAGTGGGGGACAAGAGCATTTAATGCCCGTTGCCGTCGACCCCAAAAGCGCCCGCCCTTGCGTCTCCGTTTGCCACGGCGATGGCTTCGTCACCGTGGAGTGCCACCGTGTCCCCCAGGCTGCACAGCCATCTGCCACGCGTCCCTGGGATGGCCCCAGGGCGACGCGTGGACCGATGAGCTGGAGCGCGGGCACACAGTGCAGGCTTCCCCCGGCAAGCACCTTGCCGGGGTCTTGGTCTTGTCGGGCCGGGAAGCTTGTCGCTCCCCGGGTCTTGCCGGGGCGCAGAGTGCGCCGGGGCTTGTCTTCTAGATACAGTCTTTTGGTCTTCCTGGCAAGCTCCTCTTGCCAGGGCCTTGTGTTGATGAGGTAGCCTTGAGCCTGGGACGGCCTTCCCGACAAGCTCCACTTGCCGGGGTCTTGATCTTCTGCCTTGTATACTTTGTTTTTGAATGGTTTTATATGGATCAGAAAGGTCTCCGGCAAGCACGTGGTAGGCCCTGCCGCGGGAAGCTGCTACTGCCCGTGCACAAGTTGGGGTACTGAGGTACCCCTACCTTAGTACACCGACAGTGGGTACTGAAAATTCCTTGAACTCGAGCTCAGCAAATCCACTTGGCCCTTCATGTTGATGTGCTCCATCACCTACATATTTTCTAGGCACCTCATCTATGCCTAGATCGAAACTTGGTGCTGGGCAATACTCACTATAAACATCACCCGATCTTTTAGTGTTGCTTTCCTGAAAATGTTGTTGATCTGTCTTTGCTGAAATATGATTTCTGGAGTTGATCTGAGGATTCTTGCTGTTTGGATCAACACACCTTGCTAAGAGCTCATTGACATCTAGAACATTGACTTCTAGTGCATCGGTTATCTTCACATGCATGAAGTGTTGGTACCGCTCCCTCACATCAGATAAATGGAGAGGTTTCCCCTGGCTATTTGCTTGTATTACGTCTGGAACGCTTTTGGCCACAGGTTGGGCAACTGTAGTTGAACAATCAGGCAATTTGCATGGAGCTGTTGGCAACTTTCGATCCAAACTTTTTCCCATGGTTTCGGCGATGTCGTCTTGCGCCATTTTGATCTCCATACATGCCACCGGTGGGGTGTTCTCTTTACCCTTTCCATGTCTTGCATTATCTAACGCTACAACTTGTGGTGATGCCTTGAAATCTTGCACCTTGCTCCTCTGGATGATATTGCCTGACTGCATGGCATTTCCTCGAGACGGAAAGGGCACTTGGCCATTTAAGTCACCTAGTGGTTGTGTTCCACCAGGGGTTGCTGTGCTTATTTCCAGTGTAGGTCCCTTCTTAATTTGAACTGGTCCTTCTTTTGTGGGTTGAAGTGTTGCCTCTGAAAGACTTGCCTGAAAAGGAGGTGAGCTTGCTTCCTGCTTGTACCGAGTTGCCAGAATATGTGATCCACTTGCCTGACTTTTGGAATGCACTTTAACATTCTGCTTTGAAGCTGTCTCTGTAGATACTACATCATCTCCATGTTTGCTACATGGGGGTGCTGCTGAGCTTGATGTCGTATTATTTACGAGTACTGTTTTGTCAATTCCATGGCCTGCCTCTTTTATTTCAGTATTTGCCTGGTGTTGCTGCTGAGAAGGCCCAATTTTTTCATGGCTGACTACCTTTCCTTTCCTCCTTGGTCATACTGGGTATTTTCGGGACGATATGCATGTGGATCCCGTGCTGTTTCATTCAACACAGTTGGCTCTAATATGAAGCTGACCTTTTTATTCTTCTTCTTTGGTGACGGCCGTGGTGGTAGTTGCTTATGACCAACTTTCTTTGATTCTCCAACTACATGTAGAGAACCGATTTCTCTCATTATTTTCTTGCAAATCCACTTTGGGCAAATTTCCTTAGGGTTGAATGTGCAACCCAGATCCAAGTCTTCTGCCAACATCAACTCTTGGAACATCTTCTGAGCTTCCTTTGCAAGAGATGTGTATTTAAGATCCATCATTTCTTTCTCTTCAAACAATAGGAATCGTGGCTTTGGGGAAGCAGTAGTTTTAGACTCTGTCATCACAAGATCTATGAGAGAGATGCTACCTGCCTCATCCAGTCCTTTTGGCTTCTTATCTTTATTCTTTTGAATTAGATATTGCAGTGTGCAATCTGCATCATCATCGCTGTCTGGTTTTTCAGCTGCGGCATCCTCATTCCCACCAGAGCCACCGTTGCCGCTCCCGTTGTCATCACCATCATTATCCCAACCCCCCTGCCCATCATCTTCCTTATCTTTATCGTTGCCATCGCCTTGTTCATTGTCTTCATCTTCCTCTCCACCATCCTCTCCATTTTCGTCATCCTCTTCCTCTTCATCGTCTTCATCGTCCTTGTTCCCATCATTTATGACTTCCCTGCCCATATCAACACTTGCCTCCTCGTCATGATGGACCACATGTTCTGTTTCCTGAGAACTTGCTTTCTGCTACTTCTCGAGCTTGCGTTGTATTTCCTCGAAGAGGAAAGGGAGATGCAGCACAGTAGCGTAAGTATTTCCCTCAGTTTTTGAGGACCAAGGTATCAATCCAGTAGGATACCACGCGCGAGTCCCTCGCACTTGCACAAACAAATAAGAACTTCGCAGCCAACGCGATAAGGGGTTGTCAACCCCTTTACAGTCACTTACGAAAGTGAGATCTGATAGAGATGATGGTTTATATTTTTGGTATTTTTGTTTATAAGAACAGAAAGTAAAAGTGGAAAAAGTAAAGTAGATGTAGATTGATATGTCGAGAATAGACCCGGGGGCCATAGTGTTCTCTAGTGGCTTCTCTCATGATAGCAATATTCTACGACGGGTAAACAAATTACTGTCGAGCAATTGATAGAAAAGCGAATAATTATGAGACTATCTAGGCATGATCATTGTATATAGGCATCACGTCCGAGACAAGTAGACTGACTCCTGCCTGCATCTACTACTATTACTCCACACATCGACCGCTTTCCAGCATGCATCTAGTGTATTGAGTTCATAAGAATAGAGTAACACCTTAAGCAAGATGACATGATGTAGAGGGATAAACTCAAGCAATATGATATGAACCCCATCTTTTTATCCTCGATGGCAACAATACAATACGTGCCTTGCTGCCCCTACTGTCACTGGGAAAGGACACCGCAAGATTGAACCCAAAGCCAAGCACTTCTCCCATTGCAAGAACTATAGATCTAGTAGGACAAACCAAACCGATAATTCGAAGAGACTTGCAACGATATTATGAGCACACATAAAGAGTTCAGAAAAGAACCAAATATTTCTCATAGATAATCTTGATCATAAACTCACAATTCATCGGATCTCGACAAACACACAGCAAAAAGAGATTACATCGAATAGATCTCCTCGAAGACCGAGGAGAACTTTGTATTGAGATCCAGAGAGAGAAGAAGCCATCTAGATACTAGCTATGGACCCGAAGGTCCGTGGTAAACTACTCAAAACTCATGGTGAGGCAGATGATGATGATGTAGATGCACTACGTGATGGATCCCCCCTCCGGCGGAGTTCCGGAACAGGCTCCAAGATGGGATCTCATGGGAACAGAAGGTTATGGCGGTGGAATTAGGGTTTTCTCTCTGTTGCTGATGGTTTCGGGGTACGTAGCCTTATATAGGAGGAAGGAGGACACCGGGGGCCTCACGAGGGACCCACGAGGTAGGGGGGCGTGCCCCCCACCCTCGTGGGCACCTCGTGGCCCCTACTTTGTGGTTCTCAAGTCTCCCGTGCGTGATTTTCTCTAAAAATATCTCTTCCGAAGGTTTCATTCCATTTGGACTCCGTTTGATTTTCCTTTTCTGCAAAACCCTGTAACAGGCAAAAAACAACAATCTAGACTAGGCCTTTGGGTTAGTAGGTTAGTCCCAAAATAATATAAAAGTGTATGACAAAGCCCATTAAACATCAACAACATCATAAATAATAGCATGGATGTGACTCCCCCGATTTGTCCGTACACTAATCATGCATGCAAATGTGTACGGCCAAGATCAGGGACTCACTGGTAGATATCACAACACAACTCTAAAAGTAAAATAAGTCATACAAGCTTCATATTACAAGCCAGGGGCCTCGAGGGCTCGAATACAAGTGCTCGATCATAGACAAGTCAGCGGAAGCAACAAATATCTGAGTACAGACATAAAGTTAAACAAGGTGCCATAAGATGGCTAGCACAAACTGGGATACATATCGGAAGAGGAGCAGGCCTCCTGCCTGGGATCCTCCTAAACTACTCCTGGTCATCGTCGGCAAACTGCACGTAGTAGTAGGCGCCTCTGGTGTAGTAGGAGTCGTCGGAGGTGGCGTCTGGCCCCTGGGCTCCATCATCTGGTTGCATCATCCTAGAAGAAGGAACAAAAGGGGGAAAAGGGGGAGCAAAGCAACCGTGAGTACTCATCCAAAGTACTCGCAAACAAGGATCTATACTACATATGCAATGGTAACAATGATATGGGTAATATCGGTGGACTGAACTGCAGCAAGCCAGAATAAGAGGGGGATATCTAATCCAATCGAAGACTACGCTTCTCGCAGCCTCCATCTTGCAGCAGTAGAAGAGAGTAGATGGTAAGTTCACCAAGTATCATTGAATAGCATAACCTACTCGGCGATCCTCCCGCACATCACCCTGTGAGAGAGCAACCACCGAGTTATATCTGGAACTCATATGGGTGTGTTTTATCAAGTATCCGGTTCTAGTTGTCATGAGGTCGGAATACAACTCCGGGTCATCCTTTTACCGAGGGACACAACTATTCGAATAGATTAGCTTCCCTGCAGGGGTGCACCACATAACCCAGCACACTTGATCCCATTTGGCCGGACACACTTTCTAGGGTCATGCCCGGCCTCGGAAGATCAACATGTCGTAGCCCTACCTAAGCACAGCAGAGAGGTCAGCATGCCGGTCTAAGTCCTAGGCGCGCAGGGGTCCGGGCCCATCGCCCAACGCACACCTGCACGTTGCGTACGCGGCCGGTGAGCAGACCTAGGAACCTCCATTACTAAGGAAGTTATGTTATGCGGTCCAACCCGGCGCGCGCCGCTCAGTCGCTGACGTCAAGAAGGCTTCGACTGATACCACGACGTCGAGTGCCCATAACTATTCCCACGTAGCTGGTTAGTGCGTATAGGCCAACGGCCAGACTCAGATCAAATATCCACGCTCGTTAAGCGTGTTATTATGAAATATCCGCGGACAATGACCAGGGCCAGGCCCACCTGTCTCCTAGGTGTCTCAACCTGCCCTGTCGCTCCGCCACAAAGATCCACACAGAGGGCCGTCAGGAAAGTATGTCCTTTCAGCCCCCAATCCGTGAATCAACCGCGGGTACTCAATGAGCCGACCCGACTTTAGTCACAACATGTATCATGTATAAGTGTATGTAGTATAAACCCGTGATCACACCCAAGTGATCACATCCCGATAGAATAGCAGGGCAGACGGACAAGGGTGTATGGCCACTGATGGAATACTAGCATCCTATACTAAGCATTTAGGATTGCAGGTAAAGGTGTCAACAGTTGTAGCAACAATGACAGGCTATGCAGCAGAATAGGAGTATCGAAAGAAGTAACATGCTACACTACTCTAATGCAAGCAGTAGAGAGAAGAATAGGCGATATCGAGTTGATCAAGGGGGGGCTTGCCTGGAAGCTCGACAGCCAAGGTGGGGTCGTCAACACCGTAGTCGATCGGGGCTGCAGCATCGTCGGTCTCGTAGTCTACCGGAGAGAAGAGGGCGAAGAAATAGTGAATACAATGCAAACAGATGCATGACGATGCATGACATGACATGTAACGGTGCTAGGTGTGCCCTAACGCAGTACCGGGTGATACTAGCAAAGAGGGGAAACATCCGGGAAAGTATTCCCGGTGTTTCGCGTTTTCGGGTGGATGAAACGGAGGGGGAAAGTTGCAGGTTCGGTATGCTAGGGACGTGTGGTTGATGAACGGTCTGCGTATTCGGATTCGTCTCGAAATTCTGAGCAACTTTCATATATAAAGTATTTTCATCCGAGTTACGGATTATTTTATATTAATTTTTAAAGTTTTAAATCATTTTCTAATTTATTAATTATTAAATAAATCAACATTATCCAGAATAGTGCATGCTGACGTCATCATGACGTTAGATGACGTCAGCATGACATCAGTAGTCAACAGAGGTGTTGACTGGGTCGCTAACGTGTGGGTTCCACTGGTCATTGACTTAGTTCACTAAACAGGTTTAGTTAAATTAATTAAAGTGATTAGGTCAATTAATTAGGCTGAATTTAGATTAATTAACAGGATTAATTAAGTTAATTAATTATCTTAATTAATTAATCATATTATTATTATTTATTTTTATTTAACTCTTTTTTTATTAAACCGTTCTGGGCGTGGGCCCCGTTCGTCATAGGCCCTAGGGGCTTAACGGGGCGGGCGTGCGTTAACAAGCGTAGCCGGCGACAAGCGCCAACCCGCCCCTGTCAGGGCGCTGCGGGGCAAGGCACCCACCGGGGCAGCAGTGGGGCGTTGCAGAGTAGCAGCTACGGCAGCAGGCGGTGGTGCGTGCCAGCAGGCGCGGAAGCGAGGAGGGCTGCGGGCGGCAGTCGAAGGCGGACTGGGGTGGTGGCGCTAGGCTGCGGCCTGACGGGAGCGGCGGCCAGGCGGGCACACGCGGTGGCTGGAGCGGAGCCACCGCGAGGCTGCGAGCGGGACGGCGGACGCGTGCGGGACGAGGTCCACGAGCAGCAGCGAGCCAGGGCACGCGCGCGCGTGAGCGTGGCCCGGCGTGGCAGAGTGCGCGCGCGAGTGCGGTGACCAC
>LR738711.1:95807475-95845933 GCA_902687465.1 Secale cereale | reverse complement strand
AGCTGGCCCTGTTGGTACAACGTGGGGGGAGGGATTGTTTCCTTTTTTTCTTTTTTTTTCTTTTGTTTGTTCTTCTTTTCTTTTATTTATTTCTCTTTTCTGTTTTATTTAGTTTAAAGCACTTAGGCACTTTGTAAAATTATGTTTTCCTTACTATAATTAACATAGCAATATTTGTCCCTCACCGAACATTTTTATTTAATATTTTGAAAACTTTTATTATTTGCCACATTTTGAATTTGAATTTTAATCGGCTTCGAACTAACGCGAGTTTAGCAATAGTAATTGAAGTGACGTGGCATCATTAGCGAATTTTTACTGTAGCCAAATTATCCGGGCATTACAATTCTCCTTCACTAGAAGGAAACAGTGTGGGGTATTCTTCACGAAGACGATCCTCGCGTTCCCAAGTGGCTTCGTCTTCAGAGTGATGCGACCACTGGACTTTGAGGAACTTGATCACCTTCTGACGTGTGCGACGTTAAGCTTGGTCGACAATGCAGACCGGATGCTCTTTATAGGAGAGGTCCTGTTGCAACTCAAGCACTTCGTGATCCACTGCGCGGACTGGGTCCTTGAAGCAACGGCGGAGTTGAGACACGTGGAACACATCGTGAACCTGAGAAAGGTTCGGTGGCAGCTCCAGTTGATATGCCACCTTTCCACGCCTTTCTAGAATAGTGAATGGACCAATATAGCGAGGAGCTAATTTGCCCTTGATCTCGAAGCGGTGAGCACCCTTCATTGGTGTAACTCGAAGATAAGCCTTTTCGCCAGGTTGATAGACCATGTCATGATGATGACGGTCATACTAACTTTTCTGACGCGACTGAGCAGTCTTCAGATTCTCGCGGATGACGCGGACTTGCTCTTCAGCGTGTTGAATAATATCCGGACCGAAGAGTGAACGTTCCCCAGTTTCCGACCAATTCAGAGGGGTTCGGCACTTTCGTCCATATAACACTTTGAAGGGAGCCATCTTCAGACTAGCTTGATAGCTATTTTTATAAGAGAACTCAACATACGGGAGAGATTCCTCCCATTTCTTGTCGAAGGATATTACACAAGCTCGAAGCATGTCTTCGAGAACTTGGTTGACGCGTTCAACTTGCCCTTGTGACTGAGGATGAAAAGCAGTACTGAATGACAGATGTGTTCCCATAGCTTCTTGGAAACTTGCCCAGAATCTTGAAGTGAATAAACTGCCACGGTCTGAACTTATAACCAGTGGGATACCGTGAAGTGAAACAATTCTGGACATGTAGAGAGTTGCCAGCTGACTAGCAGTAATCGTTTCTTTGACAGCCAGAAAATGTGCAACCTTAGAAAGCCGGTCAATGACAACAAGAATTGCATCATTACCTCTCTGCGATTTGGAAAATCCAATGACGAGGTCCATTTCAACATGGTCCCATTTCCATTCAGGAATAGAGATAGGTTGCAAGGTTCTAGCAGGCTTTTGATGTTCTGCTTTGATACGACGGCTAACGTCACACTCAGCAACATAACGAGCAATGTCTTGCTTCATATTAGACCACCAGAATCTCTGACGAATGTCTTGGTACATCTTGGTACTACCAGGATGAATAGACAAAGGCGTATCATGAGCTTCTTTCATAACCCTTGGAGCCATATCCAGGTTTTTCTTCGCACATGGTACCACTAAGCAGCCTTTGAAGTACAAGGCGCCATCATCGGCAATAGTGAAAAATGAGGGCTTTCCCCTTTTGAGATAGCGTTTAATCTTCTCGACTTCAGAGTCATAAAGTTGAATAGTCTTGATATCGCCCACAAGATCTAGTTCGACAACCAGGGTATTTAGAGAACCCTGAGGAACAACACGAAGATTCATCTGGCGGGACTCTGAGGGAGGGGGAGCGAGTGCTCCAGGAGGAATAGTATGGAGGTTCAGCTTTCTGAATTCTTCCACAAATGAGGACTGAACCTTGTGAACCTAGAGGTGGTTGCAATATGACTTGCGGCTTAAGGCATCAGCCATCACATTGGCCTTGCCCGGGGTATAGGAAATACCCAAGTCAAAATATGCTACGGTCTCCATCCATCTCTGTTGACGGAGGTTCATGTCTGGTTGAGTAAACAAGTACTTCAGACTTTGGTGGTCGGTGAATATCTTGCAACGTTTACCGAGAAGGTAATGTTGCCACTGTTTAAGAGCATATATGACAGCAGCAAGCTCAAGGTCGTGAACTGGGTAGTTCTCTTGATGAGGACGCAATTGACAAGAGGCATAAGCAATTACTCTGCACTCCTGCATTAGGACACAGCCTAATCCTTGATGGGAAGCGTCGCAGTAAATGACGAAGTCCTTCTTAGTAACAGGTGGAGCAAGCACTAGAGCAGAAGTCAGCTTGTCCTTGAGCGCCTGAAAACTTTCTTGGCATTTGTCTGTCCACTCGAACTTAACGCCTTTGTTAAGTAGACCAGTCAGAGGCTTGGCAATCTCGGAGAAGTTCTCGACGAATCGACGACAATAGCTGGCGAGACCGAGAAAACTTCTGACTTGCTTGACATTCTTCCGAGGAGTCCAATCGAGAATGGCCTAAACTCGTTATGGGTTGACGACAATACCATCCTTGGAGATGACATGCCCAAGGTAGGTTACTTCAGGAAGCCAGAACTCGCACTTGGAAAACTTAGCGTAAAGTTGATGCTCTCGGAGCTTTTCCAGTACAAGGCGAAGATGTTCAGCATGCTTTTCCTTATTCTTGGAAAATACAAGGATATCATCCAGATAAACCACGACGAATTTGTCGAGGTATTCCATGAATATATAGTTCATCAGACGAGAGAAGGTAGCTGGAGCATTTGTCAAGCCGAATGACATGACGGTGTACTCGAATGAACCATATCGAGTCACGAAGGCGGTCTTTGGGATATCCTCTTCACGAACACGGATCTGGTGGTAACCCAACCTCAAGTCGAGTTTAGAGAACACTGATGAACCAGCCAGTTGATCATACAGATCACTGATCCGAGGAAGCGGATATTTGTTCTGAATAATTGCTTGGTTGATAGGACGGTAATCTTGGACCAATCGGTTTGTCCCATCCTTCTTCCTCACAAAGAGGGAAGGTGCTCCCCAAGGAGAGAAACTCGGGCGAATGAAACCACTAGCAAGAGATTTGTCGATTTCCTCCTTAAGCTCAATGAGTTCATGAGGCGGCATCTTGTAGGGTCGTTTGGCTATAGGAGTGGTGCCTGGTTTCAAGTCGATGATGAACTCGAAAGCTCTAGCAGGGGGAATCCCTGGAAGTTCCTCAGGAAAGACGTCCTGGAACTCGCGTACGATGGGAATGTTTTCGATGCCCTCGAGTGGTGAAGCGTTCAATGCATTCAATGCATAAAGACGTGCTTTAGCATTTTGAACCAGACAAGCTTGATAGCTTACTATCTCATTGGAAGGGTGTAACAGATGGACTGTCTTGGTGGCGCAATCTATAGAAGCAGTATGGGCTTTTAGCCAATCCATTCCCAGAATGAGGTCGATGTTGGACGACTTCAGGATAATGGGAGAGGCATAGAACTCCAACCCTTCGATTTCAACGGGAACGTCGTGACAACCCATAGAGGTTTGACATTGGCCGGCAGGGGTTTTTTACCACTACCGGAGTGTTCATTTCTTCACATCTAATGTCGTGCTTATATGCAAAATCTTCTGACATGAACGAATGCGATGCTCCTGAATCAAATAAAATAGATGCAGGTACTGAATTAACTAGGAGAGTACCCATCACAGTAGTAGGTTGGTCTTGAGCTTCATTGAGATCAACGTGGTTGGCCTGAGCACGACCATAAGGCTTGGCATTGATGTTGTGGGGCTGATTGTTCCCACGACCAGCTGTAGGCAGTGCAAGCTGTCTCTGATTCTGGAAGCAGTTCCTGGCAAGGTGCCCTGGTTGACCACACTTGTAGCACATACCATCATTGGGGGCAGAAGCAGGAGCTGGGAGTGGTGCAGCTGGAAGTCTTGGCTGCCTAGGTGGTGGAGGCATACGAGGTGCAGCATAGGACTGCCTTGGAGCAGGTGTAGCTGGACGGTACACACTGTTGGGAATCCAGACCCTACGCTTCTGTGGGGGAGGGCCCGAGGATGAGCCCGGTTCACGGTTACGCCTGAGAGTGCTCTGGTGTTCCTGCAGACCAGTTTCAACCTGGATGGCTTTGTTCACCAATGAGGCAAGCAAAGTCATTCAGTGTTATTGCGCCATGCTGCTGATCCATGTTGGGGCGAGGGAACTGACCCATGTCAGTCTCCATGAACTGGCGATTCATCTCCAACTGTTGGATCATACCGGCCATGTATTCGGGCGGTGGTGGGGCGTTGCCACCACAACCACGGCCAGCTGGTCTAACCATCCTACTAGTATATAACAGGGGTAGTTCAGCATTGAGAAATTCGCAAACACAAGAATCATTCATGAATGAAACATGCATAATGAAAGGAGCACGTAAAATACCACATAGTAGTCGGCATATATTACAAAAGGGGTGTATGCATAGAGTTCGGTACACAAACTAAGGACATCATAGGTGGCACGCAGGCTCGCGGCGAATGCATCTAGTACTACTAAGTAAGACTACATCAGTCCCAGGCGGAACTGTGGAGGTAGAGGTAGTCTGACAGCTGGCAGTGCTGCAACGAAAAGTCCTCCACGCCATCAACCTGGGGGCCGTGGATACTCTGATGCAGAACCCGACGTCCAGGTGGCAACAGAGGACCAAGTGCGGGAGTGTCGCCTCCCACATCTGGCCAACCGACACCAGGAGGCATCACGGTCCTAGCTGGGTAGATCACAGTAGGCGGTAGCTGTCTAGATAGGACAAATGGATGCAACAACGTCAAGGCACGGTACAGGTGCTGACGGGTGGTGTACAACTCGTGGCGAAGAGCTCGGTTAGCTCGATCTAGCCCATTAGCATGCAGAACAAGGTTCTGATGATGGAAGGGCTCTCGGGTGACAGTGGAGTAGGCAACAGTGTAGTATCCCTCCGCTCCATCGTCGGAGGCGATAGCAACGTGCCTGAAAGGGGAAGTGTCCAATGTCCGATACTCTCCACGAAGGCGTGTCAGAGCAGCGTAAGCAACATCGTGAACTGCCATATCGATGGTCACTCCAACACCATGAGCGGTGTGCAGCACAGTAGAGGAGTTCTCTGCATGAGAGTAGAGGCGGACGATGGCACGATACTGCTCTTGGTTAAAATCCTGGTACTGCTCATACACGGTATACTCAGGGTGCCAGCGATAACCCAGATAGGTCATCATCTCAGCTAGCACAGCAGGTGATCCCGAGGCACCAATGGCCTGTGTGTGGCGCATGACCTACCTCGTGGGTTCCATCTGAAAACAAAGATGTTTCAAAGGAGTCAAATGACAGTGTGGGGGATTATGCAAAATACTATTCTAAGCAATAACTATGGCTTATCCAACTTTGGGATGAGGGGTCTCGGGGATCCTAATGTTAGAGTTAGTAAAATCGTTTTACCCGAAATAGGAGAGTGTTCAGAATCCCGGAGTAAAGATCGAGGAGTAAAAGATGTAAGCGCATATTTTCTCCCTAAGTAGTTTTGGTGATTGATGACAATGCATTTGCGGACTGATCGTGTGCTCTAAGCTCATACAGGTATATCTCCCTTAGGCACAAGACGATTGTTTGCCCCTCGGATTCTATGGAAGACGGTGTTTTCTTTTTGCTCCCTGTCGGTGGCTTTGAGTAATAGGAAAGCCGTACTATTAAGAGGGGGTCCGCGTCGGAAAGGTTTGGGTAGAATCAACACGTACACATCCTACTCTCACACCTCCTTTCCTTGCTTCTCTGGAGGTCCAACCGGTTATTTGTCGTGTTTGCAAAACTGTGACTTCTTAACTGATCATCTGCCTGGCAAGCGGTAGTACCGCTCAACCAAGCGGTACTACCGCGCGGGTACACGGTAGTACCACCTGCCGACACGGTAGTACCGCTCTGATGGTAGTACCGTGTCTCCAGAGCGGTAGTACCGTGTATCTGGCCCAGGCGGTGATTCTAAGTATAAAAAAGTGGATGCGGAAGTAATTTTTTACTTCCGCATCCAATGCGGTAGTACCGCTTAACTTAAGCGGTAGTACCGTGTCGCATTTTGCTACTACCGTTTTCCCTGCGGATGTAGCCACGGATGTAATTTATTTCATCTGTGGTTGTCAATCATGTCGCACTCTTTTGCCTAAGCGGTAGTACCGCTCCCAAAGCGGTAGTACCGCTCAGCCAGCGGTAGTACCGCAACTCATGCGCGGTACTACCGCTCTCTGCGGGCTGAAAACTCCAATAACGGTTGGATTTGTCCCCCCACTATATATAGGGGGTCTTCTTCTCCAAGAAGACTTACCTCTTCCCCCACTACTCCATTGTTGCTCCAAAAGCTCCATTTCCGCCCGATCTCTCTCCCTAGCCAATCAAACTTGTTGATTTGCTCGGGATTGCTTGAGGAGGCATCGATCTACACTTCCACCAAGAGATATTTGATTCTCCCCACTAATCCCTTGCAGATCTTGTTACTCTTGGGTGTTTGAGCACCCTAGACGGTTGAGGTCACCTCGAAGCCATATTCCATTGTGGTGAAGCTTCGTGGTTTGTTGGGAGCCTCCAAGTTGTGGAGATAGCCCCAACCTTGTTTGTAAAGGTTCGGTTGCCGCCTTCAGGGGCACCACTAGTGGAATCACGGCACCTTGCATCGTGTGAGGGCGTGAGGAGAATACGGTGGCCCTAGTGGCTTCTTGGGGAGCATTGTGCCTCCACACCGCTCCAACGAAGACGTACTTCCCCTCAAAGGGAAGGAACTTCGGAAACACATCCTCGTCTCCACCGGTTCCACTTGTGGTTATTTCTTACCTTTACTTTTGCATGCTTTACTTGTTCAACTCCTATAGCATGCATGTGTAGTTGTTGTCCTTCTTTATCTTAGTTGTCATCCTAGTAGATTATCTAGACAACTTATTTTGTCGCTTAATTTAAAGTGGTTAAGAAAAGCTAAAAATTGTTAGTTGCCTATTCACCCCCCCCTCTAGTCAACCATATCGATCCTTTCAATTGGTATCAGAGCCTCGTCTCTTTTTAAGGACTTTACCGTCCGAAGAGTATGGTTGACAACGTAGTCGAGACGGAGGACCATTCCGGTGGAAATCCGTCCTTGCCTACGTCAGATGGGGGAGCCTCGGTCACTCGTGAGGAGTTCAATGTGTCCTTGACCACATTGAAAGAATCACTAGCGAGCGAGGTCAAAGGCATGTTTAAAGAAATGCTTGAGGGGCTTAAATTATCCACCTCACCGTTGGAAGTGGGTCATCCCGCTACCAACATGTCGGAGGCTAATCCCAACAAGGGAGAAGCTAGTAGTGAGCAAGCCCCGGTCACTAAGAATGGGAGTGGGAAATTTGCCCAATCTGCTCCTCCTACTCACTATGGAGGACCCGTTCCCACACCGCATTTAAATTCTGTTGGGCCCTCTCCCAAGTTTGTTAAAAATACTGATTTTGCCACTTGGGTGTTTCGTTTCAAACATCATATTAATCATTGTTCCACTAACCTTTGGAGAATCATTGAGCAAGGTTTTTATCCGTATGATCCCGACAATATGACTCCAAGAGAAACTGCAGATCATCAGTTCAACGAGTCCGCTCTTTGCATACTTCAAGATTCCATCCCTCCTAAAGACATTGCTCACCTTCGACCCTTCACTGTGGCCAAGGAAGATTGGGAGCATGTTGGCACAATGTACAAGGGAAGCACCAGTATTCAACGCTCCAACTATGAAGTGGTGCAAGATGAAGCTGATGAGTTTGCTATGATCGAAGATGAAGATCCTCGTGAACTTTATCGAAGATTAACTATTCTTGCAGTGTCTCTTCGAGATCATGGCAGTAAGGATACAGATGACAATTGGATCAAGCGCAAGTTCCTCAAGGCCATGATGCCCTATCATAAGGCCATGTCCTCTGTCATTCGTTAGAGACCGGACTTCCACACTTTATCCTCAAACGAAGTGTTGGATGAAGTTGTTGCCATGAGGATCCTTGACGTAACCGCCGACAATGCGGTCTTAAGAGCTCAACGATCCAAGAAGCCTAATCTTGCTCTGAAGGCCAAGGCTTGTGTGGAAGAGGAGGAAGTGGAAGATGATGATGAGTGTTGCCCCGAGGACACCAAATATGCCTATCATGAGCACATGGCTCTTGCTTCAAGGCAATTCTGGGGCAAGAAGAACACAAGGTCCAACTTTAACAGGAACAACTCTAGTGGGAACAAAGGGAAGCAACGAGTAAGGACATGCTTCAACTGTGGAAATGTAAGTCACTTCGTTGTGGATTGCCCATATGAGAAGAGAGAAGACTTTGGAGGCAAGCTTATTCGGAAGGACAAGTCAAAGTCCTATCCCAACAAGAACAACTTCATCAAGAAGACTCCTCCGAAAGTGTTGGTGGCTCAAGAAGAATATGTGGAGGATGATGACAATGATGAAGACGATGAGGTGACCACTATGGCCACAATTGCAATTGCTACCACTACACACTCATCTCTCTTCAACTCACCAAACGAGAACATCACCGCCAAGTGTCTCATGGCCAAGGCCACCAACAAGGTAACCCCAAACATCAATACTACTATCTCTTCTAATCCTTCATTGACTAATTGTATTGATGAGGGTGAGGGTATTAAGGAGGGAGAAAATGAATTTGATTTGTTCATAAAGAATCTCAAGGGCAAACCCAAGAAGCATTTTGTTGCTCTCTTGGAACAACTCGGTGAGGCCAATGACATGATCGAGGCTCACGAGGAAACCATTACTAAAATGGAAGGACATAGTCGAGACTATGCCGATGAGATATCAGATCTCTCTAACGCCCTAGAGGAAGAGCGTGGTCTTCGTTTGACTCTTGAGGAGTCACACAACGATGATCATGCTAAATTAAAGAAAGATCTTGATCATGCTTTAGTTGTCTCTCGTGTCCTTAACTCTGAGAAGGCAAAACTTGAGGTTGACCATGCTAAACTCAAAGAGGAGTTTGACATACTTGACAAGGCTCACAAGGCCTTGAAAGGAATGCATGCTACTCTCAAGGAGTCTCATGATCAACTCCAAGTTTCGCTAACCAAGGAAAAGGCTATCTTTCCTCGCATGGTTTTAATTGATAATGAAAATGCTACTAACCCATGTTGTGAGCATGTGAATCTTGTTGAAGAGAATGCCGAATTGAAGAAGCAACTTGAGAAAGGCCTTGTGACTTGCATACAAGGTGAGAAGAACCTCAACGCCCTTTTGAGCAATCAAAAGGAAGTTGTGGCAAAGGAAGGAATTGGGTTTGCTCCTAAGCCCAAGAAGAAGAAGAATGACAAGACAAAGCAACCACCCCCTCTCCGACAATCCTTTGTGAAAGAAGGAGAGGGCACGTCAACCAAGAAGAAAAGTGGTGGTGTCAAGAAAAACTCGACCATACCATCAAACATGGCCGGCGACTTTAATCCTTCATATGTTTTATGCCGTGCCAGTGATGGCCATGTGTTTGCTAAATTTGTTGGTTCTTCTTATGAGTTCATTGAATGGTCCATTTGGCTTCCTAAGACCCTTGTCACTAACCTCAAAGGACTCATTACCAAATGGGTACCTAAATCCAAGCATTGATCTATTGTAGGGGTTTGCTTCCGGTGGGGGATCATGGTTGCTCGATAGCGGAGCCACAAATCATATGACCGGAAGCAAAGACTTGGTGGTGGACGTGCATCTCGGTTCATCTATGGCCACCAACGTCGAATGGGGTGATGCTTCATCTTCTAAGGTATTGGGACTTGGCAAGGTTGTTGTCTCTCATGATCTCACGATCGAGAAAGTCATGCTTGTTGAGTCCCTTGCATACAATTTACTTTCTGTTCGCCAACTTGCACTCATGGGCTTTGCTACATTCTTTGATATTGATTCTGTGGCCCTCTTGTGGAGCAAGACTCTTAAAGTAGCCTATGTTGGGCATGTCGAGAACGGTCTTTATGTGGTTAACTTCTCGAAGCAACCCACTAAGGTCGCGACATGCCTAATGGCTAAAGTTGATGTGGGATGGCTTTGGCATCGCCGTTTGGCCCACGTCAATATGAGATCTTTGCAAAGTCTCCTCAAGGGGGACCATGTCCGAGGACTAACAAATGTTAGCTTTGCCAAAGACCGTGCTTGCAGGGCATTGAAGGAAAATTACATGAGAAGGCTCACCCTCCCACGACTATCATCTATTCAAAGAGACCCCTAGAGCTCCTCCACATGGATCTCTTTGGGCCTCCCACTTTTGATAGTCTTGGGGGTAGGAAGTATTGCTTGGTGATTGTGGATGATTACTCAAGATATACCTGGGTATACTTCTTCAAGAAGAAGAGTGAGACCCAACAAACCGTCATCAACTTTGCAAATGAAGCTCAACGACAACATGAAGCAAAGATTTTGATGATCAGAAGTGACAATGGCACCGAGTTCAAGAACTACACCTTGGATGAGTTTCTTGGTGATGAGGGGATCAAACATCAATATGCAGCCCCGTATACCCCTCAGCAAAACGGTGTTGCGGAGAGAAAGAACCGAACTTTAATAGATGCTGCAAGAACCATGATGGCTGAATTCAACTCTCCATACAACTTTTGGGCTGAAGCCATCAACACCGCTTGCCATGCTTCAAATCGTCTCTATCTCCGCAAAGGCTTGAACAAAACTCCGTATGATATTCTTACCGGTAACAAGCCCAATCTCAAGTACTTCCGGGTGTTCGGGTGTAAGTGTTTCATTCTCAAGAAAGGTGTTCGTTTGTCTAAATTTGAATCTAGAGCTCATGAGGGCATATTTGTTGGTTATGCTACAAACTCTCATGCTTACCGTGTCCTCAACAAGTCCACTGGACTCATGGAGGAGACGAGTAACGTAGAGTTTGATGAAAATAACGGCTCCCAAGTGGAGCAAAGTGGTACTTGTGATGCAGGTGATGAAATTCCTCATCAAGCCATAAGAAGAATGGGTGTTGGATATATCCTACCCGTTGAGGAACCCCTTGTGGCCGAAGGAGAAGGACAATGTTCCACTCAAGTGGAACCATCACCAACCCAAGACCCACACGCTTCCGAAGACCAAAGTGAAGGCCCTCAGCCTGATGAACAAGGCCAAGTGCAAGATCAATCTCAAGTTGGTGAAGAACCACCAATTGATGCACAAGGCCAAGTTCAGTCCCCCGAGCAAGATCAAGGTCAAGAGGAAGCTCAAGATCAAGATCTTGGTCATGATGACGCTCAAGATGATCAACTCAATGCTCCTCAGTTATCACTTGAACAGCGATTAGAGCGTCGTGCTGCAAAAGTTGCCTCCAGGCTTGCTTCCAACGAGCATCACATCGAGAACATTTTAGGAAGCATCAAAAGGGGGGTAAGCACTCGTAGACAATTATCAAACTATTGTGCTCATCAAGCTTTTGTCTCCTTTGTTGAACCTAAGAAGGTTTATGAGGCGCTCGAAGACCCCGACTGGCTCAATGCCATGCATGAAGAACTCAATAACTTCGAGCGTAACAAAGTGTGGCGTCTGGTGCCAAGACCAAAGGAGAACCATAATGTCATTGGAACCAAATGGATCTTTAAGAACAAGCAAGATGCCCATGGCATTGTCATCCGCAACAAGGCACGTCTGGTGGCTCAAGGCTACTCCCAAGTCGAGGGTATCGACTACGGTGAAACCTTTGCCCCCGTTGCTCGTCTTGAATCCATTCGTTTGTTGCTTGCCTATGCTTCCCATCATAACTTTAAATTGCAACAAATGGATGTGAAAAGTGCATTTCTTAATGGTCCCATTAATGAGTTGGTGTATGTTAAACAACCCCCAGGGTTCGAGGATCCTAAGTTCCCCAATCATGTGTATCAACTTGATAAGGCACTCTATGGCCTTAAACAAGCCCCACGAGCGTGGTATGAGCACCTTACCGAGTTGTTACAAGATCGTGGGTTTGAAATTGGGAAAATCGATCCCACTCTTTTTACTAAGAAGGTCAAAGGGGAGTTGTTTGTATGCTAACTATATGTTGATGATATTATCTTTGGTTCTCCTAACAAAGCTTTCAATGATGAGTTCGCCGCACTCATGACCACACATTTTGAGATGTCCATGATGGGAGAGTTGAAGTACTTCCTTGGATTTGAGATCAAACAACGAAGAGAAGGCATCTTCATCAAACAATCCAAGTATACTCAAGACATGCTCAAGAGGTTCAACCTTAGTGATGTCAAGCCGGCTACTACTCCGATGCCAACCAAATGCCAACTTGACATTGATCCCAATGGTAAAGCGGTGGATCAAAAGGTATATCGCTCTATGATCGGATCCTTGCTTTACCTTTGTGCATCTAGACCGGATATTATGTTGAGTGTGGGAATTTGTGCACGGTTCCAAGCCTCACCTAAGGAATGTCACTTTGTGGCTGTCAAGCGAATCTTTCGATATTTGGCTCATACCCCAAACTTTGGCTTATGGTACCCAAGAGGAGCAAATTTCAATCTTGTTGGTTTCTCTGATTCTGACTGGGCGGGAGACAAAGTGGATAGGAAGTCCACCTCGGGAGGGTGCCAATTTCTTGGTTGCTCTCTCGTTAGTTGGTCTTCCAAAAAGCAAAGTTGTGTATCTCTCTCGTCCACTGAGGCAGAATATGTGGCCGCTGGCAGTTGCTGTGCTCAACTCTTATGGATGAGGCAAACTTTAAAGGATTACGGTGTCACTTGTGACAAAGTGCCTCTTTGGTGTGACAATGAAAGTGCCATCAAGATTTCTCTTAACCCGGTGCTTCACTTCAAGACGAAGCATATTGAGATTCGGTATCACTTCATCCGGGATCACATAAGACAAGGAGAAATCGAGCTTCACTACGTCAACACTCATGATAACCTTGCAGATATCTTCACGAAGCCTCTGGATGAAGCAAGATTTCGCGAGTTAAGGCATGAGCTAAATATCATCGATTTGAGCAATGTGGCTTGAATCTATGCACACACTCCTCACACTCGACATAGCTATCTTGTCTAGATGTAGGCATGGACTTAGGGGGAGTACTGTTCTCTCAATGAACTATTCCTCCCCTTATTATGCATAAACTAACCAAATCTTCATCATTTGCCATACATAGTTGGCTTAAATGCTTCAAGTCGAGTTTTGATCATGGGCCCAAGGATAATTCTTCGCGGTGCCATATCTATAAAACTCAAACATAGGTGGCCTCGGCCACCGCCCTCTTATGAGGAATTTGTGTTACGTGTTCTGCTTGTGCACATGGTGTTTTTACTCTCTCTAGTGCTTAAAGCCTCTTGCCTTTTCGTGCATTTTCTTGGGGGAGCGGTACTACCGTGATCGGTTACGGTACTACCGCAAAGGATATACGGTACTACCGCACATCCAGCCCGGCAGTAATTTTTTACTGCCGCTGGTAGGGCGGTACTACCGCCTGGCGAGTGGTACTACCGCGCAAGCGGTACTACCGCGATGACCGCGGTACTACCGCGATGACCGCGGTACTACCGCACATATCTGAACGAGTGGGGGTTATAAGCAGGCAGGGGGAGTTCCATCTCCCCCATACCCATTCACTCCTAACCCCCACGTCGTCCCTGTCTCTCTCTCTCAAGAACGCCGCCGGAGGACCTCACCGGATCTCCTTCCTCGGCCACTCCCCTCGCATTCCGACCGGTGGGATCGATCCCCACCACGTCCTCTTGCCATGGATGAAGGTTTCTTCCCTTTTCCCCTCTTCTTATTGCCTTGCATGTGTTTTTAGGGTTAGGGGAGATGCTTAGTGTTCTTGTGTTCTTCGTGATCTTATCCATGGATGCTTAGGATGTGGGAGAGTGTTTATGCACTAGAAATACGATTATATTTGTTGCTACGAAGTTACTATGATCAGCCGTAGTACTGTGAGTCGATTGGCCGTTTCTAGATCTGCTCTTCTCAGATCTGTTTCGTGCGGTACTACCGCTGGAGAACCGCGGTACTACCGCACGATCTAATCCAGATCTGATCTGACCTGCGCGGTACTACCGCTGTCCCTAGCGGTACTACCGCTCGGGCGGAAGTAAAAATCCAGTACTGCTTGCCGAGCGGTACTACCGCAACCCTATGCGGTACTACCGCTCCGCATGCAGCACTATTTTTTTACTTCCGCTCCTCTTGCGGAAGTAAAATCTTACTATCGCAACGTATGCGGTACTACCGCATCCGTATGCGGTACTACCGCTTACATTGCGGTACTAATTTTTTAGTTCCGCTTCTTCTGGCGGAAGTAAAACATTACTACCGCAGCGTACGTGGTACTACCGCATCCATCTGCGGTACTACCGCTAGAGTTGCGGTACTAATTTTTTAGTTCCGCCTCATCTGGCGGACGTAAAATATTACTACCGCAGCGTATGCGGTACTACCGCATCTGTCATGCGGTACTACCGCTTACCTTGCGGTACTAATTTTTTACTTCCGCGTAGGGTCAGCAGTACTACCGCTTGTATCATATTTTCTTCGTAGCATGATCTCTTTCCTATTTCTCCTGGTTTCTTGTGTTTATCGAGGCTTTGGCATTGATTCTTCTTGTGTTTGTGTTGTTGTGGTCTTGTGTTTGTGTTTTTAGGTGGTGGCTCCGGTTTTGAGGGTCGTCGTACCAACCCTGTCCGCGACACCGGATCCAAACGTCTGCGTACCCCAAGTGATGTGCCAGAGGGCTCCAATCCCCAGCGCCGATACAAGACTTCAGCCAACAAGCGTAAGGAATCCTCAATATCTATGGAGGAGATGCCTGCTGCTGAGTTCATGTCACGAAGGAAGATCAACCCGTATGGAGAACCCCGTGAGCACTTTCCTGGAGATGATATCTTCTGGACCAAGCAGCAGTTTCGCATCTACCATGAGGTGCTCAAGACCAAGGCCAATCTTTATGTGGATGCTCACTGGGTGGATGTGGATCACATGAGGAAGGACAAGAACAGGGCATACTTTGCAGAGGCTCTTGATTTGATCGAGCAGTTGGGCCTGGAGCACATCATGACCTTCCAGAATGACTTTGATCCAGAGATTATTGCTCAGTTCTATGCCTCTGTCAATTTCCAAACCAAGGAGGATCGCCCCATGACTTGGATGACCAATGGTCACAAGATGACCTCTACTTGGAAGGAGTTCATGGATCTTCTTCAGCTTCCTGATGAGGGTCTCCATACCCCAATTGGTTTTAGGCCTCACGCCAATCCTGAATCAGCAAACAAAGACAAACTGCTTCCATTTTATGAGGAAAAGACTCTTTCTAGTGGCAAACAGACTTGGGTGTTGAACCCCTTCTTGGACATCATGTATCGGATCTTTCGCAACACTCTGTTCCCTCGTGTTGGAGATAAGGACAAGGTCCATGCCTACCTGGTTGACATGCTACTGATGTGTCAAGAGGCTCGCTCAGCCCAGGCTGCACCGCTTGACATTTCCCACATCATGTGGAATGAGCTCCGTTTTGCCATCTACTCTCGCAAGGTACCCATCTATGGTCCATACTTGTTTCTGCTGATCTCCAAGACTTGGGAGAAGTTGTACCCAGAGGAGGAGTTCGAGGCCGACTGCTACCGCCATGATCCCATCCGGCTTCGCGTCAAGACTCGATTGGCCAACACCACCACTCGTGCTCAGGCTGCTGCTGCCCAGATGGGCACTGAGGAGGAGCCTGTGGAGGAGACTGCTGATGTGCGCTCTGGCAGATTTGCCCCTTCTTCTTCCTCTGCAGTGGAGAAGCCTTCTTGGGCTAAAAAGCTTCAGCAGAAGATGAAGGCCCTCTTCTGCATGCAGGCTAAGGGGCAATACCGGGCTCATGTGACTGACAAGAAGACACGCCACCGTGACAAGAAGATTCTGGCTCTATATGGAGAGGAAGTTTCCATGGATCCGAGGATAACATCACACCTGAGGCTACCTGGATGGCTCGCTAGGGGTACAAGTGGTCAGAATCTGATGAGGAGTATCAGGAGGAGCAGCAGGGGTCTAATGATGAGTATCAGGAGGAGCAGCAGGGGTCTGATGATGAGTACGACGACTGAGCTTCTCCAGGGCTGCCACCTGTCTTAGTGTCTTCTTTCCCCTTTGTGGTGTCTCGATGACAAAGGGGGAGAGTGATTTGCGTGTTTGTGTTGTGCTCTTGTGTTTCGTTGAACTCTGGTTTATTTGCGTGTTTGTGTCGTGTGCGTGAGACTATCATATGGTGTAAGACATATGCCCCGTTATCGTTGAACTTATCGTTATGTCTTTAATATTTATCTAGAGCAGTTAGTTCTTATATAGAGTATCTCGTGTGTAGATTATAGGGGAGCGCTACCGAGTATGTGTGCCGTGCAGTCCAAAGCACAATCTTGTGTAGGCACACATCCAAGGGGAGCTCACCTATACTCTAGGGCTTGGATTGCATACTCTATTATTTCTTCCCTGTGCAAATCAAGTATTGTCATCAATACACCAAAAAGGGGGAGATTGTAAGGGCATATTTTCTCCCTAAGTAGTTTTGGTGATTGATGACAATGCATTTGAGGACTGATCGTGTGCTCTAAGCTCATACAGGTATATCTCCCTTAGGCACAAGACGATTGTTTGCCCCTCGGATTCTATGGAAGACGGTGTTTTCTTTTTGCTCCCCGTCGGTGGCTTTGAGTAATAGGAAAGCCGTACTATTAAGAGGGGGTCCGCGTCGGAAAGGTTTGGGTAGAATCAACACGTACACATCCTACTCTCACACCTCCTTTCCTTGCTTCTCTGGAGGTCCAACCGGTTATTTGTCGTGTTTGCAAAACTGTGACTTCTTAACTGATCATCTGCCTGGCAAGCGGTAGTACCGCTCAACCAAGCGGTAGTACCGCGCGGGTACACGGTAGTACCGCCTGCCGACACGGTAGTACTGCTCTGACGGTAGTACCGTGTCTCCAGAGCGGTAGTACCGTGTATCTGGCCCAGGCGGTGATTCTAAGTATAGAAGTGGATGCGGAAGTAATTTTTTACTTCCGCATCCAATGCGGTAGTACCGCTTAACTTAAGTGGTAGTACCGTGTCGCATTTTGCTACTACCGTTTTCCCTGCGGATGTAGCCACGGATGTAATTTATTTCATCCGTGGTTGTCAATCATGTCGCACTCTTTTGCCTAAGCGGTAGTACCGCTCCCAAAGCGGTAGTACCGCTCAGCCAGCGGTAGTACCGCAACTCATGCGCGGTACTACCGCTCTCTGCGGGCTGAAAACTCCAATAACGGTTGGATTTGTCCCCCCACTATATATAGGGGGTCTTCTTCTCCAAGAAGACTTACCTCTTCCCCCACTACTCCATTGTTGCTCCAAAAGCTCCATTTCCACCCGATCTCTCTCCCTAGCCAATCAAACTTGTTGATTTGCTCGGGATTGCTTGAGGAGGCATCGATCTACACTTCCACCAAGAGATATTTGATTCTCCCCACTAATCCCTTGCGGATCTTGTTACTCTTGGGTGTTTGAGCACCCTAGACGGTTGAGGTCACCTCGAAGCCATATTCCATTGTGGTGAAGCTTCGTGGTTTGTTGGGAGCCTCCAAGTTGTGGAGATAGCCCCAACCTTGTTTGTAAAGGTTCGGTTGCCGCCTTCAAGGGCACCACTAGTGGAATCACGGCACCTTGCATCGTGTGAGGGCGTGAGGAGAATACGGTGGCCCTAGTGGCTTCTTGGGGAGCATTGTGCCTCCACACCGCTCCAACGGAGACGTACTTCCCCTCAAAGGGAAGGAACTTCGGAAACACATCCTCGTCTCCACCGGTTCCACTTGTGGTTATTTCTTACCTTTACTTTTGCATGCTTTACTTGTTCAACTCCTATAGCATGCATGTGTAGTTGTTGTCCTTCTTTATCTTAGTTGTCATCCTAGTAGATTATCTAGACAACTTATTTTGTCGCTTAATTTAAAGTGGTTAAGAAAAGCTAAAAATTGTTAGTTGCCTATTCACCCCCCCTCTAGTCAACCATATCGATCCTTTCAAAAGAATCTACTACCACCCAAATGGCGACGTGGGCCCGTAAGCCACACAACCATGTTAGTAAAAGTTTTGCAATGTCTAGACTCGACTTCGGCCAAGGAGTGTGGAAGGGGGATACCTACAGGCAGTTGGCTCTGATACCAACTTGTGACGCCCCCGATTTGTCCGTACACTAATCATGCACGCAAATATATACGACCAAGATCAGGGACTCACTGGTAGATATCACAACACAACTCTAAAAGTAAAATAAGTCATACAAGCTTCATATTACAAGCCAGGAGCCTCGAGGGCTCGAATACAAGTGCTCGATCATAGACAAGTCAGCGGAAGCAAAAAATATCTGAGTACAGACATAAAGTTAAACAAGGTGCCATAAGATGGCTAGCACAAACTGGGATACAGATCGAAAGAGGAGCAGGCCTCCTGCCTGGGATCCTCCTAAACTACTCCTGGTCATCGTCGGCAGACTGCACGTAGTAGTAGGCGCCTCCGGTGTAGTAGGAGTCGTCGTAGGTGGCGTCTGGCCCCTGGGCTCCATCATCTGGTTGCATCATCCTAGAAGAAGGAACAAAAGGGGGAAAAGGGGGAGCAAAGCAACCGTGAGTACTCATCCAAAGTACTCGCAAGCAAGGATCTATACTACATATGCAATGGTAACAATGATATGGGTAATGTCGGTGGACTGAACTGCAGCAAGCCAGAATAAGAGGGGGATATCTAATCCAATCGAAGACTACGCTTCTCGCAACCTCCATCTTGCAGCAGTAGAAGAGAATAGATGGTAAGTTCACCAAGTATCATCGAATAGCATGACATACTCGGCGATCCTGCCGCACATCACCCTGTGAGAGAGCAACCACCGAGTTATATCTGGAACTCATCTGGGTGTGTTTTATCAAGTATCCGGTTCTAGTTGTCATGAGTTCGGAATACAACTCCGGGTCGTCCTTTTACCGAGGGACATGGCTATTCGAATAGATTAACTTCCCTGTAGGGGTGCACCACATAACCCAGCATGCTTGATACCATTTGGCCGGACACACTTTCCAGGGTCATGCCCGGCCTCGGAAGATCAACACGTCGCAGCCCTACCTAAGCACAACAGAGAGGTCAGCACGCCGGTCTAAGTCCTAGGCGCGCAGGGGTCCGGGCCCATCGCCCAATGCACACCTGCACGTTGCGTACGCGGCCAGTGAGCAGACCTAGCAACCTCCATTACTAAGGAAGTTACGTTACGCGGTCCAACCCGGCGCGCGCCGCTCAGTCGCTGACGTCAAGAAGGCTTCGGCTGATACCACAACGTCGAGTGCCCATAACTATTCCCACGTAGCTGGTTAGTGCGTATAGGCCAACGGCCAGACTCAGATCAAATATCCAAACTCGTTAAGTGTGTCATTATATAATAACCGCGGACAACGACCAGGGCCAGGCCCACCTGTCTCCTAGGTGTCTCAACCTGCCCTGTCGCTCTGCCACAAAGATCCACACAGAGGGCCATCGGGAAAGTGTGTCCTTTCAGCCCCCAATCCGTGAATCAACCGCGGGTACTCAATGAGCCGACCCGACTTTAGTCACAACATGTATCATGTATAAGTGTATGTAGTATAAACCCGTGATCACACCCAAGTGATCACGGCCCGATAGAATAGCAGGGCAGACGGACAAGGGTGTAGGGCCACTGATGGAATACTAGCATCCTATACTAAGCAGTTAGGATTGCAGGTAAAGGTGTTAACAGTTATAGCAACAATGACATGCTATGCAGCAGAATAGGAGTATCGAAAGTAGTAAGATGCTACACTACTCTAATGCAAGCAGTAGAGAGAAGAATAGGCGATATCAAGTTGATCAAGGGGGGGCTTGCCTGGAAGCTCGACAACCAAGGTGGGGTCGTCAACACCGTAGTCGATCGGGGCAGCAGCAGCGTCGGTCTCGTAGTCTACCGGAGAGAAGAGGGGGGAAGAAACAGTGAATACAATGCAAACAAATGCATGACAATGCATGACATGACATGTAATGGTGCTAGGTGTGCCCTAACGCAGTACCGGGTGATACTGGCAAAGGGGGTAAACATCCGGGAAAGTATTCCGGGTGTTTCGCATTTTCGGGCGGATGAAACGGAGGGGGAAAGCTGCAGGTTCGGTATGCTAGGGACGTATGGTTGACGAACGGTCTGCGTATTCGGATTCGTCTCGAAATTCTGAGCAACTTTCAAATATAAAGTATTTTCATCCGAGTTACGGATTATTTTATATTATTTTTTAAAGTTTTAAATCATTTTCTAATTTATTAATTATTAAATAAATCAACATTATCCAGAATAGTGCATGCTGACATGACGTCAGCATGACATCAGCAGTCAACATAGGTGTTGACTGGGTCGCTGACGTGTGGGTCCCACTAGTCATTGACTTAGTTCACTAAACAGGTTTAGTTAAATTAATCAAAGTGATTAGGTTAATTAATTAGGCTGAATTTAGATTAATTAACTGGATTAATTAAGTTAATTAATTAATCATATTATTATTATTTATTTTTAATTAATTCTTTTTTATTAAACCGTTCTGGGCGTGGGCCCCGTTCGTCATAGGCCCTAGGGGCTTAACGGGGCGGGCATGCGTTAACAGGCGTATCCGTGCGGGGCAAGGCACCCACCGGGGCAGCGGCGAGGCACGCGTAGCCACCACCGAGTGGCGGTGGGGCGCTGCAGAGTAGCAGCTACGGCAGTAGGCGGTGGTGCGCGCTGGCAGGCGCAGAAGCGAGGAGGGCTGCGGGCGGCAGTCGAAGGCGGACTGGGGCGGCGGCGGCGCTAGGCCGCGGCCTGATGGGAGCGGCGGCGCTAGGCCCCGGCCTGATGGGAGCGGCGGCCAGGCGGGCACACGCGGTGGCCGGAGCGGAGCCACCGCGAGGCTGCGAGCGGGACGGCGGACGCGTGCGGGATGATGTCCACGAGCAGCAGCGAGCCAGGGCACGCGCGCGCGTGAGCGAGGCCTGGTGTGGCAGAGTGCGCGCGCGACTGCGATGACCACAGGGGGGGGGAGTAGAGATGGAGCACGGGGAGGTGCTCACATTCGTCGTGAGAAGGGGGGCGGTGAGGCTTGATGGAGCCGTTGAGAGGAGGACGGGGAGGACGACATGCGGTGTAGGGGAAGACGAGGAGGCAGTCCGGCGAAGTGGCGGTCAGCGAGGCGGCCTCCGGCGACGGCGTCGAGCGGCGAGGGCGGAGTCGGGTCCCGATGCCCCGATCCGATCTGGATCGGGGGCAGAGGGAGAGGCGATGGGGGGAAGTGGGGTGACCGGGAGGTTAGGGTTTCGAGACGGGGAGGATAAGGTGAGTGGGGGGGCGGCCTGGGCCAGTGGGCTGGCCGGCTGGGCCGTCTGCCCTGTTAGTACAGCGTGGGGGGAGGGGTTGTTTCCTTTTTTTTCTTTTTTCGTTTTGTTTGTTCTTTTTTTCTTTTATTTATTTCTCTTTTCTGTTTTATTTAGTTTAAAGCACTTAGGCACTTTGTAAAATTATGTTTTCCTTACTATAATTAACATAGCAATATTTGTCCCTCACCGAACATTTTTATTTAATATTTTGAAAACTTTTATTATTTGCCACATTTTGAATTTGAATTTTAATCGGCTTCGAACTAACGCGAGATTAGCAACAGTAATTGAAGTGACGTGGCAACATTAGCGAAGTTTTACTGTAGCCAAATTATCCGGGCGTTACAATGGAACAATAAAAAATTATAGATACGTCGGAGACGTATCAAGCATCCCCAAGCTTAATTCATGCTCGTCCTCGAGTAGGTAAATGATAAAAACAGAATTTTTGATGTGGAATGCTAACCATCATAGTTTTTCAATGTAATTTTCTTAATTGTGGCATGAATGTTCACATCTGAAAGATTCAAGATAAAAGCCTAAATTGACATAAGAAATAATAATACTTTGGCTATGCTCCCTCTTCATCACACAAAATATTCATATCATGCGCAACCCCGATTTCAGCCAAGCACTTGTTTTCATACTCTATTCTTTCAAACCTTTCAACTTCCACACAATACATGAGAGTGAGCCATGGACATAGCACTATGGGTGGAATGGAGAGGTGGTTGTGGAGAAGACAAAAGGAGGGAGATAGTCTCACATCAACTAAGCGTATCAACGGGCTATGGAGATGCCCATCAATAGATATCAATGTGAGTGAGTAGGGATTGCCATTCAACGGATTCACTAGAGCTAAATATGTATGAAAGCTCAACAAAAGAAACTAGTGGGTGTGCATCCAACTTGCTTGCTCATGAAGACCTAGGGCATTTGAGGAGGCCCATCGTTGGAATATACAAGCCAAGTTCTATAATGAAAATTCCCACTAGTATATGAAAGTGACTAAACATGAGACTCTCTGTCATGAAGAACATGGTGCTACTTTGAAGCACAAGTGTGGAAAAAGATAGTAGCAATTGTCTCTTCTCTATTTTCTCTCCTTTTTTTGGAGGGGCTTTCTCTCTTCTTATTTTTTATTATTAGTCCCTCTCTATTTTTTTGGGCCATCTCTTTTTTTTGGCCTTTCCTCACATGGGACAATGCTCTAATAATGATGATCATCACACTTTTATTGATTTACAACTCGATATTACAACTCGATACTAGAACAAGTATGACTCTACATGAATGCCTCCGACGGTGTACCGGGAAGTGCAATGAATCAAGAGTGACATGTATGAAATTTTTTGCATGGTGGCCTTGCCACAAATACGATATCAACTACATGATCATGCATGGCAATATGACAATATGATGCGTGTCATATGAACGGAATGGTGGAAAGTTGCATGGCAATATATCTCGGAATGGCTATGGAAATGTCATGATAGGTAGGTATGGTGGCTGTTTTGAGGAAGGATATATAGTGGGTGTATGGTACCGGCGAAAGTTGCGTGGTACAAGAGAGGCTAGCAATGGTGGAAGGGTGAGAGTGCGTATAATCCATGGACTCAACATTAGTCTTAAGAACTCATATACTAATTGCAAAAATCTACGAGTCATCAAAACAAAGCAATCAATGCATGCTCCTAGGGGGGAGGTTGGTAGGAGTTAACCAACGCGCGCCCCCGACCTCCACACAAAGGTTGGCACTTTACAAATACCTCATGCTCTAACTTCGTCACATAGCGGTTCACCATACGTGCATGCTACGGGAATCACTAACCTTAACACAAGTATTTCTCAATTTCATAATAACTCCACTAGCATGACTCTAATATCACTATCGTCATATCTCATCATATTCAATGCACTTAGTGTGAAAGTTTTTACTACATTGATATTGGATGTCTATCATGTGAAGACTAGTTTTATAGCCTAAACACATTACCATGCTGTTTTAATAGACTCTCAAAAGGATATAAGTGAAGCATGAGAGTTCAACAATTTCTTCAAAAAATTATCACCACCGTGCTCTAAAAGTTATAAGTGAAGCGCTAGTGCAAAAACTATTCAACTCAAAAGATATAAGTGAAGTACATAGGGTGTTCTAGCAATTCCTAGGCCATATTTAACTCTCTCAAATAGGTGTTTCCAGCAAGGATAATTGTGGCAAACTAATAAGCAAAGACTGAAATCATACAAGACGCTCCAAGCAAAACACATATCATGTCGTGAATAAAAATATAGCTCCAAGTATAGTTACCGATGGCTGAAGACGAAAGAGGGGATGCCTTCCCGGAGCATCCCCAAGCTTAGGCTTTTGATTGTCCTTGAATTTTACTCGGGGTGCCTTGGGCATCCCCAAGCTTAGGACCTTGCTACTCTTTGTTCCATAGTCCATTAAAGCAATACTCAAAACTTGAAAACTTCACACCACAAAACTTAGACAAAAATTCTCGTGAGCTCCGTTAGTACAAGAAAACAAATCACTACTCAAAGGTACTGCAATGAATTTATTCTTTGTTTGTATTGGTGTTAAACCTACTGTATTCCAACTTCTCTATGGTTCATACCTCCAAAAATTACTCATAGATGCATTGAAATAAGCAAACAACACACGAAAAACAGAATCTGTCAAAAACAGAATAGTCTGTAGTAATCTGCAGGTTTCGCACACTTCTGTAACTCCAAAAAATTCAAACTAAATTGGTAAGCGTGAGGAATTTGTCTATTAATCATCTGCAAAAATAATTAACTAAATAGCACGCTCCAGTAAAATCTGATGACCATTTTAGCGAGCGCTAACGATTCTGTTTTTTCACAGCAAGATCACATAAACTTCACACAAGTCTTCCCAAAGGTTCTACCTGGCACAAACACTAAACAAAACATGAAACAACATCTAAATAGAAGCTAGATGAAATATTTATTCCCTAACAGCAGAAAAAACAAAAAATATAAAATTGGGTTGCCCCCCAACAAGCGCTATCGTTTTTTGCCCCTAGCTAGGCACGATACAAGGATAAATCTAGGTATTGCCATCTTTGGAAGGCAATCCATAAGTGGCTCTCATAATAGATTCATATGGTAATTTGATTTATTTCTAGGAAAGTGTTCCATGCCCTTCCTTAACGGAAATTGGAATCTAATATTTCCTTCCTTCATATCAATAATTGCACCAATCATTCTAAGGAAAGGTCTACCAAGAATAATAGGACATCAAAGATTGTAATCTATATCAAGAACAATGAAATCTACGGGCACATAATTCCTATTGGCAACAATAAGAACATCATTAATTCTTCCTATATTTTTCTTAATAGTGGAATACGAAAGATGCAAATTTAAATAACAATCATCAAGCTCATGGAACCCTAGCAAATCACACAAAGTTTTTGGGATAGTAGAGACACTTGCACACACAAAGCATAGCATTCATGATCTTTTATTTTTATTTTAATTGTAGGTTCCCACTCATCATAAATCTTTCTAGGGATAGAAACTTCTAACTCAAGTTTTTCTTCGTAAGATTGCATCAAAGCATCAACTCTGTGTTTGGTGAAAGCTTAATTTGATCTTTTATTTTTATTTTAATTGTAGGTTCCCACTCATCATAAAGCTTTCTAGGGATAGAAACTTCTAACTCAAGTTTTTCTTCGTAAGATTGCATCAAAGCATCAACTATGTGCTTGGTCAAAGCTTTATTTTGACTATAAGCATGCGGAGAATTTAGTACGGATTGCAACAAGGAAATACAATCAATCAAAGAGCAATTATCATAATTGAATCCTTTGAAATCCAAAGTAGTGGGTTCATCACTATGCAAAGTTTTAATCTCTTCACTCACACTTTTCACAATTTTAGCATCAAGATCTAAAAACTCCAAAGCATTGGGACACCTTAAAGCAGAATCATCTCCAATCCTATCTTCATCAAGATTTATACTAGAAAACAAGGATCTAATGGGAGACACATCAATAACTTTCAGATCTTCATCTTTGTTTTCATGATAACTAGAAGAACATGCTTTAATATAATTATCCCTTTTAGCACGCATCCTAGCGGTTCTTTCTTTGCATTCATCAATGGAAATTCTCATGGCTTTGAGAGACTCATTGATATCATGCTTAGGTGGGATAGATCTAAGTTTCAAAGAATCAACATCAAGAGTAATTTTATCCACACTTCTAGCCAATTCATCAATCTTAAGCAATTTCTCTTCAAGCATAGCATTGAAATTCTTTTGCGAGATCATAAACTCCTTAACACTAGTTTCAAATTCAGAAGGCATCTTTCCATAAGAGTTGTTGTAGGAATTACCATAATTATTAGAGGAACTACTAGGAAAAGGCCTAGGATTAAAATTCCCTCTATAAGCTTTGTTACCAATATTATTCCTACCAACAAAATTCACATCCAAAGATTCATTGTTGTTTTCAATCAAAGTGGACAAAGGCATATCATTAGGATCAGAAGAAGCATTCTTGGCTGCAAATAATTTCATAAGTTCATCCATCTTTCCACTCAAAACACTAATTTCTTCACTAGCATGCACTTTTTTACTAGTAGATCTTTCGGTGTGCCATTGAGAATAATTAACCATAATTTTATCTAGGAGTTTGGTAGCTTCTCCTATGGTAGTTTCCATGAAAGTGCCTCCTGCGGTCGAATCTAAAAGATTTCTAGAAGCAAAATTCAAGCCAGCATAAAAGTTCTGAATAATCATCCATAGATTCAAACCATGTGTAGGGCAATTACGTATCATTAGTTTCATTCTCTCCCAAGCTTGTGCAACATGCTCATGATCTAGTTGCTTAATGTTCATAATATCGTTTCTAAGAGAGATGATCTTAGCAAGAGGGAAATACTTAGAGATAAAAGCATCTTTGCACTTATTCCACGAATCAATACTATTTCTAGGCAAAGAGGAATACCAAGTTTTAGCATGATCTCTAAGTGAAAACAGAAATAACTTCAATTTAACAATATCGATGTCCGTATCCTTTTTCTTTTACATATCACACAAATCAACAAAGTTGTTTAGATGGGTAGCGGCATCTTCACTAGGAAGGCCGGAGAATTGATCTTTCATGACAAGATTCAACAAAGCAGCACTGATCTCACAAGATTCACCATCGGTAATAGGAGCAATCGGAGTGCTAATAAAATCATTATTGTTGGTATTGGCGAAGTAACACAATTTGGTATTAATCTGAGCCATAGTGACAAGCAAGCAATCCAACACACACAAGCAAACAAGAAGCAAGCGAACGATATACACACGGCAGAAGAAGGGCAAATAAAACGGCAAGGGTGAACTGGGGGAGAAGAAAACAAGAGGCAAAAAATGTAATCGAAGGATAAGGGTTTGTGATAGGAACTTGGTATATGACTTTTGCATAAGCCTCCCCGGCAACGGCGCCAGAAATTCTTCTTGCTACTTCTCGAGCTTGCGTTGTATTCCCTCGAAGAGGAAAGGGAGATGCAACACAGTAGCGTAAATATTTCTCTCAGTTTTTGAGAACCAAGGTATCAATCCAGTAGGAGACCACGTGCGAGTCCCTCGCACCTGCACAAACAAATAAGAACCTCGCAGCCAACGCGATAAGGGGTTGTCAACCCCTTTACAGTAACTTACGAAAGTGAGATCTGATAGAGATGATAGTTTATATTTCTGGTATTTTTGTTTATAAGAACGGAAAGTAAAATCGGAAAAAGTAAAGTAGATGTAGATTGATATGTTGAGAATAGACCCGGGGGCCATAGTGTTCTCTAGTGGCTTCTCTCATGATAGCGATATTCTACGGCGGGTAAACAAATTACTGTCGAGCATTTGATAGAAAAGCGAATAATTATGAGACTATCTAGGCATGATCATTGTATATAGGCATCACGTCCGAGACAAGTAGACCGAAACGATTCTGCATCTACTACTATTACTCCACACATCGACCGCTATCTAGCATGCATCTAGTGTATTGAGTTCATAAGAACAGAGTAACGCCTTAAGCAAGATGACATGATGTAGAGGGATAATCTCAAGCAATATGATATAAACCCCATCTTTTTATCCTCGATGGAAACAATACAATACATACCTTGCTGCCCCTACTGTCACTGGGAAAGGACACCGCAAGATTGAACCCAAAGCCAAGCACTTCTCCCATTGCAAGAACTATAGATCTAGTAGGCCAAACCAAACCAATAATTCGAAGAGACTTGCAAGGATATTATGAGCACACATAAAAAGTTCAGAGAAGAACCAAATATTTCTCATAGATAATCTTGATCATAAACCCACAATTCATCGGATCTCGACGAACATGTTGGGGAACGTAGTATTTTAAAATTTTCCTACGATCACGCAAGATCTATCTACCAGATGCATAGCAACGAGAGGGAAGAGTGTGTCTACGTACCCTCGTAGACCGGAAGCGGAAGCGTCAAGTGACGCGGTTGATGTAGTCGAACTTCTTCGCGATTCAACCGATCAAGTACCGAACGTAAGGCACCTCCGTGTTCAGCACACGTTCAGCTTGATGACGTCCCACGAGCTCTTGATCCAGTTGAGCTTCACGGGAGAGTTTCGTCAGCACGACGGCGTGGTGACGGATATGATGTATCTACCGGCGCAGGGCTTCTCCTAAGTACTGCGATGGTATGACCGAGGTGTGTTTCTGTGGAGGGGGGCACCGCACACGGCTAGAACAATTCAACTTGTGTGTCTTTGGGTGCCCCCCTGCCCCCGTATATAAAGGAGCAAGAGGGGAGGGCCGGCCGGCCTCCTATGGTGCGGCTAGGGCAATCCTACTAGGAATAGGATTGCAATCCTATTCCTAGTAGGAGTCCATCAAGAAGGAAGAGAGGGAAAGGAAAAGAGGGAGAGGTGGCGCCCCCCTAATCCTAGTCCAACTAGGATCCCTAGGTGCGGCGCCGGCCAGCCTCTATGGGCTGCCTCTCTCCTTTCCTCAAGGCCCACTATGGACCATCCCCCCTCGTAGGGGGTTCCGGTAACCCCCTTCGGCAATCCAGTTAAATCCGAAACTTTTCCGGAACACTTCCGGTGTCCGAATATAGTCGTCCAATATATCAATCTTTATGTCTCGGACATTCCGAGACTCCTAGTCATGTCCGTGATCTCATCCGGGACTCCGAACTACCTTCGGTACATCAAAACTCATAAACTCATAATACCGATCGTCATCAAACGTTAAGCGTGCGGACCCTACGGGTTCGAGAACTATGTAGACATGACCGAGACTCATCTCCGGTCAATAACCAATAGCGGAACCTGGATGTTCATATTGGCTCCTACATATTCTATGAAGATCTTTTATCGGTCAAACCGCATGACAACATACGTTGTTCCTTTTGTCATCGGTATGTTACTTGCCCGAGATTCGATCGTCGGTATCTCTATACCTAGTTCAATCTCGTTACCGGCAAGTCTCTTTACTCGTTCCGTAACACATCATCTCGTGACTAAATCATTAGTCTTTTGCTTGCAAGGCTTATTATGATGTGTGTTACCGAGAGGGCCCAGAGATACCTCTTTGACACTCGGAGTGACAAATCCTAATCTTGATCTATGCCAACACCACGAATACTTTCGGAGACACCTGTAGAGCATCTTTATGATCACCCAGTTACGTTGTGATGTTTGATAGCACACAAGGTGTTCCTACGGTATTCGGGAGTTGCATAATCTCATAGTCATAGGAACATGTATAAGTCATGAAGAAAGCAATAGCAGTAAAACTAAACGATCATAGTGCTATGCTAACGGATGGGTCTAGTCCATCACATCATTCTCCTAATGATGTGATCCCGTTGATCACATGACAACTCATGTCTATGGCTAGGAAACATAACCATCTTTTGATCAATGAGCTAGTCTAGTAGAGGCATACTAGGGACACTCTGTTTTGTCTATGTATTCACACATGTACTAAGTTTCCGGTTAATACAATTCTAGCATGAATAATAAACATTTATCATGATATAAGGAAATACAAATAACAACTTTATTATTGCCTCTAGGGCATATTTCCTTCAGTCTCCCACTTGCACTAGAGTCAATAATCTAGCTCACATCGCCATGTGATTTAATACCGATAGTTCACATCGTTATGTGAATAACACCCATAGTTCACATCGCCATGTGACCAACACCCAAAGGGTTTACTAGAGTCAATAATCTAGTTCACATCGCTATGTGATTAATACCCAAGAGTAATAAGGTGTGATCATGTTTTGCTTGTGAGAGAAGTTTAGTCAACGGGTCTGTCACATTCAGATCCGTATGTATTTCGCAAATTTCTATGTCTACAATGCTCTGCATAGAGCTACTCTAGCTAATTGCTCCCACTTTCAATACGCATCCAGATTGATACTTAGGAGTCATCTGGATTTAGTGTCAAAGCTTGCATCGGCGTAACCCTTTACGACGAACTCTTTATCACCTCCATAATCGAGAAACATTTCCTTAGTCATCCAGTTACTAAGGATAATTTTGACCGCTGTACAATGATCTACTCCTGGATCACTATTGTACCCCCTTGACAAACTCATGGCAAGGTACACAACATGTTTGGTACACAGCATGGCATACTTTATAGAACCTATGGCTGAGGCATAGGGAATGACTTTCATTCTCTCTATATTTTTCTGCCGTGGTCTGGCTTTGAGTCTTACTCAACTTCACACCTTACAAGTCAGGCAAGAACTCCTTCTTTGACTGATCCATTTTGAACTACTTCAAAATCTTATCAAGGTATGTACTCATCGAAAGTCTTATCAAGCGTCTTGATCTATCTCTATAGATCTTGATGCCCAATATGTAAGCAGCTTCACCAAGGTTTTTCTTTGAAAAACTCCTTTCAAAAACTCCTTTATGCTTTCCAGAAAATTCTACATCATTTTCGATCGACAATATGTCATTCACATATACTTATCAGAAAGGTTGTAGTGCTCCCACTCACTTCTTGCAAATACAGGCTTCACCGCAAGTCTGTATAAATCTATATTCTTTGATCAACTTATCAAAGCGTATATTCCAACTCCGAGATACTTGCACTAGTCCATAGATGGATCGCTGGAGCTTGCACATTTTGTTAGCACCTTTAGGATTGACAAAACCTTCTGGTTGCATCATATACAAGTCTTCTTTAATAAATCCATTAAAGAATGCAGTTTTGTTATCTATTTGCCAGATTTCATAAAATACGGCAATTGCTAACATGATTCGGACAGACTTAAGCATCGCTACGGGTGAGAAAGTCTCATCGTAGTCAACTCCTTGAACTTGTTGAAAAACTTTCGCAACAAGTCGAGCTTTGTAAACAGTAACATTATCGTCAGCGTCAGTCTTCCTCTTGAAGATCCATTTATTTTTGATGGCTTGCCGATCATCGGGCAAGTCAACCAAAGTCTACACTTTGTTCTCATACATGGATCCCATCTCAGATTTCATGGCCTCAGGCCATTTTGCGGAATCTGGTCTCATCATCGCTTCCTCATAGTTCGTAGGTTCATCATGGTCCAGTAACATGACTTCCAGAACTGGGTTGCCGTACCACTCTGATGCGGAAGGAACTCTGGTTGATCTACGAAGTTCAGCAGAAACTTGATCTGAAGTTTCATGATCATCATATTAGCTTCCTCACTAATTGGTGTAGGAATCACTGGAACTAGTTTCTGTGATGTTCCACTTTCCAATTCGGGAGAAGGTACAATTACCTCATCAAGTTCTACTTTCCTCCCACTCACTTCTTTCGAGAGAAACTCCTTCTCTAGAAAGGATCCACTCTTAGCAATAAAGATCTTGCCTTCGGATCTGTGATAGAAGGTGTACCCAACAGTTTCTTTTTGGGTCTCCTATGAAGATTTACTTCTCCGATTTGGGTTCGAGCTTATCATGTTGAAACTTTTTCACATAAGCATCGCAGTCCCAAACTTAAAGAAATGACGGCTTAGGTTTCTCGTCAAACCACAGTTCATACGGTGTCATCTCCACGGATTTAGATGGTGCCCTATTTAACGTGAATGTAGCTGTCTCTAATGCATAACCCCAAAAGCGATAGTGGTAGATCGGTAAGAGACATCATCGATCGCACCATATCTAATAAAGTATGTTTATGATGTTCGGACACACCATTACACTGTGGTGTTCCAGGTGGCGTGAGTGGTGAAACTATTTCACATTGTTTTTACTGAAGGCCAAACTCGCTAACTCAAATATTTTACCTCTACGATCATATCGTAGAAATTCTTATTTTCTTGTTACGATGATTCTCCACTTCACTCTGAAATTCTTTGAACTTTTCAAATGTTTCAGACTTGTGCTTCATTAAGTAGATATACCCATATCTGCTCAAATCATCAGTGAAGGTCAGAAAATAACGATACCCGCCGCGAGCTTCAACACTCATTGGTCCACATACATCTGTATGTATGATCTCCAACAAATCTGTTGCTCGCTCCATTGTTCAGGAGAATGGAGTTTTAGTCATCTTGCCCATGAGGTATGGTTCGCAAGCACCAAGTGATTCATAATCAGGTGCTTTCAAAAGTCCATCACTATGGAGTTTCTTCATGCGCTTTACACCATTATGACCTAAACGACAGTGCCACAAATAAGTTGCACTATCATTATTAACCTTGCATCTTTTGGCTTCAATATTATGAGATGTGTATCACCACGATCGAGATCCAACAAATTATTTTCATTGGGTGTATGACCATCGAAGGTTTTATTCATGTAAACAGAATAACAATTATTCTATGACTTTAAATGAATAACCGTATTGCAACAGATATGATCAAATCATATTCATGCTCAACGCAAATGCCAAATAACATTTATTTAGGTTTTACACTAATCCCGAAAGTATAGGGAGTGTGCGATGATGATCATATCAATCTTGGAACTACTTCCAATACACATCGTCACTTCATCTTTTAACTAGTCTCTGTTCATTATGCAACTCCCATTTCGAGTTACTACTCTTTAGCAACTAAACCAGTATCAAATACCGAGGGGTTGTTATGAACACTAGTAAAATACACATCAATAATCTGTATATCAAATATACCTTTGTTCACTTTGCCATCCTTCTTATCCGCCAGGTATCTAGGGCAGTTCCACTTCCAGTGACCATTTCCTTTGCAGTAGAAGCACTTAGTTTCAGGTTGAGTTTAGCTTTGGGTTTCTTCCATGGGAGTGACAACTTGCTTGTCATTCTTCTTGAAGTTCCCCTTCTATCCCTTTGCCCTTTACTTGAAACAAGTGGTCTTGTTAACCATCAACACTTGATGCTCTTTCTTGATTTCTACCTTCGCCGATTTCAGCATCGCGAAGAGCTCGGGAATTACTTTTGTCATCCCTTGCATATTATAGTTCATCACGAAGTTCTACTAACTTGGTGATAGTGTCTAGAGAACTTTGTCAATTACTATCTTATCTGGAAGATTAACTCCCACTTAATTCAAGCAATTGTAGTACCCAGACAATCTGAGCACATGCTCACTGCTTGAGCTATTCTCCTCCATCTTTTAGCTATAGAACTTGTTGGAGACTTCATATCTCTCAATTCGGGTATTTGCTTGAAATATTAACTTCAACTCCTGGAACATCTCATATGGTCCATGACGTTCAAAACGTCTTTGAAATCCCGATTCTAAGCCGTTAAGCATGGTGCACTAAACTATCAAGTAGTCATCATACCAAGCTTTTGTCAAAACGTTCATAACGTCTACATCTGCTCCTGCAATAGGTCTGTCACCTAGTAGTGCATCAAGGGCATAATTCTTCTGTGCAGCAATGAGGATAATCCTCAGATCATGGAACAATTCCGCATTATTGCTACTAACATCTTTCAACTTAGTTTTCTCTAGGAACATATAAAAAATAAACGGGGAGCAACATCGTGAGCTATTGATCTACAACATAGATATGCTAATACTACGAGGACTAAGTTCATGATAAATTAAAGTTCAATTTAATCATATTACTTAAGAACTCTCACTTAGATAGACATCCCTCCGGTCATCTAAATGATCACATGATCCAAATCAACTAAACCATGTCCGATCATCACGTGAGATGGAGTAGTTTCAATGGTGAACATCTTATGTTGATCATATCTACTATATGATTCACGCTCGACCTTTCGGTCTCCAGTGTTCCGAGGCCATATCTGCATATGCTAGGCTCGTCAAGTTTAACCCGAGTATTCTGCGTGTGCAAAACTGGCTTACACCCGTTGTATTTTAACGTAGAGCTTATCACACCCGATCATCACGTGGTGTCTCGGCACGACGAACTTTCGCAACGGTGCATACTCAGGGAGAACACTTATACCTTGAAATTTAGTAAGGGATCATCTTATAATGCTACCGTCATTCTAAGCAAAATAAGAAGCATAATAAGATAAACATCACATGCAATCAAAATATGTGACATGATATGGCCATCATCATCTTGTGCTTTTGATCTCCATCTCCAAAGCACCATCATGATTACCTTCGTCACCGGCGGGACACCTTGATCTCCATCGTAGTATCGTTGTCGTCTCGCCAACTATTGCTTCTATGACTATCGCTACCGCTTAGTGATAAAGTAAAGCAATTACATGGCGATTGCATTTCATACAATAAAGTGACAACCATATGGCCCCTGCCAGTTGCCGATAACATTACAAAACATGATCATCTCATACAAAACCGTATAACTCATCATGTCTTGACCATATCACATCACAACATGCCCTGCAAAAACAAGTTAGACGTCCTCTACTTTGTTGTTGCAAGTTTTACGTGGCTGCTACGGGCTTAGCAAGAACCGTTCTTACCTACGCATACAAAACCACAACGATGTTTCGTCAAGTATGTGCTGTTTTAACCTTCACAAGGACCGGGCGTAGCCACACTTGTTTCAGCTAAAGCGAGAGAGACAGACACCCGCCAGTCACCTTTAAGCAACGAGTGCTCGTAACGGTGAAACCAGTCTCGCGTAAGCGTACGCGTAATGTCGGTCCGGGCCGCTTCATCTCACAATACCGCCGAAGCAAAATATGACATGCTGGTAAGCAGTATGACTAGTATCGCCCACAACTCATTGTGTTCTACTCGTGCATATCATCTACGCATAGACCTGGCTCATGATGCCACTGTTGGGGAACGTAGTATTTTAAATTTTTCCTACGATCACGCAAGATCTATCTACCATATGCATAGCAACGAGAGGGAAGAGTGTGTCTACGTACCCTCGTAGACCGGAAGCGGAAGCGTCAAGTGACGCGGTTGATGTAGTCGAACTTCTTCGCGATTCAACCGATCAAGTACCGAACGTACGGCACCTCCGTGTTCAGCACACGTTCAGCTTGATGACGTCCCACGAGCTCTTGATCCAGTTGAGCTTCACGGGAGAGTTTCGTCAGCACGACGGCGTGGTGACGGATATGATGTATCTACCGGCGCAGGGCTTCTCCTAAGTACTGCGATGGTATGACCGAGGTGTGTTTCTGTGGAGGGGGGCACCGCACACGGCTAGACCAATTCAACTTGTGTGTCTTTGGGTGCCCCCCTGCCCCCGTATATAAAGGAGCAAGAGGGGAGGGCCGGCCGGCCTCCTATGGTGCGGCTAGGGCAATCCTACTAGGAATAGGATTGCAATCCTATTCCTAGTAGGAGTCCATCAAGAAGGAAGAGAGGGAAAGGAAAAGAGGAAGAGGTGGCGCCCCCTAATCCTAGTCCAACTAGGATCCCTAGGTGGGGCGCCGGCCAGCCTCTATGGGCTGCCTCTCTCCTTTCCTCAAGGCCCACTATGGACCATCCCCCCTCGTAGGGGGTTCCGGTAACCCCCTCCGGCAATCCAGTTAAATCCGAAACTTTTCCGGAACACTTCCGGTGTCCGAATATAGTCGTCCAATATATCAATCTTTATGTCTCGGACATTCCGAGACTCCTCGTCATGTCCGTGATCTCATCCGGGACTCCGAACTACCTTCGGTACATCAAAACTCATAAACTCATAATACCGATCGTCATCAAATGTTAAGCGTGCGGACCCTACGGGTTCGAGAACTATGTAGACATGATCGAGACTCATCTCCGGTCAATAACCAATAGCGGAACCTGGATGTTCATATTGGCTCCTACATATTCTACGAAGATCTTTTATCGGTCAAACCGCATGACAACATACGTTGTTCCTTTTGTCATCGGTATGTTACTTGCCCGAGATTCGATCGTCGGTATCTCTATACCTAGTTCAATCTCGTTACCGGCAAGTCTCTTTACTCGTTCCGTAACACATCATCTCGTGACTAACTCATTAGTCTTCTGCTTGCAAGGCTTATTATGATGTGTGTTACCGAGAGGGCCCAGAGATACCTCTCTGACACTCGGAGTGACAAATCCTAATCTTGATCTATGCCAACACCACGAATACTTTCGGAGACATCTGTAGAGCATCTTTATGATCACCCAGTTACGTTGTGACGTTTGATAGCACACAAGGTGTTCCTACGGTATTCGGGAGTTGCATAATCTCATAGTCATAGGAACATGTATAAGTCATGAAGAAAGCAATAGCAGTAAAACTAAACGATCATAGTGCTATGCTAATGGATGGGTCTAGTCCATCACATCATTCTCCTAATGATGTGATCCCGTTGATCAAATGACAACTCATGTCTATGGCTAGGAAACATAACCATCTTTTGATCAATGAGCTAGTCTAGTAGAGGCATACTAGGGACACTCTGTTTTTTCTATGTATTCACACATGTACTAAGTTTCCGGTTAATACAATTCTAGCATGAATAATAAACATTTATCATGATATAAGGAAATACAAATAACAACTTTATTATTGCCTCTAGGGCATATTTCCTTCAGAACACACCGCAAAAAGAGAATACATCGAATAGATCTCCTCGAAGACCGAGGAGAACTTTATATTGAGATCCATAGAGAGAGAGAAGAAGCCATCTAGATACTAGCTATGGACCCAAAGGTATGTGGTAAACTACTCACAACTCATGGTGAGGGCGATGATGATGATGTAGAAGCACTCCGTGATGGATCCCCCCTCCGACGAAGCTCTGGAACAGGATCCAAGATGGGATCTCACGGGAACAGAAAGTTACAGCAGTGGAATTAGGGTTTTCTCTCTGTTGCTGATGGTTTCGGGGTACGTGGGCTTATATAGGAGGAAGGAGGACATCGGGGGCCTCACGAGGGACCCACGAGGCAGGGGGCGCGCCCTGGGCAGGGGGGCGCGCCCCCACCCTCGTGGGCACTTCGTGGCCCCTACTCCGTGGTTCTCAAGTCTCATGTGTGTGATTTTCTCCAAAAATATCTCTCCCGAAAGTTTCATTCCGTTTGGACTCCGTTTGATATTCCTTTTCAGCAAAACCCTGAAACAGGCAAAAAACAACAATCTGGTATGGGCCTTTGGGTTAGTCCCAAAAATAATATAAAAGTGTATGACAAAGCCCATTAAACATCCAAGACTTCATAAATAATAGCATGGAACAATAAAATATTATAGATACGTTGGAGACGTATCAAGCATCCCCAAGCTTAATTCCTGCTCGTCCTCGAGTAGGTAAATGATAAAAACAGATTTTTTTTTGATATGGAATCCTAACCATCATAGTTTTTCAATGTAATTTTCTTAATTGTGGCATGAATGTTCACATCTGAAAGATTCAAGATAAAAGCCTATATTGACATAAGAAATAATAATACTTCAAGTATACTAACAAAGCAATCATGTCTTCTCAAAATACTTTGGCTAAAGAAAGTTATCCCTACAAAATCATATAGTCTGGCTATGCTCCCTCTTCATCACACAAAATATTCATATCATGCACAACCCCGATTTCAGCCAAGCACTTGTTTTCATACTCTATTCTTTCAAACCTTTCAACTTTCACGCAATACAGGAGCGTGAGCTATGGACATAGCACTATGGGTGGAATAGAGAGGTGGTTGTGGAGAAGACAAAAGGAGGGAGATAGTCTCACATCAACTAGGCGTATCAACGGGCTATGGAGATGCCCATCAATAGATATCAATGTGAGTGAGTAGGGATTGCCATGCAACGGATGCACCAGAGCTAAATATGTATGAAAGCTCAACAAAAGAAACTAGTGGGTGTGCATCCAACTTGCTTGCTCATGAAGACCTAGGGCATTTGAGGAAGCCCAACGTTGGAATATACAAGCCAAGATCTATAATAAGAATTCCCACTAGTATATGAAAGTGACTAAACATGAGACTCTCTATCATGAAGAACATGGTGCTACTTTGAAGCACAAGTGTGGAAAAAGATAGTAGAAATTGTCCCTTCTCTCTTTTCTCTCATTTTTTGGAGGGGCTTTCTCTCTTCTTCTTTTTTATTATTAGCCCCTCTCTATTTTTTTGGGCCATCTCTTTTTTTGGCCTTTCCTCACATGGAACAATGCTCTAATAACGATGATCATCACACTTTTATTGATTTACAACTCGATATTACAACTCGATACTAGAACAAGTATGACTCTACATGAATGCCTCCGGCGGTGTACTGGGATGTGCAATGAATCAAGAGTGGCATGTATGAAAAATTATGCATGGTGTCCTTGTCACAAATACGATATCAACTACATGATCATGCATGGCAATATGACAATATGATGCGTGTCATATGAACGAAACGGTGGAAAGTTGCATGGCAATATATCTCGGAATGGCTATGGAAATGTCATGATAGGTAGGTATGGTGGCTGTTTTGAGGAAGGATATATAGTGGGTGTATGGTACTGGCGAAAGTTGCGCGGTACAAGAGAGGCTAGCAATGGCGGAAGGGTGAGAGTGCGTATAATCCATGGACTCAACATTAGTCTTAGGAACTCATATACTAATTGCAAAAATCTATGAGTCATCAAAACAAAGCAATAAATGCATGCTCCTAGGGGGG
>LR738711.1:95761898-95807405 GCA_902687465.1 Secale cereale | reverse complement strand
GGGGGGGGGTTGGTAGGAGTTAACCATCGCGCGCCCCCGACCTCCACACAAAGGTTGGCACTTTACAAATACCTCATGCTCTAACTTCGTCACATAGCGGTTCACCATACGTGCATGCTACGGGAATCACTAACCTTAACACAAGTATTTCTCAATTTCATAATAACTCCACTAGCATGAATCTAATATCACTATCGTCATATCTCAAAACATTTATCAAGCATCCAACTTCTCATCATATTCAAGGCACTTAGTGTGAAAGTTTTTACTACATTGATATTGGATGTCTATCATGTGAAGGCTAGTTTTATAGCCTAAACACATTACCATGTTGTTTCAATAGACTCTCAAAAGGATATAAGTGAAGCATGAGAGTTCAACAATTTCTTCAAAATATTATCACCACCGTGCTCTAAAAGATATATGTGAAGTGCTAGAGCAAAAACTATTCAACTCAAAAGATATAAGTGAAGCACATAGATTGTTCTAGCAATTCCTAGGCCATATTTAACTCTCTCAAATAGGTGTGTCCAGCAAGGATAATTATGGCAAACTAACAAGCAAAGACTCAAATCATACAAGACGCTCCAAGCAAAACACATATCATGTGGTGAATAAAAATATAGCTCCAATTATAGTTACTGATGGATGAAGATGAAAGAGGGGATGCCTTCCCGGGGCATCCCCAAGCTTAGGCTTTTGATTGTCCTTGAATTATACTTGGGGTGCCTTGGTCATCCCCAAGCTTAGGCCCTTGCTACTCTTTGTTCCATAGTCCATCAAAGCAATACTCAAAACTTGAAAACTTCACAACACAAAACTTAGACAAAAATTCTCGTGAGCTCCGTTAGTACAAGAAAACAAATCACTACTCAAAGGTACTGCAATGAATTCATTATTTGTTTGTATTGGTGTTAAACCTACTGTATTCCAACTTCCCTATGGGTCATACCTCCCAATATTACTCATAGATGCATTGAAATAAGCAAACAACACACAAAAACAGAATCTGTCAAAAAACAGAACAGTCTGTAGTAATCTGCAGGTTTCACATACTTCTGTAACTTCAAAAAATTCAAACTAAATTGGTAAACGTGAGGAATTTGTCTATTAATCATCTGCACAATGAATCAACTAAATAGGACACTCCAGTAAAATATGATGACCATTCTAGCGAGCGCTAATGATTCTGTTTTTCACAGCAAGATCACATAAACTTCACACAAGTCTTCCCAAAGGTTCTACTTGGCACAAACACTAAAAAAACAGGAAACCACATCTAAACAGAAGCTACATGCAACATTTATTCCCTAACAGCAGAAAAGACAAAAAATATAAAATTGGGTTGCCTCCCAACAAGCGCTATCGTTTTACGCCCCTAGCTAGGCACGATATAAGGATAAATCTAGGTATTGCCATCTTTGGAAGGCAATCCATAAGTGGCTCTCATAATAGATTCATATGGTAATTTGATTTTATTTATAGGAAAGTGTTCCATGTCCTTCCTTAACAGAAATTGGAATCTAATATTTCCTTCCTTCATATCAATAATTGCACCAATCGTTCTAAGGAAAGGTCTACCAAGAATAATAGGACATGAAGGATTGCAATCTATATCAAGAACAATGAAATCTACGGGCACATAATTCCTATCGGCAACAATAAGAACATCAATAATTCTTCCCATAGGTTTCTTAATAGTGGAATCCGCAAGATGCAAATTTAAAGAACAATCATCAAGCTCATGGAACCCTAGCAAATCACACAAAGTTTTTGGGATAGTGGAGACACTTGCACCCAAATCACACAAAGCATAGCATTCATGATCTTTTATTTTTATTTTAATAGTAGGTTCCCACTCATCATAAAGCTTTCTAGGGATAGAAACTTCTAACTCAAGTTTTTCTTCGTAAGATTGCATCAAAGCATCAACTATGTGCTTGGTCAAAGCTTTATTTTGACTATAAGCATGCGGAGAATTTAGTACGGATTGCAACAAGGAAATACAATCAATCAAAGAGCAATTATCATAATTGAATCCTTTGAAATCCAAAGTAGTGGGTTCATCACTATGCAAAGTTTTAATCTCTTCACTCCCACTTTTCAGAATTTTAGCATCAAGATCTAAAAACTTCAAATCATTGGGACAACTTAAAGCAGAATCATCTCCAATCCTATCTTCATCAAGATTTATACTAGAAAACAAGGATCTAATGGGAGACACATCAATAACTTTCAGATCTTCATCTTTATTTCCATGATAACTAGAAGAACACACTTTAATATAATTCTCCCTTTTAGCACGCGTCCTAGCGGTTCTTTCTTTGCATTCATCAATGGAAATTCTCATGGCTTTGAGAGACTCATTGATATCATGCTTAGGTGGAATAGATCTAAGTTTCAAAGAATCAACATCAAGAGTAATTCTATCCACACTTCTAGCCAATTCTTCAATCTTAAGCAATTTCTCTTCAAGCATAGCATTGAAATTCTTTTGTGAGATCATAAACTCCTTAACACTAGTTTCAAATTTAGAAGGCATCTTTCCATAAGAGTTGTTGTAGGAATTACCATAATTATTAGAGAAATTACTAAGAAAAGGCCTAGGATTAAAATTCCCTCTATAAGCATTGTTACCAAAATTATTCCTACCAACAAAATTCACATCCAAAGATTCATTGTTGTTTTCAATCAAAGTGTACAAAGGCATATCATTAGGACCAGAAGAATCACTCTTGGCTGCAAATAATTTCATAAGTTCATCAATCTTTCCTCTCAAAATACTAATTTCTTCAATAGCATGCACTTTTTTACTAGTAGATCTTTCAGTGTGCCATTGAGAATAATTAACCATAATATTATCTAGGAGTTTGGTAGCTTCTCCTAAGGTAGTTTCCATGAAAGTGCCTCCTGCGGCCGAATCTAAAAGATTTCTAGAAGCAAAATTCAAGCCAGCATAAAAGTTCTGAATAATCATCCATAGATTCATACCATGTGTAGGGCAATTACGTATCATTAGTTTCATTCTCTCCCAAGCTCGTGCAACATGCTCATGATCTAGTTGGTTAAAGTTCATAATATCGCTTCTAAGAGAGATGATCTTTGCAGGAGGGAAATACTTAGAGATAAAATCATCTTTGCACTTATTCCACAAATCAATACTATTTCTAGGCAAAGAGGAAAACCAAGTTTTAGCATGATCTCTAAGTGAAAACAGAAATAACTTCAATTTAAGCATATCGTTATATGTATCCCTTTTCTTTTGCATATCACACAAATAAACAAAGTTGTTTAGATGGGTAGCGGCATCTTCACTAGGAAGGCCAGAGAATTGATCTTTCATGAAAAGATTCAACAAAGCAACATTGATCTCACAAGATTCAACATCAGCAATAGGAGCAATCGGAGTGCTAATAAAATCATTATTGTTGGTATTGGAGAAGTCACACAATTTGGTATTGTTCTGAGCCATAGTGACAAGCAAGCAATCCAACACACATAAGCAAACAAGAAGCAAGCGAACGATAAACACACGGCAGAAGAAGGGCAAATAAAACGACAAGGGTGAAGTGGGGGAGAGGAAAACGAGAGGCAAAAAATGTAATCGAAGGATAAGGGTTTGTGATAGGTACTTGGTATATGACTTTTGCGTAAGCTTCCCCGGCAACGGCGCCAAAAATTCTTCTTGCTACTTCTCGAGTTTGCATTATATTCCCTCGAAGAGGAAAGGGAGATGCAGCACAGTAGCGTAAATATTTCTCTCAGTTTTTGAGAACCAAGGTATCAATCCAGTAGGAGACCACGTGCGAGTCCCTCGCACCTGCACAAACAAATAAGAACTTCGCAGCCAACGCGATAAGGGGTTGTCAATCCCTTTACGGTCACTTACGAAAGTGAGATCTGATAGAGATGATAGTTTATATTTTTGGTATTTTTGTTTATAAGAACATAAAGTAAAATCGGAAAAAGTAAAGTAGATGTAGATTGATATGTTGAGAATAGACCCGGGGGCCATAGTGTTCTCTAGTGGCTTCTCTCATGATAGCGATATTCTACGGCGGGTAAACAAATTACTGTCGAGCAATTGATAGAAAAGCGAATAATTATGAGACTCTCTAGGCATGATCATTGTATATAGGCATCACGTCCGAGACAAGTAGACCGACTCCTGCGTGCATCTACTACTATTACTCCACACATCGACCGCTATCCAGCATGCATCTAGTGTATTGATTTCATAAGAACAGAGTAACGCCTTAAGCAAGATGACATGATGTAGAGGGATAAACTCAAGCAATATGATATAAACCCCATCTTTTTATCCTCAATGGCAACCATACAATACGTGCCTTGCTGCCCCTACTGTCACTGGGAAAGGACACCGCAAGACTGAACCCAAAGCCAAGCACTTCTCCCATTGCAAGAACTATAGATCTAGTAGGCCAAACCAAACCAATAATTCGAAGAGACTTGCAAGGATATTATGAGCACACATAAAGAGTTCAGAAAAGAACCAAATATGTCTCAAAGATACTAGCTATGGACCTCCTCGAAGACCGAGAAGAACTTTGTATTGAGATCCAGAGAGAGAGAAGAAGCCATCTAGATACTAGCTATGGACCCGAAGGTCTGTGGTAAACTACTCACAACTCATGGTGAGGGCGATGATGATGATGTAGAAGCTCTTCGTGATGGATCCCCCCTCCGGCGGAGCTCCGGAACAGGCTCCAAGATGGGATCTCACGGGAACAGAAGGTTATGGCGGTGGAATTAGGGTTTTCTCCCTGTTGCTGATGGTTTCGGGGTACGTAGGCTTATATAGGAGGAAGGAGGACACCGGGGGCCTCACGAGGGAGCCACGAGGCAGGGGGCGTCTTGCTACTTCTCGAGCTTGTGTTGTATTCACTCGAAGAGGAAAGGGAGATGCAACACAGTAGCGTAAGTATTTCCCTCAGTTTTTGAGAACCAAGGTATCAATCCAGTAGGAGACCATGCGCAAGTCCCTCGTACCTGCACAAACAAATAAGAACTTCGCAGCCAACGCGATAAGGGGTTGTCAATCCCTTTACGGTAACTTACGAAAATGAGATCTGATAGAGATGATAATTTATATTTTTGGTATTTTGGTTTATAAGAACAGAAAATAAAAGCGATAAAAGTAAATTAGATGTAGATTGATATGTTGAGAATAGACCCGGGGGGCATAGTGTTCTCTACTGGCTTCTCTCATGATAGCGATATTCTACGGCGGGTAAGCAAATTACCGTCGAGCAATTGATAGAAAATCGAATAATTATGAGACTATCTAGGCATGATCATTGTATATAGGCATCACGTCCGAGATAAGTAGACCGACTCCTGCCTGCATGTACTACTATTACTCCACACATCGACCGCTATCCAGCATGCATCTAGTGTATTGAGTTCATAAGAACAGAGTAACGCCTTAAGCAAGATGACATGATGTAGAGGGATAAACTCAACCAATATGATATAAACCCCATCTTTTTATCCTCGATGGCAACAATACAATACGTGCCTTGTTGCCCCTACTGTCACTGGGAAAGGACACCGCAAGATTGAACGCAAAGCCAAGCACTTCTCCCATTGCAAGAACTATAGATCTACTAGGCCAAACCAAACCAATAATTCGAAGAGAATTGCAAGGATATTATGAGCACACATAAAAAGTTCAGAGAAGAACCAAATATCTTTCATAGATAACCTTGATCATAAACTCACAATTCATCGGATCTCGACAAACACACCGCAAAAAGAGATTACATTGAATAGATCTCCTCGAAGACCGAGGAGAACTTTGTATTGAGATCCAGAGAGAGAGAAGAAGCCATCTAGATACTAGCTATGGACCCGAAGGTCTGTGGTAAACTACTCACAACTCATGGTGAGGGCGATGATGATGATGATGATGAACTCCGTGATGGATCCCCCTTCGGTGGAGCTCCGAAAAAGGCTCCAAGATGGGATCTCACGGGAACAGAAGGTTACGGCGGTGGAATTAGGGTTTTCTCTCTGTTGTCGAAGGTTTCGGGGTACGTAGACTTATATAGGAAGAAGGAGGGCACCGGGGGACGCTCGGGAGCCCCATGAGGCAAGGGGCGCGCCCTGAGAAGGGGGGCACGCCCCCCACCCTCGTGGGCAGCCCCTTGATCCCCTGACGTGGTTCTCAAGCTCCGTGTCCGTGATTTTCTCCAAAAAATACCTCTCGCGAAGGTTTCATTCCGTTTGGAATCCGTTTGATATTCCTTTTCTGCAAAACCCTGAAATAGGCAAAAAAAACAGCAATCTGAACAGGGCCTTTGGGTTAGTAGGTTAGTCCCAAAATTTATATAAAAGTGAATGATAAAGCCCATTAAACATCCAAGACTTCATAAATAATAGCATGGAACAATAAAAAATTATAGATACGTTGGAGACGTATCAAGCATCCCCAAGCTTAATTCCTAATCGTCCTCGAGTAGGTAAATGATAAAGAAAGAATTTTTGATGTGGAATGCTAACCAATATAGTTTTTCAATGTAATTCTCTTAATTAACACATGAATGTTCAGATCTGAAAGATTCAAGGTAAAAGTCTATATTGACATAAGAAACAATAATACTTCAAGCATACTAACAAAGCAATCATGTCTTCTCAAAATACTATGGCTAAAGAAAGTTATCCCTACAAAATCATACAGTCTGGCTATGCTCCCTCTTCATCACACAAAATATTCATAGCATGCACAACCTCGATTTCAGCCAAGCACTTGTTTTCATACTCTATCTTTCCTAAACTTTCAACTTTCACGCAATACATGAGCGTGAGCCATGGATATAGCACTATGGGTGGGATAGAGGTGGTTGTGGAGAAGACAAAAAGGAGGGAGATAGTCTCACATCGACTAAGCGTATCAACGAGCTATGGAGATGCCCATCAATAGATATCAATGTGAGTGTGTAGGGACTGCCATGCAACGGATGCACTAGAGCTAAGTATGTATGAAAGCTCAACAAAAGAAACTTGTGGGTGTGCATCCAACTTGCTTACTCACTAAGACCTAGGGCATTTGAGGAAGCCCATCGTTGGAATATACAAGCCAAGTTCTATAATGAAAATTCCCACTAGTATATGAAAGTGACTAAACATGAGACTCTCTATCATGAAGAACATGGTGCTACTTTGAAGCACAAGTGTGGAAAAAGATAGTAGCAATTGTCCCTTCTCTCTTTTCTCTCAATTTTTTTGGAGGGGCTTTCTTTTTTTTATTATTAGCCCCTCTCTATATTTTTTTGGGCCATCTCTTTTTTTATTGGCCTTTCCTCACATGGGACAATGCTCTAATAATGATGATCATGACACTTTTATTACAACTCGAAATTACAACTCAATACTACAACAAGTATGGCTCTACATGAATGCCTCCGGCGGTGTACCGGGATGTACAATGAATCAAGAGTGACATGTATCAGAAATTATGCATGGTGGCTTTGCGACAACTACGATGTTAACTACATGATCATGCATCGCAATATGACAATATGATGCGTGTCATATGAACGGAATGGTGGAAAGTTGCATGGCAATATATCTCGGAATGGCTACGGAAATGCCATGATAGGTAGGTATGGTGGCTGTTTTGAGGAATAATATGGTGGGTTTAGGGTACCGGCGAAAGTTGGGTGGTACAAGAGAGGCTAGCAATGGTGAAAGGGTGAGAGTGCGTATAATCCATGGATTCAACATTAGTCATAAGAACTCATATACTTATTGCAAAAATCTACAAGTCATCAAAACAAAGCAATCAACGCATGCTCCTAGGGGGAAGGTTGGTAGGAGTTAACCATCGCGCGCCCCCGACCTCCACACAAAGGTTGGCACTCTACAAATACCTCATGCTCTAACTTCGTCACATAGCGGTTCACCATACGTGCATGATATGGGAATCACTAACCTTAACACAAGTATTTCTCAATTTCATAATAACTCCACTAGCATGACTCTAATATCACTATCCTCATATCTCAAAACAATTATCAAGCATCCAACATCTCATCACATTCAATGCACTTAGTGTGAAGATTTTTACTACATTGACATTGGATGTTTATCATGTGAAGACTAGTTATTTTAGCCTAAACACACTACCATGCTGTTTTAATAGACTCTCAAATAGATATACGTGAATCATGAGAGTTCAACAATTTCTACAAAATATTGCCACCACCGTGCTCTAAAAGATATAAGTGAAGCACTAGAGCAAAAACTATTCAACTCAAAAGATATAAGTGAAGCACATAGAGTGTTCTAACAATTTCTGGGCCATATTTAACTCTCTCAAATATGTGTGTCCAGCAAGGATGATTTTGACAAACTAACAAGCAAAGACTCAAATTATACAAGACGCTCCAAGCAAAACACATATCATGTTGCGAATAAAAATATAGCTCCAAGTATAGTTACCGATGGATGAAGACGAAAGAGGGGATGCCTTCCCGGGGCATCCCCAAGCTTAGGCTTTTGATTATCTTGAATTTACTTGGGGTTCCATGGGCATCCCCAAGATTAGGCCTTTGCTGCTCCTTGTTCCATAGTCCATCAAAGCAATACTCAAAACTTGAAAACTTCACAACACAAAACTTAGACAAAAATTATCGTGAGCTCCGTTAGTATAAGAAAGCAAACCACTACTAAAAGGTGCAGCAATGAATTCATTCTTTGTTTATATTGGTGTTAAAACTACTGTATTCCAACTTCTCTATGGTTCATATCTTCCAATACTACTCATAGATGCATCGAAATAAGCAAACAACACACGAAAAATAGAATCTATAAAAAACAGAACAGTCTGTAGTAATCTGCAGGTTTCGCCTACTTCTGGAACTCCAAAAAATTCAAACTAAATTTGTAAATTTGCGGAATTTGTCTACTAATCATATTCAAAAATAATCAACTAAATAGCACGCTCCAGTAAAATCTGAAGACCACTTTAGCAAGCGCTAATGATTCTGTTTTTCACAGCAAGATCACATAAACTTCACACAAGTCTTCCCAAAGGTTCTACTTGGCACAAACACTAAAAAAAACATGAAACCACATCTAATCAGAGGCTAGATGCAGTATTTATTCCCTAAAAGCAACAAAAACAAAAAATATAAAATTGGGTTGCCTCCCAACAAGCGCTATCGTTTTACGCCCCTAGCTAGGCACGATACAAGATAAATCTAGGTATTGCCATCTTTGGAAGGCAATCCATAATTGGCTCTCATGATGGATTCATATGGTAATTTGATTTTATTTCTAGGAAAGTGTTCCATGCCTTTCCTTAACGGAAATTGGAATCTAATATTTCCTTCCTTCATATCAATAATTGCACCAATCGTTCTAAGGAAGGGTCTACCAAGAATAATAGGACATGAAGGATTGCAATCTATATAAAGAACAATGGAATCTACGTGCACATAATTCCTATTGGCAACAATAAGAACATCGTTAATTCTTCCCATAGGTTTCTTAATAGTGGAATCCGCAAGATGCAAATTTAAAGATCAAACATCAAGCTCATGAAACCCTTGCAAATCACACAAAGTTTTTTGGATAGTGGAGACACTTGCACCCAAATCACACAAAGCATAGCATTCATGATCTTTTATTTTTATTTTTATAGTAGGTCCCACTCATCATAAAGCTTTCTAGGGATAGAAACTTCCAACTCAAGTTTTTCTTCATAAGATTGCATCAAAGCATCAACTATGTGTTTGGTGAAAGCTTTATTTTGACTATAAGCATGCGGAGAATTTAGCACGGATTGCAACAAGGAAATACAATCAATAAAAGAGCAATTATCATAATTGAATCCCTTGAAATCCAAAGTAGTGGGTTCATCACTATGCAAAGTTTTAATTTCTTCACTCCCACTTTTAGCAATTTTAGCATCAAGATCTAAAAACTCCGAATCATTGGGACACTTTAAAGCGGGATCATCTCCAATCCTATCTTCATCAAAATTTATACTAGAAAACAAGGATCTAATAGGAGACACATCAATAACTTTCAGATCTTCATCTTTATTTTCAAGATAACTAGAAGAACACGCTTTAATATAATCGTCTCTTTTAGCACGCATCCTAGCGGTTCTTTCTTTGCATTCATCAATGGAAATTCTCATGGCTTTGAGATACTCATTGATATCATGCTTAGGTGGGATAGATCTAAGTTTCAAAGAATCAACATCAAGAGTAATTCTATCCACACTTCTAGCCAATTCATCAACCTTAAGCAATTTCACCTCAAGTATAGCATTGAAATTCTTTTGCGAGATCATAAACTCCTTAGCACTAGTTTCAAATTTACAAGGCATATTTCCATAACAGTTGTTGTAGGAATTACCATAATTATTAGAGGAATTACTAGGAAAAGGCCAAGGATTAAAATTACCTCTATAAGCATTGTTACCAAAATTATTCCTACCGACAAAATTCACATCCAAAGATTCATTGTTATTCTCAATCAAAGTGGACAAAGGCATATCATTAGGATCAGAAGAAGCACTCTTAGCAGCAAATAATTTCATGAGTTCATCCATCTTTCCACTCAAAACACTAATTTCTTCAATACCATGCACTTTTTTACTAGTAGATCTTTTGGTGTGCCATTGAGAATAATTAACCATAATATTATCTAGGAGTTTGGTAGCTTCTCCTAAGGTAGTTTCCATGAAAGTGCCTCCCACGGCCGAGTCTAAAAGATTTCTAGAAGCAAAATTAAAGCCAGCATAAAAGTTCTGAATAATCATCCATAGATTCAAACCATGTGTAGGGCAATTACGTATAATCAATTTCATTCTCTCCAAAGCTTGTGCAACATGCTCATGATCTAGTTGCTTAAAATTCATAATATCATTTCTAAGAGAGATGATCTTAGCAGGAGGGAAATACTTAGAGATAAAGGCATCTTTGCACTTACTCCACGAATCAATACTATTTCTAGGCAAAGAGGAAAACCAAGTTTTAGCATGATCTCTAAGTGAAAACGGAAATAACTTCAATTTAACAATATTGTTATCCGTATCCTTTTTCTTTTTCATATCACACAAATCAACAAAGTTGTTTAGATGGGTAGCGGCATCTTCACTAGGAAGGCCGGAGAATTGATCTTTCATGACAAGATTCAACAAAGCAGCATTGATCTCACAAGATTCAGCATCGGTAATAGGAGCAATCGGAGTGCTAATAAAATCATTGTTGTTGGTATTGGAGAAGTCACACAATTTGGTATTGTTCTGAGCCATAGTGACAAGCAAGCAATCCAACACTCATAAGCGAACAAGAAGCAAGCGAACGATAAACACACGGTGGAAGAAGGGCAAATAAAACGGCAAGGGTGAAGTGGGGGAGAGGAAAACGAGAGGCGAATAAATGTAATGTGAAGGATAAGGGTTTGTGATAGGTACTTGGTATATGACTTTTGCGTAAGCCTCCCCGGCAACAGTGCCAGAAATTCTTCTTGCTACTTCTCGAGCTTGCGTTGTATTCCCTCGAATAGGAAAGGGAGATGCAGCACAGTAGCGTAAGTATTTCCCTCAGTTTTTGAGAACCAAGGTATCAATCCAGTAGGAGACCACGCGTGAGTCCCTCGTACCTGCACAAACAAATAAGAACTTTGCAGCCAACGCGATAAGGGGTTGTCAATCCCTTTACGGTCACTTACGAAAGTGAGATCTGATAGAGATGATAATTAATATTTTTGGTATTTTGGTTTATAAGAACAGAAAATAAAAGCGATAAAAGTAAAGTAGATGTAGATTGATATGTTGAGAATAGACCCGGGGGCCATAGTGTTCTCTAGTGGCTTCTCTCATGATAGCGATATTCTACGGTGGGTAAACAAATTACTGTCCAGCAATTGATAGAAAAGCGAATAATTATGAGACTATCTAGGCATGATCATTGTATATAGGCATCAAGTCTGAGACAAGTAGACTGACTCCTGCCTGCATCTACTACTATTACACAACACATCGACCGCTATCCGGCATGCATCTAGTGTATTGAGTTCATAAGAACATAGTAACGCCTTAAGCAAGATGACATGATGTAGAAGGATAAAGTCAAGCAATATGATATAAACCCCATCTTTTTATCCTCGATGGCAACAATACAATACGTGCCTTGCTGCCCCTACAGTCACTGGGAAAGGACACCGCAAGATTGAACCCAAAGCCAAGCACTTCACCCATTGCAAGAACTATAGAAATACTAGGCCAAACCAAACCAATAATTCGAAGAGACTTGCAAGGATATTATGAGCACACATAAAAAGTTCAGAGAAGAACCAAATATCTTTCATAGATAACCTTGATCATAAACTCACAATTCATCGGATCTCGACAAACACACCGCAAAAAGAGATTACATCGAATAGATCTCCTCGAAGACCGAGGAGAACTTTGTATTGAGATCCAGAGAGAGAGAAGAAGCCATCTAGATACTAGCTATGGACCCGAAGGTCTGTGCTAAACTACTCACAAGTCATGGTGAGGGCGATGATGATGATGAAGAAGAACTCTGTGATGGATCCCCTTCCGGTGGAGCTCCGGAACAGGCTCCAAGATGGGATCTCACGAAAACAGAAGGTTACGGCGGTGGAATTAGGGTTTTCTCTCTGTTGTCGAAGGTTTTGGGGTTCGTAGACTTATATAGGAAGAAGGAGGGCACCGGGGGACGCTCGAGGGCCCCACGAGGCAGGGGGCGCGCCCTGGGAAGGGGGGCGCGCCCCCACCCTCGTGGGCAGCCCCTTGATCCCCTGACGTGGTTCTCAAGCTCCATGTGCATGATTTTCTCCAAAAATATCTCTCGCGAAGGTTTCATTCCGTTTGGACTCCGTTTGATATTCTTTTTCTGCAAAACCCTGAAACAGGCAAAAACAACAATCTGGACTGGGCCTTTGGGTTAGTAGGTTAGTCCCAAAAATGATATAAAAGTGAATGATAAGGCCCATTAAACATCCAAGACTTCATAAATAATAGCATGGAACAATCAAAAATTATAGATACGTTGGAGACGTATCAGGGCGTGCCCTGGGCAGGGGGGCGCGCCCCCACCCTCGTGGGCACCTCGTGGCCCCTACTCTGTGGTTCTCAAGTTTCCCGTGCGTGATTTTCTCCAAAAATATCTCTCCCGAAGGTTTCATTCCGTTTGCACTCCGTTTGATATTCCTTTTCTGCAAAACCCTGAAAGGGGCAAAAAACAACAATCTGGACTGGGCCTTTGGGTTAGTAGGTTAGTCCCAAAAATAATATAAAAGTGTATGAAAAAGCCCATTAAACATCCAAAACATCATACATAATAGAGTGGAACAATAAAAATTTATAGATACGTTGGAGACTTATCACTTTCCACTCATCCACTATTCTTTCTTCCTCATTAGCATTCTGTCGAGTCTCTTCCAGTACAAATTCATCATCGCCATCATCGTCCGAATTGCCATCACTATCACTATCGTCATTCCCTTGGCCCTTGTCAACTCCCTCACTTTCACTATCATCTTCCTCGGTACCATCGCTATCAGAATTAAAAGACTCTTCATCACTTGGTAAGCTGTCATGTTCGACTGGTACTTGTTCACGCCTTCTCCTGGTATGTTGCATGCTTGTTTCCGCCTTAGAGGGATCTATTCCCCTTGCCACCCATTCATCATCATCAATCATCCAAATCCCAGTCACAAGCTTTCCAACTGCATGTGAAATTACTGAACACATTTCGTGCACCATACCTGTGAGCTTCTTTTGTCTCTGCGAAACATAAAAGTTGATCGTAGAAAGCATGGTAAGTATCCAAAATGGAACAGGTATAAATGGGAATGAAAGGAAAACACTAGAAAAAAGATGATGGATGACTTACTGTTTTGTCATATGACTCGGGCAATCTGGTGGCAACGAATTTGGTGATGTGGTCAATACTGCCAAACAAGGTATCATCCGCACAACGGGAAAACTTAGTCTTAAGCTGAAAGTTTGTTAACAAGGAAGACAAAAGATGAGTGACAACAATTATTGCACTTGCTTAACAACAGGGAAAAAAGCACTGCTAATTGTATGAATCTGCTTGCATCAACTATCCGCTTTCTTGTTGACTAGCATTAGTAAAATGGAGAGTTAATATTCAGTATGTAGCACAGTTGTAGAGGATGTATGAAAGTTGCTTGTTTTCAGTACATAAATTGCTTCAGTTGAAACAGAAACTTGGTACTGATTAATATATAACTTGCTTAAAGAGTTAAAAAAATACATGACTTGCATAGTTTTCAGTATATTGTACAACAGCTACATTTCTGCACCCAAGTCCTTTGTGCATGAACCTTTTGGCCCTGTTGGAAATATGCCCTAGAGGCAATAATAAATTGGTTATTATTATATTTCCTTGTTCATGATAATTGTTTATTATCCATGCTAGAATTGTATTGATAGGAAACTCAGATACATGTGTGGATACATAGACAAACACCATGTCCCTAGTGAGCCTCTAGTTGACTAGCTCGTTGATCAACAGATGGTCATGGTTTCCTGACCATGGACATTGGATGTCATTGATAACGGGATCACATCATTAGGAGAATGATATGATGGACAAGACCCAATCCTAAGCCTAGCATAGATCGTGTAGTTCGTATGCTAAAGCTTTTCTAAATGTCGAAGTAACTTTTCCTTAGACCATGAGATTGTGCAACTCCCGGATACCGTAGGAATGATTTGGGTGTACCAAACGTCACAACGTAACTGGGGGGCTATAAAGGTGCACTACAGGTATATCCGAAAGTGTCTGTTGGGTTGGCACGAATCGAGACTGAGATTTGAAACTCCGTGTGATGGAGAGGTATCTCTGGGCCCACTCGGTAGGACATCATCATAATGTGCACAATGTGATCAAAGAGTTGATCACGGGATGATGTGTTACGGAACGAGTAAAGAGACTTGCCGGTAACGAGATTGAACAAGGTATCGGGATACCGACGATCGAATCTCGGACAAGTACTGAACCAATAGACAAAGGGAATCGTATACAGGATTGATTGAATCCTTGACATCGTGGTTCATCCGATGAGATCATCATGGAACATGTGGGAGCCAACATGGGTATCCAGATCCCGCTGTTGGTTATTGGCCGGAGAGTTGTCTCGGTCATGTCTACATGGTTCCCGAACCCGTAGGGTCTACGCACTTAAGGTTCGATGACGCTAGGGTTATAGGGAAAGTATGTACGCAGTTACCGAATGTTGTTCGGAGTCCCGGATGAGATCCCGGATGTCACGAGGAGTTCCGAAATGGTCCGGAGGTAAAGATTCATATATGGGAAGTCCTGCTTTGGTCACCGGAAAAGTTTCGGGCGCTATCGGTAGCGTACCGGGACCACCGGGAGGGTCCCGGGGGTCCACCGGGTGGGGCCACCGGCCCCAGAGGGCTGCGTGGGCCAAGTGTGGGAGGGGACCAGCCCCAGGTGGGCTGGTGCGCGCCCCCACAAGGAACCAAGGCGCATCATAGAGGGGAAGGGGGCAAACCCTAGGGCAGATGGGCCCTAGGGCCCAATCTGGTGCGCCCCCTGTCCCTCTCCCCCTCTGGCCGCCACCCTTAGATGGGATCTGGGGTGGGTGCACCCCTAGGGGTGGGAAACCCTAAAGGGGGCGTAGTCCCTCCCTTCCCCCTATATATATGTGAGGTTTGGGGCTGTCCATAACAGGGTTTGACCTCTCTCGCTTGGTGCAGCCCTACCACTCTCCCTCCTCGTCTCTCGCAGTGCTTGGCGAAGCCCTGCTAGAGTCCCGCGCTCCTCCACCACCACCACGCCGTCGTGCTGCTGTTGGATGGAGTCTTCCCCAACCTCTCCCTCTCTCCTTGCTGGATCAAGGCGTGGGAGACGTCATCGGGCTGCACGTGTGTTGAACGCGGAGGCACCGTTGTCCGGCGCTTAGATCGGAATCAACCGTGATCTGAATCGCTACGAGTATGACTCCCTCATCCGCGTTCTTGCAACGCTTCCGCATCGCGATCTACAAGGGTATGTAGATGCACTCCCCTCTCCCTCGTTGCTAGATTACTCCATAGATAAATCTTGGTGATGCGTAGGAAATTTTTTGATTTTCTGCTACGATCCCCAACAGTGGCATCATGAGCTAGGTCTATGCGTAGTTTCTTGCACGAGTAGAACACAAAGTAGTTGTGGGTGTGGATTTGTCAATTTACTTGCCGTTACTAGTCTTATATTGATTCGGCGGCATCGTGGGATGAAGCGGCCCGGACCGACCTTACACGTACTCTTACGTGAGACTGGTTCCACCGACTGACATGCACTAGTTGCATAAGGTGGCTAGCGGGTGTCTATCTCTCCCACTTTAGTCGGATCGGATTCGATGAAAAGGGTCCTTATGAAGGGTAAATAGAAATTGGCATATCACGTTGTGGTTTTGGTGTAGGTAAGAAACGTTCTTGCTAGAAACCTATAGCAGCCACGTAAAAACTTGCAACAACAATTAGAGGACGTCTAACTTGTTCTTGCAGCATGTGCCGTGTGATGTGATATGGCCAAAAGGATGTGATGAATGATATATATGTGATGTATGAGATTGATCATGTTCATGTAATAGGAATCACGACTTGCATGTCGATGAGTATGACAACCGGTAGGAGCCATAGGAGTTGTCTTTATTTTATTGTATGACCTGCGTGTCACTGAATAACGCCATGTAATTACTTTACTTTATTGCAAAACGTTAGCCATAGTAGTAGAAGTAATGTTTGGCGAGACGACTTCATGAAGACACGATGATGGAGATCATGGTGTCATGCCGGTGACGATGATGATCATGGAGCCCCGAAGATGAAGATCAAAGGAGCAAGATGATATTGTCCATATCATGTCACTATTTGATTTCATGTGATGTTTATCATGTTTTACATCTTACTTGCTTAGAACGACGGTAGTGAATAAGATGATCTCTCACTAAAATTTCAAGAATTGTGTTCCCCCTAATTGTGCACCATTGCTAAGGTTTGTTGTTCCGAAGCACCACGTGATGATCGGGTGTGATAGGTTCTAACGTTCGCATACAACGGGTGTAAGCCCGATTTACACACGCGATACACTTAGGGTTGACTTGACGAGCCTAGCATGTACAGACATAGCGTCGGAACACGGAAGACCGAAAGGTCGAACATGAGTCGTATAGAAGATACGATCAACATGAAGATGTTCACCGTTGATGACTAGTCCGTCTCACGTGATGATTGGACACGGCCTAGTCAATTCGGATCATGTATCACTTAGATGACTAGAGAGATGTCTATCTGAGTGGGAGTTCATTAGATGAACTTAATTGTCATGAACAATAGTCTAAGTTGTCTTCACAAATTATGCTGTAGACCAATAACTGCGTTGTAGCTCCATGTTTAATACGATCCTAGAGAAAGACTAATTTGAAAGATATTGTAAGCAATGATGCGGACTGGGTCCGTAGTCCGAGGAGTGCCCTCACTGCTATACAGAAAGCTTACGTCTTTGACGCACCGCTCGATGTGCAAACCCCTACAACATTGTCTGTGGATGTTGTGAACACCTGACAGACACGTCCTGATGACTACTTGATAGTTTAGTGCACCATACTTTACGGCTTAGAATCGGGATTCCAATGACGCTTTGAACGCCGTAGAACATATGAGATGTTCTAAGAGCTGAAATTGGGATTTCAGGCTCATGCCCGTGTTGAGAGGTATGAGACCTCTGACAAGTTCTTTTGCCAAAAAGATGGAGGAGAATAGCTCAATTAGTGAGCATGTGCTCAGAATGTCTGGGTGCTAAAATCACTTGAACCAAGTGGGAGTTAATCTTCCAGATGAGATAGTGGTTGACGGAATTCTCTAGACACTATCACCAAGCTACTAGAACTTCGTGATGAACTATGACATGCAAAGGATGGAGATGACCCCGGAGCTATTACCGGTTCTTAAGACCGCAAAAGTAGAAATCAAGAAGGAGCATCAAGTGTTGATGGTTTAACAAGACCACTTGTTTCAAAAGGGGCAAGGGCAAGAAGGGAAACTTCATGAATGGCAAACCAGTTGTCGCACTAATGAAGGAACCCAAGGTTGAGCCCAAACCTTGAGACTAAGTGCTTCTATTGTAAGGGGAACGTTACATGGTAGCGGAACTACCCCAAATACATGGTTGATAAGAAAGCTGGCAACTTCAACAAAGTATGTTTGATATACGTGTTATTGATGTGTACCTTACTAGTACTCCTTGTAGCACCTGGGTATTGGATACCGGTTCAGTTGCTATTATTAGTGACTTGAAGCAAAAGCTACGGACTGAACGGAGACTAGCTAAGGGCGAGGTGACGATGTGTGTTGGAAGTGTTTCCAAGGTTGATAAGATCACCATCGCACGCTCCCTCTACCTTCGGGATTAGTGTTGAACCTAGATAAATGTTATCAGGTGTCTACGTTGAGCATGAATATGATTAGATCATGTTCATTGCAATACGGTTATTCATTTAAGTTAGAGAATAATGGTTATTCTGTTTACATGAATAATACCTTTATGGTCATGCACCCAATGGTTCATTGAATCTCGATAGTAATACACATGATAATAATATTAACGCCAAAAGATGTAGAGTTAATAATGATAGTACCACTTTCTTGTGGCACTGCCGCTTAGGTCATTTTGGCATAAAATGCATGAAGAAACTCCATGCTGATGGATGTTTGGAGTCACTTGATTTTGAATCGCTTGACATAAGCGAGCCATGCCTCATGGGCAGGATGACTAAGATCCCGTGTTCAGGTACAATGAAACGGGAAAGTGACTTGTTGGAAATCATACATGCTGATGTGTGTGATCCAATGAGAATTAAGGCGTGTGGTGGATATCGTTATTTTCTCATCTTCACTAACGATTTGAGTAGATATGGGTATATTTACTTAATGAAGCAAAAGTCTGAAACGTTTGAAAAGTTCAAGCAATTTCAGAGTGAAGTTAAGAATCATCATAACAAGAAGATCATGTTCCTACGATCTGATCAAGGGGAGATTTTCTAAATTATGAGTTTGGCAATCACTTAAAACATTGTGGAATTGTTTCGCAGTTGAAGCCACCTGGAACACCATAGCGTAATGGTGTGTCCGGATGTCGTAATCGAACCTTATGAGATATGGTACGATCTATGATGTCTCTTACCGATCTACCGCTATTATTTTGAGGCTATGCATTAGAGACAGCTACATTCACTTTAGATAGGGCACCATATAAGTCTGTTGAGACGACACCATATGAACTATGGTTTGGAAAGAAACCAAGGTTGTCGTTTCTTAATGTTTGGGGCTTTGATGCTTATGGCTTCAGCCGGAAAAGCTCGAACCCAAAGCGGACAAATACATCTTCATAGAATACCCAAAGGTAACATTTGGGTATACCTTCTATCTCAGATCCAAGGACAAAAATGTTTGTCACTAAGAATGGGTCCTTTCTCGAGAAGGAGTTTCTCTCGAAGGAATTGAGTGGGAGAAAGATAGAACTTGATGAGGTTGTCAAACCCTCACTTCAACCGGAGAGTAGTGCAACACAGAAAGATGTTTCTGTGGAACCTACGACTGTTGAAGAGGAAACTAATGATAGTGATCATGAAGCTCCGGATCACGTTGCTATCGAACCTCGAAGGTCGACAAGGATATGTACTACTCCTAAGTGGTACGGTGATCCTGTATTGGATGTCATGTTGTTGGACAACAATGAACCTACGAACTATGGAGAAGCGATGGTGGGCCCGTATTCTGACAAATGGTTAGAAGCCGAGAAATCCGAGATAGGATCCATGTATCAAAACAAAGTATGGACTTTGGTGGACTAGCCTGATGATCGGCAAGCCATTGAGATAAATGGATCTTTAAGAAGAAGACGGACGTGGACGGTAATGTCACCGTCTATGAAGCTCGACTTGTGACGAAGAGTTCTTCACAAGTTCAAGGAGTTGACTACGATGAGATTTTTCTCACTCGTAGAGATGCTTAAGTCCGTCGGAATCATGTTAGCATTAGCTGCATTTATGAAATCTGGCAGATGGATGACAAAACAAGTTTCCTTACCAGTTTTCGTAAGGAAAGGTTGTATGTGATACAATCAGAAAGGTTTTGTCAATCCTAAGGATGCTAAAAGGTATGCTAGCTCCAGCGATCCTTCCATGGACTAGAGCAAGCATCTCGGAGTCGGAATATACGCTTTGATGGAGTGATCAAAGTTTGTGGGTATACAAAGTTTGTTAGAAACTTGTATTTACAATAAAGTGAGTGGGAGCACTACAACATTTCTGATAAGTATATGTGAATGACATATTGTTGATCCAAAATGATGTAGAATTTTTGGAAAGCATAAAGGGTTGTTTGAAAGGAGTTTTTTCAAAGGAAGACCTGGATAAAGCTGCTTACATATTGGGCATCAAGATCTATAGAGATAGATCAAGACGCCTAATGATACTTTCAAGAGAACACACCTTTGACATGATTTTGAAGGAGTTCAAAATAGATCAGTCAAAGAAGGAGTTCTTACCTGAGTTGTAAGGTGTGAAGTTGAGTAAGACTCAAAGATTGACCGTGGCTGAAGGAAGAGGAAGGACGAAGGTCATCCCCTATGATTTTGTCATAGGCTCTATACGGTATGCCATGCTGAGTACCGCACCTGATGTGTGTCTTGCCACATGTTTGGCAAGAGGGTACAAAGGTGATCCAGGAGTAGATCACCAGATAGCGGTCAAAATTATCCTTAGAGGAATAGGGAAATATTTCTCGGTTATGGAGGTGATAAAGAGTTCGACGTAAAGAGTTACGTCGATGCAAGCTTAACACCTATCCGGATAACTCTGAGTAGAGATACCGGATACGTATAATGGAGAAACAGTTTGGAATAGCTCCAAGTGGAACGTGGTCGCAGCATCTACGATATGACGTAAAGTTTTGCGAAGTACATAGGGATCTGAATGTTGCAGACCCGTTGACTACAACGTCTCTCACAAGCATAACATGATCAAACCCAGAACTCATTGAGTGTTAATCACATACTGATGTGAACTAGATTATTGACTCTAGTAAACTCTTTGAATGTTAGTCACATGGCGATGTGACCTATGAGTGTTAATCACATGGCAATGTGAACTAGATTATTGACTCTAGTGCAAGTGGGAGACTGTTGGAAATATGCCCTAGAGGCAATAATAATTTGGTTATTATTATATTTCCTTGTTCATGATAATTGTTTATTATCCGTGCTAGAATTGTATTGATAGGAAACTCAGATACATGTGTGGATACATAGACAAACACCATGTCCCTAGTGAGCCTCTAGTTGACTAGCTCGTTGATCAACAGATGGTCACGGTTTCCTGACCATGGACATTGGATGTCATTGATAATGGGATCACATCATTAGGAGAATGATGTGATGGACAAGACCCAATCCTAAGCCTAGCACAAATCGTGTAGTTCGTATGCTAAAGCTTTTCTAAATGTCAAAGTATCTTTTCCTTAGACCATGAGATTGTGCAACTCCCGGATACCGTAGGAATGCTTTGGGTGTACCAAACGTCACAACGTAACTGGGTGGCTATAAAGGTGCACTACAGGTATATCCGAAAGTGTCTGTTGGGTTGGCACGAATCGAGACTGGGATTTGTCACTCCGTGTGACGGAGAGGTATCTCTGGGCCCACTCGGTAGGACATCATCATAATGTGCACAATGTGATCAAAGAGTTGATCATGGGATGATGTGTTACGGAACGAGTAAAGAGACTTGCCGGTAACGAGATTGAACAAGGTATCGGGATACCGACGATCGAATCTCGGGCAAGTACTGAACCGATAGACAAAGGGAATCGTATACGGGATTGATTGAATCCTTGACATCGTGGTTCATCCGATGAGATCATCGTGGAACATGTGGGAGCCAACATGGGTATCCAGATCCCGCTGTTGGTTATTGGCCGGAGAGTTGTCTCGGTCATGTCTACATGGTTCCCGAACCCGTAGGGTCTACACACTTAAGGTTCGATGACGCTAGGGTTATAGGGAAAGTATGTACACGGTTACCGAATGTTGTTCGGAGTCTCGGATGAGATCCCGGATGTCACGAGGAGTTCTGGAATGGTCCGGAGGTAAAGATTCATATATGGGAAGTCCCGTTTTGGTCACCGGAAAAGTTTCGGGCGCTATCGGTAGCGTACCGGGATCACCGGGAGGGTCCCGGGGGTCCACCGGGTGGGGCCACCGGCCCCAGAGGGCTGCGTGGGCCAAGTGTGGGAGGGGCCCAGCCCCAGGTGGGCTGGTGCGCCCCCCCCCCCCACAAGGGCCCAAGGCGCATCATAGAGGGGAAGGGGGCAAACCCTAGGGCAGATGGGCCCTAGGGCCCAATCTGGTGCGCCCCCTCTCCCTCTTCCCCTCTGGCCGCCACCCTTAGATGGGATCTGGGGTGGCCGCACCCCTAGGGGTGGGAAATCCTAAAGGGGGCGCCGCCCCTCCCTTCCCCCTATATATATGTGAGGTTTGGGGCTGCCCATAACAGGGTTTGACCTCTCTCGCTTGGTGCAGCCCTATCTTTCTCCCTCCTCGTCTCTCGTAGTGCTTGGCGAAGCCCTGCTGGAGTCCCGCGCTCCTCCACCACCACCACGCCGTTGTGCTGCTGTTGGATGGAGTCTTCCCCAACCTCTCCCTCTCTCCTTGCTGGATCAAGGCGTGGGAGACGTCATTGGGCTGCACGTGTGTTGAACGCGGAGGCGCCGTTGTTCGGCGCTTAGATCGGAATCAACCGCGATCTGAATCGCTACGAGTACGACTCCTTCATCCGCGTTCTTGCAACGCTTCCGCATCGCGATCTACAAGGGTATGTAGATGCACTCCCCTCTCCCTCGTTGCTAGATTACTCCATAGATAAATCTTGGTGATGCGTAGGAAAAATTTTGATTTTCTGCTACGATCCCCAATAGGCCCACATAAAATAGGCTCCCAAAAGACTGTAAAGTACTGAAAACAAATGGGCGGGGAAATTGCCCAAAAAATTATATCAACTTGCTTGATATTTCAGATTGAATTGCCTCTTCTAGAACAGTAGATTTGCCTAGATAAAACATATATATATCTACAAACTAAATGGTCATGTTTGCCTGCATCAGCAATACCATTCATTGTTTTTAGAGTTAAGAGTTAGTATGCGGAAAAGAAGTGAGGTTACCCGCAAAATGCCATATTCTCCCGGGCCCTTCCTGTCCTTCTTGATAACTTTAGCAATTAGATCTGAATTCCAAACTGAAACCCTTGGTATCAAGTTGGGGATGGGCTCATCAACATCCAAAGAGTCTAGATACAATAGTTGTATGAGGAAAAAAAGAACACAATTATAAGATACCGAATGATTGCAAAAAATAAAAAAGAAGAAGATTGGATGCTAGCAAACAAACAACTTGGAGCACTTACAACGAGGTGGAAAACACAACAACAAATAGCCTTCTTGTTGCTACGACGCGATGTGAATGCTAGCGTTAATTGATCAACAACAAACTGGCATATATTGGTGTCCATTATTCCATTAACATCCATCACCGCCGGGAAGCTTTTGGGTGAAATAGTTAAACTAGTTGAGGGCGCAAGGAAGCAAGAAAAAACAAGAGCTAGCCATGCGCCGAGGAAGTCATCATCGTGAGCTCCATTCATATCCTTAATCATCTTGCACCATGATGTGAGAGATGGTGAATTCTTGGAGGTGATATTATAAATGTTGTACATTGCCTTTGTGATTTCAGGCCGGTTCTCAAAGCACACCTTCCTCCCCTTATTTGGCAAACCCCATATCCTACGGACACTTGCAGCATCTACATGAATCTTCCCCCTTTCTGGAATGACAATCTGTGACATCTCAGGATCATAATGCTTCATTATCCATTGACTAAGATCTCCAGGCATGTTGTTCGCTGCAAGGTCTAGAAGGCCACCAAATTCTTTTGCAATTATGACACCTTTTTGCAGGTGCACCAAGTCCTTGTTCATATTGAAGAGCCTTGCGGGGGATGCCCTGTTCCTGCGACCCTATTGCAAGTCCAGATTGAAAAAAATAGAAATTAATAATAATGTTCATTACTGGTTAGGCAACTTAGACAACATTGTTGGGCAACTGTTTTGAAAAACTGAGGCAACTATGCAAATACCTCAGTTCCTCTAGTCTTTTGTCGTTTTGGATTTGGAGGTTGGTCGACACCTGCACCTTGCTCATTTGCATTTTCACCATCTCCAGCAAGGGTCTCATTACTAATAATATCATTAGGACGCTTCCCTCAAAAAATAGTGCCTTAGTCCTCTAACACTTGTACCCAATTATTGGTGCAGTACTCCATGGCTGAAGAGGAAAAACACATATGTCAAAAAATAAATAAAAATGTACAACAAGAACATACAACTTCCAGAAATTTTGACACATGTGTTTGATGATCTTTATTGGCATGAGATGCATGGTCATCATGACTTAATACATGAGGTTCATCCTGATTTGCCTTTTTGCTACTGCCAGCCATCTGAATTTCACTCTGATACACCATTAAACACAACTTAAGTAGCAGATCAATGTACACAAAAAAGGGCAACTAAAAAAAACACACCAGGCACCTAAAAACGTATCGTGAAATTACAAAATGGACTAGGAAATACATGACGACATAAGCATGCAAGTGGAACACAAAACTAAAGCAACCTCAAAAACTACAGTACCAAAAATCAACGCCTGATCTACAGCCATCATTAGCATCATAATCCAACTGCCCCTCTTTCCCATATACAGACCTCGAAAAAACCTACAGAATCAAACCTTGCCTTGTTCAACAACAATATACATTTTGCATTGTTAAAAAAACACTAGGCAACACATGAGGGCATGTCAGGCAACTGACTCACAAAACTTGAGCAAGCCTGACAACCGAATCACAAAACTTAGGCAAAAGACAGATCTGACACAAATGGGGAGCATGGTAACGACATCACTTGTGAGCATCGTAACCCCAGCACCAAACCTCATACACACACTTTCGAAAAAGGAGCCTACAACATCACACATTGCCATGTTCAAACACAAAATTACATTTCCTGAAATGTATGAAAAGGGAACTAGGCAACACATGAGCATATATTGGGCAAGCCAAATCATAAACTATAGTAGATTCAGCAAATATACAACCAATGCAGGATAATATCCCCCCCCCCATCTCCCTCCACACACCACGACACCACCCTTTGAATCCTATCTCACCAGTACTCAAACAAGTGCTTAATCTCTAAAAGGAAAACAGTACTACAAAGGACAACAGTACTCATCGATTTGGGAATCGATTTTCGCCCAAAACTTGGTGGATCTAACAAACCTACAAGGAATGGGATCGATGAACTAGGCAACACATGATCATATATTGGGAAAGTCAAATCAGAAACTATAGTAGATTCAGCGGATATACAACCAATGCAGGATAACACCCCCCTCCATCTCCCTCCACACACCACGACACCACCCTTTGAATCCTATCTCACCAGTACTCAAACAAGTGCTTAATCTCTACAAAGAAAACAATACTACAAAGGACAACAGTACTCATCGATTTGGGAATCGATTTTCGCCCAAAACTCGCTGGATCTGACAAACCTACAAGGAATGTGATCGATGAACTAGGCAACACATGAGCATATATTGGGCAAGTCAAATCAGAAACTATAATAGATTCAGCAGATATACAACCAATGCAGGATAACATCCCCCTCCATCTCCCTCCACACACCATGATAATGGGCCTCGAACCCCTCGTTGGTTACCCCAAGTGGAAGGTGTAAGATGCAGTATTGTAGAAGTGTTTTCCCTTAGCAAAGATGCCAAAGATCGAATCCCCAGAGACTCCTAGGTTCAACAAGTAGGTCTCAATTGCTACGGCGCCAGATTAGTAGCAATCAACGTGGACCTGCACACAGATACAAATAACTTTGCTCCCAACGAGTACAGAGAGGTTGTCAATCCCTCCGGCCTTGTAGTTCACAAAGGGTTAAAAGCAGTGATAGTAGTGATAGATAGTGTTTTGCAATAGTAAATAATAACGAAAAGTAAATAGCGATGTGATCAATGATGGTAATATGGACCGGAGTCTCATGATGTTCACTAGTGATGTCTCTCTCCCAAAAGACGATAAAACAGCTATGTGAGGTAAACAAATTACAGCTGGGCAATTGACAGGACCACGAACGCAAACCAATGCTGACTACATTGCAAGAAAGGTTGAGGTTCAAAGCATGGGCGGTACGCCAAAGTAAGTAGACCGAAATCCATCAATATCTACTACTAATTATCCACCTTGAGATATCTATCCAGAACATCTCGCTGGTATTAAGTTGCGAGTCCCACCCATAGTGTAAACTCAATGCAACAGACAACTGCATTAAAAGAACTTTGCGTAAAGTAAACAATCCTTGCACCCGCGGGCACAAGCACCGTTGTTTTCCCCCTTGTGGCAACAACACATCCCCTAGACTCATGTTTCTGTCACTCAAGCTAGTCATCGAGGGGCATGAACCCACAATCGAGCATAACATTCCCTCTTGGAGTCACTACCTATTACTCGGCCAAAGCAATAAATAACAACGGAGAACATGCAAGAATTACTTATGAACTAAAATATAAAAGAGGTGAATCAAATATATTACTCAAGATCAATCTGAACATAATCTCATAATCCATCGAATCCCAGCAAACTCAACATAGCAACAGCATAAGGATTACATAGGTGCCTCGATCATGTAGGGCAGCTCACGAGGACTAATTAGTGAAGCACAAGAACGGGAGGAGAACATCACATAGCTACTGGTCATGGACTCATGGTCCAAGGGAGACTACTCATGAGTCATCCGGGAGGCGTCCATGGTGGTGGAGAAGCTCCCGGTGGTGATCCTCCCCTCCGGCAGGGTGCCGGGAAGAGTTCTCCTGGTGCTCCCGATCTTGGAAGCGGCGGCGGCGGCGGAACAGAGATGGGATCGCGAAAAGAGTTCCTGTTCTGAGGGTTTCGGAGGGTCCTTTAAATATATGCCAAAGTAGGGCATCGGGGGAGCCTCGGGGGGCCCAGGCGCCCCCCCGGCGTGACCCAGGGGGGGGGGGGGGGCGCCTGGAGCCCCTGTGCCCCCCCCCAGGCTGCCCTTCGGACGCAGTGTTGTTTCCGGAACGCTGATTTTTTATATAATTTTTCTGGATTTTTCTGGGCAGTTCTCGAAACGTGAAAACCTGAAATACAAAAACAGCCGAAAACAGAAACTGGCACTGGGGTGCACTGGATTAGTAAGTTAGTCCAAATATGATCAAAAGTGTATGGAAGTGTATGAATATCATAGCAATATCACCCAAAAGTGGCATGGAGCAAGCAGAAATTATAGATACGTTTTGGACGTATCAGCAAGCAAGCAAGATAACTATTTTTGTGATTTTTGATAAAAAGGTACTAAAGCAAAAACTGAAAGGTAAACTAACAAGACTAAAAAGCAAAGGTAAAAGATAGCGTGCAACTCCCCTATCCTGAAGAGTGGAGTCCCCGGCAACGGCGCCAGAAAAACTCCTTGATGGGCCTCTAACCCCTCGTTGGTTACCCCAAGTGGAAGGTGTGAGATGCAGTGTTGTGGAAGTTTTTCCCTTAGCAAAGATGCCAAGGATCGAATCCCCAGAGACTCCTAGGTTCAACAAGTAGGTGTCAACTGCTAACGACGCCAGATATTAGCAATTAACGTGGACCTGCACACAGATACAAATAACTTTGCTCCCAACGAGTACAGAGAGGTTGTCAATCCCTCCGGCCTTGAAGTTTACAAAGGATTAAAAGCAGATGATAGTAGTGATAGATAATGTTTGCAATAGTAAATAAAAGCGAAAAGTAAATAGTGGATGTGATCAATGATGGTAATATGGACCGAAGTCTCATGATGTTCACTAGTGATGTCTCTCTCCCAAAAGACGATAAAACAGCTATGTGAGGTAAACGAATTACAGCTGGGCAATTGACAGGACCACGAACGCAAACCAATGCTGACTACATTGCAAGAAAGGTTGAGGTTCAAAGCATGGGCGGTACGCCAAAGTAAGTAGACCGAAATCCATCAATATCTACTACTAATCATCCACCTTGAGATATCTATCCAGAACATCTCGCTGGTATTAAGTTGCGAGCCCCACCCATAGTGTAAACTCAAAGCAACAGACAACTGCATTAAAAGAACTTTGCGTAAAGTAAACAATCCTTGCACCCGCGGGCACAAGCACCGTTGTTTTCCCCCTTGTGGCAACAGCACATCCCCTAGACTCATGTTTATGTCACTCAAGCTAGTCATCGAGGGGCATGAACCCACAATCGAGCATAACGTTCCCTCTTGGAGTCACTACCTACTACTCGGCCAAAGCAGTAAATAACAACGGAGAACATGCAAGAATTACTTATGAACAAAAATATAAAAGAGGTGAATCAAATATATTACTCAAGATCAATCTGAACATAATCTCATAATCCATCGGATCCCAGCAAACTCAACATAGCAACAGCATAAGGATTACATAGGTGCCTCGATCATGTAGGGCAGCTCACGAGGACTAATTAGTGAAGTACAAGAACGGGAGGAGAACATCACATAGCTACTGGTCATGGACTCATGGTCCAAGGGAGACTACTCACGAGTCATCCGGGAGGCGTCCATGGTGGTGGAGAAGCTCCCGGTGGTGATCCTCCCCTCCGGCAGGGTGCCGGGAAGAGTTCTCCTGGTGCTCCCGATCTTGGAAGCGGCAGCGGCGGCGGAACAGAGATGGGATCGTGAAAAGAGTTCCTCCTCTGAGGGTTTCGGAGGGTCCTTTAAATATATGCCAAAGTAGGGCACCGGGGGAGTCTCGGGGGGCCCAGGCGCCCCCCCCCCCCCCGGCGCGGCCCAGGGGGGGGGCGTGCCGCCAGGGCGCCTGGAGCCCTGGTGGCCCCCCCAGGCCGCCCTTCGGACGCAGTGTTGTTTCCGGAACGCTGATTTTTTATATAATTTTTTTGGATTTTTCTGGGCAGTTCTCGAAACGTGAAAACCTGAAATACAAAAACAGCCGAAAACAGAAACTGGCACTGGGGTGCACTGGATTAGTAAGTTAGTCCAAATATGATCAAAAGTGTATGGAAGTGCATGAATATCATAGCAATATCACCCAAAAGTGGCATGGAGCAAGCAGAAATTATAGATACGTTTTGGACGTATCAACATCCCCAAGCTTAATTCCTGCTCGTCCTCGAGTAGGTAAATGATAACAAGAATAATTTCTGTGGTGACATGCTATTAACCATATAGGACTTTTTCATAGTCATATGACAAAAGCTTACTGAGACAATGATTCTATAGTAATTAAGTTGCCTCATGAGAAAATCACAAATGACTGAAAGTTTTACAATATGAAACTGAAACATCAAAAAGATTTGCAATGAACATGATGTGCAAATATGATAAAGTGATATCTAGCTTGCCCCCTTTAGTGATGCAAAACATAAATGCAAGGGCACCTTCAAGGTTTAAGTGATGACTAGATACAATGATTTCAAAATAAACGATATCACAATCATGCAAAAGACAATGCTACTTCGGGACAATGCACATTACACTCACAATGACAATCATGCTCTCAGTAGTTGGTGCTTCAACATAAAAGTAAAAGAAAGGTTAAGTGCTAGAGCTTTTTATTTTGAAAACATGGAAGCAATTGTGTCAACGGTAGTAGTACTTCATATGCGTCATGCATAAAACATCCTATAAGTTGCAAGCCTCATGCATCGAATACCAATAGTGCTTGCTCCTTGTCCTAATTAGCTCGGATCCCCATGGGTCATCATTGCATTGCATATGTTTCGACCAAGTGTCACAAAAGGGTACCTCTATGCCACCTATACAAAGGTCCAAGGAGATAAATCGCATTTATTTCTCGTTTTTGATAGATCTCAACTTGAGGACATCCATACCGGGACAACATAGAAAATAGATGATGGACTCCTCTTTGATGCATAAGCATATTCTCATGAGAGATTGAGGATTAAGGTCCAAGCTAAAACTTCCACCATGATACATGGCTTTGGTTGGCGGCCCACTGTTCTTCTCTAACAATATGGATAGTCATTCAACCCACGGTAAATCACTCTTACTTCAGACAAGACGAACATGCATAGCAACTCACATGATATTCAACAAAAGTGCGACAGTTGATGGCGTCCCCAGAAACATGGTTACCACTCAGCAAGCAACTTATAAGAAATAAGATACATAAGCAACATATTCTTTACCACAATAGTTTTTAGGCTACTTTCCCATGAGCTATGTATTGCATGGTTAGTTTGCTTAGTACAGGTGGAGGTTAGCAAAAGACTGGGAGCGACCAACTAAGAGAGCAATGACGGTCATAATCATGCAGAGCGACAAAGCAATATTGAATCAGGCATGGTAGTTATATCGCTACTTAGAAATAAAAGATCATCAAGGCTTGACAGACTTTCTTTACAGTCTTAAATATGCGTGAGCATACGCCAAGTCAATAAAAATAAACTCTCGAAGGAAAATATTACTAAACCATACCACATCATAGGCAAACAAATCAAGTTGGTACTCCAATAACACATTGGGAACCCCCCAGCTATTTGAGATTAACCATAAGAAAACCTGAACTACTAAGCACCATCATGCAAGTAGCATCTTTATCATAGACACATTAACCAATGCAATGGAAGCAAACTCTCTTAATAAGGTGAGCATGGTAATTAAAGAGAGTTCAAGCAACCAACTAAACAAAAGCTCTTTGAAGAGATGAGCATGAATACTAAGAGCAGAGTATGATAGTAGCTATTAAAAGATAAAGAACACACACAACATAGATAGACATGAAAATTCTATGTTATGTTCTAGGTAGAAGTGGAGCGTGTTTCTCTCCCACATAAAGGAATGCTGGGTTCCGACTCGTTATGAAAACTAAAAAGAAAACTAAAAAGAAAACTAAAAGCAAGACGCTCCAAGCATAGCACATAACACATGAAGTGATAAAAATATAGCGAAACGAAAGACGAACTGATAATGTTGATGGAGAAGGGGATGCACGGGGGCATCCCCAAGCTTAGACGCTTGAGTCTCCTTGAATATTTCTTGGGGGTGCACGGGGGCATCCCCAAGCTTGAGCGCTTGACACTCCTGAATCTTTTTATCATCTTCCCTCGCACACTTGAAAACTCCCTTCATACATAACTCATCGTAATCTGATTAGCGAGGTTAGTACCCTTAATAAAATAATTATACCTTGCTGGAAATAAGGATATTCTTGAAGTTCTACTGTTTCTCAAGATTGCCAAAAGGTTTTTGCAAAGAAAAAGCAAGTTCTTGATTTGCAAAGTGAGGGAAAGGCAAAACAGGACAGAATCTGTGAAAAACAGAACAGCAGGCAGTAATTGATCTGTTCGGGATACTTCTGCAACTCAAATCAAAAAACTCAGAACAGAAGCACGAAAGACAATTATATAGAGAACGCTGTAGAAAAAATGCAGACCAAAAAGATGATCTGGTGATTTTATACAAATTTTTCTATCCAAGGACAGAATCTGTTTCCTGGACAGCACCTCACAACTTTTGAACTTTCTAGCAATCAGAGGCTATACTTGGCACAAATATGAGAAGCAAAGATACAATGATGATGCTACAGCAGTAAACAACATCAAGACACAACAAAAGCAAAAAAAATTATTCATGTGGGCTGCCTCCCAAAAGCGCTTTCTTTTATGCCTTTAAGCTAGGCATAATGCATAGATCAAGTTGTATCAATTGAACCATCATCAAGATCATCAAAAAGCTCTTCAATAATACAACTAGTCTTAAGAGGACTCTCAAATAAAGGCCTCGTAGAGATACTTCTAGGTAGAAGACCAGAAGGATAAAAATCAAGGGAAGATTCATTTATAAATTCATCACATAAAGGTGTTTCTTCTAAAGTTTTTACAGTTTCAACCCCTTTAACAATAGATGGATTACTTTTAGAACGGGGAGCCTTTGGAACGTGAACGAACTTAGGCTCCCGCTTTGCCGGAGTTTCTACCTTTTTGGTTTTGATCGAGGAGAAAGTAGTTCCTAGAGTATGAAATATTTCCTCAATCTTATCTACCCTAAAAGAGTCCAAGTCATGGAATTTGACGGTCTCCAAAATTTTGAAAATTTAATGCATGGAGCTATCAAGTCTATTCAAATTCCCTTGGATCTTACGATCCAACTCATTCATCTTATTAATGCTTGGCATCTCTAGCTCTATCCTTTCAAGTTTTTTCATAATGTGAGCTAGGGTGATATCCTCTTGAATGCTAACAACAGGGGGACTCCCAACAAGATTTTCAATAATACTAAGAGACTCCCAAACTAGGGCCTCCAGGAAATTCCCATTGATAGCAGTATCTAGAATAAACCTATTCCAAGAAGTAATTCCAACATAAAAATTTCTAAGTAAGATAGTAGTAGGTTGCTTCTTGGTGGCTCTTTTTTGTGAATCATTAATTCTATACCAAGCATCTTTCAAACTTTCCCCACCTCTTTGTTTAAAGGTGAGAACTTCTGCCTCGTCAAAGACAAAAGGACCCGACATAATGATAACTTAAGGAACAAGATAACTATTTTTGTGATTTTCGATAAAAAAGGTACTAAAGAAAAAATGAAAGGTAAACTAACAAGACTAAAAAGCAAAGGTAAAAGATAGCATGCAACTCCCCTATCCTGAAGAGTGGAGTCCCCGGCAACGGCGCCAGAAAATACTCCTTGATGGGCCTCGAAACCCTTGTTGGTTACCCCAAGTGGAAGGTGTAAGATGCAGTATTGTAGAAGTGTTTTCCCTTAGCAAAGATGCCAAGGATCGAATCCCCAGAGACTCCTAGGTTCAACAAGTAGGTGTCAATTGCTACGGCGCCAGATTAGTAGCAATCAACATGGACCTGCACACATATACAAATAACTTTGCTCCCAACGAGTACATAGAGGTTGTCAATCCCTCCGGCCTTGTAGTTCACAAAGGGTTAAAAGCAGTGATAGTAGTGATAGATAGTGTTTTGCAATAGTAAATAATAACGAAAAGTAAATAGCGATGTGATCAATGATGGTAATATGGACCGGAGTCTCATGATGTTCACTAGTGATGTCTCTCTCCCAAAAGACGATAAAACAGATATGTGAGGTAAACAAATTACAGCTGGGCAATTGACAGGACCACGAACGCAAACCAATGCTGACTACATTGCAAGAAAGGTTGAGGTTCAAAGCATGGGCGGTACGCCAAAGTAAGTAGACCGAAATCCATCAATATCTACTACTAATTATCCACCTTGAGATATCTATCCAGAACATCTCGCTGGTATTAAGTTGCGAGTCCCACCCATAGTGTAAACTCAATGCAACAGACAACTGCATTAAAAGAACTTTGCGTAAAGTAAACAATCCTTGCACCCGCGGGCACAAGCACCGTTGTTTTCCCCCTTGTGGCAACAGCACATCCCCTAGACTCATGTTTCTGTCACTCAAGCTAGTCATCGAGGGGCATGAACCCACAATCGAGCATAACGTTCCCTCTTGGAGTCACTACCTACTACTCGGCCAAAGCAATAAATAACAATGGAGAACATGCAAGAATTACTTATGAACAAAAATATAAAAGAGGTGAATCAAATATATTACTCAAGATCAATCTGAACATAATCTCATAATCCATCGGATCCCAGCAAACTCAACATAGCAACAGCATAAGGATTACATAGGTGCCTCGATCATGTAGGGCAGCTCATGAGGACTAATTAGTGAAGCACAAGAACGGGAGGAGAACATCACATAGCTACTGGTCATGGACTCATGGTCCAAGGGAGACTACTCACGAGTCATCCGGGAGGCGTCCATGGTGGTGGAGAAGCTCCCGGTGGTGATCCTCCCCTCCGGCAGGGTGCCGGGAAGAGTTCTCCTGGTGCTCCCGATCTTGGAAGCGGCGGTAGCGGCGGAACAGAGATGGGATCGCGAAAAGAGTTCCTCCTCTGAGGGTTTCGGAGGGTCCTTTAAATATATGCCAAAGTAGGGCACCGGGGGAGTCTCGGGGGGCCCAGGCGCCCCCCCGGCGCGGCCCAGGGGGGCGCGCCGCCAGGGCGCCTAGAGCCCTGGTGCCCCCCCCCCCCCAGGCTGCCCTTCGGACGCAGTGTTGTTTCCGGAACGCTGATTTTTTATATAATTTTTCTGGATTTTTCTGGGCAGTTCTCGAAACGTGAAAACCTGAAATACAAAAACAGCCGAAAACAGAAACTGGCACTGGGGTGCACTGGATTAGTAAGTTAGTCCAAATATGATCAAAAGTGTATGGAAGTGCATGAATATCATAGCAATATCACCCAAAAGTGGCATGGAGCAAGCAGAAATTATAGATACGTTTTGGACGTATCACATGACACCACCCTTTGAATCCTATCTCACCAGTACTCAAACAAGTGCTTAATCCCTACAAGGAAAATAGTTCTACAAAGGACAAGAGTACTCATTGATTTGGGAATCGATTTTCGTCCAAAACTCGGTGGATCTGACAAACCTACAAGGAATGGGATCGATGAACTCACCTGGGAGGTTTGCTCGCGGCGATTCTGCCCTCCGCGCCAACAGCACGGCGACGGCACGCGTCGCTCCTCCTCGGCTGCGGCTCCGATGCTGCAGCGCCTTCCGCCCCTGACTTGTATGGCTCCGGTCGCCGCACCAACGCACCCCTGGTCGCCGCACCGATGCGCCCCTGGTCGCCGCACCGACGCTGGCTACCTCCCCCTCGCCGTGAATCGCTCCACCCCCGGCGGCCCGAGCGGTGGCGGATACGTCGACGCCCACGGGATTCAACCTCGACTGATTTGGGGGCGGGAGATTGCGGGATTTGGTGGGGAATGAGAGAAACGGTCGAGGAGAGACCTGCAGTTTCAAAAGGAACGAGAGAAGTGGGAGGGGAGGTGGACGCGGGAGGAGCGGGAGTGGTGGGACCCAGAACCGCCGCTCCCACCCAACGGGCAACGGGCCGACCAGGTGGCACCGCGCGAGCAACGAAACAGACAGCGAGACACCTGGTGGACGCGATTAATATCCGATGGCGCGGAGACGTGTGTGCTCAAGAACGCTAACGAGCACAGCTGCACTCTTTAGGATTTAGGTATAATGTTTATGTGACAAAAACAAAATGAAAATTAGGCAGGGCCCAACCTGGTTCAAACCAATGACCTATTGATCTGCAATCAATTGCATTACCACTGAGCTATGGACCCAATTTGATTAAACAAATCAATTACAGCAATATTAGCTGACCTTCTGCGTGTGCGTGTGAGTGTGAGTGGATGGGTGCGTGCAGTGTGTTTTTTCTATATTAAATAAGAAAGAGAGTTTGCTCGGTTAATTTGTGGGAAATAGTTACATCATGCCCACAAGATAGGGCGTTCCAGCTGACCTGGCTACCCACACACACCGCTGAAAAGAGAAACATTGTCGAGGATGCCTTCAAGGTGTCAATTTGTCACCTCTCTCTGAGCAGGCCACTCCGACTTCATCGTAGACGATCAACCAAGAGCTCAAAAAAAAGTCTAGCACAGTCACAGTACCAGCGCCAACCTCGGTAATCTTTGGAGGTCGTTCCAAACTGAGCCCGCAAACCTCCAAATTTGAAGGTTAGTAGTGCTGATATGGAGGAAGCTCCAAAACCAACCGGCCACAAGGAAGGGAATGTCAGACCGTTTTTCCCTCCCTTTAGTGCCCGTACCAATGTTGTGGTTGTATTTTTCACCCGTAAATACGCCCTTTAACGACTGCTCTCTACTTACCGTCTCCCCAACTACCCATTAATGGTGCCCGTTCCCGTCACCAGCCTGCTATACAATGCCTCTCCCTCCGCTGCTCCACTCTCCTCAATGGCTCATCGCAAGCCTATTTCCACCGACATCAAGCAAGGGCAGCAAGAGCAGGTGTACGACTAGGCTGCTCAATGGGCCGACTTCGACCGTGCCTTGGTGTGAGGCTTTTGGGAAGATGGATGCTGAGAGGAGAGGGACCACTGGCTTTGGGGCCACATGCCTGCTCGCACCATCGGGAATGACGAATGGACGGAAGGGGATGAGGCCGCAATGCCATGTTTCCGCTCCATCATAGCCCGCAATATCGTGCAAGTCCGATGTGGTACGAGGCCGCTTGGCTCGTTTTTGTGAGATTGAGGCGACTAGTTGTAGTTTTAATTAAAGTTTTATAATGTTCTATATGTACTAAGTAGTAGTGTGACCAATTTTCCGCCCTAGCCCGCAATATCGTGCAAGTCCGATGTGGGACGAGGCCGCTTGGCTCGTTTTTGTGAGATTGAGGCGGCTAGTTGTAGTTTTAATTAAAGTTTTATAATGTTCTATATGTACTAAGTAGTAGTGTGATCAATTTTCCGCCCCTAGCTATGAAATAAACTGCTCGGGCGGGGTAAATCGTCCATGAATGAAGTTGATTGTGCTAAATTGATGCGAGCTTTGTGTGGGTGTGTGGGGAGTTGGAGTGGGATGAAAATGTTATAGCCAGTGACATACGAGTCTCACACGTAGTTTTTTATTCTTCCCGTTTTAAGTTTACCCGTTGTTTCGGCAACTTTGAAAAATATTATGAAAAATCCCCAAAAAATAGAATACAACATGAGGGCCCAACCGGGTTCGAACCGGTGACCTATTGGTCTGCAGTCAATTGCTCTACCACTGAGCTATGGACCCATTTGACGATAAATTTCATAGCTAACACTACTCATCAGAGATAAACAACGGATAACCTTTTACACATAAGCTTACTTAACTACGGCCAACGTGCCATGTATGTTCGAAATCACGTGCTCCAAGTCCAACCCAACAAGAACCCGACATGAAATGACCGTACATGAGAGAAGACCAGACGCCGGCGGGATGCATGTATGACACTCAAACTGTCTGTCAATATATACGTACGTGCTGACCCTCTCGTTTTCTCAAAGTGAATCAAAGACGGAAGAGTCTCGTGTCGGTCGATCGATCATCGTATATGAATCAGAAGAAGGCGATATGCATGCATGAAACAATACACCACCTTCTTCTTCCTTATACGCTCAATCACAAGCTACCACCGCGTACGTACGTACGTACGTCCACTGCCGCCACTAGCTTACACCACGCACTACTGCATGGAATGAAGCGAGCGGCAGCCTCTGCGGCTACTACTTGGCGGCGGCGGCGCTGCCGTTGGAGGAAGAAGGCGGAGGAAGCAGGAAGTCGAGGAGGATCTTGTTGAAGAGCTTGGAGTCCTCCTGCTGCGGCAGGTGGCCCGTGTTGGGGATGATCCTCACCGTCGCCTTCTCCCCGAGCTTCTCCTTCACCTTGTGCGCCTTGGCCACCGGGAAGATCTGGTCGAACTCGCCCCACACGATCAGCACTTCCTGGGGGAGAGGAGTGATCTGGAAGCCGTGCCCGGAGGCGATCCCCTTGATCAGCTCGATCTTCCCCTCTCTCTGGACAGCGAAACACTTCTGCACAATAAAAGTGTAAGTACTTTATTTAGTTATATAATCAATTAGTTGCAATCTAGTGCTTCTAACTTTTTTTTTAAAACTATTGCTATATGCATGCTTTGCTGTGTCACACACACATTCTCCACCAACTGATCGGCCGGTGACAGATGTGATTCGCCACCAAATCGTTGGTGCGCTAGCTTGGGCGATCCATCATTTTCGTAGCTTTAATCATGCACACTACTCCGACCTTTTCAATCGACGTCGCAACCACGTATGCATGGCCTCAGTGTGACGTGGGACGGTGGGAGCACGTACGTACCCGGAGGAGGTCGCGGGCGAGGCACTCGGGGAGGTACTTGGGCGGGTCGTGGGCGCAGACGGCCATCAGCCGCCGCAGCGCCTTGGTGTCCGCCGGCACCATCAGCTCCGTCACGTCCGCCACGCCGCCCTTGGCCGCCAGCGCCCGGTCGTCCTCGGGCCCCTTGGCAAGGTCCGAGCTGCACACCGCCACTTTCCCCACCGTCCACGCTCCCCCTCCCTGCTGCAGCGCCCGCGCCAGGTGGTACGCCACCAGCCCGCCGTAGCTGGTGCCCACCACGTGCACGACGCGCCCCTCCTCGCCGACGCCGCCGAGGTGGTCGCTGGCGAGGAGCTTGGCGATGACGGCGGCCTGGAACGCGTCGGAGCGGCCCGGGGCCCGCGTGGTGGACGCGCCGAAGAAGAGCAGCGTGGGCACGATGAGGTCGAAGTGCTTGGACAGCGGGCCCACCTGTGCCGCCCACTGCCACGTCGGGTCCGGCCCGAAGCCGTGGATCAGCACCACCACCGGCCGCCGCCCCCGCTGCTGCTGCTGCTTGGACTCGGCGTCCGGGGAGGAGAGGAGGGAGGGGTGGGCCCAGAAGTGGAGCGTGGTGTCGGCGTCGACGGCGACGGAGCTGGGCCGGAGGCCGGCCGAGGTGAAGGCCCGACGGAACACCGCGTTGAGGAGCGACACCACGCCGAACCCCATTGCTGTCGATATCTATCTCTCTCTCTCTCTCTCTCGCTCTGCTCAGCTCTGTCAAGCTCTGCTCCTTCTGCGATATCTGTCTGCCTCGGCGTCTTATATATATGTGGTCTGTTTCCTTCCAATGGCATTAGGTTTTGTTGCTTAACTACTAGTGTACTCTGTGATGTTATTCCAGTTCCAGGTAGAGGTGGGTGAGCATGGTTGGTTCAAGTCTGTCGACTGGATCGTTTCTGCTGCTTTTAGAGAGAGTTGGGAGAGAAAAGCTAGTAGTACGTAGCAAGAATGCGACTCAGATGGGGATGCAGAGCATGGAGGAATAACCATGGAATGCTCTGCTTCTTCTTTTTTAGTACGAATTGGATGTAGAAAAGAATTGGATGTAATCTTGGGTCAACCTTCCACAAAGTGACCGGTTTTTTCCTCACCTGCCACGCGATCATGCGCCGGTTCGATATTTCTTGGCATCCGACCCGCAAACTGGACACATCATCCGTCCTCGGACCAGGGGACCGGTATGTGGACACTGATGTGAGAGTTGGACATCTAAAGCTATTCGCATGCATTTCAAGGCATATTTCAACAATTCAGACGAATTACATGCAAACCGAATGCTTTTTATACAAACCATGGCGCATTTATTATATTTCGGGCATCGTTAGAAAAAGGACCGGACCCAAACATAGTGTACGATGGCGCCCGCCCGTCGTCCAAGTCCTTGTTGTTCCCTTTCGGCGATCACGCCCTTCATCTGCCGTCTTCATGAACGGCGGCGTCAAGGCCTGTGAAGTGAAGGTGTGGTCACCTTTAATACAATTCTAGCATGAATAATAAATCTTTATCGTGATTATGGAAATATAATAATAATCATTTTATTATTGTCTCTAGGGCATATTTTCATCATTTTTGCCCTTGCAAACGAACAATAATATGCCCCTTAGTCTATGCTATTGCTTCATGGTTTTTGTAATAATATCAATTTTTAAATGTTTGGGGAAATGTAACACTAGTGCCAATAACCATAATACATTCATTTCATGATCGGTTCTTCAACACACAATTTGGCACTATATAGAATCTCGATGATGTAGTATATCAGCAGTCCACTGAGATAGTTTTAAAGTGTATTTGAAATAACATGCATTTATTTTAAACTTGTAGGAGACGAACCAAGAACTAAGAGTCGGAACAATGATGAAAAGGCCCTTGGTGCTCCAACATGGAATCACAGTTACCTTGCCTGTGAGGTAAGATTATTACAGTTTATCCATCACACTGATTTTTTCTTGCATCACTTGCCAATAGAATTGAAGTTTGGATACAAATCATGGCGTGCTACAAATTTGGGCACTAAAGTAAGATTTTTAGATTGACTCCTACAAAAATTGATGTTGATTCATCAACCCATATTTCTCAATTATTTGTTGAGTAACTTATGAAAGAAAAACTTTGTGATGCTTCATCCAACTCTGCCAACCATGATCGACTAGTTAAGTTAGGATGGGGAGGATCCCCCCTCCACCTTCTTATGTCAGGGGAGGGGGGCTTATGCCCCCCTACCCCTCTCATCGTATAATCACATATGCATGGTGTATTGACACCTAATTTGCTAATGAAAATTAAATTTTTTATGTTTATATCCTTGTAATGGCCTTTATAGTATGCAATGTATAGGTGTGAAATTACTTGTTTTACTCCATTATAGCCATTATGCCTATTATACCAATAAATCAGCTCAATATAATCCACTTGCGAGTTAGATACATCAATTATTATGTCAATATTTGGTGTCTGTAATAAGTATATTTGCAACTAGGTCAACTATTATGATATCTGCTTCAGCATCTCGAGATGGACAACTCTCAGGTTCTCGCCATCTACAGTGGGGACGATACAACTGATGAGAATGCTTTACAGGAGAAATCCTAAGGAAATCATATAAAATCCCTTCATATTCTTAAACTTCTAGTAATAACAATTTATCCTGATCGTCACAAGGGAGCCCAAGTTCACTCAATCCTTTTATTCACTAGAAGACCCTTCTAAGGTAATGTATCATGTGTCATGCTTACATATGTATAATCTTATTGGTTGCTTCATTAAAGTATCACTCATGCTTGTACTTAGGTGATGGAGTTTCATCAAAAGCTAGTCACATTGAGAACTGTTGGCGTTGAAACAGAGGACATAATTGTTGTGCTGTCCTGAGGAAGACTAGAAGAGCACTATATCAATAAGGTATCCTATATTATTTACTGTCTCATTGAGTTTTACTTTTTCCTTAGAAATTTCAAGTAGACGGACGTGGAGTATCTGCTTCTGAGCTCAAATGCACCTTGATGAGCAGTAAAAAAAACCTCGAAAACTCTAAATTTGTTTTGCGGCAAACTTTGTCAAATGATTTATATGCTTGCAAAATTTCATCACGAAATGACATTAGTGAAAGTCGTGGCAAAAAACAAAAAACAAAATTGATGCGTCAAAATGCTAGTTTTGAAAATATTTTGGAGTACTGATTTTGTTTTTTTTTTTGCCATGACTTCCGCGAATGTCATTTCATGCTGAAATTTGGTAAGCATACAAAATATTTGTCAAAGTTTATAAAAATATTCAGATTTGTTTGAATATTTTTATTTATTTTTACTGTTCATCCGGGTGCATTTGATCTCGGGATCAGAATAGGACTTTTAACACCTTCTATTCTAATTGCATTGTGCTCTATAAATTGATGTGGCACATGTGTAGGTGAATATATTTGAATCATGTGGCCTGGACCTATGCTCCAGCTGAACCATAGCTCAGAACAACCTCTGTCCGAAGAGAGTTAACTCATCTTACAGTCATATGTAGACGCACACGGCCAACTCGTAGATTCCGTGCAGGGCGCGCTGGTGCCTGGTGACTTTGTGGCACGCAGCGCCCTTGGTCCAGATGTGAAATGTGTAGTGGGTTGCTGATGCTGGCTAGTCAGCTAGTGCTCCGTGGTTAGGCAATTAAGTAAGCTTCCAAGTTCCAACCAGATTGATTTCTAATTCTACTAGAAGGTTAGGTGGCATATGCACCAGCAGTTCCTTTCTAGAAGGCCTGTCGGTTGGTTGGCAGGTCGATGGCGCGACCCAGTCGCGAGAGATGACCCTATACAGCCAAGTGAAGTGAAGTGCGCTCCACTACTCGCGCCTCCAAGTTCAAAAACAAATGCACCTTTGGTGGCCACCTAACTAACGTGCGCCGGCGCGGTTGGCGCCGGAACCCGACCCCTCTCGTCACCCCACAGCAATGCATGGTCCGGCGCGTGAGTAGTTTTGGAGCCTTCCGTCTGGTTTTCAAGGTTTCGTCCAGTTTTCTTTTCTTTCATGTTTTCTTACAATTTTCCTGTTTGCTTCACCCCCCTCCCTTTTTGTTGCTTATTCTTTTTCTATTCATTGTACTTTCACATTAACGAAAATTCAAGTTTTTTTTTTGGTAAAAAAGAGTAAACATGGTGAATTTTTTAACAAATGTAAACACTTTTTGTAAAGGCACGATAATGCTATTTCTGTACACATCAGCACTTTTCATATACATCAAAAACATTTTTATATACACGTTTAGCATTTTGAAATACTTGATGAACATTTTTAGAAAAAAAAAATATGTCTACTTTTGCCCATACACATTGTTCATTTTATATATATATCAAATATCTTTTTTAATACATGTCTAACATTTTTCAAATACAATTTTTTTCATTTTTCAAAGACAAGATTAACATTTTTTGAATACATGGTCAATATTTTTTCTATACATATTTAACATTTCCAAATGCTTGATTAACATTTTTCAAATAAATTATAAAATGTTTTTAATACGTGGTCAACAATTTTCTATCCACATTTACCATTTTTCAAATACAAGATTTTTTTTACACATGGTCAATATATTTTCTATACGCATTCAACATTTTTTAAATGCCTGATTTAAATTTTCCAAATACTTGTTCAACATCTTCAGATGCTTGATTAACATTTTCTAAATACAAGATCAGAAAATTTTAGACACATTTGTATTTTTTATATGTTTTTTGTATACATGAGAAACATTTTCTCTGTTAACATTTGACATTTTTAAAATACTTGATTAACATTTTTTTTCTTATTCAGCATATTTGGAAGTACATTTAAAAAATAAAGCAAAAAACAAAAAAGAAAGCAAATAAACATTAATAAAAAAGAGATTGTGGCCACCCATGCGCTTTGGCGGCCCACATCGCGTCTCCCTTCAGGCGAGGATTCCCTCTGTCTCGCGTGAAGCGGGACATAAAGGCGTCCCATGCTTACCTGCGTAGACATATCAATGTGTGGCAGATGCCCTTCTCGTGTTGGGCCTAAGACATTTACCGAAAATGACTCTGGCGATGACTACTTTGGTCTCACAATAAGCGAGACCTAGACGCACTCCTCAGCCTAGCTCATGAAGGGTATGCAAAGAGCATCAGCTAAATTTGCCAATCTTTGGCTGGCCCGTTGGTATACATACCTTTTCCCTTTCTATTCATTTATTGGTTATATATTTTTTTGAAAATAGTTTGGGTAATCCTATAAAACTAAATAGGTAATCCACATTAATATATTTCTTTCAACATGCAACCATGCATGAAAAAGGGGTTTTCATTATGTTATGCTACCTGTACTTAATAAATACTTCAGTCTTTCTGACGATGTTCGTTCAGTGGGAGGAGACGTTTCAGTCGACTATGGAGGCGCCTATGGTGACTTCATGCATCTTAAGATAATGTGTCAGCTCAGTCTCTTGGAGGAGCTCATAAGGGTAGAGTATGCATGTATGCATACATAGGAGTAGGTGTATGTGTGTATGTATCAACATCAACGTCTATGTTGTGTTACAAAAAACTATACAATAAAGCATATTTAATTTTAGTTTAAGTTCTCATATTAATATTCTAAAGGTTCATGTTCTAGACACCAAATCTGGTTGAATTACGTTGCGATCAATTCTTGAATCAACACACGAGAAATCATATGGTTACTTTAATAAATGGCATAGTATAAAAGAACCCTCGTATTAAGAAAATGTTTCATCTAATTTGAAATTTTATCCATGCATGCTATGTGATATGCTCATAAATACTAAACAGAAAGTTCAAGCTACTATAAAAAATGTTTCACGGAATAATAAACAAATAGCGTATATTTTTAGATATATATACAATTATTTTTATTTGAATTTGCAAATGTTTATGACTACAAAAAAATTCCGTGCATGTCAGAAAAATATTTGTATATTATAGAATAAAATGGCCATTTGTAAGGAAAACAACTCATGGCTTCAGCATTCTCACTTAAAAAACAATGTTCATGTATTTATTGGAAATAATAATATTAATAAACTAAGTACAAAATAAAGCAATAATATAAAATGAAAGATATAAATGACATAAGGAAATTAAACATAGACAAATATGTGAATATAGAAAAAGAAAACAAAAGAACACATGAAAAGAAAAAAATACAAACGAAAAGAGGAAAGAAAAGAAAAAGGAAAAGGCCTACACAACTTCCTAGGGCCTCCAGGTGACCCCCCCCCCCCCAAGTTTTAGATTGGACTAGATAATTGCATGTTCATTGCAACGAGATATAAATATTTTAGTACATTATCCCATGATTTAGTTGCTTATATTATTGTGATTGTGTAAATAAATGTTTTTCGAATCCTCCTTGTGATGTACCTACCAACATATATTTTGTAGTTTATTTAGCACTTATGGGCTTAGCAAACAATTTATTTGGTAAGTCAATCAACGATGGGACAATTAGGTGTTTTTCAAGATATGATGCTCAGAAAAAGCATGGAAAGTTGGACGAAGCACTCCACTTGGGAATAAAAGGAACACTATTCTTTTTAAAGTAGTAGAGATAAACTCAAGTTCTGGGACCAATGCCCATCAGATAAGTTGGGTGAGAGAAAGAGAGGCCAACCTTACCGCAACTCAGTTCTAGCACAATTGTGACAATGTGCCTACGTGTACTTTCCAAGTATTTTTCTAGGAGCTTCACCCGTAGTTATTGCATGTCTTCATGATAGTCAAGTTTTGAAGCCAAACCATATGGTGAGGCTATTTTGGTGGTGATAAAATAATTTCAGATACAAGATGTGCTCACATCAAATGTTTACGGGGGATGAAGAGCATTAATGTGGCTAGTACTCGTATAGTGCCATTGTTCATGAGACCAAGGGATAACAATGTCTCGCTAGCATTGTCGTCAACTATGAATTGATACAGTTAGATTTTGAAGCTAGTTGCTTTTTAGACTTCTTGTCAATATGCTTTGTTGCTCCCGGACCTGTTATTTCATTATCATTCTAATAGTGGAATCTGGTAGGAAGGTCATTAGGGACAAAACTGTTTTGTTGCCCCCCCCCCCTCGGCGATAGATTGTAACATGGAGAACATTCTCGAGCTTCTATCTACCGAGAGGCTTGGTAAGAATGCTGAGAAGCTCATCATAGCAGTATTGGTGCACATTGTCCTTTCCATCTAGTTGATCCAAACGCTTCAAATCGAAAATGATGCCAAATGCAAAATATGAAATGTGCAACATAGGCAGACGAAAGGGAGTAATTTCCATTGACTAAAGTTGCATATTAATCACTCAATAAACCATCACATAGATCCTTTTTCGCCGTGATCTCATAGATATTTATGTTTCTTTAAAACAACTGAGCTCAGAACCAAACCAAAACTGGTGGAAGAACTCTAAATAGGGTCATTTAGCTAAGTTAGAAATTGCAGATAACTCAGCACTAGTAAAGCAAATAGATAGGAAACATAAATCCTATTATACATAGTTGTGTTATTATGCGGGGAGATAGAC
>LR738711.1:95741128-95760726 GCA_902687465.1 Secale cereale | reverse complement strand
CCCCCCCCCCCCCCCACACACACACACACAGACACACTGTGATTGAAACTCTGCAACATCTTGGCACAACCCAGTGTGCCATTCCTCGGGAGGAGCTCACTACTGAGAAGCTGCTTGCGCCTCTCAAGGGCAAGGAGAAGAAGGAGGCCTAGGCCCTTATTTAGTTTCCTTGTTTCAGCTGCTCTATTGCGTTTTATCAACGTGTTACTCAACTCTTTTACTCGCGCTTTCTAGCTTGTTTCAAGACTTTAATGGCCTCGGTTATGTGGAATATTTTTTGCTGGAATATCCGTGGTTTGAATGCTTCGACTAAATGTGATGCCCTTCGAAATAAGAATGATGAATCAAACTGCTCGATCGTTTGCTTGCAAGAAACTAAGAAAACTAATTTTGACCATTCTTTTATTAGAAAATGTTGTCCAAGGAGATTTGATAAGTTCGAGTTTATCCCGTCAGACGGCGCTTCAGGTGGTCTAGTTATTTTTTGGTGTAGCAGCCAATTTATGGACCAGATCATTCATCAGTTTTCCTTTGCGATCACAATCAAGATGACCTCAGTTCAAGCTAATGAAAGTTGGCTTCTCTCGAATATTTATGGACCGTGTGATGGACCTGAAAGAGTAATTTTCATGGATTGGATGGACAATTTAAACATTGAAGCGGAAGATCTTTGGCTTTTCATGGGTTATTTCAATTTCATGCGATCTTTGGACAATAGAAACTTACCAGGTGACAATGTGGATGATGTACTCAGATTTAATGAGCTTATTAGCCACCTCGGATTGCTTGAAATTTCAATCAAAGGAAGGAAGTACACATGGAGTAACATGCAAGAAACCCCGTTGCTAGAACAACTAGATTGGTTCTTTTCTTCTCCAGAATGGATTCTCAAATTCCCAAACACCATGGCAAAACCTCTGGCCCGACCAATCCCTGATCACATTCCTTGCGTTCTTTCAGTGGAAACAAAAATCCCAAGGTCTAAGCTTTTAAGATTTGAATTTTTTTGGCCCTCTCATCCTGGCCTTTTGGAGGTAGTGAAATCATCTTGGCTAGCACCTATTAAAGCCTCTTCCAGTGCCACCAGAATCTCCGCAAAATTAAAGAGATTAAGATATGCTTTAAAAAATGGAGTGAGTCAATCTCTAAGTTAAAGCTCCTAATTGAAAATTGTAATAGAATTCTGCTCCAGCTTGATAACCTTGAGGGTTTGAGAAAACTCTCCACCCCAGAAGCTAATTTCAGAAGCATAACTAAAGCGCATGTGCTCAGACTGCTTAAATACCAAAGTGAATATTGGAAACAACGGTACACTTGTCGGTGGGCAGTCCATGGGGAGGAAAATACTAAATACTTCCAAGCCCGTGCAACTGAAAGGTTAAAGAGAAATGCCATCGCAAATCTACTAATGCCTGACGGTCGCTTGGTTGAGAATCACGATGAAAAGGCTGCGGCTTTCTGTGATTGCTTTAAAAGAAGAATGGGGTCTCCAACCAGCTTGAGTTTGATTTTGAGCTGCCCGACCTCATCCAAAAATGCCAAGGTCTAGAAGAACTTTCGGTACCGTTTACGAAAGAGGAAATAGATAATGTAATTAAGATCATTCCAGCTGATCGAGCTCCAGGACCGGATGGATTCAATGGAATTTTCCTTAAGGTATGTCGGGATATAATCAAAGAGTATTTTTATGCTCTCTGTGAAGACTTCTGGAAAGGGACTATAAATCTACAATGTTTGAACACATCGTTAATCACATTGATCCCGAAAAATTGATGCCTGAATCAGTCAATGATTATAGACCGATCTCCTTGCTAAATTGTGTGCTAAAGGTTATCACAAAAATTATGTCACAGAGGCTTCAACGTTGGATTCTAAAGGTGGTACATCGAAACCAATATGGGTTCATTAAGACGAGGATAATTCAAGACTGTCCAGGATGGGCATTTGAGTATTTACACCAATGCAAACAGTCAGGTGATACGTCCAAAACGTATCTATAATTTCTGCTTGCTCCATGCCACTTTTGGGTGATATTGCTATGATATCCATACACTTCCATACACTTTTGATCATATTTGGACTAACTTACTAATCCAGTGCACCCCAGTGCCAGTTTTTGTTTTCGGCTGTTTTTGTATTTCAGGTTTTCACGTTTCGAGAACTGCCCAGAAAAATCCAGAAAAATTATATAAAAAATCAGCGTTCCGGAAACAACACTGCGTCCGAAGGGCAGCCTGGGGGGGGGCACAGGGGCTCCAGGCGCCCTGTGGGCGCGCCCCCCAGGGCCGCGCCGGGGGGCGCCTGGGCCCCCCGAGGCTCCCCCGATGCCCTACTTTGCCATATATTTAAAGGACCCTCCGAAACCCTCAGAGGAGGAACTCGCGATCCCATCTCTGTTCCGCCGCCGCCGCCGCTTCCAAGATCGGGAGCACCAGGAGAACTCTTCCCGGCACCCTGCCGGAGGGGAGGATCATCACCGGGAGCTTCTCCACCACCATGGACGCCTCCCGGATGACTCGTGAGTAGTCTCCCTTGGACCATGAGTCCATGACCAGTAGCTATGTGATGTTCTCCTCCCGTTCTTGTGCTTCACTAATTAGTCCTCGTGAGCTGCCCTACATGATCGAGGCACCTATGTAATCCTTATGCTGTTGCTATGTTGAGTTTGCTGGGATCCGATGGATTATGAGATTATGTTCAGATTGATCTTGAGTAATATATTTGATTCACCTCTTTTATATTTTAGTTCATAAGTAATTCTTGCATGTTCTCCGTTGTTACTTATTGCTTTGGCCGAGTAGTAGGTAGTGACTCCAAGAGGGAACGTTATGCTTGATTGTCGGTTCATGCCCCTCGATGACTAGCTTGAGTGACAGAAACATGAGTCTAGGGGATGTGCTGTTGCCACAAGGGGGAAAACAACGGTGCTTGTGCCCGCGGGTGCAAGGATTGTTTACTTTACGCAAAGTTCTTTTAATGCAGTTGTCTGTTGCATTGAGTTTACACTATGGGTGGGACTCGCAACTTAATACCAGCGAGATGTTCTGGATAGATATCTCAAGGTGGATGATTAGTAGTAGATATTGATGGATTTCGGTCTACTTACTTTGGCGTACCGCCCATGCTTTGAACCTCAACCTTTCTTGCAATGTAGTCAGCATTGGTTTGCGTTCGTGGTCCTGTCAATTGCCCAGCTGTAATTTGTTTACCTCACATAGCTGTTTTATCGTCTTTTGGGAGAGAGACATCACTAGTGAACATCATGAGACTCCGGTCCATATTACCATCATTGATCACATCCACTATTTACTTTTCGCTATTTACTTACTATTGCAAAAACTATCTATCACTGCTTTTAATCCTTTGTGAACTACAAGGCCGGAGAGATTGACAACCTCTCTGTACTCGTTGGGAGCAAAGTTATTTGTATCTGTGTGCAGGTCCACGTTGGTTGCTACTAATCTGGCGCCGTAGCAATTGACACCTACTTGTTGAACCTAGGAGTCTCTGGGGAATCGATCCTTGGCATCTTTGCTAGGGGAAAACACTTCTACTTACTGCATCTTACACCTTCCACTTGGGGTAACCAACGAGGGGTTCGAGGCCCATCAAGGAGTATTTTCTGGCACCGTTGCCGGGGACTCCACTCTTCAGGATAGGGGAGTTGCATGCTATCTTTTACCTTTGCTTTTTAGTCTTGTTAGTTTACCTTTCATTTTTGCTTTAGTTCCTTTTATCGAAAATCACAAAAATAGTTATCTTGCTTGCTTGCTACTATGGGTTCCACCGAGAACACCAAGTTGTGTGACTTCACTAGTCACAACAACGATGACTTTATCAGCACACCTATCACTACACCTGCCACTTCAGCACCTTCATATGAAATTAAACCTGCTTTACTTAACTTAGTCATGAGAGAACAATTCTCCGGTGCTGGAGATGATGCTGCTTTACACTTGAACAACTTTGTAGAACTTTGTGATATGCAAAAGTACCAAGAAATAGATGGTAATATTGTTAAGCTTAAGCTTTTTCCTTTCTCCTTGAGAGGAGGAGCTAAAATTTGGTTTCAGTCTTTGCCTCGAAATAGCATAGATTCTTGGGACAAGTGCAAAGATGCTTTTATCGGAAAATACTATCCACCTGCTAAAATTATCCAACTTAGAAGTAACATCATGAATTTTAAACAATTGGATAATGAACACGTTGCCCAAGCTTGGGAACGTATGAAGTCTCTTATCAAGAACTGCCCTACTCACGGTTTGACTACTTGGATGGTTATCCAAACTTTTTATGCAGGTTTGAACTTTACCTCGCGGAACTTGTTAGATTCGGTCGCGGGAGGAACTTTTATGTCAACTACACTTGGTGCTGCCACAAAGCTTCTCGATGAGATGATGACTAACTATTCCCAATGGCACACCGAACGCACTCCAACAGGTAGGAAGGTAAACTCTGTCGAGGAGATTTCCTCCCTCAATGAAAAAGCTGACTTGATCATGTCTCTACTTTCGAAGCAATCTTCTATTGATCCTCGTTATGATCCTTTGGATTCTGTGATTGCCGATGCTTATAGGAGTAACTATGGTAGTAATTCTAGAACGTTCCCCTCCAATTCCTATGGGAACAACAATGCTTATCCTAGTACCAAGAACTCCAATACTGAACTAGAGACTATGCTTAGAGATTTCATCACTACCCAAAAAGCCTTTAATAAGAATGTAGAAGAGAAACTACATAAACTAGATGATCTTTCTTTTAAGGTAGACCACTTAGCCAATGAGGTAAAATTGCTAAAAATTGAAACTTCTCCTCTTAAGGAGAGGGAAGTCATCCCTATTAATGCTACTCAAGTACAAATTAATGAAAATATTAGGATGATGGCTAAGCTAAAAGAAAGATGGGCTAGAGAAAGGGATGAAGAGGAAAGAATTAAGAGCCTTCCTACCCACCACACTGTTGCTACTATCCAAGTTATTGAGGATGTTCACACTCTTAGCACCCAATGTACTCCTGGTCCCAATGGACCTATTAATGGTGATGCTATGACTATAGAAGCTACCGAACAAGTGAACCTTAAGGACACCACTACCACTTTACTTGATGCTCGTGACCTTGATTTTGATAATTGCACTCTTACCGAAGTTATTGATTTCCTTCACAAGATGTCTAGAGATCCCCGCACTAGCACGCTTAACCTTGCCTTCACAGAGCATATCACTAATGCTCTCATCAAAGCTAGGGAGGAGAAACTTAGAGTAGAAGCCTCCATACCTAGAAAGCTAGAAGATGGTTGGGATCCTATGATAAAAATTTATTTGAATGACTTCTCTTGTTATGCATTATGTGATGTTGGTGCTAGTACCTCTGTTATGCCCAAAAGGATATATGATATGCTTAAATTGAAACCTTATGATTCTTGTTCTTTTGGTGTTCGTCTCGTTGATTCTTCCATAAAGAAACCTTTGGGGAGGATCGATGATGTTCTTATCGTTGTCAATGATAATTATGTGCCCGTTGATTTTACTATTATGGATATTGAATGTGATCCTTCTTGTCCAATTATTTTGGGACGTCCCTTTTTGCGCACCGTTGGTGCTGTCATTGACATGAAAGAGGGTAATATAAAATTTCAGTTTCCTCTCAAGAAAGGGATGGAACACTTCCCTCGAAAGAAGATCAAGTTACCTTTTGAGTCCGTTGTACGGGCTAGCTATTCTTTTACTCTTGATAAAACTTGATCTATGCATTATGCCTAGCTTAAAGGCATAAAAGAAAGCGCTTTTGGGAGGCAGCCCACATGAATAAATTTTTTGCTTTTGTTGTGTCTTGATGTTGTTTACTGCTGTAGCATCATCATTGTATCTTTGCTTTTCATATTTGTGCCAAGTATAGCCTCCGATTGCTAGAAAGTTCAAAAGTTGTGAGGTGCTGTCCAGGAAACAGATTCTGTCCTTGGATAGAAAAATTCGTATAAAATCACCAGATCATCTTTTTGGTCTGAATTTTTTCGACAGCGTTCTCTATATAATTGTCTTTCGTGCGTCAGTTCTGAGTTTTTTGATTTGAGTTGCAGAAGTATCCCGAACAGGTCAATTACTGCCTGCTGTTCTGTTTTTCTCAGATTCTGTCCTGTTTTGCCTTACCTTCACTTTGCAAATTGAGAACTTGCTTTTTCTTTGCAAAAACCTTTTGGCAATCTTGAGTAACAGTAGAACTTCAAGAATATCTTTATTTCCAGCAAGGTATAATTATTTTATGGGTTTTTATCAGTTTTGCCATCGGCTGTCTAACGCTACTCAGTTTTGCCACTAAATATTTTCCCTAATCAAAAATGACACTGTTCCGTTAGACACAAACTCAAAAATGCCATTTTTCACCGTTACCGTCTGGTCAATGCACGTTGACTGGAGGTAGATGACAAAACTACCCCTGTCCCATTTATGAAAACCCCCTCTCTCTGTGTTGACTTGTAAGGGGCACATGAAAATAGAATAAAAATTGTCTTTGTGGCGTTTCGAACCCAAGACCACAACCTCCAGCAAGGAGCAAGCTAACCAACTGAGCTAAGGAGTTGTTCTGGTGTAGAAGGAGATATATACATTATATGTTTATAAGGAATAATATTCTAACACAACGACGTCTCATGTATTTTCCTGTTGCTAGATAGTTGAACTTCAGTTTGAAAGTTAGTATGGACAACAGATCCGCACGAGCGGCTGGCCAAATTTTTTGACGGTCACACACTAATTTACAGAAACAACACATATGACAGCACGATCACACGGTATTCTAAATTTCTCTGGAAATTTCAGCATGGTTGCTGCGCATTTTTCTGAAAACGACACAAACACAAAGTGGTTCATAGACATAAATAAGGTTCAAAATATCAACTTGTTGGTTTTTCAGCAGACACAAATCAGGTTCACAAACATAAATAAGGTTCAATAACATCCACTTGTTTGTCGACATATAAAGGTCCAAATTCTCAAACATGCATAAGGTTGAAAGGAAACATGTCCAGATTCACAAGCATAAGGTCACGATCACACAAACTTCACATATGTAGCTTCTTTTTGCTTCTTGTGTTTTTAGCAGGACTGTCTGGAGGTTCCGCATTTACAATTCGAATATGCAAGGGAGACGAAACAAATCCACTTGCAGGTTCATCGGTTGTGGTACAAACTTCATTTTGCATGTCCTTCCTTTTCCTAGTGTTCTTCACACTTGTTTTCTTCACACTTGTTTTCTTCACACTTTTCTTTGAGTTGTACAGAAGTTAGTCATGTTGCAAAAAGGAATGAAAATAGATGTTAAAAATACATATAGAAAAGCACATGTTCTTTTGATGTTACCTAGCAGAACTTGCAACCATTGATAGTTCAGGGTTGCCTTCTCCTGCCACAAAAGGGGCTTCCCTAGCTTGGAGGTCAGCCTCATCTTCTCCAAATGCTGGGTCAACTGGATTTGTGCACAATCTGGCAATGTGCCCAAAGCCTCCGCATCGCTTGCACTTTCTTTTCCTAGCGCCCACGCCAGCACCTTCAGCACTAGATCTAATTCTAGTCTTCCTTGGTCGGCCTTTTGGCCTCCTCAACACTGGAGCATGTAGTTTGAAGCCAGGGTCAACAATGTCCCATTGTTGCTTGCCTACCATTGCAGGTATGTTGTCCGCATACGCAGCCTTAAATTTTGCAACGGAGTAGAACTCATGTACATATGGTTCAATTTCTGATACCGGGCCTCGTAGTGAAGTAATAAAGTACAAGGCATGGATACATGGCAAACCCTTGACCTGCCATTGCCTGCAGCTACATGTTTCCTTTGCGATGTCAACAGGGTACCTCCATTCCCTATTCTCTTTGTCCACTGCAGTAATTTCTGCCTCAACATCACTGCGCCTAATCACCATCATCTTCAGCCCTGAAAAGAACACAAAACATTAATTATTGAATTGAGTTGTTATGAAATTAATCAATTGAAAGAATACAAGATATTTACCTTTGGATTTGGCATGCAGTGCCTTTATCACACTTGGTATTATGAGATGGCCAAGCCATTTTTCCGATGCTATCCTCATCCGCAGATCAAACTTCTCCATTATCATCTGCCTTATCTTGTCCAGCATGTCAACAATAAGAAGAGCCTTAACTTTTCTGACTTTGCTATTAAATGACTCTGCGAGGTTGTTATTGACGTAGTCAACCTTGCATATTTCATTGAACTTGCTTCTATACCATATCTTTGTGTGGTGTTCAGCCATATATTTTTGGACACTCTTCTTAGCAAGGATCTGTTTCATATGCCAGTTGTGCTTTCTAGAGCTGAAAGTTAAGCTTGCAGCCCAAAGATTATCATCATAGATCTTGCCTTTGAATTTTTTTCAAAAATTTGCAGCAAGATGCCTCATGCACTCCCTATGCTCCACTCCAGGCCACACTTGTTCTACTGCTGTCTCTAAACCTTTGCAAGCGTCAGTGTGTATGGCTAGTCCTTCAGGATGCCCAATAAGCCCACGCAGATTTTGAAGAAACCAAGCCCAACTTTCAGATGATTCTGTCTCTAGCACCCCATATGCAACTGGGTAAAGCCAATTACGGCCATCAATGGCACAAGCAGAAGCTAGTTGTCCTTTGAATCTCCCATTTAGTGCTGTTGAGTCTACGGCCAAGTATGGTCGACATCCATTTAAAAAGCCTTGCCAACATGCCTTGAATGAAACAAACACCCTCCTAAAGCATTCCTTCTCCCTCACTTTTCCTTTGATCTTGTACTGCACAGTTTCTTTGTCTATTTCCACTACACTACCAGGAGAACACTTCTCCACCTCAGCCTTGAAACTATAGAGACGATGGAAGCTATCTTCCCATTTTCCACTAATCATATCCATTGCTTTGTCCTTACCACGAGATACACGCATGTATGGCACCGTGAAGTGGTACTTCTCATGAATCTTCTCTTGAAGAGCAGTAGGGCCAATATCTGGGTTCTTTCTCACCCACTCCAGCACAACGTCAGCAACCCACCTGCTCTTTGCCGGCTTGAACTTCTCACTTCTCAACTTAGTTGGGCATGTATGAGAGAAAGGACACACCATGATCTGTAGGAAACAACAAAATCAGTTAGTATGTTGCTAGTATGTTAAACTTGCCACATTTGTATAGTTACCAGTTCCACAAAATAAAGGGTACAATAAACAAATCAATTAGATGTTAGCAAGTTATACCTGAAATATTGTGCTATTCCTCATATAAGAGCCATGAATTCTCCACTTACACCTCTTATATGCACAACTTGCTCTCAGCCTCTTAGAATCACTCTTTTCGACTGTATAGTCAAATTCACGTTTAATTGCAAAAGTAGAAAGTGCATTCTTGCAGTCCAACAAAGAGGGGAATACCGAGCCTTCTGCAAATAATGGATTCTCCTTGTTATATACTACAATAGGTCTGTCCTCCTCCTCCTCTTCCTCTTCATCAACTAAACCCATGTCTCTATTCTCTTCTTCCTCTTCAGTGTCAGTGGATTCATATGCTGGAGGATTATCTTCCTCTTCCATATCTGCCGAATCATCTTCTTTGGTAGACCTCTTGACTAAGTCTGGATACTGCCGCTCATCATCATTATCCGAGAGAATAGCATCATCAGGTATAGCATCATTGGTTATGTCTCTATTAGCATCGTCAACACTATTAGACTGCCTGACTCCCTGTATGTTGACTGTATCATCAACTACCTGACTCCCTGTATGTTGACTCTCACTGTAACAAGGTTGTGTAGGTGGATTATGGCTAGGTGTGCTAGGAGTTTGGGATTTTTGAAGAACCTCAATTTGCATAGATATTTTCTTTGAATCTTGATGTTTTCCAAACATCAAAGCTACATCATCATCACATAAAGCAGCAACCCACTTATTCTGCTCCTTTTCATAATACTTCAACTCAATGTAATCACGCCACCCCCATGGATAGGTATCACACAGTTTGTGCAGCAATGTTTTGTGTGTGATACTAGGTTCTGCGAATAGAGGAAAATCAAAGCCGCCAACATATCGCTGGAGACCATCGCTATTCTGACAGCTTGTTTCCATCCTAACTATCAGCATAAAAGCAGTATCTGCATCCATCCTGACCATCAGGAGCGCAAGTACCAAATTGCACGCGATTATCAGTAAGGCAAAGTCAGCTACTACATATTATACGTACAAATTTCGACCTCTACAAGTTATATTCAACCACACACGCACACTGAGAATTAGTATACTCACAATGCAGGAATTTCAGAGCTTATGTCATGTTGGGGCGTTCTGTGGCCGATGCAGCCCTCCCATTCGGTCCTGCTGTCCGTCGCCATTGCCGTGGAACAACTGCGCTTCAAGACTCGGGAGGAGCTGCGGAGTCAGCCGGGAGAAGCGCCGGAGCTGCCTGCCTCCGGTGGTGGTGCCGGGCGGGAGGAAGAGCCGATGCTGCGATGGGTGGCAGCACTCGGGGGATGCGCCGCAGCTGCGGCGAGTGGGGGCGCGCCGGAGCTGGGCGGGCAGCCCGGCGAACGGCGGTGCCAGGTGAGGAGTTTGGCAGGCGGCGGCGGCGGCGGTGACTGGGGATATTTGATTCTGGCTAGGGAAACTGCCACGAACAGATCGGGTCAAGGATAAGGTAAGGTTTTGTTTAGTTAGGTTCAGATATCCATATATAAGGACTGTATCTCCACACATAACAAATCGTTTTCATGGCTCAGTTGGTTAGCTCGCGCGCTTGTGTACCCCTTGGTCTTGGGTTCGAACCCCCACCATCCCAAATTCTGTTTTCTTTTTCTCATGCGCCTTTCTTTTTCTCATGCGCCTTACAAATGGGATATGGGTAGTTTGGTCATCTAACTTTAGTCAACGTGTATTGACCAAACAGTAACGGTGAAAAATGGTCTTTTTGAGCTTGAGCTAACAGAACAGTGGCATTTTTGAGTAGTGAAAATGTTTAGTGGCAAAACTGAGTAGCGTTAGACAGCCAATGGCAAAACTGATAAAAACCCTTATTTTATTAAGGGTACTAACCTCGCTAATCAGATTATGATGAGTTGTGTATGAAGAGAGTTTTCAAGTGTGCGAGGGAAGATGATAAAAAGATTCAGGAGTGTCAAGCGCTCAAGCTTGGGGATGCCCCCGTGCACCCCCAAGAAATATTCAAGGAGACTCAAGCGTCTAAGCTTGGGGATGCCCCCGTGCATCCCCTTCTCCATCAACACTATCAGTTCGTCTTTCGTTTCGCTATATTTTTATCACTTCATGTGTTATGTGCTATGCTTGGAGCGTCTTGCTTTTAGTTTTCTTTTTAGTTCTTCATAACGAGTCAGAACCCAGCATTCCTTTATGTGGGAGAGAAACACGCTCCACTTCTACCTAGAACATAACATAGAATTTTCATGTCTATCTATGCTGTGTGTGTTCTTTGTCTTTTAATAGCTACTATCATACTCTGCTCTTAGTATTCATGCTTATCTTTTCAAGAGCTTTTATTTAGTTGGTTGCTTGAACTCTCTTTAATTACCATGCTCACCTTATTAAGAGAGTTTGCTTCCGTTGCATTGGTTAATGTGTCTATGATAAAGATGCTACTTGCATGATGGTGCTTAGTAGTTCAGGTTTTCTTATGGTTAATCTCAAATAGCTGGGGGGTTCCCAATGTGTTATTGGAGTACCAACTTGGTTTGTTTGCCTATGATATGGTATGGTTTAGTAATATCTTCCTTCGAGAATTTATTTTGATTGACTTGGCGTATGCTCACGCATATTCAAGACTGTAAAGAAAGTCTGTCAAGCCTTGATGATCTTTTATTTCTAAGTAGCGATATAACTACCATGCCTGATTCAATATTGCTTTGTCGCTCTGCATGATTATGACCGTCATTGCTCTCTTAGTTGGTCGCTCCCAGTCTTTTGCTAACCTCCACCTGCACTAAGCAAACTAACCATGCAATACATAGCTCATGGAAAAGTAGCCTAAAAACTATTGTGGTAAAGAATATGTTGCTTATGTATCTTATTTCTTATAAGTTGCTTGCTGAGCGGTAACCATGTTTCTGGGGACGCCATCAACTGTCACACTTTTGTTGAATATCATGTGAGTTGCTATGCATGTTCGTCTTGTCTGAAGTAAGGGTGATTTACCGTGGGTTGAATAACTATGCATATTGTTAGAGAAGAACATTGGGCCGCCAACCAAAGCCATGCATCATGGTGGAAGTTTTAACTTGGACCTTAATCCTCAATCTCTTATGAGAATATGCTTATGCATTAAACAGGAGTCCATCATCTATTTTCTATGTTGTCCCGGTATGGATGTCCTCAAGTTGAGATCTATCAAAAACGAGAAATCAAATGCGATCTATCTCCTTGGACCTTTGTACAGGTGGCATAGAGGTACCCCTTTGTGACACTCGGTTAAAACATATGTAATGCAATGATAACCCATGGGGATCCGAGCTAATTAGGACAAGGAGCGAGCACTATTGGTATTCGATGCATGAGGCTTGCAACTTATAGGATGTTTTATGCATGACACATATGAAGTACTACTACCGTTGACACAATTGCTTCCATGTTTTCAAAATAAAAAACTTTAGCACTTAACCTTTCTTTTACCTTTATGTTGAAGCACCAACTACTGAGAGCATGATTGTCATTCTGAGTGTAATGTGCATTGTCCCAAAGTAGCATTGTCTTTTGCATGATTGTGATATCGTTTATTCTGAAATGATTGTATCTAGTCATCACTTAAACCTTGAAGGTGCCCCTGCATTTATGTTTTGCATCACTAAAGGGGGCAAGCTAAATATCACTTTATCATATTCGCACATCATGTTCATTGCAAATCTTTTTGATGTTTCAGTTTCATATTGTAAAACTTCCAGTCATTTGTGATTTTCTCTTGAGGCAACTTAATTACTATAGAATCATTGTCTCAGTAAGCTTTTGTCATATGACTATGAGAAAGTCCTATATGGTTAATAGCATGTCACCACAGAAATTATTCTTGTTATCATTTACCTACTCGAGGACGAGCAGGAATTAAGCTTGGGGATGTTGATACGTCCAAAACGTATCTATAATTTCTGCTTGCTCCATGCCACTTTTGGGTGATATTGCTATGATATTCATACACTTCCATACACTTTTGATCATATTTGGACTAACTTACTAATCCAGTGCACCCCAGTGCGAGTTTCTGTTTTCGGCTGTTTTTGTATTTCAGGTTTTCACGTTTCGAGAACTGCCCAGAAAAATCCAGAAAAATTATATAAAAAATCAGCATTCCGGAAACAACACTGCGTCCGAAGGGCAGCCTGGGGGGGGGGCACAGGGGCTCCAGGCGCCCTGTGGGCGCGCCTGGGCCCCCCGAGGCTCCCCCGATGCCCTACTTTGGCATATATTTAAAGGACCCTCCGAAACCCTCAGAGGAGGAACTCTTTTCGCGATCCCATCTCTGTTCTGCCGCCGCCGCCGCTTCCAAGATCGGGAGCACCAGGAGAACTCTTCCCGGCACCCTGCCGGAGGGGAGGATCATCACCGGGAGCTTCTCCACCACCATGGACGCCTCCCGGATGACTCGTGAGTAGTCTCCCTTGGACCATGAGTCCATGACCAGTAGCTATGTGATGTTCTCCTCCCGTTCTTGTGCTTCACTAATTAGTCCTCGTGAGCTGCCCTACATGATCGAGGCACCTATGTAATCCTTATGCTGTTGCTATGTTGAGTTTGCTGGGATCCGATGGATTATGAGATTATGTTCAAATTGATCTTGAGTAATATATTTGATTCACCTCTTTTATATTTTAGTTCATAAGTAATTCTTGCATGTTCTCCGTTGTTACTTATTGCTTTGGCCGAGTAGTAGGTAGTGACTCCAAGAGGGAACGTTATGCTCGATTGTGGGTTCATGCCCCTCGATGACTAGCTTGAGTGACAGAAACATGAGTCTAGGGGATGTGCTGTTGCCACAAGGGGGAAAACAACGGTGCTTGTGCCCGCGGGTGCAAGGATTGTTTACTTTACGCAAAGTTCTTTTAATGCAGTTGTCTGTTGCATTGAGTTTACACTATGGGTGGGACTCGCAACTTAGTACCAGCGAGATGTTCTGGATAGATATCTCAAGGTGGATGATTAGTAGTAGATATTGATGGATTTCGGTCTACTTACTTTGGCGTACCGCCCATGCTTTGAACCTCAACCTTTCTTGCAATGTAGTCAGCATTGGTTTGCGTTCGTGGTCCTGTCAATTGCCCAGCTGTAATTTGTTTACCTCACATAGCTGTTTTATCATCTTTTGGGAGAGTGACATCACTAGTGAACATCATGAGACTCCGGTCCATATTACCATCATTGATCACATCCACTATTTACTTTTCGCTATTTACCTACTATTGCAAAAACTATCTATCACTACTATCATTGCTTTTAACCCTTTGTGAACTACAAGGCCGGAGGGATTGACAACCTCTCTGTACTCGTTGGGAGCAAAGTTATTTGTATCTGTGTGCAGGTCCACGTTGATTGCTAATTGCGCAGTTAGCAATTGACACCTACTTGTTGAACCTAGGAGTCTCTGGGGATTCGATCCTTGGCATCTTTGCTAAGGGAAAACACTTCTACTTACTGCAGCTTACACCTTCCACTTGGGGTAACCAACGAGGGGTTCGAGGCCCATCATCAGGCAAGGAAATTGTGATTCTGAAATCAGTCTTGCTAAGTCTCAGTCGACTAAGACTTCGTTAAGTCTCAATCGATGCTATATCCAAAAGATTTACATTGAGATCCATGCAAAAATTTCTTTTCTGTTTTTTCTTTTTCTCTCTTGCACGTTATGTCACTTGACTGAGACTTGGTTAAATCTCAGGCAACTGAGACCTAGCCACACCCTTCTGAAATTAGACTTTGAAAAGGCCTTCGACACGATGGAACACTCTTTCAATCTGAAAATGCTAGAATGCAAAGGGTTTGACGACAGATGGTGTATGTGGATTAAAATGCTGTTACAATCAGGATCTTCCTCGGTTCTTCTCAACGGTATACCTGGCATAGAATTTAAGTGTAAACGGGGAGTGAGACAAGGTGACCCGATATCCCCCTTACTATTTGTGCTCGCGGCAGATTTATTGCAGTCCTTAATTAATAAGGCATGGTTAGATGGTTTACTTGCGCTACCAATCAATCAGCCTGCTTCTAAATATTACCCAGTTGTACAATACGCCGACGATACATTAATCATTCTCCCTGCGAATCAACAGGAGATTCAAACAATTAAGGGGATTCTTGATTCATATGCTAGGGCAACGGGTCTGAAAATCAATTACACAAAGTCACAATTAGTGCCAATTAATGTGAATGCTCAAAAGTCTATTGATCTAGCCAATGTTCCGGGCTGCCAAGTGGGGGATATGTCGTTTACTTATTTGGGATTGCCTCTCGGTACAACAAAACCCACTGTTAGAGACTTGATGCCATCGGTCGACAAAATTGAAAGGAGATTGACTGGAACGACTATATGGTTATCCTACGGAGAACGAGTGCAACTGATCAACTCTGCACTCTCATCACTTCTATCTTTTGCCATGTGTGTTCTTAAAGTTCCGTTGAAGTTGATATAGATTTTTGATCGCGCGAGGAGACACTGTCTGTGGAGAAAAGAAGTGGACAGAGATGCTAAAACCCACTCATTAGCCGCTTGGGATATGATTTGCCACCCAAAGAAAAAGGGGGTCTGGGGATTTTAAACTTGCAAATTCAAATCAAAGCGTCGCTATTAAAGTACCTCCATAAGTTTATCCACAAAAATGACGTGCCTTGGGTAATGCTAGTCTGGAATGCTTATTATGACGAGACACCCCCCAAGCAAAACCAAATTGCGGCTCCTTTTGGTGGCGTGATGTTTTCTCTCTGATGGATATCTACCATGGGATCACTACTTGTATTCCTGCGGCGGGAGCTACGATCTTACTTTGGAAAGATGTTTGGAGGGATGAAAGGCCGTTGAAGGACACACATGAACATATGTTCTCTTTTGCCAAAAATGAAGATATCTCATTGGCGAAATACTACAACAACATTGGCCACGAGGACAACTTCAACCTGCCTTTATCGATGGAAGCCAGAGCTGAGCTTGACAATCTACAAGAGATCATGGAAGGGTTAGCCTTGGAACCTATGGGGACAGATGAATGGATTTTGTGCTGGGGCGATACAAATTTTAAACCTAAGAAGTTCTACAAATTCATGTTCAGAAATATAGTGGCGCCACAATGCATCACCTCCATCTGGAAAACAAAGTGTATCATGAGACATAAAGTTTTTGCGTGGTTGATGTTGAATGACGGGGTCAATACGAGGGATATGCTACTTAGGAGGCATTTCAACATTGGGGACGATCACAACTGCCCGGTGTGCAACACAGAGGTACTGGAAACAAACGCCCATCTATTCTATGAATGTCCATTTGCTGCAAGATGTTGGGAAGCGGTGGGAATTCATTGGGATAATCAGCTAGACATGCAAAACAAATATGACAGAGCTAAAACAAGCTGGCAGGGACCTCTTTTCAAGGAGATTACCATATTGACACTATGGAACATTTGGAAGCAAAGAAACAGAATGGTGTTTGATGGTGAAGTGGCCACCCACATTGAGTGGCTGAGGAGGATCAAAGAAGATTTTGTGATTTTGGGTTTCAGGATCAACCCTCAAAACGTGTCCTTTTTGGAGGATTTTGGCAACTCTCTTACTGTGTATAAATTACCATGTAAGACAACATTAGGTTAACTTTTGTCCCCCCACACATATTAACCCTAGGTTAACATTTATTAAATATAAATAACAGTAGGAGTCTCTCCTGCTGTTTTCATTTGTAAAAAAAAGCCTTTTGAAATGTATAGGGCTCTAATATTGTGTTGGCCAACCCCTCCCTGAAGTGGTATAGGGGTATATATAGCCCTCCAAAGAACTAAACATTTGGGATAGTGTTTGCACACGCCAGACAGTCCAGCTAGGAACCCAGACGGTCCGGCCACTGAGACAAGGCACACATAAAATGAATAAACAAAGGATATAGTGCACCTGTCGTACAATCCGACACATAGCCTAAACAATCCGACAATATGTTGGATAGTCTGGGTAGCAACCCGAATAGTCTGACAACTGCTCGATAAAACAACTCCCTAATAATTCGTCTGTCCCACTATCTATCTTGGCAATTTTACTTACAAATGTTTTGCGGCCACAAGACAGATAGTATGGCTAGTAGCCCGGTTAGTTTGGCCATTCACCGGACTGTCCGACCAATAATAGCTCGGTTGAGCAACCTCTTTGATGAACATTTCATCTTAATGTGAAACTGGGTGTTTTTTGCTACTAATGTTTCGGGTTATGTTAATATCACACTTATGTAGCCAGGCAGTCTGACAAGCGGCCCAGACATCTAATGTCACACTAATGTTTCGGGTTATGTTAATGTGAAACAGTTCATGTTAATGTCACACTTATGTAGCCAGACAGTCCGACAAGTGACCCGGACAATCCGCCATTAAAGGGACGATCTGACACGTGTGTCGGATACTGCATCCATTCAGTGAACTTATGATTTGAGCCAATCCAAAACATTAGTAGCAAAAAATGTTTACTACACCGGGGTCATGTTTACTACATTGGGGTCATCTTCTATTCATGAACAGTGATTAGTGCCTAGTTTCTAAAGGATTTTCTTATTTCATTGGGGTCAATTGACCCCAATCCTTCCAAGGCAGCTCCGTCCCTGTGACCAGGTAGCCTATATGGCTTTGGACTTTGTGTGTATGAAATAGTGTTTAGGAGATATTGACTTGAGCAAATCTATCACGAGCCCCTTTGACACCATCTTAGTAGTGTGCTACTCCTATAACTCAAGATATAAATGGAAAAGCTTCACTTCTTGTCATCATTGCATCATCCTTGGCCACATCACCAAATTGGGCTGGACTAGTCCAAATGTTCAAAATCCCACACAATGGCCCCAAATCAAGGAGCTGTGGGAGAATATGGACGCCTACATGGCCCACCTCAGTCCCATCCTAAAGCAACTCTAGCAGACCCTGCATCCCGTCAGCCCGCAAAACGCATTTGCAGTTCGCGCAAAACAGCTTTTGCGGGCTGGCTCAGGCTGGCACAGATGCAGATCCCCCAAACGGACCCGTAAAAAAGTATATTAGTGGAATATGCTTTTTTACGGGTCGGCTATGCGGGTTCTGCTCTTTGCGCCGCTGCATCCCCCATATCATCAGCCCGCAAATATCAAATCCAACATAATTCAACAATCGAAAACAAACTGAATTATTCGAATCAAACATAATACAATAATCATTCGCATTACAAATAATTATTCAAATCACCGTAGCAAACGTAAATAATGCAATACAAAACTTGTCATGAATACAAATACAAATGAATACAAAAATTAGTCACTGTCCAGCCCTTTGCCAATGATGCTCGATGAGATCTTCCTGAAGTCTAAAGTGTGTATTTGCATTTTCAATCTCCTTGTATGTCTGAAGAAAAGCTCTAATGCGGTTTGGGTCTCTAGCTGGTTTGACACGGCTACCCATATTGTCGTAAAAGAATTCTAAGTTCATTCCTCTCTCATCTTCAATAATCATATTGTACAGGATAACACAACATGCCATGATGTTCTTCAAGGTTTTCTTATCCCAAAAACGAGCAGGACCACGGACAATGGCAAACCTAGATTGCAAAACACCGAATGCTCTTTCAATGTATTTTCGGGCTGCCTCTTGCACCCTTGCAAATTCACATTGTTTTTTTTGTTTTGGGTTCTTTGATGCTCTTGACAAATGTGCACCAAGGAGGGTATACATCATCTGCAAGATAGTACCCCTTTGTGTATTCATGCCCATTGATAGTGTAGTTGCAAGCAGGAGCATCACCACTAGCAAGCCTAGCAAAAAAATGAGACCGTTGCAACACATTGATATCATTGAGAGTGCCCGGCATACCAAAGAAGCAATGCCAAATCCATAAATCCTCGGATGCTACGGCCTCTAGCACAATTGTTGCATCACGAGACTTGCCACAATACATTCCTTGCCATGCCTTTGGGCAATTTTTCCAAGTCCAATGCATACAATTGATGCTACCTAGCATGCCCGGCCAACCTCTCCTCTCATTAGATGCCATCAAATTCTTTGCGAAATAGTCTTGCATCAACATCTCATTCCCAAGATGGCGATTCCGAGGAATGCACAGACGCCCAATAGTAGATCCTCGCCTCCTCTTCCGGTGCTCGTCTTCATGCTCCTTCACGGCAAGCGCCATGACTAATGTTTGTTGCCGAAAGGTCGCAAGCATGGTCTCAACATCCGAGTCCTCCGAATCGGACGAATCGGATAGCAAGAACTTCTCGCATGGGGTCAACTCCATCTACACGCACACCGGCGCGTTAATCCACTACACAGCTCGCAAAAACCACAAAAAAGGGACTAATCGATGGCGGGTGATCCCAGGGCGGAGACGAGGGGTGCGCTCGACCGTGGTCGATTCCCAGCGGCGGCGACGGCGACGGGGG
>LR738711.1:95704927-95741051 GCA_902687465.1 Secale cereale | reverse complement strand
GGGGGGGGGGGGGGGGGGGGGGGGGGGGGGGGGCTCCTCTCGCCGGATCCAGAGGGGCGGTGCAGCGGATCAGCGCGGGAGGGTGTGGCGCGGCCCAGCGGCGCGATTCCCCCCGCAGATATGGCCAGAATCGCCGGCGGCGGACGGGCAGAAGCAAGGGCGGGTGGCGGCAGAAGGAGGGGAAAAAGCGCGGGGCTGAAATGTCCCTCCCGCCAACAGCTTCTCTGTTAATATTCTAGTTCACATCTCCATGTGATTTAATACCGATAGTTCACATCGTTATGTGAATAACACCCATAGTTCACATCGCCATGTGACCAACACCCAAAGGGTTTACTAGAGTCAATAATCTAGTTCACATCGCTATGTGATCAACACCCAAGAGTAATAAGGTGTGATCATGTTTTTCTTGTGAGAGAAGTTTAGTCAACGGGTCTGACACATTCAGATCTGTATGTATTTCGCAAATTTCTATGTCTACAATGCTCTGCATGGAGCTACTCTAGCTAATTGCTCCCACTTCCAATATGCATCCAGATCGAGACTCAGAGTCATCCAGATCGGTGTTAAAGCTTGCATCGATGTAAATCTTTATGACAAACTCTTTATCACCTCCATAACCGAGAAATATTTCCTTAGTCATCCAGTAACTAAGGACAATTTTGACTGCTGTCCAGTGATCTACTCCTAGATTAAAATTGTAATCCCTTGCCAAACTCAGGATAGGGCATATAATAGGTCTGGTATACAGCATGGCATACTTCATAGAACCTATGGCTGAGGCATAGGGAATGACTTTCATTCTCTATCTTCTGAAGTGGTCGGGCAATGAGTCTTACTCAACTTCACACCTTGCAACATAGGCAAGAACTCTTTCTTTGACTGTTCCATTTTGAACTACTTCAAAATCTTGTCAAGGTATGTACCCATTGAAAAAAACTTATCAAGCATCTTGATCTATCTCTATAGATCTTGATGCTCAATATGTAAGCAGCTTTGCCGAGGTTTTTCTTTGAAAAATCTCCTTTCAAACACTCCTTTATGCTTTGCAGAAAATTCTACATCATTTCCGATCGACAATATGTCATTCACATATACTTATCAGAAAGGATGTAGTGCTCCCACTCACTTTCTTGTAAATACAGGCTTCACCACAAGTCTGTATAAAACCATATGCTTTGATCACCTCATCAAAGCGTATATTCCAACTCCGAGATGCTTGCACCAGTCCATAGATGGATCACTGGAGCTTGCACACTTTGTTATCACCTTTAGGATCGACAAAACCTTCTCGTTGCATCATATACAACTCCTCTTTGAGATATCCATTCAAAAATGCAGTTTTGACATCCATTTGCCAGATTTCATAATCATAAAATGCGGCAATTGCTAACATGATTCAGACAGACTTAAGCATCTCTACGGGTGAGAAAGTCTCATCGTAGTCAACTCCTTGAACTTGTCGAAAACCTTTCACAACAAGTCGATCTTTGTAGACAATAACATTACCGTCGGCGTCGGTCTTCCTCTTGAAGATCCATTTATTTTCGATGGCTTGCCGATCATCGGGCAAGTCAACCAAAGTCCACACTTTGTTCTCATACATGGATCCCATCTCAGATTTCATGGCCTCAAGCCATTTTGCGGAATCTGGGCTCATCATCGCTTCCTAATAGTTCGTAGGTTCATCATGGTCTAGTAACATGACTTCTAGAACTGGGTTGCCGTACCACTCTGGTTGATCTACGAAGTTCAACAGTAACTTGATCCAAGTTTCATGATCATCATCATTAGTTCCTCACTAATTGGTGTAGGAATCAGTGGAACCAGTTTCTGTGATGTACTACTTTCCAATTCGGGAGAAGGTACAATTACCTCATGAAGTTCCACTTTCCTCCCACTCACTTCTTTCGAGAGAAACTCCTTCTCTAGAAAGGATCCATTCTTAGCAACAAATATCTTGCCTTCAGATCTGTGATAGAAGGTGTACCCAACAGTCTCCTTTGGGTATCCTATGAAGACACATTTCTCCGACTTGGGTTCGAGCTTATCAGGTTGAAGTCTTTTCACATAAGTATCGCAGCTCCAAACTTAGAAACGACAACTTTGGTTTCTTGCCAAACCACAGTTCATAAGGTGTCGTCTCAATGGATTTAGATGTTGCCCTATTTAACGTGAATGCAGTTGTCTCTGATGCATAACCCAAAACGATAGTGGTAAATCGGTAAGAGACATCATAGACCGCACCATATCTAATAAAGTACGGTTACGATGTTCGGACACACCATTACGCTGTGGTGTTCCGGGTGGCATGAGTTGTGAAACTATTCCACATTGTTTCAAATGAAGACCAAACTCGTAACTCAAATATTCACCTCCATGATCAGATCGTAGAAACTTTATTTTCTTGTTATGATGATTCTCTACTTCACTCTGAAATTCTTTGAACTTCTCAAATGTTTCAGACTTGTGCTTCATCAAGTAGATATACCCATATCTGCTCAAATCATGAGTGAAGGTCAGAAAATAACGATACCCGCCGCGAGCTTCAACACTCATCGGAACACATACATGCTACTTCTTGAGCTTGCGTTGTAATCTCTCGAAATGGAAAGGGAGATGCAACACAGTAGCGTAAGTATTTCCCTCAGTTTTTGAGAACCAAGGTATCAATCCAGTAGGAGACCACGCGCGAGTCCCTCGCACCTGCACAAACAAATAAGAACTTCACAGCCAACGTGATAAGGGGCTGTCAATCCCTTTACGGTCACTTACGAAAGTGAGATCTGATAGGGATGATAGTTTATATTTTTGCTATTTTTTTATAAGAACAGAAAGTAAAAGCGGAAAAGTAAAGTACGTGTAGATTAATATGTTGAGAATAGACCCGGGGGCCATAGTGTTCTCTAGTGGCTTCTCTCATGATAGCGATATTCTACGGCGGGTAAACAAATTACTGTCGAGCAATTGATAGAAAAGCAAATAATTATGAGACTATCTAGGCATGATCATTATATATAGGCATCACGTCCGAGACAAGTAGACCGAAACAATTCTGCATCTACTACTATTACTCCACACATCGATCGCTATCCAGCATGCATCTAGTGTATTGAGTTCATAAGAACAGGGTAACACCTTAAGTAAGATGACATGATGTAGAGGGATAAACTCAAGCAATATGATATAAACCCCTTCTTTTTATCCTCGATGACAACAATACAATACGTGCCTTGCTGCCCCTACTGTCACTGGGAAAGGACCCCGCAAGATTCAACCCAAAGCCAAGCACTTCTCTCATTGCAAGAACTATAGATCTAGTAGGCCAAACCAAACCAATAATTCGAAGAGAGATATTATAATCATACATAAAGAGTTCACAAAAGAACCAAATATTTCTCATAGATAATCTTGAACATAAACCCACAATTCATCGGATCTCAACAAACACACCGCAAAAAAATATTACATCGAATAGATCTCCTCGAAGACCGAAGAGAACTTTGTATTGAGATCCAGAGAGAGAGAAGAAGCCATCTAGATACTAGCTATGGACCCGAAGGTCTGTGGTAAACTACTCACAACTCATGGTGAGGCGATGATGATGATGTAGAAGCACTCTGTGGTAGATCCCCCCTCCGGCGGAGCTCCGGAACAGGCCCCAAGATGGGATCTCACGGGAACAGAAGGTTACGGCGGCAGAACTAGGGTTATCTCTGTTGCTCTGATGGTTTCGGGGTACGTAGGCTTATATAGGAGGAAGGAGGGCACCGGGGGCCTTACGTGGGACCCACGAGGCAGGGGGCGTGCCGTAGGGGGGGGCGCCCCCCACCCTCGTGGGCACCACGTGGCCCCTACTCCATGGTTCTCAAGTCTCCCGTGCGTGATTTTCTCCAAAAATATCTCTCCCGAAGGTTTCATTCCGTTTGGACTCCGTTTGATATCCCTTTTCTGTGAAACCCTAAAACAAGCAAAAAAACAGCAATCTTGACTGGGCCTTTGGGTTAGTAGGTTAGTCCCAAAAATAATATAAAAGTGTATAACAAAGCCCATTAAACATCCAAAACATCATAAATAATAGCATGGAACAATAAAAAATTATAGATACGTTGGAGACGTATCAATACATCAGTATGTATGATTTCCAACAAATCTGTTGCTCGCTCCATTGTTCCGGAGAACGGAGTTTTAGTCATCTTGCCCATGAGGCATGGTTCGCAAGCACCAAGTGATTCATAATCAAGTGATTCCAAAAGTCCATCACTATGGAGTTTCTTCATGCGCTTTACACCAATATGACCTAAACGACAGTGCCATAAATAAGTTGCACTATCATTATTAACCTTGCATCTTTTGGCTTCAATATTACGAATATGTATATCACTACGATCGAGATCCAACAAACTATTTTCATTGGGTGTATGACCATCGAAGGCTTTATGCATGTAAACAGAATAACAATTATTCTATGACTTTAAATGAATAACCGTATTGCAACAAACATGATCAAATCATATTCATGCTCAACGCAAAACGCCAAATAACATTTATTTAGGTTCTACACTAATCCCGAAAGTATGGGGAGTGTGCGATGATGATCATATCAATCTTGGAACCACTTCCAACACACATCGTCACTTCACCTTTAACTAGTCTCTGTTCATTCTGCAACTCTCATTTCGAGTTACTAGTTTTAGCAACTGAACTGGTATAAAATACCCAGGGGTTGCTATGAACACTAGTAAAATACACATCAATAATCTGTATATCAAATATACCTTTGTTCACTTTGTCATCCTTCTTATCCGCCAAGTATCTAGGGCAGTTCCACTTCCAGTGACCATTTCCTTTGCAGTAGAAGCACTTAGTTTCAGGCTTGAGTTTAGCTTTGGGTTACTTCACGGGAGTGACAACTTGCTTGTCATTTTTTTTGAAGTTCCCCTTCTATCCCTTTGCCCTTTACTTGAAACAAGTGGTCTTGTTAACCATCAACACTTGATGCTCTTTCTTGATTTCTACCTTCGCCGATTTCAGCATCGCGAAGAGCTCGGGAATTACTTTCGTCATCCCGTGCATATTATAGTTCATCACGAAGTTCTACTAACTTGGTGATAGTGACTAGAGAACTTTGTCAATTACTATCTTATCTGGAAGATTAACTCCCACTTGATTCAAGTAATTGTAGTACCCAGACAATCTGAGCATATGCTCAATGGTTGAGCTATTCTCCTCCATCTTGTAGGCAAAGTACTGTCGGAGGTCTTATACCTCTCGACACGGGCATGAGTATGAGATACTAATTTCAACTCTTGGAATATCTCATATGCTCTGTGGCGTTCAAAATGTTTTTTGAAGTCCCGGTTATAAGCCGTAAAGTATGGCGCACTAAACTATAAAGTAGTCATCATACCGAGCTTGTCAAACGTACATAACGTCTGCATCTGCTCCTGTAATAGATATGTCACCTAGCGGTGCATCAAGGACATAATACTTCTGTGCAGCAATGAGGAAAATCCTAAGATCACGGAACAAGTCTGCATCATTGCTACTAACATCTTTCAACTTAGTTTTCTCTAGGAACATATCAAAAAACATAGGGGAGCTATAACGGGAGCTATTGATCTACAACATAATTTTGCAAATACTATCAGGACTAAGTTCATGATAAATTAAAGTTCAATTTAATCATATTACTAAAGAACTCTCACTTAGATAGACATCCCTCTAGTCATCTAAATGATCACGTGATCCAAATCAACTAAACCATGTCCGATCATCACGTGAGATGGAGTAGTTTTCAATGGTGAACATCTTATGTTGATCATATCTACTATATGATTCACGCTCGACCTTTCGGTCTCCTGTGTTCCGAGGCCATGTCTGTACATGCTAGGCTCATCAAGTTTAACCCGAGTATTCTGCATGTGCAAAACTGTCTTACACCCGTTGTATTTGAACGTAGAGCTTATAAAACCCGATCATCACGTGGTGTCTCGGCACGACGAACTTTCGCAACGGTGCATACTCATGGAGAACACTTGTACCTTGAAATTTTGTAAGGGATCATCTTATAATGCTACCGCCGTACTAAGCAAAATAAGAAGCATAATAAGATAAACATCACATGCAATCAAAATATGTGACATGATATGGCCATCATCATCTTGTGCTTTTGATCTCCATCTCCAAGGCACTATCATGATCACCATCGTCACCGGCGCGACACCTTGATCTCCATCATAGCATCATTGTCGTCTCGCCAACTATTGCTTCCACGACTATCGCTACCGCTTAGTGATAAAGTAAAGCAATTACATGGCGATTGTATTTCATAAAATAAAGCGACAACCATATGGCTCCTGCCAGTTGCCGATAACTTTACAAAACATGATCATCTCATACAATAACATATAACTCATCATGTCTAGACCATATCACATCACAACATGCCCTGCAAAAATAAGTTAGATGTCCTCTACTTTATTGTTGCTAGTTTTACGTGGCTGCTACGGGCTTAGCAGGAATCGTTCTTACCTACGCATACAAAACCACAAAGATTTTTCATCAAGTATGTGATGTTTTAACCTTCACAAGGACTGGGCATAGCCACACTCGATTCAACTAAAGTTGGAGAAACTGACACCCGCCAGCCACTTGTGTGCGAAGCACGTCGGTAGAACCAGTCTCGCGTAAGCGTACGCGTAATGTCGGTCCGGGCCGCTGCATCCAACAATACCGCCGAATCAAAGTATGACATGCTGGTAAGCAGTATGATTAGTATCGTCCACAACTCACTTGTGTTCTACTTGTGCATATCATCTACGCATAGACCTGGCTCTGATACCACTGCTGGGGAATGTAGTATTTCAAAAAAATACCTACGATCACGCAAGATCTATCTACTAGATGCATAGCAACAAGAGGAGAGAGTGTGTCTACGTACCCTCGTAGACCGGGAGCACAAGCGTCTAGTGACGCAGTTGATGTAGTCGAACTTCTTCGCAATCCAACTGATTAAGCACCGAACGTACGGAGCCTCCGCGTTCAGCACACGTTCAGCTTGATGACGTCCCACGAGCTCTTGATCAATTAGAGCCTCACGGGAGAGTTTCGTTAGCACGACGGCGTGGTGACGGAGATGATGAAGCTACTGGCGCAGGGCTTCGCCTAAGCACTACAACGGTATGATCGAGGTGTGTTTCTGTGGAGAGGGGCACCGCACATGGTTGGGAGAGATCAACTGATCAACTTATGTGTCTATCGGGTGCCTCTACCCCCGTATATAAAGGAGTGGAGGAGGGGGAGGGCCGACCCTCTGTATGGCGTGCCTTAGGGGATTCCTACTCCCACCGGGAGTAGGATTCCCCCTTTCCTAGTAGAACTAGAAGCCCTTCCAAGTAGTAGGAGTAGGAGAGAAGGAAAGGGAAAAGAGAAGAGAAGGAAGGAGGGGGCGCAGCCCCTTCCCCTAGTCCAATTCGGACTAAGCCTGGGGGGGCGCAACCTCCCCTCTCTCTTTCCCCTAAAGCCCAATAAGGCTCATATACTCCCCGACGAATTCCTGTAACTCTCCGGTACTCCGAAAAATACCCAAATCACTCGGAACCTTTCCGATGTCCGAATATAGTCATCCAATATATCGATCTTTACGTCTCGACCATTTCGAGACTCCTCGTCATGTCCCCGATCTCATCCGGGACTCCGAACTACCTTCGGTACATCAAAACACATAAACTCATAATACCGATCGTCACCTAGATGCAGATATCAGCAACAACAACTTCCATTGCGTCTAATTTTCCGCAACAAGATCCTTGTTGCAAAAATTAAAACAACATCTCCACCGCATGTAATTTTCTGCAATAGGACCCATGTTGTGAAATTTGCAACAGCATCCCCAGCTGCTAGTGTACTTGCGCCACAACACCAGGAGGGCTTGCGCCTCAAACTTCTACGCTGCCCGGCGACCCCGTTGCCTGCCGGCGAGCCCTTTCTCCGGCGCGCCGCACCTCTCCCCTCCCATGGCCCCCCTTCTCTCTCACCTCCATCTCCTTCTCTTCATAGGAAACATGGCAGCGGCAGTCGAGTCCTTCGCCTCCGGCTACTTTCCCGGCGAGCTTGAGCCAGATTCGCACACAAGGAAGGATAGATGTGAGTGGAACGGGGAACCGCATTGCTTGGCAGCGCTGATTCATGAGGAAGGAGATTCGGGAGAAGAGGATAAGGTACGAGGCGAGGCGTGGCTATTGCATATAATGTGGTGGTCGGGTCCAGAACGGACGCATGGCACACAACCGAGGCGGCGGACGCGAGCGTAATTATCGGTCGGGTGATCTGAATCGTTTCCCATATAAAAAGGATTAAAATGTGTAGAGTTGGGACTCAGTAGTATCATCTGTTGGGGAACGTAGTATTTTAAAATTTTCCTATGATCACGCAAGATCTATCTACCAGATGCATAGCAACGAGAGGGGAGAGTGTGTCTACGTACCCTCGTAGACCGAAAGCGGAAGCGTCAAGTGACGCGGTTGATGTAATCGAACTTCTTCACGATTCAACCGATCAAGCATCGAACGTATGACACCTTGATACGTCCAAAACGTATCTATAATTTCTGCTTGCTCCATGCCTCTTTTGGGTGATATTGCTATGATATTTATACACTTCCATACACTTTTGATCATATTTGGACTAACCTATTAACTCAGTGCACCCCAGTGCCAGTTTCTGTTTTCGGCTGTTTTTGTATTTCAGGTTTTCCCATTACGAGAACTGCCAGAAAAATCCCGAAAAAATTATATAAAAAATCAGCGTTCCAGAAGCTACCAGGCACCCGAAGCATAGCCGGAGGGGGGCCACCAGGGCCCCAGGCGCCCTGGTGGCGCGGCCCCCCTGGCCGCGCTGGGGGGCGCCTGGGCCCCCCGAGCCTCGTCTGGTGCCCCCCTTTGGCATATATTTAGACCGTCTCCCAAAACCCTCGAGACGAAAACCCTTTTTCGTGATCTCATCTCTGTTCCGCCGCCGCCGCCGCTTCCAAGATCGGGAGCACCAGGAGAACTCTTCCCGGCACCCTGCCGGAGGGCAGGATCACCACCGGGAGCTTCTCCACCACCATGGACGCCTCCCGGATGAGTTGTGAGTAGTCTCCCTTGGACCATGGGTCCATGACCAGTAGCTATGTGATGTTCTCCTCCCGTTCTTGTGCTTCACTAATTAGTCCCCGTGAGCTGCCCTACATGATCGAGGCACATATGTAATCCTTATGCTGTTGCTATGATGAGTTTGCTGGGATCCGATGGATTATGAGATTATGTTCAGATTGTGTTTGAGTAATATATTTGATTCACCTCTTTTATATTTATGTTCGTAAGTAATTCTTGCATGTTCTCCGTTGTTATTTATTGCTTTGGCCAAGTAGTAGGTAGTGACTCCAAGAGGGAACGTTATGCTTGATTGTGGGTTCATGCCCCTCGATGACTAGCTTGAGTGACAGAAACATGAGTCTAGGGGATGTGCTGTTGCCACAAGGGGGAAAACAACGGTGCTTGTGCCCGCGGGTGCAAGGATTGTTTACTTTACGCAAAGTTCTTTTAATGCAGTTGTCTGTTGCTTTGAGTTTACACTATGGGTGGGACTCGCAACTTAATACCAGCGAGATGTTCTGGATAGATATCTCAAGGTGGATGATTAGTAGTAGATGCAGATGGATTTCGGTCTACTTACCTCGGCGGACCGCCCATGCTTTGAACCTCTACCTTTCTTGCAATGTAGTCAGCATTGGTTTGCGCACATGGTCCTGTCAATTGCCCAGCTGTAATTCGTTTACCTCACATAGCTGTTTTATCGTCTTTTGGGAGAGAGACATCACTAGTGAACATCATGAGACTCCGGTCCATATTACCATCATTGATCACATCCGCTATTTACTTTCCGCTTTTTACTTACTATTGCAATTATATCTATCATTACTATCACTTGCGTTTGATCCTTTGTAAACTACAAGGCCGGAGGGATTGACAACCTCTCTGTACTTGTTGGGAGCAAAGTTATTTGTATCTGTGTGCAGGTCCACGTTGATTGCTAATATCTGGCGCCGTTTGCAGTTGACACCTTCTTGTTGAAACTGGGAGTCTCAGGGAAATCGATCCTTGGTATTGCCAAGGGAAAACTTCCGCTACACTGCATCTCAAACCTTCCACTTGGGGTAACCAACGAGGGGCGAGAAGCCATCAAGCAAAGTTTTCTGGTGCCGTTGCCGGGGACTCCACTCTTCAGGATAGGGGAGTTGCACTGAAAGCACATTTGCTCCCTGGCTGGTTTTGGTAATTAATGACAACATACTTTGTGGTTGGACTAATGCTTTTATCAAGTATGTTTCAGGAAATCCAATCACATTGGCTATGGCAAAAGGGCTGAAGAAGTGGACCCCTCAAAATGCTAAGGCAAGCATTGGCAAAAGCTCAAGACTCCATTTTTGGTTTAGTGATCCAAGATCACATTGAGTCCATAGGAAAAGCCAATACTATTAAAAGGGGATGAGGTTGTGTTGATGATCTGGTTGCTCAAGTGCTTAGTGATATATCTCCTTCAACTATCAGCAACTTTCACTACTATACACACTCATAAGTAATCTCGGACAAACCGATTCTTTCAACTCAGTCCCACCGAGATGAACCACCTCAGCCATAAGCCAAACCCTAGAAAAATCGGTCAATCCGAGTTTGAGTTCGGTCTCACCGAAATACGGGCTGCCAACCTTCTGTAACCGTTTGACATCATTTCGGAATATCCGAGTTGATTATTTCGGTCTCACCGAAACTGGCAAGTTCCTACCTTGACTCAAATCGGACAAACCGAGATGGTATTTTCGGTCCCACCGAAAACCCCAACGTTCACTATATTTGAACTTTCGGTCTGACCGAGTTTCCACTTCGGTCTCACCGAGATTGCTCAATTATGTGTGTAACGGTTGGATTTTGTGTGGAGGCTATATATACCCCTCCACCCCCTCTTCATTCGTGGAGAGAGCCATCAGAAAGAACTACCACTCCTAGCTTACACTTTCTGAGTAGAGAACTACCTACCCTTGTGTTGAGATCAAGTTGCTCCATTCCTACCATATGAAACTTGATTTCTAACCTTCCCAAGTTGCTTTCCACTCAATCTTTTCTTCCACCACAGCCATATCAGTGAGGAGAGTTGAGTGTTGGGGAGATTATCATTTGAAGCACAAGAGCAAGGAGTTCATCATCATCTACAACATCTATTACCTTTTGGAGGGTGGTGCCTCCTATATTGGTTAGGTGTCGCTTGGGAGCCTCCGTCATCGAGATGTGGAGTTGAACCAAGAAGTTTGTAAGGGCAAGGAGATCGCCTACTTCATGAAGATCTACCCCGAGTAAGGCTAGCCCTCCGTGGGCGTAGGCCATGATGGAATAGACAAGGTTGCTTCTTCGTGGACCCTTCGTGGGTGGAGCCCTTCGTGGACTCGCGCAGCCGTTACCCTCCGTGGGTTGAAGTCTCCATCAACGTGGATGTACGATAGCACCACCTATCGAAACCACGGGAAAAATCATTGCGTCTCCAAATTGCGTTTGATCTTCTCCACTTCTCCTTACTATATGTGCAATTTACTTTCCGCTGCCCATACTCTAGAATTGCATGTGTAGTATGCTACTTGACTTGTGTGTTATGCAAAATCTGCCAAAAACTGTTATTGATCAAAAGGCAGAATTTTTATCTTGTCGAGTAGTCTAATCACCCCCCTCTAGACACTCTCACCTTCTTCGATCCCTCAATTGGTATCAGAGCCTTGGTCTCCATTGCTTTGGTTTACACACCATTGGAGGAAGATGGACGTGTCTACGTTTGGGAGTGTTAGCCATAGAGTGCCTATTCTTAATGGAGGGTCCTATAACTCGTGGAGGGTTGAAATGCTTAGTATCTTTAAGATGTACAATTTGTGCAAATATGTTGAGACCCCCTATGTGCCTCCTTGTGATCCCTTGCACCCTACCATGGATGAAGAGCTTGATTTGCTTCGTAACCTTAGGACTGTAAATCTTATCATTAGAGGGTTACCCGATGACTTGCTTAAGCTTGTTACAAACTTTGAGTGCGCCTATGCTATGTGGAAATTCTTGGAAGAACTTTATCCGGACTACTCTTTGAGAAGTCTTGATGAAATTCTACACAAGACTATTGAATTTGATAAGATGCGCCCCAATGATCCCAACTTTGATAAATGCTTCTTTGAGCTTCGTGATCTTATGAAAAAGAAGGGTGATCCCGGTCTTATCAATGTTATAATTAGAAATGCTCTTGCATTACATTCCGAAGATTATTGTCACATTGACAGAACTAATGCAAGTACTTATCAAATTGACCTAGGTGTTGATGATGAACAATCTATGGGTCAATATGATGATGAGCATGAGCATGATGATGATTACTCCGACCCGGACACCGAGCCAGACAAGATCATGAAGAGTCTCAATCTTATGGCAAATCTGAGAGACTACATGTCCGGTGGAAAAGAGTGGATTCTTGATAGTGGATGCACCGACCACATGACCGGAGACAAAGACATGTTTCGAGAGATTGCAAAGAACGATGGTGCACGCAAGTATGTGACTTTTGGAGACAACTCCAAGGGTAAGGTACTTGGCCTTGGTAAGGTGGCCATATCTCATGATAGCTCTATTCAAAATGTCATGCTTGTAGAATCTCTTGGATACAATTTACTTTCCGTGTCTAGATTAGCTGACTTTGGATTCAATGTGCTATTCACCAAAGTAGGTTGCCAAGTCTTTCGTCGTGACAATCAAAACATGGCATTTACCGGTATCCGTAGAGGTGATCTATATATTGTTGATTTCACTAAGAAAGCCCAACCTAGAACTTGTTTCATTGCTAAATCCTCTAAAGGTTGGTTGTGGCATAGAAGGCTAGGACATGTTGGTATGCGTAATCTAGACAAGCTGATCAAAGGTGATCATATTCTTGGTGTTAAAGATGTTTTCTTTGACAAAGATAGACTTTGTAGTGCTTGTCAAGCAGGAAAACAAGTTGGTGGAAGTCATCCCGTGAAGAACATCATGACCACAAGGAGACCGCTTGAGCTTCTTCATATGGATCTCTTCGGTCCCAATGCTTACAAAAGCCTTGGTGGTAACTCCTTTGGTCTAGTTATAGTTGATGATTATTCCAGATTTACGTGGGTATTTTTCCTTGATGACAAATCGCAGGTTCAGAGAATCCTCAAAACCTTTGCCAGAAAGGCCCAAAATCAATTTGAGGTGAAGATCAAGAAAGTTCGGAGTGATAATGGAACGGAGTTCAAGAACGCCAATGTAGACTCTTTTCTCGACGAGGAAGGAATTCTACATGAGTTCTCGGCTACGTACACTCCTCAACAAAATGGAGTTGTTGAGAGGAAGAACCGAACGCTCATAGAGATGGCGAGAACGATGCTTGATGAATACAAGACACCGAAGCATTTTTGGGGAGAAGCGGTCGAGACAGCTTGTCATGCTATCAACAGGCTTTATCTTCGTAAGCTCCTCGGCAAGACATCATACGAGCTCCTCACCGGTAACAAACCCCAAGTGGGATACTTTCGTGTCTTTGGTTCAAAATGCTATATCCTTGATAAGCATCGTCGGTCTAAATTTGCTCCTAAATCTCATGAAGGCTTTCTTCTTGGTTATGGATCAAACTCCCACACCCACCGTGTCTACAATAATTTCACCCGAAAGGTTGAAGAGACGGTAGATGTGAAGTTTGATGAATCTAATGGCTCGCAAGTAGAGCAAATGCCTATTGATGTAGGAGACAAGGACCCATCGGAAGCTATCCAAGATTTATCTATTGGAAAGATCCGTCCCATGGAAGTGAAGGAGAGTACCTCATCTACATATGTGGAGCCCCCTACCTCACGACGAGATGAACCTCAAGGCAACATGGAGGCCTCCACAAGTGGAACTCACCAAGATGAGGAAGTGCAACAAGAAGATCCACCACAACCTCCTTCTCCACCGCCTCAAGACAACACCAACAACAATGAAGAAGAAGAAGAGGAAGATGAAGATGATGAGGAAGCTCAGCCACAACCGCAACAAAAGCTATCCCGAGTCCGAGGAAGAGTCAAGAAAAATCATCCCGTGGAACAAATGATGAACGACATCAACTCCGGGAGAATTACTCGCTCTAAAACTCGCTTAGCTAACTTTTGTGAGCATTACTCATTTATCTCTAGTATTGAACCTATGAAGGTAGAAGAAGCACTTGAAGACCCGGATTGGGTGAACGCTATGCACGAAGAACTACACAACTTCGAGAGGAACAAGGTATGGACTTTGGTAGAGAAGCCCAACGATGATCAAAACATCATTGGAACCAAATGGGTGTTTCGAAACAAGCAAGATGAAGATGGACAAGTCATCCGCAACAAGGCTCGTCTCGTAGCTCAAGGTTACACACAAGTCGAAGGTATGGACTATGGTGAGACCTATGCCCCCGTTGCTAGACTTGAGTCCATTCGCATTCTTCTTGCTTATGCCAATCACCATGATATTACTCTCTATCAAATGGATATCAAAAGTGCTTTCCTAAATGGTGAAATTGAGGAGGAAGTATTTGTGAAACAACCTCCCGGTTTCGTGAATCCCAAAAAGCCTAATCATGTTTACAAATTGCACAAAGCTCTTTATGGTCTTAAACAAGCTCCTAGAGCTTGGTACAAATGCTTAACTAGCTTTCTTCTTGAAAAAGGGTTTGAGATTGGAAAGATAGACTCAACGCTGTTCACGAAAAGGGTTAATGGTGAACTATTTGTGTGACAAATATATGTTGATGATATTATCTTTGGTTCAACTAACCCCCATTTTAGCAAGAAGTTTGGACAGCTCATGTCAGAGAAGTATGAGATGTCCATGATGAGTGAACTCAAATTCTTCCTTGGGTTGCAAATCAAGCAATCTAAGGAGGGTACCTTTGTCTCACAAACAAAGTACACCAAGGATCTCTTCAAGAAGTTCAACATGCAAGAAAGCAAAGGTATGAGTACCCCCATGCCTACAAGTGGACACAATGACTTGACAAAAGATGGAGAACCCGTTGATCAAAGGGTTTACCGATCTATGATTGGTTCTCTACTATATCTTTGTGCTTCTCGTCCTGACATAATGTTGAGTGTATGCATGTGTGCGCGATATCAAGCAGCCCCTAAAGAATGTCATCTTAAAGCTATTAAAAGGATAGTGAGATACTTGATACACACACCAAACTTTGGCATTTGGTATCCTAAGAGGGCCTCTTTCGACCTTGTTGGCTATTCCGACTCGGACTATGCCGGTGACAAGGTTGATAGAAAGTCAACTTCGGGTACGTGTCAATTCCTTGGTCGATCCCTTGTATCTTGGTCCTCCAAGAAACAAAATTCGGTATCTTTGTCCACTGCCGAAGCGGAATATATTGCTGCTGGTTCGTGTTGTGCTCAATTGCTATGGATGACACAAACGCTTAAGGATTATGGGATACATGTGAGACATGTTCCTTTGCTTTGTGACAATGAGAGTGCAATTAAAATTGGACACAATCCAGTGCAACACTCTCGAACAAAGCATATTGAAGTTCGTCACCATTTTATTCGTGATCATATTGCCAAGGGTGACATTAATCTTAAGCATGTTCGTACTGACAAACAACTTGCTGATATCTTTACAAAACCTCTTGATGAGAAGGTGTTTTGTCGCTTAAGGAGTGAGTTGAACATCATTGATGCTTCAAACTTGGAGTGAGAACTCCATTGATGCATGCAAGGCATGAGCCCTCTTGACTAATCCTTGATATTTCTCTTATGATGATGATCATATGTCTTGGACACATTTGCCTCCTTGTATTGCATCTAACTCTTTGCAGGTACTTGGATGATCTACATTCCACAAGATTACCACACACTCAATTCATGAGTAATCTTGTCATTGACCAAGTATCTAGCCCTTTGGGATGTTGAGTTCAAGGAACAAAACTCCACATATCCTTTTTGACATCTTATACATCTTGTATTTCACTCTTGTCATCTTGGATATCCTCGAGTATTTCCTTGCTTGCCTAACCCATGTAGGAAGATGAACTACACAAGTAGAAATGGCGCTCCAACTTCACATTCAATGAGCACCTACATCGAGCTTACCTACATGAGCAAAGCATCAACAAGCCCAAGGTATGTTCTTCACATCTTTAAGAAGCTTTGCTCAAAGTCATGAGTACAAGCAGCTTCATAAGATGTGAACACATCAAATGCTTAATCGAAAAATGGCAACCCCATTTTAAGCTTAAATGATGAGTATGACCTATGATCAAATGTCTTCATTTGACTCCTAAGTCAATATACTCAAACATAGGTGACCTTGTCGCCGACCTTTATCTAGATGAAGTACATATGCTTTTGGAGTCTTTCTGTTTTCTCTTATGTTCTCTCATTGAGTTTTCTTTAAACAAAAAAAAAACTTCATCTAGGAATCTTTTTCATTTTTTTTCTTATGTTTCTTTGAATATCCTTCTGGCTCTGATCAATTCCCCGAAAATCTTTTACAAATTCATTGCAAATTTTTTGAAACATTCCTCGCAAAGTGAGCTGAATTATCTCTGTATTTCCTTGGAATTAAACTCGGCGTCACCGATTTATTTATTTCGGTCTAACCGAAAAGGGTCTACCCTAACTCAATTCGGTGTCACTGATTTATTTCCTCCAGGATATCATCTCCTGCAGCTCCACTCATTGTTTCTTTATGCATGTTCTTATTTGCCCTGTTGTGATTCTTAAGGATCCCACCTCCTTCTTTCCATCCTTCCTAACCTACCTAGTTTGCTGTCCTTTTCGGCACTTGATGTCAAAGGGGGAGAAGACTTAGGGGGAGTAGGGGGAGAAGAGACTTAGGGGGAGAAGAAAAGCAATCTTATCTTAAGAGGGAGAGAATCACATCAAAGCTTTGCCGTGTTTTACATTGGACATTTCAATTGGCATCATTCTTTTGATTTTGCTTTTTCCATCGAACCCCTTGTTCTGAGAACTCAAAGGGACAGAAATCTTCACAGTTGATATCCTATGGAAAGCAAAATCTCTCAGAGTTCATTGAAAATCTTTAGTTTCGGAGACATGTTTGCTGATTCAAGCTTGTGCTCAATATGAGACACTCTTTATACATGTCATCCCTGGCTTGGTACTCTTGATGTTCTTGCAGTTGGTTGAAGGAATACTCTTGTGTTATCTAACCTTATTTTCCCAAGTATATCCCTTCAGGTACAATGCCAAGGAACCTCAAGGTAAGTATATACATCTTGCAGAATGTGCATGATGGTGACTTGCTTGTAAATACTTGTTTGCAAGAAATCACCATGCACATACGTATTATCACTCACTTCTTTTCATCTGCTCTGATGCATATAGCCAAGCTGCATGTAGCACATCTTGCTTATCTCTCTTGTGTGCTTGTGGTAGTCCAAAACCAATATTTATGAAAATCTTGCACACTTGTAGGGGGAGCCTGTGTACTACATGCTTGTCAAAGCTTTCATGATAATTCTATCTTTCTTTCAATAAGCTTTGATGTCTTGTTTTGTGTGATTTTAGTGTGTTGCCATCAATTACCAAAAAGGGGGAGATTGAAAGCACATTTGCTCCCTGGGTGGTTTTGGTAATTAATGACAACATACTTTGTGGTTGGACTAATGCTTTTATCAAGTATGTTTCAGGAAATCCAATCACATTGGCTATGGCAAAAGGACTGAAGAAGTGGACCCCTCAAAATGCTAAGGCAAGCATTGGCAAAAGCTCAAGACTCCATTTTTGGTTTAGTGATCCAAGATCACATTGAGTCCATAGGAAAAGCCAATACTATTAAAAGGGGATGAGGTTGTGTTGATGATCTGGTTGCTCAAGTGCTTAGTGATATATCTCCTTCAACTATCAGCAACTTTCACTACTATACACACTCATAAGTAATCTCGGACAAACCGATTCTTTCAACTCAGTCCCACCGAGATGAACCACCTCAGCCATAAGCCAAACCCTAGAAAAATCGGTCAATCCGAGTTTGAGTTCGGTCTCACCGAAATACGGGCTGCCAACCTTCTGTAACCGTTTGACATCATTTCGGAATATCCGAGTTGATTATTTCGGTCTCACCGAAACTGGCAAGTTCCTACCTTGACTCAAATCGGACAAACCGAGATGGTATTTTCGGTCCCACCGAAAACCCCAACGTTCACTATATTTGAACTTTCGGTCTGACCGAGTTTCCACTTTGGTCTCACCGAGATTGCTCAATTATGTGTGTAACGGTTGGATTTTGTGTGGAGGCTATATATACCCCTCCACCCCCTCTTCATTCGTGGAGAGAGCCATCAGAAAGAACTACCACTCCTACCTTACACTTTCTGAGTAGAGAACTACCTACCCTTGTGTTGAGATCAAGTTGCTCCATTCCTACCATATGAAACTTGATTTCTAACCTTCCCAAGTTGCTTTCCACTCAATCTTTTCTTCCACCACAGCCATATCAGTGAGGAGAGTTGAGTGTTGGGGAGATTATCATTTGAAGCACAAGAGCAAGGAGTTCATCATCATCTACAACATCTATTACCTTTTGGAGGGTGGTGCCTCCTAGATTGGTTAGGTGTCGCTTGGGAGCCTCCGTCATCGAGATGTGGAGTTGAACCAAGAAGTTTGTAAGGGCAAGGAGATCGCCTACTTCGTGAAGATCTACCCCGAGTAAGGCTAGCCCTCCGTGGGCGTAGGCCATGATGGAATAGACAAGGTTGCTTCTTCGTGGACCCTTCGTGGGTGGAGCCCTCCGTGGACTCGCGCAGCCGTTACCCTCCGTGGGTTGAAGTCTCCATCAACGTGGATGTACGATAGCACCACATATCGGAACCACGGGAAAAATCATTGCGTCTCCAAATTGCGTTTGATCTTCTCCACTTCTCCTTACTATATGTGCAATTTACTTTCCGCTGCCCATACTCTAGAATTGCATGTGTAGTATGCTACTTGACTTGTGTGTTATGCAAAATCTGCCAAAAACTGTTATTGATCAAAAGGCAGAATTTTTATCTTGTCGAGTAGTCTAATCACCCCCCCTCTAGACACTCTCACCTTCTTCAATCCCTCATGCACGCTATCTTTTACCTTTGCTTTTTAGTCTTGTTAGTTTACCTTTCAGTTTTGCTTTAGTATCTTTTATCGAAAATCACAAAAATAGTTATCTTGCTTGCTTGCTACTATGGGTTCCACCGAGAACACCAAGTTGTGTGACTTCACTAGTCACAACAACGATGACTTTATCTGCACACCTATCACTACACCTACCACTTCAGCACCTTCATATGAAATTAAACCTGCTTTACTGAACTTAGTCATGAAAGATCAATTCTCCGGTGCTGGAGATGATGCTGCTTTACACTTAAACAACTTTGTTGAACTTTGTGATATGCAAAAGTACCAAGAAATAGATGGTAATATTGTTAAGCTTAAGCTTTTTCCTTTCTCCCTGAGAGGAGGAGCTAAAATTTGGTTTCAGTCTTTGCCTAGAAATAGCATAGATTCATGGGACAAGTGCAAAGATGCTTTTATTAGAAAATACTATCCACCTGCTAAAATTATCCAACTAAGAAGTAACATAATGAATTTTAAACAATTGGATAATGAACACGTTGCCCAAGCTTGGGAACGTATGAAATCTCTTATCAAGAACTGCCCTACTCATGGTTTGACTACTTGGATGGTTATCCAAACTTTTTATGCAGGCTTGAACTTTACCTCACGGAACTTGTTAGATTCGGCCGTGGGAGGAACCTTTATGTCAACTACACTTGGTGCTGCCACGAAGCTTCTCGATGAGATGATGACCAACAATTCCCAATGGCACACCGAACGCGCTCCAACAGGTAGGAAGGTAAACTCTGTCGAGGAGATTTCGTCCCTAAATGAAAAAGTTGACTTGATCATGTCTCTACTTTCGAAGCAATCTTCTATTGATCCTCGTGATGTTCCTTTAAATTCTTTGATTGCTCAAGAACAAGTAGATGTGAACTTTATCTCTAGAAACAATTTTAATAACAATGCTTATAGGAGTAATTTTGGTAGCAATCCTAGACCGTTCCCCTCTAATTCTTATGGGAACAACAATGCTTATCCTAGCACCAAGAACTCCACTACTGAACTAGAGATTATGCTTAAAGATTTCATCACTACCCAAAAAGCTTTTAATAATAGTGTAGAAGAAAAACTAAACAAACTAGGTGATCTCTCTTCGAAGGTAGACAATTTAGCCAATGAAGTAGAATTGCTTAAAATTAGAACTTCTCCTCTGGAGGAGAGGAAGGTCACTCCTATTAATGCTATTCAAGTGCAAATTAATGAAAATATTAGGATGATGGCTAAACTTAAAGAGAGATGGGCTAGAGAAAGGGAAGAAGAAGATAGAATTAAGAGCCTTCCTACCCACCACACTGTTGCTACTATCCAAGTTGTTGAGGATATCCAAACTCTTAGCACCCAATGCACTCCTGGTCCCGATGGACCTATTAATGGTGATGCTATGACTATAGAAACTACCAAACAAGTGAACCTAAAGGACACCACTACCACCTTACTTGATAGTAGTGACCTTGATTTTGATAATTGCACTCTTACCGAAGTTATTGATTTCATTCACAAGATGTCTAGAGATCCCCGCACTAGCACGCTTAACCTTGCCTTCACAGAGCATATCACTAATGCTCTTATCAAAGCTAGGGAGGAGAAACTTAGAGTAGAAGCCTCCATACCTAGAAAGCTAGAAGATGGTTGGGATCCTATGATAAAAATTAAGTTGAATAACTTCTCTTGCTATGCTTTATGTGATGTTGGTGCTAGTACCTCTGTTATGCCCAAAAGAATATATGATATGCTTAAATTGAAACCTTTTGATTCTTGTTCTTTTGGTGTTCGTCTCATTGATTCTTCCATAAAGAAACCTTTGGGGAGGATCGACAATGTTCTTATCATTGTCAATGAAAACTATGTTCCCGTTGATTTTACTATTATGGATATTGAATGTGAACCTTCGTGTCCAATTATTTTGGGACGTCCTTTTCTACGCACCGTGGGTGCTATCATTGACATGAAAGAGGGGAATATAAAATTCCAGTTTCCTCTCAAGAAAGGGATGGAACACTTCCCTCGAAAGAAGATTAAGTTACCTTTTGAGTCCGTTATACGGGCTAGCTATTCTTTTACTCTTGATAAGACTTGATCTCTATGCATTATGCCTAGCTTAAAGGCATAAAAGAAAGCGCTTTTTGGAGGCAGCCCAATGAATAAATTTTATTTTGCTTTTGTTGTGTCTTGATGTTGTTACTACTGTAGCATCATCATTGTATCTTTGCTTTTCAAATTTTGTGCCAAGTATAGCCTCTGATTGCAAGAAAGTTCAAAAGTTGTGACGTGCTGTCCAGGAAACAGATTATGTCCTTGGATAGAAAAATTCGTATAAAATCACCGGATCATCTTTTTGGTCTGAATGTTTTCGACATCGTGCTCTATATAATTGTCTTTCGTGCGTCTGTTCTGAGTTTTTTTATTAGAGTTGCAGAAGTGCCCCGGAAAAATCATTTACTACCTGCTGTTCTGTTTTTCACAGATTCTGTCCTGTTTTGCCTTTCCTTCATTTTGCAAACCTAGAGCTTGCTTTTTCTTTGCAAAAACCTTTTGGCAATCTTGAGAAACAGTAGACCTTCAAGAATATCTTTATTTCCAGCAAGGAACAATTATTTTATTATGGGTACTAACCTCACTAATCAGATTATGATGAGTTATGTATGAATCCAAGTGTGCGAGGGAAGATGATGAAAAGATTCAGGAGTGTCAAACGCTCAAGCTTGGGGATGCCCCCATGCACCCCCAAGAAATATTCAAGAAGACTCAAGCGTCTAAGCTTGGGGATGCCCCCGTGCATCCCCTTCTCCATCAACATTATCAGTTCGTCTTTCATTCCACTATATTTTTATCACTTCATGTGTTATGTGCTATGCTTGGAGCGTCTTGCTTTTAGTTTTCCTTTTTAGTTTTCTTTAGCTTTGGTCGGAACTCAGCTTTCTTTATGTGGGAGAGAAACACGCTCCACTTCTACCTAGAACATAACATATAATTTTTATGTCTATCCTTGCTGTGTGTGTTCTTTGTCCTTTAATAGCTACTATCATGCTTAGCTCTTAACTTTCATGCTTATCTTTTTAAAAGAGCTTTCGTTTAGTTGGTTGCTTGAACTCTCTTTAGTTATCATGTTTATCTTATTAAGAGAGTTTGCTTCCGTTGCATTGGTTGATATGTCTATGATAAAGATGCTACGTGCATAATGGCGCTTAGTAGTTCATGTTTTCTTATGGTTAGTCTCAAATAGCTGGGGGGTTCCCAATGTGTTATTGGAATACCAACATGGTTGTTTGCCTATGATGTGGTATGGTTTAGTAATATCTTCCTTCAAATAATTTATTTTGATTGACTTGGCGTATGCTCACGCATATTTAAGACTGTAAAGAAAGTCTGTCAAGCCTTGATGATCTTTTGTTTCTGAGTACCGATATAACTTCCATGCCTGATTCAATGTTGCTTTGACGCTCTGCATGATTATGACCGTCATTGCTCTCCTAGTTGGTCACTCCCAGTCTTTTGCTAACCTCCACCCGTACTAAGCGGACTGACTGCTTGTGCATCCACATTCTTTTAAACCAGTTATGCCATATGAGTCCACCGTACCTTCCTACATGGTATTTACCTGCCATTCCTAACGGAGACTTGCATGTACCATCTCGAAATTATTCAAAGAAAAAAAAGCATTCCTATTTTGTGCCTCTGTTGTAAGTCCATGAGGAAGTAGTAGTTAATTCATAATCTTTTTAAGTTGGACAAGCTTCACCCCGGGATTGCATGTATAATGTGCAAACCCATAATACGAGAAGGAACTGGCATTGAGTGCGCCCGGCTCAAAATCAATATAACAAACAAACCCTCCTTCACGCTTTGTTCATGAGAAATCAGAAAACTTTGGCAGTGATAAACAAAGGAGATTAAGAGGATGTGATCGTCCTCATTCGGGAGCCGTTCCTCGAAACTTGTCCATCTCAAGAAGTGATTGAGTTGTCTGCTAGCATTCGTTGACGAAACATGCATGATCTAAAAAAAAATTATTACCTCTGTTTTAAAACCAAGAGCTCTGGTACATGTTTTGTCTTTGTTTCCGACTACGGGTTTTCAACCTTGCCAACAAAAGCCACGGTTCGAGAGTCTCCACCTTCTTTTAAAGCACCAACTACTAAGAGCATGATTGTCATTCTGAGTGTAATGTGCATTGTCCCAAAGTAGCATTGTCTTTTGCATGATTGTGATATCGTTTATTCAGAAATCATTGTATCTAGTCATCACTTAAACCTTGGAGGTGCCCCTGCATTTATGTTTTGCTTCACTAAAGGGGGCAAGCGAGATATCACTTTATCATATTTGCACACCATGTTCATTACAAATCTATTTGATGTTTCAGTATCATATTGTAAAACTTTCAGTTCTTTGTGATTTTCTCATGAGGCAACTTAATTACTATAGATTCATTGTCTCAGTAAGCTTTTGTCATATGACTACAAAGAAGTCCTATATGGTTAATAGCATGTCACCACAAAAATTATTCTTGTTATCATTTACCTACTCGAGGACGAGCAGGAATTAAGCTTGGGGATGTTGATACGTCCAAAACGTATCTATAATTTCTGCTTGCTCCATGCCTCTTTTGGGTGATATTGCTATGATATTTATACACTTCCATACAATTTTGATCATATTTGGACTAACCTATTAACTCAGTGCACCCCAATGCCAGTTTCTGTTTTCGGCTGTTTTTGTATTTCAGGTTTTCCCATTACGAGAACTGCCAGAAAAATCCCGGAAAAATTATATAAAAAATCAGCGTTCCAGAAGCTACCAGGCACCCGAAGCACAGCCGGAGGGGGGCCACCAGGGCCCCAGGCGCCCTGGTGGCGCGGCCCCCCTGGCCGCGCCGGGGGGGGCGCCTGGGCCCCCCGAGCCTCGTCTGGTGCCCCCCTTTGGCATATATTTAGACCGTCTCCCAAAACCCTCGAGATGAAAACCCTTTTTCGCGATCTCATCTCTGTTCCGCCGCCGCCGCCGCTTCCAAGATTGGGAGCACCAGGAGAACTCTTCCCGGCACCCTGCCGGAGGGGAGGATCACCACCGGGAGCTTCTCCACCACCATGGACGCCTCCCGGATGAGTTGTGAGTAGTCTCCCTTGGACCATGGGTCCATGACCAGTAGCTATGTGATGTTCTCCTCCCATTCTTGTGCTTCACTAATTAGTCCTCGTGAGCTGCCCTACATGATCGAGGCACATATGTAATCCTTATGTTGTTGCTATGATGAGTTTGCTGGGATCCGATGGATTATGAGATTATGTTCAGATTGTGTTTGAGTAATATATTTGATTCACCTCTTTTATATTTATGTTCGTAAGTAATTCTTGCATGTTCTCCGTTGTTATTTATTGCTTTGGCCAAGTAGTAGGTAGTGACTCCAAGAGGGAACGTTATGCTTGATTGTGGGTTCATGCCCCTCGATGACTAGCTTGAGTGACAGAAACATGAGTCTAGGGGATGTGCTGTTGCCACAAGGGGGAAAACAACAATGCTTGTGCCCGCGGGTGCAAGGATTGTTTACTTTACGCAAAGTAATTTTAATGCAGTTGTCTGTTGCTTTGAGTTTACACTATGGGTGGGACTCGCGACTTAATACCAGTGAGATGTTCTGGATAGATATCTCAAGGTGGATGATTAGTAGTAGAAGCAGATGGATTTCGGTCTACTTACCTCGGCGTACCGCCCATGCTTTGAACCTCTACCTTTCTTGCAATGTAGTCAGCATTGGTTTGCGCACATGGTCTTGTCAATTGCCCAGCTGTAATTCGTTTACCTCATATAGCTATTTTATCGTCTTTTGGGAGAGAGACATCACTAGTGAACATCATGAGACTCCGGTCCATATTACCATCATTGATCACATCCGCTATTTACTTTCCGCTTTTTACTTACTATTGCAATTATATCTATCATTACTATCACTTGTGTTTGATCCTTTGTAAACTACAAGGCTGGAGGGATTGACAACCTCTCTGTACTCGTTGGGAGCAAAGTTATTTGTATCTGTGTGCAGGTCCACGTTGATTGCTAATATCTGGCGCCGTTAGCAGTTGACACCTTCTTGTTGAAACTGGGAGTCTCAGGGAAATCGATCCTTGGTATTGCCAAGGGAAAACTTCCGCTACACTGCATCTCAAACCTTCCACTTGGGGTAACCAACGAGGGGCGAGAAGCCATCACACCTCCGCGTTCAGCACACGTTCAGCTTGATGACGTCCCACGAGCTCTCGATCCAGTTGAGCTTCACGGGATTGTTTCGTCAGCACGACGGCGTGGTGACGGATATGATGAAGTTACCGGCGCAGGGCATCGCCTAAGTACTGCAATGGTATGACCGATGTGTGTTTCTGTGGAGGGGGGCATGATGGGCCTCGAACCCCTCGTTGGTTACCCCAAGTGGAAGGTGTAAGATGCAGTAAGTAGAAGTGTTTTCCCCTAGCAAAGATGCCAAGGATCGAATCCCCCAGAGACTCCTAGGTTCAACAGGTAGGTGTCAACTGCTAACGGCGCAATTAGCAATCAACGTGGACCTGCACACAGATACAAATAACTTTGCTCCCAACGAGTACAGAGAGGTTGTCAATCTCTCCGGCCTTGTAGTTCACAAAGGGTTAAAAGCAATATGATAGTATTGATAGATAGTGTTTTGCAATAGTAAATAAAATAGCGAAAAGTAAATAGTGTATGTGATCAATGATGGTAATATGGACCGGGGTCTCATGATGTTCACTAGTGATGTCTCTCTCCCAAAAGACGATAAAACAGCTATGTGAGGTAAACAAATTACAGCTGGGCAATTGACAGGACCACGAACGCAAACCAATGCTGACTACATTGCAAGAAAGGTTGAGGTTCAAAGCATGGGCGGTACGCCAAAGTAAGTAGACCGAAATCCATCAATATCTACTACTAATCATCCACCTTGAGATATCTATCCAGAACATCTCGCTGGTATTAAGTTGCGACTCCCACCCATAGTGTAAACTCAATGCAACAGACAACTGCATTAAAAGAACTTTGCGTAAAGTAAACAATCCTTGCACCCGCGGGCACAAGCACCGTTGTTTTCCCCCTTGTGGCAACAGCACATCCCCTAGACTCATGTTTCTGTCACTCAAGCTAGTCATCGAGGGGCATGAACCCACAATCGAGCATAACGTTCCCTCTTGGAGTCACTACCTATTACTCGGCCAAAGCAATAAATAACAACGGAGAACATGCAAGAATTACTTATGAACACAAATATAAAAGAGGTGAATCAAATATATTACTCAAGATCAATCTGAACATAATCTCATAATCCATCGGATCCCAGCAAACTCAACATAGCAACAGCATAAGGATTACATAGGTGCCTCGATCATGTAGGGCAGCTCACGAGGACTAATTAGTGAAGCACAAGAACGGGAGGAGAACATCACATAGCTACTGGTCATGGACTCATGGTCCAAGGGAGACTACTCACTAATCATCCACCTTGAGATATCTATCCAGAACATCTCGCTGGTATTAAGTTGCGAGTCCCACCCATAGTGTAAACTCAATGCAACAGACAACTGCATTAAAAGAACTTTGCGTAAAGTAAACAATCCTTGCACCCGCGGGCACAAGCACCGTTGTTTTCCCCCTTGTGGCAACAGCACATCCCCTAGACTCATGTTTCTGTCACTCAAGCTAGTCATCGAGGGGCATGAACCACAATCGAGCATAACGTTCCCTCTTGGAGTCACTACCTATTACTCGGCCAAAGCAATAAATAACAACGGAGAACATGCAAGAATTACTTATGAACTAAAATATAAAAGAGGTGAATCAAATATATTACTCAAGATCAATCTGAACATAATCTCATAATCCATCGGATCCCAGCAAACTCAACATAGCAACAGCATAAGGATTACATAGGTGCCTCGATCATGTAGGGCAGCTCACGAGGACTAATTAGTGAAGCACAAGAACGGGAGGAGAACATCACATAGCTACTGGTCATGGACTCATGGTCCAAGGGAGACTACTCACGAGTCATCCGGGAGGCGTCCATGGTGGTGGAGAAGCTCCCGGTGGTGATCCTCCCCTCCGGCAGGGTGCCGTGAAGAGTTCTCCTGGTGCTCCCGATCTTGGAAGCGGCGGCGGCGGCGGAACAGAGATGGGATCGCGAAAAAAAGTCATGTTTCGAGGGTTACGGGGAACCCTTTAAATATCTGCCAAAGTAGGGCACCGGGGGGTCCTCGGGGGGCCGAGGCGCCCCCCCGGCGCGGCCCGGGGGGGGCGCGCCCACAGGGCGCCTGGAGCCCATGTGCCCCCCCCCCAGGCTGCCCTTCGGACGCAGTGTTGTTTCCGTATCGCTGATTTTTTATATAATTTTTCTGGATTTTTCTGGGCAGTTCTCGAAACGTGAAAACCTGAAATACAAAAACAGCCGAAAACAGAAACTGGCACTGGGGTGCACTGGATTAGTAAGTTCGTCCAAATATGATCAAAAGTGTATGCAAGTGTATGAATATCATAGCAATATCACCCAAAAGTGGCATGGAGCAAGCAGAAATTATAGATACGTTTTGGACGTATCAACATCCCCAAGCTTAATTCCTGCTCGTCCTCGAGTAGGTAAATGATAACAAGAATAATTTCTGTGGTGACATGCTATTAACCATATAAGACTTTCTCATAGTCATATGACAAAAGCTTACTCAGACAATGATTCTATAGTAATTAAGTTGTCTCAAGAGAAAATCACAAATGACTAAAAGTTTTACAACATGAAACTGAAACATCAAAAAGATTTGCAATGAACATGATGTGCAAATATGATAAAGTGATATCTAGCTTGCCCCCTTTAGTGATGCAAAACATAAATGCAAGGGCACCTTCAAGGCTTAAGTGATGACTAGATACAATCATTTCAGAATAAACGATATCACAATCATGCACAAGACAATGCTACTTTGGAACAATGCACATTACACTCAGAATGACAATCATGCTCTCAGTAGTTGGTGCTTGAAGTGCTAGAGCTTTTTATTTTGAAACATGGAAGCAATTGTGTCAACGGTAGTAGTACTTCATATGTGTCATGCATAAAACATCTTATAAGTTGCAAGCCTCATGCATCGAATACCAATAGTGCTCGCTCCTTGTCCTAATTAGCTCGGATCCCCATGGGTTATCATTGCATTGCATATGTTTTAACCAAGTGTCACAAAGGGGTACCTCTATGCCACATGTACAAAGGTCCAAGGAGATAGATCGCATTTGATTTCTCGTTTTTGATAGATCTCAACTTGAGGACATCCATACCGGGACAACATAGAAAATAGATGATGGACTCCTCTTTAATGCATAAGCATATTCTCATGAGAGATTGAGGATTAAGGTCCAAGCTAAAACTTCCACCATGATGCATGGCTTTGGTTGGCGGCCCAATGTTCTTCTCTAACAATATGCATATTAATTCAACCCACGGTAAATCACCCTTACTTCAGACAAGACGAACATGCATAGCAACTCACATGATATTCAACAAAAAGTGTGACAGTTGATGGCGTCCCCAGAAACATGGTTACCGCTCAGCAAGCAACTCATAAGAAATAAGATACATAGGCAACATATTCTTTACCACAATAGTTTTTAGGCTACTTTCCCATGAGCTATGTATTGCATGGTTAATTTGCTTAGTGCATGTGAGGTTAGCAAAAGACTGGGAGCGACCAACTAAGAGAGCAATGACGGTCATAATCATGCAGAGCGACAAAGCAATATTGAATCAGGCATGGTAGTTATATCGCTACTTAGAAACAAAAGATCATCAAGGCTTGACAGACTTTCTTTACAGTCTTGAATATGCGTGAGCATACGCCAAGTCAATCAAAATAAATTCTCGAAGGAAGATATTACTAAACCATACCACATCATAGGCAAACAAACCAAGTTGGTACTCCAATAACACATTGGGAACCCCCCCCCCCCAGCTATTTGAGATTAACCATAAGAAAACCTGAACTACTAAGCACCATCATGAAAGTAGCATCTTTATCATAGACACATTAACCCATGCAATGGAAGCAAACTCTCTTAATAAGGTGAGCATGGTAATTAAAGAGAGTTCAAGCAACCAACTAAATAAAAGCTCTTGAAAAGATAAGCATGAATACTAATAGCAAGGCACGATAGTAGCTATTAAAAGACAAAGAACACACACATCATAGATAGACATGAAAATTCTATGTAATGTTCTAGGTAGAGGTGGAGCGTGTTTCTCTCCCACATAAAGGAATGCTGGGTTCCGACTCGTTATGAAAAACTAAAAGGAAAACTAAAAGCAAGACGCTCCAAGCATAGCACATAACACATGAAGTGATAAAAATATAGCGGAACGAAAGACGAACTGATAATGTTGATGGAGAAGGGGATGCACGGGGGCATCCCCAAGCTTAGACGCTTAAGTCTCCTTGAATATTTCTTGGGGGTGCACGGGGGCATCCCCAAGCTTGAGCGCTTGACACTCCTGAATCTTTTTATCATCTTCCCTCGCACACTTGAAAACTCCCTTCATACACAACTCATCATAATCTGATTAGCGAGGTTAGTACCCTTAATAAAATAATTATACCTTGCTGGAAATAAGGATATTCTTGAAGTTCTACTGTTTCTAAAGATTGCCAAAAGGTTTTTGCAAAGAAAAAGCAAGTTCTTAATTTGCAAAGTGAAGGTAAGGCAAAACATGACAGAATCTGTGAAAAACAGAACAGCAGGCAGTAATTGACCTGTTCGGGATACTTCTGCAACTCAAATCAAAAAACTCAGAACTGATGCACGAAAGAAAATTATATAGAGAACGCTGTCGAAAAAATTCAGACCAAAAAGATGATCTGGTGATTTTATACGAATTTTTCAATCCAAGGACAGAATCTGTTTCCTGGACAGCACCTCACAACTTTTGAACTTTCTAGCAATCAGAGGCTATACTTGGCACAAATATGAAAAGCAAAGATACAATGATGATGCTACAGCAGTAAACAACATCAAGACACAACAAAAGCGAAAATTTTATTCATGTGGGCTGCCTCCCAAAAGCGCTTTCTTTTATGCCTTTAAGCTAGGCATAATGCATAGATCAAGTTGTATCAATTGAACCATCATGAAGATCATCAAAAAGCTCTTCAATAATACAACTAGTCTTAAGAGGACTCTCAAATAAAGGCCTCATAGAGATACTTCTAGGTAAAAGACCAAAAGGATAAAAGTCAAGGGAAGATTCATTTATAAATTCATCAACGATAGGTGTTTCTTCCAAAGTCTTTACAGTTTCAACCCCTTTGGCAATAGGTGGATTGCTTTTAGAACGGGGAGCCTTTGGAACATGAACGAACTTAGGCTCCCTCTTTGCCGGAGTTTCTACCTTTTCGGTTTTGATCGAGGAGAAAGTAGTTCCTAAGGTATCAAATATTTCCTCAATCTTGTCCATCCTAGAAGAGCCAGAATCATGGAATTTGACGGTCTCCAAAATTTTGAAAATTTTATGCATGGAGCTATCAAGTCTATTCAAATTCCCTTGGATCTTTCGATCTAACTCATTCACCTTATTGGTGCTTGTCATCTCTAGCTCTATTTTTTCAAGTTTTTTCATAATGTGAGCTAGGGTGATGTCCTCTCGAATGCTAACAACAGGGGGACTCCCAACAAGATTTTCAATAATACTAAGAGACTCCCAAACTGGGGCCTCCAGGAAATTCCCATTGATAGCAGTATCTAGAATAAACCTATTCCAAGAAGTAATTCCAACATAAAAATTTCTAAGCAAGATAGTAGTAGGTTGCTTCTTGGTGGCTCTTTTTTGTGAATCATTAATTCTATACCAAGCATCTTTCAAACTTTCCCCACCTCTTTGTTTAAAGGTGAGAACTTCTGCCTCGTCAAAGACAAAAGGACCCGACATAATGACAACTAAAGAACAAGATAACTATTTTTGTGATTTTTGATAAAAGGAACTAAAGCAAAAATGAAAGGTAAACTAACAAGACTAAAAAGCAAAGGTAAAAGATAGCATGCAACTCCCCTATCCTGAAGAGTGGAGTCCCCGGCAACGGCGCCAGAAAATACTCCTTGATGGGCCTCGAACCCCTCGTTGGTTACCCCAAGTGGAAGGTGTAAGATGCAGTAAGTAGAAGTGTTTTCCCCTAGCAAAGATGCCAAGGATCGAATCCCCAGAGACTCCTAGGTTCAATAGGTAGGTGTCAACTGCTAACGGCGCAATTAGAAATCAACGTGGACCTGCACACAGATACAAATAACTTTGCTCCCAACGAGTACAGAGAGGTTGTCAATCTCTCCGGCCTTGTAGTTCACAAAGGGTTAAAAGCAATATGATAGTATTCATAGATAGTGTTTTGCAATAGTAAATAAAATAGCGAAAAGTAAATAGTGTATGTGATCAATGATGGTAATATGGACCGGAGTCTCATGATGTTCACTAGTGATGTCTCTCTCCCAAAAGAAGATAAAACAGCTATGTGAGGTAAACAAATTACAGCTGGGCAATTGACAGGACCACGAACGCAAACCAATGCTGACTACATCGCAAGAAAGGTTGAGGTTCAAAGCATGGGCGGTACGCCAAAGTAAGTAGACCGAAATCCATCAATATCTACTACTAATCATCCACCTTGAGATATCTATCCAGAACATCTCACTGGTATTAAGTTGCGAGTCCCACCCATAGTGTAAACTCAATGCAACAGACAACTGCATTAAAAGAACTTTGCGTAAAGTAAACAATCCTTGCACCCGCGGGCACAAGCACCGTTGTTTTCCCCCTTGTGGCAACATCACATCCCCTAGACTCATGTTTCTGTCACTCAAGCTAGTCATCGAGGGGCATGAACCCACAATCGATCATAACGTTCCCTCTTGGAGTCACTACCTATTACTCGGCCAAAGCAATAAATAACAACGGAGAACATGCAAGAATTACTTATGAACTAAAATATAAAAGAGGTGAATCAAATATATTACTCAAGATCAATCTGAACATAATCTCATAATCCATCGGATCCCAGCAAACTCAACATAGCAACAACATAAGGATTACATAGGTGCCTCGATCATGTAGGGCAGCTCACGAGGACTAATTAGTGAAGCACAAGAACGGGAGGAGAACATCACATAGCTACTGGTCATGGACTCATGGTCCAAGGGAGACTACTCACGAGTCATCCGGGAGGCGTCCATGGTGGTGGAGAAGCTCCCGGTGGTGATCCTCCCCTCCGGCAGGGTGCCGGGAAGAGTTCTCCTGGTGCTCCCGATCTTGGAAGCGGCGGCGGCGGTGGAACAGAGATGGGATCGCGAAAAAAAGTCCTGTTTCGAGGGTTACGGGGAACCCTTTAAATATCTGCCAAAGTAGGGCACCGGGGGGTCCTCGGGGGGCCGAGGCGCCCCCCCGGCGCGGCCCAGGGGGGGCGCGCCCACAGGGCGCCTGGAGCCCCTGTGGCCCCCCCCAGGCTGCCCTTCGGACGCAGTGTTGTTTCCGTATCGCTGATTTTTTATATAAGTTTTCTGGATTTTTCTGGGCAGTTCTCGAAACGTGAAAACCTGAAATACAAAAATAGCCGAAAACAGAAACTGGCACTGGGGTGCACTGGATTAGTAAGTTAGTCCAAATATGATCAAAAGTGTATGGAAGTGTATGAATATCATAGCAATATCACCCAAAAGTGGCATGGAGCAAGCAGAAATTATAGATACGTTTTGGACGTATCAGGGCACCGCACACTGCTGGAGAGATCAACTTGTGTATTCTAGGGTGCCCCCCTGCCCCTGTATATAAAGGAGCAAGGGGGGAGGCCGGCCAGCCCTCTATGGCGCGCCAGGAGAGGCAATCCTACTAGGAATAGGATTGCAATCATATTCCTAGTAGGAGTCTACCAAGAAGGAGAGAGGGGGAAGGAAGGAGAGGGAGAGGGAGAGGGAAAGAGGGGCCGCGCCCCCCTCCCCTAGTCCAATTCGGACTACCCCTTGGGAGGGGGCGCGCCACCTCATAGCTGCTGCCCTTTTTCTCCCCTAAAGCCCACTAGGGCCCAACATTCCCCCGGGGGGTTCCAGTAACCCCCCGACACTCCGGTTAATTCCGAAACTTTTCGGAACACTTCCGATGTCCGAATATAGTCATCCAATATATCAATCTTTACGTCTCGGACATTCCGAGACTCCTCGTCATGTACGTTATCTTATCCGGGACTCCGAACTACCTTGGATACATCAAAAGTCATAAACTCATAATACCGATCGTCATCAAACGTTAAGCGTGCGGACCCTACGGGTTTGAGAACTATGTAGACATGACCGAGACTCATCTCCGGTCAATAACCAATAGCGGAACCTGGATGCTCATATTGGCTCCTACATATTCTACGAAGATCTTTATCGGTCAAACCACATAACAACATACGTTGTTCCCTTTGTCATTGGTATGTTACTTGTCCGAGATTCGATCGTCGGTATCTCAATACCTAGTGCAATCTCGTTATCGGCAAGTCTCTTTACTCATTCCGTAATACATCATCTCGTGACTAACTCATTAATCATTTTCTTGCAAGGCTTATTATGATGTGTATTACCGAGAGGGCCCAGAGATACCTCTCCGACACTCGGAGTGACAAATCATATTCTTGATCTATGCCAACACCACGAACACCTTCGGAGATACCTGTGGAGCATCTTTATAATCACCCAGTTACGTTGTGACGTTTGATAGCACACAAGGTGTTCCTCCGGTATACGGGAGTTGCATAATCTCATAGTCATAGGAACATGTATAAGTCATGAAGAAAGCAATAGCAGTAAAACTAAACGATTATAGTGCTAAGCTAGCGGATGGGTCTTGTCCATCACATCATTCTCCTAATGATGTGATCCCGTTGATCAAATGACAACTCATGTCTATGGCTAGGAAACATAACCATCTTTGATCAATGAGCTTGTCCAGTAGAGGCATACTAGGGACATACTGTTTTGTCTATGTATTCACACATGTACTAAGTTTCCGGTTAATACAATTCTAGCATGAATAAAATACATTTATCATGATATAAGGAAATACAAATAACATCTTTATTATTGCCTCTAGGGCATATTTCCTTCAGTCTCCCACTTGAACTAGAGTCAGTAATCTATTATTACAAAGTAATGACCCTAACACCCATGGAGTCTTGGTGCTGATCATGTTTTTCCCGTGGAAGAGGCTTAGTCAACGGGTCTGCAATATTCAGATCCGTATGTATCTTGCAAATCTCTATGTCTCCCTCCTTGACTAGATCGCGGATGGAATTGAAGTGTCTTTTGATGTGCTTTGTTCTCTTGTGAAGCCTGGATTCCTTCGCCAAGGCTATTGCTCCAGTGTTGTCACAAAAGATTTTCATTGGACCCGATGCACTAGGTATAACACCTAGATTGGATATGAACTCCTTCATCCAGACTCCTTCATTTGCTGCTTCCAAAGCAGCTATGTATTCCGCTTCACACGTAGATCCTGCCACGACGCTCTACTTGGAACTGCACTAACTGACAGCTCCACCGTTTAATAAAAATACATATCCAGTTTGTGACTTAGAGTCATCCGGATCAGTGTCAAAGCTAGAATCGACGTAACCGTTTACGATGAGCTCTTTGTCACCTCCATACACAAGAAACATATCCTTTGTCCTTTTCAGGTATTTCAGGATGTTCTTGACTGTTGTCCAGTGATCCACTCCTGGATTACTTTGGTACCTCCCTACTAGACTTATAGCAAGGCACACATCAGGTCTGATACACAGCATTGCATACATGATAGATCCTATGGCTGAGGCATAGGGAATGACTTTCGTTTTCTCTCTATCTTCTGCAGTGGTCGGGCATTGAGTCTTACTCAACTTCACACCTTGTAATACAGGCAAGAACCCTTTCTTTGACTGATCCATTTTGAAATTCTTCAAAATTTTATCCAGGTATGTGTTTTGTGAAAGTCCAATTAAGCGTCTTAATCTATCTCTATAGATCTTGATGCTTAATATGTAAGCAGCTTCACCGAGGTCTTTCATTGAATTTTTTTATTCAAGTATCCTTTTATGCTATCCAGAAATTCTATATCATTTCCAATCAACAATATGTCATCCACATATAATATCAGAAATGCTACAGAGCTCCACTCACTTTCTTGTAAATACATGTTTCTCCAAAAGTCTGTATAAAACCATATGCTTTGATCACCTCATCAAAGCGTATATTCCAACTCCGAGATGCTTGCACCAGTCCATAGATGGATCGCTGGAGCTTGCACACTTTGTTAGCACCTTTTGGATCGACGAAACCTTCTGGTTGCATCATATACAACTCTTCTTTGAGATATCCATTCAGGAATGCAGTTTTGACATCCATTTGCCAGATTTCATAATCATAAAATGCGGCAATTGCTAACATGATTCGGACAGATTTAAGCATCGCTACGGGTGAGAAAGTCTCATCATAGTCAACTCCTTGAACTTGTCGAAATCCTTTCGCAACAAGTCGAGCTTTGTAAACAGTATCATAACCGTCTGCGTCGGTCTTTGATACGTCCAAAACATATCTATAATTTCTGCTTGCTCCATGCCACTTTTGGGTGATATTGCTATGATATTCATACACTTCCATACACTTTTGATCATATTTGGACTAACTTACTAATCCAGTGCACCCCAGTGCCAGTTTCTGTTTTCGGCTGTTTTTGTATTTCAGGTTTTCACGTTTCGAGAACTGCCCAGAAAAATCCAGAAAAATTATATAAAAAATCAGCGTTCCGGAAACAACACTGCGTCCGAAGGGCAGCCTGGGGGGGGGGCACAGGGGCTCCAGGCGCCCTGTGGGCGC
>LR738711.1:95659668-95704917 GCA_902687465.1 Secale cereale | reverse complement strand
TTACTTTACGCAAAGTTCTTTTAATGCAGTTGTCTGTTGCATTGAGTTTACACTATGGGTGGGACTCGCAACTTAATACCAGCGAGATGTTCTGGATAGATATCTCAAGGTGGATGATTAGTAGTAGATATTGATGGATTTCGGTCTACTTACTTTGGCGTACCGCCCATGCTTTGAACCTCAACCTTTCTTGCAATGTAGTCAGCATTGGTTTGCGTTCGTGGTCCTGTCAATTGCCCAGCTGTAATTTGTTACCTCACATAGCTGTTTTATCGTCTTTTGGGAGAGAGACATCACTAGTGAACATCATGAGACTCCGGTCCATATTACCATCATTGATCACATCCACTATTTACTTTTCGCTATTTACTTACTATTGCAAAAACTATCTATCACTACTATCATTGCTTTTAACCCTTTGTGAACTACAAGGCCGGAGGGATTGACAACCTCTCTGTACTCGTTGGGAGCAAAGTTATTTGTATCTCTGTGCAGGTCCACGTTGATTGCTAATTGCGCCGTTAGCAGTTGACACCTACTTGTTGAACCTAGGAGTCTCTGGGGATTCGATCATTGGCATCTTTGCTAGGGGAAAACACTTCTACTTACTGCATCTTACACCTTCCACTTGGGGTAACCAACGAGGGGTTCGAGGCCCATCAGTCTTCCTCTTGAAGATCCATTTATTTTCGATGGCTTGCCGATCATCGGGCAAGTCAACCAAAGTCCATACTTTGTTCTCATACATGGATCCCATCTCAGATTTCATGGCCTCAAGCCATTTTGCGGAATCTGGGCTCATCATCGCTTCCTCATAGTTCGTAGGTTCATCATGGTCTAGTAACATGACTTCTAGAACTGGGTTACCGTACCACTCAGGTGCAGAACGTACTCTGGTTGATCTACGAAGTTCAGCAGAAATTTGATCTGAAGTTTCATGATCATCATCATTCGCTTCCTCACTAATTGGTGTAGGAATCACTGAAACTAGCTTTTGTGATGTACTACTTTCCAATTCGGGAGAAGGTACAATTACCTCATCAAGTTCCACTTTCCTTCCACTCACTTCTTTCGAGAGAAACTCCTTCTCTAGAAAGGATCCATTCTTAGCAACGAATATCTTGCCTTCGGATCTGTGATAGAAGGTGTACCCAACAGTCTCTTTTGGGTATCCTATGAAGGCACATTTCTCCGACTTGGGTTCGAGCTTATCAGGTTGAAGCTTTTTCACATAAGCATCGCAGCCCCAAACTTTAGGAAACGACAACTTTGGTTTCTTGCCAAACCATAGTTCATAGGGTGTCGTCTCAACGGATTTAGATGGTGCCCTATTTAACGTGAATGCAGCTGTCTCTAAAGCATAACCCCAAAAAGGTAGTGGTAAATCGGTAAGAGAGATCATAGACCGCACCATATCTAATAAAGTACGGTTACGACGTTCGGACGCACCATTACGCTGTGGTGTTCCGGGTGGCGTGAGTTGTGAAACTATTCCACATTGTTTTAAATGAAGACCAAACTCGTAACTCAAATATTCGCCTCCACGATCAGATCGTAAGAACTTTATTTTCTTGTTACGATGATTCTCTACTTCACTCTGAAATTCTTTGAACTTTTCAAATGTTTCAGACTTGTGCTTCATCAAGTAGATATACCCATATCTGCTCAAATCATCAATGAAGGTCAGAAAATAACGATACCCGCCGCGAGCTTCAACACTCATCGGTCCACATACATCAGTATGTATGATTTCCAACAAATCTGTTGCTCGCTCCATAGTTCCGGAGAACGGAGTTTTAGTCATCTTGCCCATAAGGCACGGTTCACAAGCACCAAGTGATTCATAATCAAGTGATTCCAAAAGTCCATCAATATGGAGTTCTTCATGCGCTTTACACCAATATGACCTAAACTGCAGTGCCACAAATAAGTTGCACTATCATTATTAACTTTACATCTTTTGGCTTCAATATTATGAATATGTGTATCACTACAATCGAGATCCAACAAGAATAGACCACTCTTCAAGGGTGCATGACGATATTATTCATAAAAATAGAACAACCATTATTCTCTGATTTAAATGAATAACTGTCTCGCAACAAACAAGATCCAGATATAATGTTCATGCTTAACGCTGGCACCAAATGACAATTATTTAGGTCTAAAACTAATCCCGAAGGTAGATGTAGAGGTAGCGTGCCGACGGCGATCACATCGACTTTGGAAACATTTCCCACGCGCATCGTCACCTCGTCCTTAGCTAATCTTTGTTTAATCCGTAGTCCCTGTTTCGAGTTACAAATATTAGCAACCGTATCAAATACCCAGGTACTACTACGAGCATTAGTAAGGTACACATCAATAATATGTATATCACATATACCTTCGTTCAGCTTGCCATCCTTCTTATCCGCCAAATACTTGGGGCAGTTCCGCTTCTAGTGAACAGTCCCTTTGCAGTAGAAGCACTCAGTTTCAGGCTTGGCTCCAGACTTGGGTTTTTTCGCGGGAGTAGCAACTATCTTGCTATTCTTTTTGAAGTTCCCCTTCTTTCCCTTGCCCTTTTTCTTGAAACTAGTGGTCTTGTTAACCATCAACACCTGATGCTCCTTTTTGATTTCTACCTCCGCAGCCTTGAGCATAGCGAAGAGCTCGGGAATTGTCTTCTGCATCCCTTGCATATTATAGTTCATCATGAAGCCTTTATAGCTTGGTGGCAGTGATTGAAGAACTCTATCAATAACACTATCCTCGTCAACTTTGCAACCAAGTTGAGTCATATGATTGTAGTACCCAGACATTCTGAGCAAGTGTTCACTGATAGAACTATTCTCCTCCATCTTGCAGCTATGGAACTTATTGGAAATCTCATATTTCTCAATCCGGGCATTTTCTTGAAATATTAACTTCAACACCTGGAACATCTCATATGGTACATGACGTTCAAAACGTCGTTGAAGTCCCGGTTCTAAGCCGTAAAGCATGGCACACTGAACTATCGTGTAGTCATCAGACCGCGTCTGCCAGACGTTCAAAGCGTCTACATTAGCGGGAGGGGGCTTGTCACCCAGCGGTGCTTCAAGGACATAATTCTACTGTGCAGCAATGATGATAATCCTCAAGTTACGGACCCAGTCCGTGTAATTGCTACCATCATCTTTCAACTTAGCTTTCTCTATGAATGCATTAAAATTCAAAGGAACGATAGCGCGGGCCATTGATCTACAACAACATAGATATGAAAAAACTATCAGGACTAAGTTCATGATAAATTAAAGTTCAATTAATCATATTACTTGAAGAACTCCCACTTAGATAGACATCCCTCTAGTCACCTAAATGATCACGTGATCCAAATCAACTAAACCATGTCCGATCATCACGTGAGATGGAGTAGTTTCAATGGTGAACATCTTATGTTGATCATATCTACTATATGATTCACGCTCGACCTTTCGGTCTCCAGTGTTCTGAGACCATATCTGCATATGCTAGGCTCGTCAAGTTTAACCCGAGTATTCTGCGTGTGCAAAACTGGCTTACACCCGTCGTATTTGAACGTAGAGCTTATCACACCCGATCATCACGTGGTGTCTCGGCACGACGAACTTTCGTAACGGTGCATACTTAGGGAGAACACTTATACCTTGAAATTTTGTAAGGGATCATCTTATAATGCTACCGCCGTACTAAGCAAAATAAGAAGCATAATAAGATAAACATCACATGCAATCAAAATATGTGACAAGATATGGCTATCATCATCTTGTGCTTTTGATCTCCATCTCCAAAGCACCGTCATGATCTCCTTCGTACCGGCGCGACACGTTGATCTCCATCTCCAAAGCACCGTCATGATCTCCTTCGTACCGGCGCGACACGTTGATCTCCATCGTAGCATCGTTGTCGTCTAGCCAACTATTGCTTCCACGACTATCGCTGCCGCTTAGTGATAAATTAAAGCAATTACATGGCGACTGTATTTCATACAATAAAGCGACAACCATATGGCTCCTGTCAGTTGCCGATAACTTTACAAAACATGATCATCTCATACAATAACATATAACTCATCATGTCTTGACCATATCACATCACAACATGCCCTGCAAAAACAAGTTAGACGTCCTCTACTTTGTTGTTGCAAGTTTTACGTGGCTGCTACGGGCTTAGCAAGAACCGTTCTTACCTACGCATACAAAAACGACAACGATTTTTCGTCAAGTATGTGATGTTTTAACCTTCACAAGGATCGAGCGTAGCCACACTTGATTCAGCTAAAGTGAGAGAGACAGACACCCGCCAGTCACCTTTAAGCAACGAGTGCTCATAATGGTGATACCAGTCTCGCGTAAACGTACGCGTAATGTCGGTCCGGGCCGCTTCATCTCACAATACCGCCAAAACAAAGTATGACATGCTGGTAAGCAGTATGACTAGTATCGTCCACAACTCATTGTGTTCTACTCATGCATATCATCTACGCATAGACCTGGCTCATGATGCCACTGTTGGGGAATGTAGTATTTTAAAATTTTCCTATGATCACGCAAGATCTATCTACCAGATGCATAGCAACGAGAGGGGAGAGTGTGTCCACGTACCCTCGTAGACCGAAAGCGGAAGCGTCAAGTGAAGCGGTTGATGTAGTCGAACTTCTTCACGATTCAACCGATCAAGCACCGAACGTACGACACCTCCGCGTTCAGCACACGTTCAGCTTGATGACGTCCCACGAGCTCTTGATCCAGTTGAGCTTCACGGGAGAGTTTCGTCAGCACGACGGCGTGGTGACGGATATAATGAAGTTACCGGCGCAGGAATTCGCCTAAGTACTGCAACGGTATGACCGAGGTGTGTTTCTGTGGAGGGGGGCACCGCACACAGCTGGAGAGATCAACTTGTGTGTTCTAGGGTGCCCCCTGCCCCTGTATATAAAGGAGCCAGGGGGGCCGGCCAGCCCTCTATGGCGCGCCAGGAGAGGCAATCCTACTAGGAATATGATTGCAATCCTATTCCTAGTAGGAGTCTACCAAGAAGGAGAGAGGGGGAAGGAAGGAGAGGGAGAGGGAGAGGGAAAGAGGGGCCGCGCCCCCCTCCCCTAGTCCAATTCGGACTACCCCTTGGGAGGGGGCGCGCCACCTCCTTGCTGCTGCCCTCTTTCTCCCCTAAAGCCCACTAGGGCCCAACATTCCCCCGGTGGGTTCCGGTAACCCCCCCCGGCACTCCGGTTAATTCCGAAACTTTTCGGAACACTTCCGGTGTCCGAATATAGTCGTCCAATATATCAATCTTTACGTCTCGGACATTCCGAGACTCCTCGTCATGTCCGTGATCTTATCCGGGACTCCAAACTACCTTCGGTACATCAAACTCATAAACTCATAATACCGATCGTCATCAAACGTTAAGCGTGCGGACCCTACGGGTTCGAGAACTATGTAGACATGACCGAGACTCATCTCCGATCAATAACCAATAGCGGAACCTGGATGCTCATATTGGCTCCTACATATTCTACGAAGATCTTTATCGGTCAAACCGCATAACGACATATGTTGTTCCCTTTGTCATCGGTATGTTACTTGCCCGAGATTCGATCGTCGGTATCTCAATACCTAGTTCAATCTCGTTACCGGCAAGTCTCTTTACTCGTTCCGTAATACATCATCTCGTGACTAACTCATTAGTCATTTGTTTGCAAGGCTTATTATGATGTGTATTACCGAGAGGGCCCAGAGATACCTCTCCGACAGTCGGAGTGAAAAATCCTATTCTTGATCTATGCCAACACCACGAACACCTTCGGAGACACCTGTAGAGCATCTATATAATCACCCAGTTACGTTGTGACGTTTTATAGCACACAAGGTGTTCTTCCGATATTCGGGAGTTGCATAATCTCATAGTCATAGGAACATGTACAAGTCATGAAGAAAGCAATAGTAGTAAAACTAAACGATCATAGTGCTAAGCTAACGGATGGGTCTTGTCCATCACATCATTCTCCTAATGATGTGATCCCGTTGATCAAATGACAACCCATGTCTATGGCTAGGAAACATAACCATCTTTGATCAATGAGCTAGTCTAGTAGAGGCATACTAGGGACACTCTGTTTTGTCTATGTATTCACACATGTACTAAGTTTCCGTTTAATATAATTCTATCATGAATAATAAACATTTATCATGATACAAGGAAATAAATAATAACTTCATTATTGACTCTAGGGCATATTTCCTTCAGTTGTCGGTGCATTGAAAGCAGAAAATCTAGCGGCGCCGGTAGCTACTGGAAACACGCTAGCCAATTCGCTCATGCCACATCAAACCGTATGTTGCACCCCATGCTGTATAGAAATGTTTCTTCTAGTTTATTGAATACTAGTGTTTCACCTAGCTAGTCCACCACTCTCCTTTGCTTCTACTTGCAGGCAATGCAGGAACGTGGCAAGAAATCCAACATTTTATTTCAACTTTGTAAATTTAAACCATCAATATCTTCTAACAAGACTAATATTGGATACTTTTCAAGCACGTTTAAATATCAACATTTCAGTCAACTTATTTCACTTCAAGAAATTGATTTCAATTATTAAAAAAAGTCATTTCACATGTTTAAATAATCTGATTTCATTTCTTAAAAAATGATCTGAATTATTTTGAGCACTCATTCCAATTCTCTCAAAGAGCAGATATGAATTATTTCAAACACTCATTTAAAAAAGAACACATTTCTTTTATTTTCTAAAAAAACAGCCTCAATCGTAATTTTGAAATACCAATATCAAATTATTAAAAAACAACTTGAATTATTTCAAAAGACCGGCTTGAATTATTTAAATACATCAATTTTAGTTGTTTCAAAAAAGCATTCCAGTTATTTCAAAAAAGGTGACATAATTTTATTATTATTATGAGTCCATCCATTTGAATGATTTTTTTTAAATGAGTGACATTTTTAAAATAATTTCACTTTATTTCAAAGATGTGATCTCACTTATTTCAAATAATTCAAAAAAAATCACTCATTCGAAAATTTTGATTTCAGTCAATTCGAAAAAATAATTTTATTTTTAAATGATTTAACCAAATTAAAATCACTCATTTTAGATAACAAATTGCACTCATTTTTTATTTAAAAAACCACTCTTATGAAACAAACTAATTTCACTAAAAACCTCACTCTCTTTAAAAAACATGTCACGCTCATTTAAAGAAAAAACACTAAAATTTAATGAAATTTGACGCATTAGTCTTTTTCTAAGTAGTTCCCCGCACTGAAATAAACAGAGTAATAAATGAATTGAAATGTCGAAATATAAACATGTCCGGAATGTATCAAAAATTGATCTTGTTCAAAAGGACTTGGTGCTAGGAGTTCGAATATATAAAAACTCAAAAACAAATTTATGATTTAACATATGTGAATGGTTTAAATTAGCAAAGATGAAACAAAAGGGGTAGATTTATATTGTGTAAGATAAATAGAGAGAGAATCTAACAACATTTTCCTGTCACGCATGCATGCGGGGTCCAGTGGCCGTATACGGTCTCGTATCGGTTTGGTAAATACTACTAGCAGGAATTGAGAATTAATGGATGAATCCCCGCACGAACCACGACGCACACGTTGACGGTGGATTTCTTGCCGTACCGGTTCCGTTAGAAATGTCTCTGCGCCGGCCCGCCCTGGTGTCATTCTGCTGTCAACATCGATGCATGATGCAGCTTGCGGAACTAGCAGCCCCGCTCCGCCATGTCCTCCCTTCCTTCGTCGCCGCCTTGCCGGCCACCTCGGCGCGGTCGGCGAGCACTGCACCACGCGCGGCCGCTTCGTATGGTTTCTCACCACCGTTTCAGATCATTGCGCCGCCAAGCAAGTCTTCTCCATCCCTCCTTTCGGCGTGCACCGCAAGAAGGGACAGCAGGCCTCCGGAACCCCGCCTCTCGTGATCCTGTACGGGAGAGGGGCGATCAGGTTTTTGGGGAGCGCACTCGCGCGACTGCTGGCAGCGACGACTTCGCGAACGACGACTTCTTCCCCGACCTCGGCAACCTCATCCTCGACGACATGGGCGACAACGTCAACGCTGGCGGTGCTGCTCCCGCTGCACCGTATGTGATTCTATCCTTCCTGTTCGAGATCGTGGTAGAATTCATGTTTCTAGTATGTGCCCTAGATGTGATCTGTTCATCTGCTATGCTAGTTCACATGATTAGTTTAATCTCTGTTGCTGCGGTCATGACTTATCTTCTGTTTATTCGGATTAAATCTCGTAGTAATTTGCTCATATTTCCAACAATCCAAAAACCTGATTATAGGCAATTTACTCCGAGTGGTTTTGCTGCACATCTGAAGCCGCCTGCCTTTAAGGGGGCACAATATAAGAGGTGGCGCACGAGAGCAGTCTACTGGTTTCAGACCATGGGCTGCTATGACGCCACCAAGGGCAAGCCTGAGGGCGATCTTAATCCGGCACAGCTGGAAGCTTTTGAGAAGATCGATACCCTCTTTAAAGGTGCTCTTCTGAGTGTTCTTGATGACTCAATTGTGGATTCGTATATGTCGTTTGATAATGGCAAGGACATGTGGGCTGCGCTCGAGGCCAAGTTTGGTGCCTCGGACGCCGGCAGCGAGTTGTACGTCATGGAGCAATTCTATGACTACAAGATGACTGATGAGCGCGCTGTTGTACAGCAAGCTCATGAGATACAGTCGCTCGCAAAAGAACTTGAGTACTTCAAGTGTGTGTTGCCGGACAAATTTGTTGCCGGGGGCATCATTGCCAAGCTTCCACCTTCGTGGAACAATTTTGCTACTTCCCTGAAACACAAGAGACAGGAGTTTTCCGTTGCGGATCTCATTGGTACTCTTGATGTTGAAGAGAAGGCGAGAGCAAAGGACACACGTGCTCGAGTTGCTGAGGGAGGTTCTAGTGCCCACATGGTACAGAAGAAGAACTTCCAGCCCAACAAGTTCAAAAACAACAAGAACAAAACTCAGGGCAAAGGCAAGTTTGATACAAAGAACAAGCCATCACATTCTACCAACTTCAAGAAGAATTCTCATAAGAAGGGGAAGGGACTTTGCCATGTCTGCGGTGATCCTAATCACTGGGCTCCGAAGTGTCCTAACCGCTTTGAGGAGCGTGAACATGAGAAGAGCGGCAAGTCCGCTAATGTTGTCATCGGTGATACTGATATGAAGGAATCAGGGTACGGTATTTTTCCTACCATCCTTTCAGTATTTCAATCCCCTGATTGGTTAATTGACACCGGTGCCAATGTACATGTTTGTGCTGACGCCTCCATGTTTTCTTCTTACCAGGTCACTGGGACTTCTCCCGTGCTGATGGGGAACGGGTCACATGCCATCTTTCGAGGTGTTGGTACGGTCGATCTGAAGTTTACTTCGGGGAAGACCGTGCGTCTGAAGAACGTTCATCATGTGCCGTCCATCAATAAAAATCTCGTTAGCGGTTCCCGTTTATGTCGAGATGGTTTTAAGTTGGTTTTTGAATCCAATAAAGTTGTAATTTCTAAGTGTGGACAATTTGTTGGAAAAGGCTATGAGTGCGGAGGCTTGTTCCGCCTATCTTTGTCAGATATTTGCACTAAAGTTATTAATAATGTTTGCCACAATAATGAGTCTGATATTTGGCATTCACGACTTTGTCATATTAACTTTGGATGCATGACGCGGCTAGCCAATATGGATTTAATTCCGAAAATCTCTACTGTCAAGAGCTCTAAGTGCCAAGTATGTGTGCAAGCTAAGCAACCTCGCAAGTCCCATAAGACTGCAGAGGCAAGAGACTTGGCGCCACTAGAGCTTATACATTCTGATCTTTGTGAGATGAATGGCGTGTTGACAAAAGGTGGAAAGAGATACTTCATGACGTTAATTGATGACTCCACTAGATATTGTTATGTGTATCTTCTGAAATCAAAAGATGAGGCTTTGACTTTCTTCAAAAACTATAAAGCTGAGGCAGAGAACCAACTTGATCGAAAAATTAAACGGCTTAGGTCCGATCGTGGTGGAGAGTATTTTTCCAATGAATTTGATCTGTTTTGTGCGGAACATGGTATAATCCATGAGAGGACGCCTCCCTACTCACCCCAGTCAAATGGGGTAGCCGAAAGAAAGAACCGAACTCTAACTGATATGGTTAACACCATGTTAGACACTTCGGGTCTATCCAAGGAATGGTGGGGGAGGCGCTAATGACTGCGTGTCATGTCCTAAACCGGGTTCCCACAAAGCATAAGACCATGACTCCATTTGAGGAATGGGAAAGGAAAAGGTTGAAACTTTCTTACCTACGTACTTGGGGTTGTTTGGCGAAAGTCAATATACCAATTCCCAAGAAGCGCAAGCTTGGACCAAAAACCGTAGATTGTGTTCTTCTGGGCTATGCTTTTCATAGCATCGGCTATAGATTTTTGATATTAAAATCTGAGGTGTCCGACATGCATGTTGGTACGATTATGGAGTCAAATGATGCAACTTTCTTTGAGGACATATTTCCTATGAAGGATATGTCGAGTTCATCAAATCAGGAGATACCTACTCCATCTAGTGAGGAATTCACTGTAATTCCTGAACCCACCATTGCGATGGAACACGTTGAGAATCCTGTTGAGGGTGACAATGGAACTCCTGTGAGGAGTAAGAGACAGAGGACTGCAAAGTCCTTTGGTGATGATTTCATTGTGTACCTAGTGGATGACACACCCAGGACTATTTCAGAAGCCTATGCATCTCCTGATGCTGACTACTGGAAGGAAGCTGTACGTAGCGAGATGGATTCCATCTTAGCTAATGGTACCTGGGAGATCACTGACCGTCCTTATGGGTGCAAACCTGTAGGATGTAAGTGGGTGTTCAAGAAGAAGCTTAGACCTGATGGTACGATTGAAAAGTACAAGGCACGGCTTGTGGCCAAGGGTTATACCCAGAAAGAAGGTGAAGACTTCTTTGATACTTACTCACCCGTGGCTAGACTGACCACAATACGGGTGCTACTATCACTGGCTGCCTCACATGGTCTTCTCGTTCATCAAATGGACGTTAAGACAGCTTTCCTCAATGGAGAGTTGAAGGAGGAAATTTACATGGATCAGCCAGATGGTTTTGTAGTATCTGGTCAGGAAGGAAAGGTGTGCAAGTTATTAAAGTCTTTATATGGCCTCAAAACAAGCTCCTAAGGAGTGGCATGAGAAATTCGAAAGAACATTAACTGATGCCGGCTTTGTAGTAAACGATGGTGACAAGTGCGTGTACTATCGCTATGGTGGGGGCGTAGGAGTTATTCTTTGTCTGTATGTCGACGACATATTAATCTTTGGAACCAATCTTGATTTAATCAAGGAGGTTAAGGATTTCTTATCTCGCTGTTTTGAGATGAAGGATCTAGGAGTAGCTGATGTTATCTTAAACATCAAGCTGTTGAGAGATGAGAATGGTGGGATCACACTGCTTCAGTCTCACTATGTGGAAAAGGTCTTGAGTCGTTTTGGGTATAGCGACTGTACACCTTCTCCAACTCCATATGATGCTAGTGTGTTGCTTCGAAAGAATCGACGGATTGCTAGAGATCAACTGAGGTATTCTCAGATAATTGGTTCGCTTATGTATTTGGCCAGTGCCACGAGGCCTGACATCTCTTTTGCTGTGAGCAAGCTGAGTCGGTTTGTGTCAAAACCGGGAGATGATCATTGGCATGCGCTTGAGAGAGTTATGCGCTATTTGAAAGGCACCGCGAGCTATGGAATTCACTACACCGGGTATCCAAGGGTACTGGAGGGTTATAGTGACTCAAATTGGATTTCTGATGCTGATGAGATAAAGGCCACAAGTGGTTATGTTTTTACACTTGGTGGTGGAGCTGTTTCCTGGAAGTCTTGCAAGCAGACCATCTTAACGAGGTCAACTATGGAAGCAGAACTCACAGCATTGGACACTGCCACTGTTGAAGCAGAGTGGCTTCGTGAACTCTTGATGGACTTACCTATGGTTGAAAAACCAATACCCCCTATCCTGATGAACTGTGATAATCAAACTGTGATCGTCAAGATAAACAGTTCGAAGGACAATATGAAGTCCTCAAGACATGTGAAGAGGAGACTAAAATCTGTCAGAAAATTGAGGAACTCCGGAGTTATTACGTTGGATTATATCCAAACGTCGAAAAACTTGGCAGATCCCTTCACAAAGGGTCTATCACGTAATGTGATAGACAATGCATCGATGGAGATGGGTTTGAGACCCACCGCATGAGTTGTCCATAGTGGTAACCCACTCTATGTGATCGGAGATCCCGTGAAGTAGAAGTGGGAGACAATCTGTTGGTCAGCTGGGAGGAGAGTATCCCTATATTAACTATCCCACTCCGTGATGATGCAATACTCTTCTGATCTGCATGGCAGGTTGATACTTATCTTAATGTGTTCCAAGTGGCTTATTCGGGTAAGCAGAGATGTTGTCCTGCAGAACATCTTCTGAGGAACACACCTATATGAATTTGACTGTTAACGTCGCAGTCTGTGAGAATTGGGTGTTCTCTAATAAATTCATGAAAAGGCCCTGGAGTATGACGTATACGCTCCACCCGCGGGGAAGCCTTGCGGCAGCCAAGTATCGGTCAAGAACTTGTGTGAAACTAGTCTCGCAGAAAACTTGTAGTTCAAGGCATAGTCCACTATTCAAGTTGTGATCTAGTGTAGCATAAGTCTCTAAGTGGAAGTTCAACTTCACAGTCTCCACTAAGCACCGGTATATAAACAATGTTTTGGAACTAAATGATGAGATGTGCCAATGAGACTTTGTGGGGGATTGTTGGAATTTTTGCTAGTAGGCCTTTGGCCCAAAGCCCAACTAAAATTCTGAAATTCTCTTGGCCCATTCATGCACACATGTGAGTGGAGTGAGTGAGGCTAAAGTTTAGTCCCACCTCATAAGTTGAGGGAGAGTTGCACCTCTTTATAAGGTGAGCTCTTCTACCACTTGTATGAGCATGAGAAGAGGAGACCTACACGCGCGCTCCTCCTCCTCGCTCGCCTCGCCACGCCACGCCTCGTCACGACGCGCCGCGGGTTGCGGGATTGAGCCGAGCCGAGGACAGAGCTATGCACGTTGTCTATATTTTTGCTGCTCGGGAAAATTAATGAGTCATTAATTAATAATTAACGGACGCGTTAATTACTGAACCGTTTCCGATTCTTTTGGATCGTGACGACTCGGACGTGGGGTTTATTCCCACGACCTACCCGGCCCGGCCCGCACTATATAGTTCGGCAGACGTCTACCCTAGCCGCTGCCGCTTCGTATGGTTTCTCACCACCGTTCCAGATCATTGCGCCGCCAAGCAAGTCTTCTCCATCCCTCCTTTCGGCGTGCACCGCAAGAAGGGACAGCAGGCCTCCGGAACCCCGCCTCTCGTGATCCTGTACGGGAGAGGGGCGATCAGGTTTTTGGGGAGCGCACTCGCGCGACTGCTGGCAGCGACGACTTCGCGAACGACGACTTCTTCCCCGACCTCGGCAACCTCATCCTCGACGACATGGGCGACAACGTCAACGCTGGCGGTGCTTCTCCCGCTGCACCGTATGTGATTCTATCCTTCCTGTTCGAGATCGTGGTAGAATTCATGTTTCTAGTATGTGCCCTAGATGTGATCTGTTCATCTGCTATGCTAGTTCACATGATTAGTTTAATCTCTGTTGCTGCGGTCATGACTTATCTTCTGTTTATTCGGATTAAATCTCGTAGTAATTTGCTCATATTTCCAACAATCCAAAAACCTGATTATAGGCAATTTACTCCGAGTGGTTTTGCTGCACATCTGAAGCCGCCTGCCTTTAAGGGGGCACAATATAAGAGGTGGCGCACGAGAGCAGTCTACTGGTTTCAGACCATGGGCTGCTATGACGCCACCAAGGGCAAGCCTGAGGGCGATCTTAATCCGGCACAGCTGGAAGCTTTTGAGAAGATCGATACCCTCTTTAAAGGTGCTCTTCTGAGTGTTCTTGATGACTCAATTGTGGATTCGTACATGTCGTTTGACAACGGCAAGGACATGTGGGCTGCGCTCGAGGCCAAGTTTGGTGCCTCGGACGCCGGCAGCGAGTTGTACGTCATGGAGCAATTCTATGACTACAAGATGACTGATGAGCGCGCTGTTGTACAGCAGGCTCATGAGATACAGTCGCTCGCAAAAGAACTTGAGTACTTCAAGTGTGTGTTACATGGATCAGCCAGATGGTTTTGTAGTATCTGGTCAGGAAGGAAAGGTGTGCAAGTTATTAAAGTCTTTATATGGCCTTAAACAAGCTCCTAAGGAGTGGCATGAGAAGTTCGAAAGAACATTAACTGATGCCGGCTTTGTAGTAAACGATGGTGACAAGTGCGTGTACTATCGCTATGGTGGGGGCGAAGGAGTTATTCTTTGTCTGTATGTCGACGACATATTGATCTTTGGAACCAAACTTGATTTAATCAAGGAGGTTAAGGATTTCTTATCTCGCTGTTTTGAGATGAAGGATCTAGGAGTAGCTGATGTTATCTTAAACATCAAGCTGTTGAGAGATGAGAATGGTGGGATCACACTGCTTCAGTCTCACTATGTGGAAAAGGTCTTGAGTCGTTTTGGGTATAGCGACTGCACACCTTCTCCAACTCCATATGATGCTAGTGTGTTGCTTCGAAAGAATCGACGGATTGCTAGAGATCAACTAAGGTATTCTCAGATAATTGGTTCGCTTATGTATTTGGCCAGTGCCACGAGGCCTGACATCTCTTTTGCTGTGAGCAAGCTGAGTCGGTTTGTGTCAAAACCGGGAGATGATCATTGGCATGCGCTTGAGAGAGTTATGCGCTATTTGAAAGGCACCGCGAGCTATGGAATTCACTACACCGGGTATCCAAGGGTACTGGAGGGTTATAGTGACTCAAACTGGATTTCTGATGCTGATGAGATAAAGGCCACAAGTGGTTATGTTTTTACACTTGGTGGTGGAGCTGTTTCCTGGAAGTCTTGCAAGCAGACCATCTTAACGAGGTCAACTATGGAAGCAGAACTCACAGCATTGGACACTGCCACTGTTGAAGCAGAGTGGCTTCGTGAACTCTTGATGGACTTACCTATGGTTGAAAAACCAATACCCCCTATCCTGATGAACTGTGATATTCAAACTGTGATCGTCAAGATAAACAGTTCAAAGGACAATATGAAGTCCTCAAGACATGTGAAGAGGAGACTAAAATCTGTTAGAAAATTGAGGAACTCCGGAGTTATTACGTTGGATTATATCCAAACGTCGAAAAACTTGGCAGATCCCTTCACAAAGGGTCTATCACGTAATGTGATAGACAATGCATCGATGGAGATGGGTTTGAGACCCACCGCATGAGTTGTCCATAGTGGTAACCCACTCTATGTGATCGGAGATCCCGTGAAGTAGAAGTGGGAGACAAGCTGTTGGTCAGCTGGGAGGAGAGTATCCCTATATTAACTATCCCACTCCATGATGATGCAATACTCTTCTGATCTGCATGGCAGGTTGATACTTATCTTAATGTGTTCCAAGTGGCTTATTCGGGTAAGCAGAGATGTTGTCCTGCAGAACATCTTCTGAGGAACACACCTATATGAATTTGACTGTTAACGTCGCAGTCTGTGAGAATTGGGTGTTCTCTAATAAATTCATGAAAAGGCCCTGGAGTATGACGTATACGCTCCACCCGCGGGGAAGCCTTGCGGCAGCCAAGTATCGGTCAAAGAACTTGTGTGAAACTAGTCTCGCAGAAAACTTGTAGTTCAAGGCATAGTCCACTATTCAAGTTGTGATCTAGTGTAGCATAAATCTCTAAGTGGAAGTTCAACTTCACAGTCTCCACTAAGCACCGGTATATAAACAATGTTTTGGAACTAAATGATGAGATGTGCCAATGAGACTTTGTGGGGGATTGTTGGAATTTTTGCTAGTAGGCCTTTGGCCCAAAGCCCAACTAAAATTCTGAAATTCTCTTGGCCCATTCATGCACACATGTGAGTGGAGTGAGTGAGGCTAAAGTTTAGTCCCACCTCATAAGTTGAGGGAGAGTTGCACCTCTTTATAAGGTGAGCTCTTCTACCACTTGTATGAGCATGAGAAGAGGAGACCTACACGCGCGCTCCTCCTCCTCGCTCGCCTCGCCACGCCACGCCTCGTCACGACGCGCCGCGGGTTGCGGGATTGAGCCGAGCCGAGGACAGAGCTATGCACGTTGTCTATATTTTTGCTGCTCGGGAAAATTAATGAGTCATTAATTAATAATTAACAGACGCGTTAATTACTGAACCGTTTCCGATTCTTTTGGATCGTGACGACTCGGACGTGGGGTTTATTCCCACGACCTACCCGGCCCGGCCCGCACTATATAGTTCGGCAGACGTCTACCCTAGCCGCGGCCGCTTCGTATGGTTTCTCACCACCGTTCCAGATCATTGCGCCGCCAAGCAAGTCTTCTCCATCCCTCCTTTCGGCGTGCACCGCAAGAAGGGACAGCAGGCCTCCGGAACCCCGCCTCTCGTGATCCTGTACGGGAGAGGGGCGATCAGGTTTTTGGGGAGCGCACTCGCGCGACTGCTGGCAGCGACGACTTCGCGAACGACGACTTCTTCCCCGACCTCGGCAACCTCATCCTCGACGACATGGGCGACAACGTCAACGCTGGCGGTGCTGCTCCCGCTGCACCGTATGTGATTCTATCCTTCCTGTTCGAGATCGTGGTAGAATTCATGTTTCTAGTATGTGCCCTAGATGTGATCTGTTCATCTGCTATGCTAGTTCACATGATTAGTTTAATCTCTGTTGCTGCGGTCATGACTTATCTTCTGTTTATTCGGATTAAATCTCGTAGTAATTTGCTCATATTTCCAACATGACCGCCTGCGTGCTGCTCCCGAGCGGCGCCGAGCCGGCATCGCCTTGGCCCAACGCCGGCGCGTGTCGGCCTGGCGCACACAACCTGTTTGGTGAAATGCTTGGACCATTGGGCAAGCCAGCGGAATGAGCGGTTGCCTACATAGCAGCGCACATGAACGACACGGATCGCCGCGCCGCGAGGCGATTTTCAGCAGCCGAGGCAGCCAAAAGATGAAGTTGCCAGTGGCGCTTCGGCGGGAGTCGGTGCGGCACGAGCACACATGGTACACGGGGGCGGCGATGAGGATGGAATGCTGATGGATTCTACAGCGATGTCCGTGTGTGGGGAAGAAGGCGATAGGGGAGCGGCAGCAGAGCAAGGAGACCCGGTGGCGGATGACGGCGGCTGCTACGCATCAAGTTGGTGGGAACAGATTGTTATAAAGGTACGAGGGTAATTAGGGGAACAATTAGGGAAGATGATTTGGGGAGAATAGCTGGCATAATCTGCAAGTTGGAGAAACCAATAAAGTTGTCTGTAACTTGGAGGGGCCAATTGAATCTTTTTAGACAGGTGCTTGTAGCCAATCCACTAGGAGGCATGTTCTTGCTATCGTGTCATGTATGACTTGGCTTATGGACATGGTAGGTTGAGCTCAAGTTGGCGATAAATAACAAAAATGTTACACATCAAAGAAGAAACTAGGCAACTAAATGAGGAACAGCTCCGACATCGGAAGTTTCCTCCATTTTTCTACTCACTAGCCTTGCATGTAGATGTAGTACCCGCAGTTTGTCCTCGTTCTTCATCTTTTGTCTGGGTCAAATACTGCAATGCACATGCTCTTCAACCTTATCTTCTGATTTCTTTGTGCAATTGCGATGTAGCACCCCCAACCACTAAATTAAGGGCTAAAAAAAAACTATGCAAATCCCTGTCATTTTCCTAATGCAATTGGCAGAGCCCGTTGACCACATCTATTCTTCTCGCATTTTTGTTTTGCTCTGATTTTTCTCCAAGGTGTGCGTGGGCATGATTGATTACTTGCTGGATGAGCCGAGAGGGACAGTTCATGTCCTTGACCATTTCACCATGAATAGACAATTGGTGTCACCTTCATATAGCAACTGGCCTATTCTGACCTTCAAACAGATGAGCAACTAAAATCATTTCAGGGACAACTCGAGAAACTGCCCAAGCATGGAGCTCTCTCCATGGCTCGTCTTGTTTGGTGTTCTTGTGCAGGCTTCTGTCATCCTGGCTGATACAAATGCGCAAGACAGTATGTATTTCTTGCCTCTTCTTTCAGTTTGGTCACTGCGGTGTTAATTTGCTCACTGTGTTCTTCCTGTACATCTATCTTTGCAGCTGCTGGCCTCACTGGGATCGCAGCTTCCTGGGACGCCAAACCATCAAACTGGGATGGCAATGATCCATGTGGCGACAAGTGGATCGGGATACTTTGCATCCAGGACCGGGTCACATCTATGTTAGCATCCTAAGCACCATAGATTTATACAAGGCTATGGGTTTACTTTAATTATCCATTGCATGATGAACAATGATCACTCATCGTTGTGTTGTATCATTCTCCTTTGTTTGATGTTTTGCAGAAGACTGTCAAGTCAATCACTGTCCGGAACTCTTTCAGGGGACATTCAGTCTCTGTCGGAACTACAATACCTGTATGTAATTCCTTCTCTGCTGTAGTTTAAACGCTTCCCGTTGATTTAATTCGTTCCAAAGCAGCCAAAGAACACTTTTAGGTAAACATGTTACTCAATCATCAACCTGATTTCAGTGAGTGAAGAACTTCAGAATCAGGCCTATACATGAACAAGTTTGATTTCTCATGGTAAGCAGCAAACTTATTAGGTATTTGCCTCTTTTTTGCTGCAGGGACTTGTCCTACAACAAGGATTTGGGTGGCTCTCTTCCTTCATCCATTGGAAGCTTGAGCAACCTCCAAAATTTGTGAGTAGTAATTCAACCATGTCCAAAATTTGGAGGAACGCAGCTGGTTTCACTGTGTCAAAAAAGTCCAGTGCATGGATGCTTCTTTTTGACTTATTTGCTCTATCCTTCCTCCACAGAATACTTGTTGGCTGCAGCTTTGCTGGTGAAATACCTAAAGAGATTGGCCAGCTCTCAAAGCTGATATTTCTGTAAGGAACTTAATATGTGTATCCTAACCATTTCTTGTAAATTTGCCATGTCCAGAGGACATAAATTCTATGGCTGAGCCTCTCTTTCAACCAAAGCGTAATTTTCCCTATCTGTCTACCATGAGACCTTCCAACGGTTATGGTTGGCAGGCTTTCTGAAATGGCTCGGCAAAATCGCAATCATATGTGCTACTTTTGGACCTGGCAGGCTGCAACTTTTGATCAGTTTTTTGGTTTATGTAACAGGATTTTACCTAGTCATTTTTTCTAAACAATATCTCTGCACTTGGTATTAGTAAAACAAAGTTGATTATCACGCTCTGCCTGCAGATCTCTGAACTCCAACAGGTTCACTGGTCGCATACCGCCATCACTCGGTGGCCTCTCGAAGCTATACTGGTTTGATCTGGCTGACAATAAGCTCACTGGAGGACTTCCGGTATTCGACGGTACAAATCCCGGTTTGGATAATCTGACAAATACAAAGCACTTGTGAGTACACTCTCCGTAATGGCCAATCTTGATAGCTGAAGTTTTTCTTTTCTTGATATCTGAAGATTTTACATCGCCTTGTGTACTCACCGCGTTTTGGCAGCCACTTCGGCGGTAATCAGCTCTCTGGCACCATACCGAGCCAGATTTTCAACTCACACATGAAGCTGATACATTTGTAAGGCCATAAAAAGATCCCGTAACCCACATCTGCCACAGTTGTGTGGTGAGGCTAATTAAGTGATTTGTTCCATGTTTTCAAGTCTTGTCGACAACAACAACTTCTCTGGCCGCATCCCCCCTACTCTAGGCCTTCTTAACGTGCTGGAAGTTCTGTAAGTAAATGCATCCACATACTATGATACTTACTAACATGCATATGTGATTCCAATCATGAAGTTGAATGAACGCAGACGTTTTGATAACAACAAACAGTTGTCTGGGCCAGTTCCGACCAACATCAACAACCTCACCAAGCTTGCTGAACTGTGAGTGTCCTGTGTGTTTAATTCTTCCTTTTGTCAGTATCAAATATATATACGAGGAAGCTTACAATCTTTTCGTTTGGCTCTAGCCATCTAGAAAACAATCGGCTCACTGGCCCACTGCCAGACCTGACAGGAATGACTGCGCTCAGCTTTGTGTAAGCGATGAATTCACCTTTCCTTTCTGAAAAACAAGACTAGGGTTGCGATTAAAGCATGAGCAACTTTGTCACAGGGACATGAGTAACAACACCTTCAATGCATCCGATGCTCCAGCTTGGTTCACCGCTTTGCCGTCTTTGACTTCATTGTAAGTTTCTAGCTCTTATCTTTTCTGCTCTCTTCTAGTATTTTATCAGGCAAGGCAAATTTATCTGGCATTTTTCATTGACTCCAGATACCTAGAGAATCTGCAAATCGGAGGGCAGCTTCCGCAAGAACTTTTCGCCCTTTCTTCAATTCAGACACTGTGAGGGGTTGCTACTTGCTAGTCTTCACTGCTAGCTGATAAATGTACAAGTAGATGTAATCATACAGTTATTCATATTCAAATGAACTGTTACTGGCTGACAATTTCAGGAAGCTTCGGGGCAACCGCTTCAATGGCACCCTAAATATTGGGTCGGACTTCGGTAGCCAGCTCCAAACAATTGATTTGCAGGACAACCAAATCGATGAGCTCACTGTTGTGGGAACCCAATACAACAAGAAACTCATGTAAGGAGACACTCTGCATTGTGTCTGTCACAACTTGAAATTCCCTGATGGATTCAGTTTTTTCACGTATATTTTCATCACAGACTTTTAGGAAACCCAATATGCAACCAAGGGAACAACGAGCAATACTGCAAAACCGCGACACAAGCCAACCCGGCGGCGCCACCATATTCTACTTCTAAGAACTGCTCTGGGCTGCCATCGACATGCCTCCCAAGCCAGCTTCTGAGCCCAAGCTGCACATGTGCTGTGCCGTACAAAGGCACACTGTTCTTCAGGGCACCATCATTTTCTGACCTCAGCAATGAGTCGTACTATCTTCTACTGGAGAAGGACATGAAGACCAAGTTCCTGTCATACAAAGCCGCGGTCGACTCGATCGCTCTTGATAACCCATTCTTTGATGCGAACAACAACTTGCAGATAGGCTTGCAGGTGTTCCCCGGCGGCAAGGTTCAGTTTGGGGAGCAGGACATTTCTGACATTGGGTTCATTTTGAGCAATCAAACGTATAAGCCGCCCCCTGTTTTCGGTCCATACTATTTCATCGCCCAAAGCTACCGTGTTGCAACAGGGGTGCCAGCATCTAAAAAATCAAAGGCGAACAAGTTGCCACTTATCGTCGGAGTTGCAGCCGGTGGTGCAGTTGTTATTGCAGTGCTGCTTGTTGTTATTTGTTTCATCACCAGAAAGAAGAAAAAAACAAAGAAGACCGAAGAGAGAAGCCAGTCTTTCGGTAGGCGATCTCATCTCTGTCCAACCAAGTGACCAATGTTGTTCGACTTGCATGCTGACTACTGACTAGCATCTGCATGCAGCTTCTTTGGATATGAAGAGCACCAGCAGCAGTGTGCCACAGCTGCGCGGTGCGCGCACGTTCACATTCGCTGAACTAAAGAAGATAACCAATAACTTCTCGGAGGCGAACGACATAGGAAATGGCGGCTTCGGGAAGGTGAAGCAGATGCATGTCATGCATTTAAATAACTTGATACATACTTCATGTCAGGAGTGATCAAATATTCTGTGCTTCCATACTGTAGGTTTACAGGGGGACACTTCCGACTGGGCAACTGGTTGCTGTCAAGAGATCCCAGGAGGGATCCCTGCAGGGGAGTCTGGAATTCAGAACTGAGATCGAGCTCCTGTCCAGGGTTCACCACAAGAACGTGGTGAGCCTCATGGGTTTCTGCCTTGACCAGGGCGAGCAGATGCTGGTCTACGAGTACATCCCCAATGGCACACTCAAAGAGAGCCTCACAGGTGAAATTTCTCGGTCAATGCAGTGCATCATTTGTTTGTCATTGTTGCTCATGAATGTTGTGCTGCCTGGAATTTTCTTTCTTCAGGCAAGTCCGGCGTGCGGCTGGACTGGAAACGGAGGCTCCGTGTCATCCTCGGCACGGCCAAGGGCATCGCCTACCTCCACGAGCTCGCAGACCCTCCGATCGTCCACCGGGACATCAAATCAAGCAACGTCCTCCTCGACGAGCGGCTCAACGCCAAGGTCTCGGACTTTGGCCTCTCCAAGCTCCTAGGCGAGGATGGCAGGGGGCAGGTCACCACACAAGTGAAGGGCACAATGGTTCGCTCTCCAACCAACCAGTTGTCAGCTTAAAAGCTTGATGATTATAAGTTGGAGTTGGACAGTCCTGATTAATTTGTACGTGTGGGTGTGGTGTGGCAGGGCTACTTGGACCCTGAGTACTACATGACGCAGCAGCTGACGGAGAAGAGTGACGTCTACAGCTTCGGCGTGCTGCTGCTGGAGGTGATCACGGCCAAGAAACCGCTGGAGCGCGGCCGGTACATCGTCCGGGAGGTGCTCGCCGCGCTGGACCGGAGCAAGGACCTGTACGGCCTGCACGACCTGCTGGACCCGGTGCTGGGCGCGTCACCCACGTCGCTGGGTGGGCTGGAGCAGTACGTGGACCTGGCTCTGCGCTGCGTGGAGGAGGCCGGCGCCGACCGCCCCTCCATGGGCGAGGCGGTGAGCGAGATCGAGCGGATCACCAGGATGGCCGGCGGCGTCCCCGAGTCGGCGTCCGAGTCCATGAGCTACGCCAGCAGGACGCCGCGCCACCCGTATGGAGGTGACAGCCCGGCCGAGTACAGCGGCGGCGGGCTGCCGTCGTCGAGGGTGGAGCCCAAGTGAAGGTAGCTAGCTAGTTGCCAAGGTCATGTACCGTGACATATCAAGTGTGAGTGTGATGCGTGAGCTGAAATTTGTGTGCTATGTTTTGTACAGCTTACTTGCCTTATGTGTAAATTTTGGTTGATGCTAATTAGTGTATGGATTAAGCATTAGGTAATGGATAAAACATCAGCTCTCTGAGTTAGTTCCTCTTTCACTTTGAGAGGTCGAACTGCTGGCGCGAACAATGTTGGCTTCCTTTAATCAGAAAATCATGTTTGTTGTTAAATGAGAAATGCTTGTCAATAAGTGCAATAAATAATCTTTCTAACACAAAGAAATACGATCCCCGGAGTAGTGTATATATGTCTCCTGCCAAGTGTTCTTATGTCATCCTGTCAGGAGTGTAGCGTTGTGCTCTTGCTCTGTAAATTCTCCCCTGGTACAAATTTCCTGACCAAGGGTGGATTTTATTTGCTAAAAAATGAAGCATCAAGAAGATACATAAGAGCATCTCCAACAGGTGCCGAACGCGCCGCGCGCAAAAAACAACTTTAGCGCGCGCCCATCGCCTGGTTTGACCGCGCTAAAATGTAGCGCGCAGAAAATGCAGCGCGTGCTCATTCTACAAACTAGATGTATGCATCGGAAGTATAGAAACTAGATAGATTGCATAGATTTTTTAAAAACGATACAAAGGTATTTTACATCGGAAACATATATTGCATAGATAAAACAGTTTTGCTAGAACTCATCTAGCTGATTTTTAGTTATGTCTCATTCACTTTTATAGCCATTGGATGTGACGACAAACGATAAAAAAACTAGATAGATTGCATAAAAAACTACTCTAAGTCGCTATCATCATCACCATTATCATCCTCGGCGGTGTCGTCCGAGGTATCTAGCCATATGTCCAACCAACGATCATCGTTTTCCGTGAAGAACGACCTCCCACCTGCTGCAACGGGATCGGACTGCGCGTTCGCCAACGCCTTCCGCCGACGCCTGTCCAACCGCGCCTCGCGGTGCCTTCGCGTGTCCTCCTCGCGACGCCTTGCCCAGTAGACTTGCTCGTAGGCGACGTCCTCCGGGTGGCGCCGGCGCCACTCCGCCATGACCCGCTCGTCCTTCTGGGCGACGAGGAGGCGGCATTGCCGCTCGGTGCTCCGCACGGTCTTGTGCCGTGTTCAGACGAGGCGGCGGGGCGACGTCGAGCGCCTGCTGAAGCGTGTACACGTCTTGGAAGTTCATCTGCCCGCGCGGCCGGCCTAGGCGCCGCGTCGTACGCGCGGGCGGCCTCGTGCGCCGTCCCGTACGTGCCGAGGCCGAGCCGGAGATCGCCGGAGCGTATCTCCGCGTAGTAGCCGCCGTTGGGGCGCAGGCGGACGCCGCGGTAGCCGGACGCTCCTCGGCGGCGCGGCGGCATGGCGGCGCGGCGGTGGCGGGGCGCTGGAGCGGCACGTGGCAGAGAGGGAGAGAAAGAGGAGAAGAAGAGGCGTGGAGAGGCGCGTGGCGCGCGCCTCAATTTATAGGCGCGCCGGAAGCGGTGCGCAAAAAATGCCGCGCGAGCTGGCGCCTTTTCGCGCGCGCGCGCAAACGGTTCCCGCGCGCGTGATTTTCCCGCCACCGCTGGAGCGCGGCAAAACGCCCCGCGCGCGCTAAAAGCTGCGTTTACCGCGCGCGCGTCGTTTCGCGCGGCCGTTGGAGATGCTCTAACACATTTAGCGCACACACCCGGCCTCTGCATATGTAGAGGATGCACACAACTAACACCAACTCACATGCACATGAAAATACGACCGCAACTGGCAAAGTCATATAAGAGCAAAGCTACGCGTAGTGCAGATCCTATACTAGTCTCCCCTGCACTTAGGTCTGATCAGTGAGATCAATCTTTTTGAAAATACAAAACATGGTCAAAATTTCTGGAAATTTTTTTTAAAGACCCACATGTATGTTTGATGTACAATCTCAAAAAGTTTCAGCTCCTAATTCAAACACTATTCCCCCAAAGCTGACACTATTCATAGTTGAATTTGTAGTTTTTGTATCTCCAATTGTAGATCAAGTTTTGAGCTGAATTTTTTTGAAGTTGTAGATATACATCGTAGGTATGTTGTCAAATAATTTCAGATTTTTTTAGATTTTCTAAATATGAATTTTTTGGGTTGATCCCATGATCTCACCTACCCCCGTTCCCTATTTAGTGCATACTCCCTCTGTATCAAAATATAAGACATTTTTTAAAGGAGTATTAGTTAAGTACTAGAAGACACGCTTTGCGTGTGCATGTTTATTACTCCATCCGTTTCTAAATATAAGTCTTTTTTTTAGAGTTTTCAATAAGAGTACATATGAATGTATATAAACATATTATAGAGTGTACATTCATTTATTTTGCTCCGTGAGTAATCCGCATTGAAATCTCTGAAAAAACTTATACTCCCTCCGTAAACTAATATAAGAGCGTTTAGAATACTAAAATAGTGATCTAAACGCTTTTATATTAGTTTACAGAGGGAGTATTTAGGAAAGAGGGAGTAGTACGTACTACAGTACATAGTACAAACTTCAGGCATAATAAATCTTTTATATATTTTTGGAATTGGAGGGTGCCATTTGGTTCTCCGTATACATGATAGAGGAACTGAGAGAAGATGAGCAAGAAATTATCTATAGTAGTGGTGGTACCTAGGAGGAGGAGGAGGAGGCTAGGTGAGCGTGATGAAGTTCTTGAGGGAGGCGACGAGGCTGGGCGGCCAGTGCTTGGTGTCCCTGACGTAGGCGAGGTCGGAGTAGTGCGGGTCCAGCAGCGTGGCGATGTTGAACTGGAACTCGGCGAGCAGGGGCGCGTGCTTGTCGGCGTAGAGCGCCGCCGCCAGCGCGGCGTGGATCTCCGGGTACCCCTTGAGCGCCACCGACACGTCCTCCATCTCCGTGATGGACTCGTCGCGGTCGCCGATCTCGTACAGCACCAGCGCCCGCCCCACCCGCGCGTACTCCGACAGCGCCAGCTCCTTGTACCCGCTCACCACCGCCGTGAAGGACGCCAGCGCCCCCGCGAACTCGCCGCGCGCCTGCAGCTCCCGCCCGGCCTCCAGCAGCCGGACCGCCTCCCCGACGCGCTGCGACACCGCCTCGCTCGCCGCGCGCTCCGCCTCCGTCACCGGGTCGTAGCCGAGGTCGGCCGCGGCCGCCGCCGCTCCCCTGCTGGGAGCGCTGTTGCCCGCGGCGGCGGCGAGGAGCAGGCCGCCGGCGGACACGAGCAGCCGCCTCCTCGCTGTCGTTGCGGTTGACGGTGGCGAGGATATGACGACGGGTGGCCGTTGAAGCGATGCTTGTCCGGTGGAGACGGAGCCCGCCGGCGTCACGGGCGCCTGCATTGGGAATTGGGGAGGGAGGCGTTCGCGGCTCACGTGCTCACTACGTACCGTTTGCCGCGGAGCCAAGAGAACCCAAGATAAGGTTTGAGAGGCCGGACCAAATGTGTGGCATATACGTACAGAAGGAAAACATAGTACTACTCCTGCATCGTATATTTACTTGAAGTTTAGACACCGGAGATCATTCCATGTTTTTGTTTGCAAATGTTTCTGGTGCCACTGAAATTTGACCAGCAGTTTCTGCATCGGTGACGTTAGCAAAGGAGGAGATCCCTAGACACCGGACGTGGCGGCTGCAGACCCGAAGGCATGATGAAAAACGTCGCCGTGCCCAAAAAAAGTGCCGCTTGGGGCACTTTCGGCACAAAAACACGCCTCGCCGCCGGACCCACCGCCCCCCTCCCTCCTTCCATTCGCCACCGGATCGGCCATCTCTACACTCCATTCGGTCGCAACCGCGATTGCCACCGCGTCAACCGACTTCGGTACAGGATGCCGCATGCAGTATGGTTTACAATTTCGTCGAAATTTCTCAAAATTTCCGAAATTTCAACAATTTCGAGGATGGGCGAATTTTTTGCCTTTCGTTATAGAAATTTCGATGGGTTTGAATTTCTATGCAGAAATGAACATGGATAAGTAAGAACTAAGAAAGGTAGCCCAGTGGTAGGGAGGTTGTCTACTTTTTTTTTTTAGAAAAGGAGGAATCACCCCCGGCCTCTGCATCTGGGAGATGAATACGGCCATATTATTTATTATTCACAGAGACCTTACAAAGAAATACAACAGTAAGCCCGAGGCCACCATCTAGACGACATCTGTCGCTACTCCTCTCCTCTTGATGAAGGGGTGCCGAATGTCCGGGCCAAACACCAAACAGACATCGCACAAAAGCCTAACATCTAACGCCGGATGCCCCATCCAAGCCACATAGGCGGGACTGGGTAACGCTCCGGTCCGGCGCACTCTCAGTGAGTACCACACGCACACGCTGCAAAGTGTCGTCACCTCCGTCTTCCCTCGATCCATCCTCAAAGCATGTACTGACGCATCGACCTTGTCAGGCCTCTCTGCCATCGACGCCACCACGACGCCAGACAACGTCGACCTCCTGCGCGTGTCCATCGCCACACATCTGACGCCAAGCCTCCGCTGCCCCATGCCGCCGAGAACCGCCGCCATGAATATGTAGAAATAAATACCGCTCAACCGAAGAAGCCATCCGCTGGTCCCTCGAGCCCGAGTGCCTCTCCAAGAATGCCGCCCCCAAGGGGGTAACGACACATGAATGCCGCCGTCATCTGATCAGCTGATCTAGGGTTTCCCCCGGAGGTATTGGGTGGGGTTGGGAGCTTCACCTCGATGATGCCTTCACGAAGGAAACGATGATAAGGGCATCGTCATCACCGGCTTCGACCAACAACCGAAGACCAAGTTTTCACCCGGATCCGTCCCAAGAAATCCACCCGACAACCTGTGCACTGTCTCGACCGCCTTCAAAGCCCCAGATCTAGCCGCCTAGATCCGGCGACCAACCGCAACAACAGTGCCACCGTAGGAGCCCTGACGCACCGGCCACTGCCTGAGTGCGCCACCACTGGAGCCTGGGAAGAGGGCTCTCAGCCCACCTCGCCAAACCGTGAGAGCCGCCGAGATGATCGCGCATACTCATCACCGTCTCTGATCTGAACCAATCCGCGGCAAAACCACGAGATCGGCGATGCAGATCCGTCTTGGATAGGGACATCACCACGCCATGCCGTCGCGGGAAGCCTGAGCTTCACCTGCCGCCACCTGCCAGGGCCGCCGCCCCGGGATCAAGCCGCCGTCGACAGGCCGAGCCGCCGGCCACCGCGACCAACGCCGCCATGACACCGCGAGCCCATCGAACGACCGGCGCCACCAGATCTTCCTCGGAGCCTAGCAGCTCCGCCGTCCCCGCCCAGCACCACGCCGTCGCCTTGCGCCGTTGCCTAGATGCGCCGCCGCGCCGCCGCGACGCAGATCGGGGGAGATTGCCCCGGCGCCATGGGTGACCCGCCTCACCTGATTTGGCACGGGAGGGAAGAAGAGAGCCTCCGCCGCCGCCATCAGCCGCCTGGGGCTTCGCCCGGCGACCTCCTCTAGCGGCGGCGGAGGGGAGGAGGAGGTTGGATGTGCCCGGCGGCTGGGGGCTAGGGTTTCCACCCGAGCCGCCCTAGCGGGAGGGCGACGACCAGATGCCTCTGCGGTTGGCGTCGCTCAACACCTTTAAATGGGAGAGATTTTCACTTCCCAGCCTCTGCACCAACTAAGGATGCATACGGCCATTTTAATATGAGTACCAAGATAAACATGGTCCTCATAATTTTTTTAAATGAGTATCAATATATTTCTTGATGAGTGGTTCGACCTCACACCAAGCATGATCCTCAATAAACGGGGGAAAACCCCTGTGCATCACCTGTCAATTCCAGGAATTGAACTCGGGTCGTTGGGCCTGTGCATCACCTGTCAATTCCAGGGAGGTTGTCTACTAATCATGCTTACCAACATTTTGGTTATTTTTGCATCAAATATATATTTGCGGCAAAAAAATGTCCTAGATGAGAGTCGAACCACGACCAACAGCATGTTGTGCTATGGACAAACCATAACACAAGCTATGTAATGGTGTTAATTCTGCGCTACGTCCTCTCTTTACCTACCATTTTAGATTTAAAATTATTTCAATTCAAATAAAAATTTCGTTGGTTTGTACGAAACAGTTTTCGAAATTTTCGAAATTTCTGAAATTTCGACCATTTCGGGGGTAAGCGAAATTTTTGCCACTTCGAAATCGTAAACCATGGCATGCACTGGCTCGGGACCTTCAAGACACCAGAGTGGTGAGGCGGCTATGGCAAGGTCTCCGTGAAAAATCCGCAACATGTGCAGGCGAAGTGTGAATTCTTTGCCAATAAGGACGCACATGACAAGAAGGCGATTAAGGAGGATGAGGCTGGCCCCTTAGTGATCAAGGTTGAATCCGACAACAAAAAAGAACTAAAGAAGAGGACGAGAGTGAGACCGAGTCATCCCTAGAGCTTTGGAACCATGTCGACGACAGGGATGGCGATGATGAGTAGTGTGTGTGTAATAGCTAAGGGATGACTTGCACGCTGATTGTATTAGCTCACAGAAGATTACATATATGAGAGAGACACCAACATGAGATTGCATATATGAGAGAGACACCAACATGAGATTGCATATATGAGAGATACACTTGCCCAGATTGGTGGACAAGTATGTGGCACTTATGTGCTCGCAATATACCATAGTGGCACGAGCTGGTGGTCGATGTAATTCATGGAGAAGTTGGCACAACCAATAGGATTCAGCGACGCAATTGACAACAACAACATGAAATTTGACTTCTGCACTTGATCGGGAAACAATAGGTTGACGTTTGTATGACCAGGAGACATGGTTCGATCCAAGAAAAACTGAAAAGCCCAAGTTGGACTTGCGTGTATCAGGGCAGCCGACCCAGCCAGCAACGAAATAGGCCATGGACTCATGAGAGGCGGATTTATAAAACCGAGCCCACAGTGTGATGTTCCTTTTAGATAAGGCGCGCTTGATGAGATTCATGTGAGAGAGCCTTAGGATCATGCATAAAAACACATTTGTTGGACCGCATAGGACACATCAGGCCATGTCAAAGTGACATACTAGAGGGCCCCTTCAAGGCTGCGGTATAGGGTAGGATCCGAAACAGGAGGACATCGGAAGAGGACAACTTGGATTTCGTGTCATCAGGAGTGGAGATGGTGTTGGACTTAAGCATGTGTGCATGATCTAATATCTCTAGACAAAGTTAGGACAAGCAATTCGAGACGTAGGGAGTATGAGCTAGACAGGAAACGTGTCATGACGTGCGGTACCAAGCACATATTGATTGCTGGGATGGATCAACCAGGTACTGCAATTTTTCAGTACTCTCTTTGTTCGCAAATACTTTAGTGATCTAAAATGTCTTATATTACTTTACGCAGGTGGTACTATAAAATGGTTCAACCTTTTGTGAATCAGATGTATATAAACATGTTTTAGTGTGTTTATTCACTTATTTTCAGTCTATATTAAGGGGCATGTCTAGGCCACATCTGGACGTGCCTCAGGTATTGCACATCTAAAAAGTGGCATCATGAAAATAATGAGTATCTGTTCCCCCCTTCGGTTGTCTTTTTTTCTTTGAGCGAAAAACACTTGGAGTTTATTAATTAACAGTTCTGCTTACACAGTCTCGGGGCTTCAAAAGACACACATGGCAGCCCAAACTAAGATTTAATGAGTACCTAGCTAACCAATGATCATCAACATTTGAATCTCTAAACTTGTGTTTAAAAATAACTCATGGGATTGTACTTCTTTGTACAATATGGAGTTGCTAATTATAATTAAAAAAATCATGTCAAATGTATTGTCACATTTAATAAACAAGCCCAAATAATCTTTTGTTATTAGCAACAAAGATATAGAATTTTGACTGTATATTTGTAGGATATTTCGTAACATAGGTGGGTAGTCAATACTACTATTAAACAAGCAAACATTAATTCCCTTAAACGCACCTCATTTAGCGTACACAGAAGAAAACACATGAATTAAAGGGTCACGATCAGCCTACTTATATAGATCTAACCGTCAATGTAATAACAACCCTCACGAGAAGTACCTGAAGCAATTTTTGGGGCACAGACGAAACTCTGCCATCCCCGTACGAAAGGTTCGCCCCATGTCTAATCTAAACAAAACAAAACAAAAACCACATCCATGTGGTAAGCTAGCTGATTAAACAAAGAAACCTACAATCACGCAACAAACTCCCCCACGACACCTAATCCTCGCCGGCCATCCTTGCCGCCCGCCCGCCCGCTCCCCTGGCGATCCATCTGCAGCGCCCCACTGCCAATCGGCCGGGATATTGATAGGAAAGGAATCCTGACGCCTTCCTAAGCGCCCCGCATTGTACATGCCCTTAGCAGCCGCCTTCCCTGACGCGGGACGCTGATACGTCCAAAACGTATCTATAATTTCTGCTTGCTCCATGCCTGTTTTGGGTGATATTGCTATGATATATACACTTCCATACACTTTTGATCATATTTGGACTAACCTATTAACTCAGTGCACCCCAGTGCCAGTTTCTGTTTTCGGCTGTTTTTGTATTTCAGGTTTTCACATTACGAGAACTGCTAGGAAAAATCCAGAAAAATTATATAAAAAATCAGCGTTCCAGAAACTACCGTGCGCCCGAAGGACAGCCGGGGGGGGGGGGGCACCAGGGCTCCAGGCGCCCTAGCGGCGCGCCCCCCCTGGGCCGCGCCGGGGGGGCGCCTGGGCCCCCCGAGGCTCCTCCGATGCCCCCCTTTGGCATATATTTAAAGCGTCTCCCGAAACCCCCGAAACAGGAACTCTTTTTCGCGATCTCATCTCTGTTCCGCCGCCGCCGCCGCTTCCAAGATCGGGAGCACCAGGAGAACTCTTCCCGGCACCCTGCCGGAGGGGAGGATCACCACCGGGAGCTTCTCCACCACCATGGACGCCTCCCGGATGAGTTGTGAGTAGTCTCCCTTGGACCATGGGTCCATGACCAGTAGCTATGTGATGTTCTCCTCCCGTTCTTGTGCTTCACTAATTAGTCCTCGTGAGCTGCCCTACATGATCGAGGCACATATGTAATCCTTATGTTGTTGCTATGATGAGTTTGCTGGGATCCGATGGATTATGAGATTATGTTCAGATTGTGTTTGAGTAATATATTTGATTCACCTCTTTTATATTTATGTTCGTAAGTAATTCTTGCATGTTCTCCGTTGTTATTTATTGCTTTGGCCAAGTAGTAGGTAGTGACTCCAAGAGGGAACGTTATGCTTGATTGTGGGTTCATGCCCCTCGATGACTAGTTTGAGTGACAGAAACATGAGTCTAGGGGATGTGTTGTTGCCACAAGGGGGAAAACAACGGTGCTTGTGCCCGCGGGTGCAAGGATTGTTTACTTTACGCAAAGTTCTTTTAATGCAGTTGTCTGTTGCTTTGAGTTTACACTATGGGTGGGGCTCGCAACTTAATACCAGCGAGATGTTCTGGATAGATATCTCAAGGTGGATGATTAGTAGTAGATATTGATGGATTTCGGTTTACTTACTTTGCGTACCGCCCATGCTTTGAACCTCTACCTTTCTTGCAATGTAGTCAGCATTGGTTTGCGCACATGGTCCTGTCAATTACCCAGCTGTAATTCGTTTACCTCACATAGCAGTTATATCGTCTTTTGGGAGAGAGACATCACTAGTGAACATCATGAGACTCCGGTCCATATTACCATCATTGATCACATCCGCTATTTACTTTTCCGCTATTTACTTACTATTGCAATTATACCTATCACTATTATCACTTGCGTTTGATCCTTTGTAAACTACAAGGCCGGAGGGATTGACAACCTCTCTGTACTCGTTGGGAGCAAAGTTATTTGTATCTGTGTGCAGGTCCACGTTGATTGCTAATATCTGGCGCCGTTAGCAGTTGACACCTTCTTGTTGAAACTGGGAGTCTCAGGGAAATCGATCCTTGGTATTGCCAAGGGAAATCTTCTGCTACACTGCATCTCTAACCTTCCACTTGGGGTAACCAACGAGGGGTGAGAAGCCTAGCAAAGCAATTTCTGGCGCCGTTGCCGGGGACTCCACTCTTCAGGATAGGGGAGTTGCACGCTATCTTTTACCTTTGCTTTTAGTCTTGTTAGTTTACCTTTCAGTTTTCTTTATGTCTTTTCACTAGTTATGCTTATGGACAACCTTGCTATTGGATCGTTGCTTGTGGGAAGACGCCCCACACCTGTTGTGGTTGCTCCTCCCCTACTGAAATTGTGCCCTATAAAATACCAGCAGCTGGTATTATCGATTATGTTTTGGCTAATCGTTATGCAGGAGACAGACATCCCGGTGAACACTTGCTATATCTGTCACAATTATGTTCATTATTTAAGCTTGCAGGTGTATCAAGGGAGTTTGTCATGAGGACATTGTTCGCCGTATCACTTATAGATAAAGCTTCAGATTGGTATAAGCTTCTCGATAACTCGCACTTGCTTAATTGGCAAGAGCTTATGTCTCTCTTTTATACTAAGTTTTATCCTCTTCATGATGCTTATGTGGAGAGTAAGAGTACCTTTTTGCATGTGGATCATGGTAACAATGCTTTATGTGATGCTTATATTGTTGAGTTTATTCGTGATCCCACTGAAAATTATTATGAGAAGGGAACATATGCTTATAGATATTTCAATAATATTAAGTTCCCTCTCTTTATGTTGAAGGTTTTGAAGTTATGCTTGTTTTGCCTACCTATGCTAGTTGCTTTATGCTTCAATAATTTATTTTCTTGCAATATTCCTATGCATAGGAAGCATGTTAGGCTTAAATGTGTTTGGTATTTGCTTCTTGATGCTCTCTTTTGTTCTTCAACTCTTATTCCTACGAGAGCATCATTAAAGTCGTAAGCCTATCTTTATGGCTATAAAGAAAGAGCTCTAGGAAGATAACCCTTGTTATTTTTGCTTTCAGTTTGTTCTTTCAGTTTTTAGTGGTCTTGATGTTTGTTACTACAATAGCATCATCATTGTATCTTTGCTTTTCAATTTTGTGCCAAGTGTAGCCTCTGATTGCAAGAAAGTTCAAAAGTTGTGACGTGCTGTCCAGGAAACAGATTCTGTCCTTGGATAGAAAAATTCGTATAAAACCACCAGATCATCTTTTTGGTCTGAATTTTTTCGACAGCGTTCTCTATATAATTGTCTTTCGTGCGTCTGTTCTGAGTTTTTTGATTTGAGTTGCAGAAGTGCCCCGAACAAATCATTTACTACCTGCTGTTCTGTTTTTCACAGATTCTGTCCTGTTTTGCCTTTCCTTCATTTTGCAAACCAAGAGCTTGCTTTTTCTTTGCAAAAACCTTTTGGCAATCTTGAGAAACAGTAGACCTTCAAGAATATCCTTATTTCCAGCAAGGTATAATTATTTTATTATGGGTACTAACCTCGCTAATCAGATTATGATGAGTTATGTATGAAGGGAGTTTTCAAGTGTGCGAGGGAAGATGATAAAAAGATTCAGGAGTGTCAAGCGCTCAAGCTTGGGGATGCCCCCGTGCACCCCCAAGAAATATTCAAGGAGACTCAAGCGTCTAAGCTTGGGGATGCCCCCGTGCATCCCCTTCTCCATCAACATTATCAGTTCGTCTTTCGTTCCACTATATTTTAATCACTTCATGTGTTATGTGCAATGCTTGGAGCGTCTTGCTTTTAGTTTCCTTTTTAGTTTTCCATAACGAGTCAGAACTCAGCGTTCTTTATGTGGGAGAGAAACACACTCCACTTCTACCTAGAACATAACATAGAATTTTCATGCCTATCTTTGCTGTGTGTGTTCTTTGTCTTTTAATAGCTACTATCATGCTCTGCTCTTAGTATTCATGCTTATCTTTTTAAAGAGCTTTTGTTTAGTTGGTTGCTTGAACTCTCTTTAATTATCATGCTTATCTTATTAAGAGTTTGCTTCCGTTGCATTGGTTGATATGTCTATGATAAAGATGCTACGTGCATAATGGCGCTTGGTAGTTCAGGTTTTCTTATGGTTAGTCTCAAATAGCTGGGGGATTCCCAATGTGTTATTGGAGTACCAACATGATTTGTTTGCCAATGATGTGGTATGGTTTAGTAATATCTTCCCTCAAGAATTTATTTTGATTGACTTGGCATATGCTCACGCATATTTAAGACTGTAAAGAAAGTCTGTCAAGCCTTGATGATCTTTTGTTTCTGAGTAGCGATATAACTTCCATGCCTGATTCAATGTTGCTTTGTTGCTCTGCATGATTATGACCGTCATTGCTCTCTTAGTTGGTCGCTCCCAGTCTTTTGCTAACCTCCACCTGTACTAAGCGGACTGACTGCTTGTGCATCCACATCCTTTTAAACCAGTTATGCCATATGAGTCCATCATACCTACCTATATGTGGTATTTCACCGCCACTCCAAGTAAATTTACATGTGCTACCTTTAAAACCTTCAGTTTTTGCAATACATAGCTCATGGGAAAGTAGCTTAAAAACTGTTGTGGTAAAGAATATGTTGCTTATGTATCTTATTTCTTATAAGTTGCTTGCTGAGCGGTAACCATGTTTCTGGGGACGCCATCAACTGTTACACTTTTGTTGAATATCATGTGAGTTGCTATGCATGTTCGTCTTGTCTGAAGTAAGGGTGATTTGTCATGGGTTGAATGGTTTGAGTATGCATATTGTTAGAGAAGAACATTGGACCGCCAACCAAAGCCATGTATCATGGTGGAAGTTTTAGCTTGGACATTAATCCTCAATCTCTTATGAGAATATGCTTAAGCATTAAAGAGGAGTCCATAATCTATTTTCTATGTTGTCCCGGTATGGATGTCCTCAAGTTGAGATCTATCAAAAACGAGAAATCAAATGCGATCTATCTCCTTGGACCTTTGTACAGGTGACATAGAGGTACCCCTTTGTGACACTTGGTTGAAACATATGTAATGCAATGATAATCCATGGAAATCCGAGCTAATTAGGACAAGGTGCGAGCACTATTGGTATTCGATGCATGAGGCATGCAACTTATAGGATGTCTTATGCATAACACATATGAAGTACTACTACCGTTGACAAAATTGTTTCTATGTTTTCAAAATAAAAAGCTCTAGCACATGAGTAATCCTTGCTTCCCTCTGCGAAGGACCATTCTTTTACTTTTATGTTGAGTCTCCACCTTCTTTCTTCAAGCACCAACTATTGAGAGCATGATTGTCATTCTGAGTGTAATGTGCATTGTCCCAAAGTAGCATTGTCTTTTGCATGATTGTGATATCGCTTATTTTGAAATCATTGTATCTAGTCATCACTTAAACCTTGAAGGTGCCCCTACATTTATGTTTTGCTTCACTAAAGGGGGCAAGCTAGATATCACTTTATCATATTTGCACATCATGTTCATTACAAATCTATTTGATGTTTCAGTATCATATTGTAAAACTTTCAGTTCTTTGTGATTTTCTCATGAGGCAACTTAATTACTACAGATTCATTATCTCAGTAAGCTTTTATCATATGACTATGAAAAATCCTATATGGTTAATAGCATGTCACCACATAAATTATTCTTGTTATCATTTACCTACTCGAGGACGAGCAGGAATTAAGCTTGGGGATGTTGATACGTCCAAAACGTATCTATAATTTCTGCTTGCTCCATGCCTCTTTTGGGTGATATTGCTATGATATTTATACACTTCCATACACTTTTGATCATATTTGGACTAACCTATTAACTCAGTGCACCCCAGTGCCAGTTTCTGTTTTAGGCTGTTTTTGTATTTCAGGTTTTCACATTACGAGAACTGCCAGGAAAAATCCAGAAAAATTATATAAAAAATCAGCGTTCCAGAAACTACCGTGCGCCCGAAGGACAGCCGGGGGGGCCACCAGGGCTCCAGGCGCCCTGGCGGCGCCCCCCCCCCTGGGCCGCGCCGGGGGGGCGCCTGGGCCCCCCGAGGCTCCTCCGATGCCCCCCCTTTGGCATATATTTAAAGCGTCTCCCGAAACCCTCGAAACAGAAACTCTTTTTCGCGATCTCATCTCTGTTCCGCCACCGCCGCCGCTTCCAAGATCGGGAGCAACAGGAGAACTCTTCCCGGCACCCTGCCGGAGGGGAGGATCACCACCGGGAGCTTCTCCACCACCATGGACGCCTCCCGGATGGGTTGTGAGTAGTCTCCCTTGGACCATGGCTCCATGACCAGTAGCTATGTGATGTTCTCCTCCCGTTCTTGTGCTTCACTAATTAGTCCTCGTGAGCTGCCCTACATGATCGAGGCACATATGTAATCCTTATGCTGTTGCTATGATGAGTTTGCTGGGATCCGATGGATTATGAGATTATGTTCAGATTGTGTTTGAGTAATATATTTGATTCACCTCTTTTATATTTATGTTCGTAAGTAATTCTTGCATGTTCTCTGTTGTTATTTATTGTTTTGGCCAAGTAGTATGTAGTGACTCCAAGAGGGAACGTTATGCTTGATTGTGGGTTCATGCCCCTCGATGACTAGTTTGAGTGACAGAAACATGAGTCTAGGGGATGTGTTGTTGCCACAAGGGGGAAAACAACGGTGCTTGTGCCCGCGGGTGCAAGGATTGTTTACTTTACGCAAAGTTCTTTTAATGCAGTTGTCTGTTGCTTTGAGTTTACACTATGGGTGGGGCTCGCAACTTAATACCAGCGAGATGTTCTGGATAGATATCTCAAGGTGGATGATTAGTAGTAGATATTGATGGATTTCGGTCTACTTATTTTGGCGTACCGCCCATGCTTTGAACCTCTACCTTTCTTGCAATGTAGTCAGCATTGGTTTGCGCACATGGTCCTGTCAATTGCCCAGCTGTAATTCGTTTACCTCACATAGCAGTTATATCGTCTTTTGGGAGAGAGACATCACTAGTGAACATCATGAGACTCCGGTCCATATTACCATCATTGATCACATCCGCTATTTACTTTTCCGCTATTTACTTACTATTGCAATTATACCTATCACTATTATCACTTGCGTTTGATCCTTTGTAAACTACAAGGCCGGAGGGATTGACAACCTCTCTGTACTCGTTGGGAGCAAAGTTATTTGTATCTGTGTGCAGGTCCACGTTGATTGCTAATATCTGGCGCCGTTAGCAGTTGACACCTTCTTGTTGAAACTGGGAGTCTCAGGAAAATCGATCCTTGGTATTGCCAAGGGAAATCTTCTGCTACACTGCATCTCTAAGCTTCCACTTGGGGTAACCAACGAGGGGCGAGAAGCCTAGCAGACGCCCGCATCTTGCTTCCCTCCTTGGCACCCCTTGCCACCTGCACCGCACGACTCTGCCGCCCATCTCTCTTCCTCACCCGGCTCCGGCAAGGTCTCCTGCTCTCCACCACGGGGAGGGCTTGTTGACTGCGGCAAGAACACAGACCACACTACCAGTACAAGTGATTGATAGGGATTCCTCGGGATCTATTCTGTCGGGCTATTGGTGAGATTTGGCCTCCCGTGCCGCCCTGTGCCGCCGCCTCCACGACCGCAAGAACCGGGATGGATTTCCAAGTCTATCTGATTGATGGGTAAGTAATATTGTCACCCATCTTGTTTGACCTGTGTAGCTGCCCAATTTAGTTCTTAATACTCGAGCCACTTCATGGGTTCAGGCGGCCAATCTTCGTGGATGAGGACATGCGGGCTCCATCTGGACCAAACTGCCATCATCATGAGAGCCAAAACGAATTTCTGCTGCCCAGGTTTCTGTGTGCTACTCCTTGTCATGTATTGACTCACAAATAGACCAGGTGAATGTATATTCTACTGTTTCTCTTTGAAGAAAAAACAAACAATTTATCCTGATGAATGGATGTATATCTGTGGTGGATGATCTCTGTCATTCTTTTGCAGGTCATAATATGCATCCACACAATTCAAATTCATGTTCTGGAAGGATATTGACCAACTAACCATGTATCAATTGTATAGTTAAATTTGTTGTTTTACTTCTACCCAAACTAAGTTCTAACAGCCAATATTTGATTCTGGTACAGGCTTCCGAGGACAGTTACATCAATTCTAGAGCATATATCGTCCTCAATCCTCCTGATTTTCATACCATCATTTGCATAGTATTCGAGTTGTATGGCCTCGGCCTGTGGTATGTGATTAATATTGGTTCCTAAGCTTGAGAAGTGTATTGGCTAAATAGTACTTGATTCTATCATGTTTGTGTAGGGTGACTTGTTTTTGCTGGAAAAATATCGTTACATGTATCATTTTTGTATGGTGATTATATCTTAGGGTATGGGAAATAAATGTACTAAATTATTTTTTCCATGTAGGCTACTATGATTTAGAGGAAGTAATTCTTTATGTGAAGTCTTAAATCTAGGCACCATGATTGTGAACTGGAGAAGATATATTTTCTATATTGTAACTAAAATGCAGGCTTTAACTAAATATTTTTACATGTCCCCGGTCAGCTGGTTCATTTAGCCTTATCTGTATCCACATAACCATCAGATAAAACATTTCATCGAGTAGTTAGTGGAAATATCGAATAGAGAGAATCAACATCACAGTTCTGTGGAGCTTCATTTCTCAAACTTTTTGGAGCAGATCATTTTGATCATTTTTGAAGGACGGGGGTTGGACTTGGCACCTTTCCCTGAGAGGATCATCTTGATCATTTTTGAAGGACGAGGGTTTCTGATGGAATTATGTATCTGTATTATGCACCCCTGCCAATTTTGATTCTTGTTCTCCGGTAATCTACAGAGCGGTAAGGTCTAATTGTGTCCAGCCACAATGGCGGAGCAAAATCCTCATTTGGCGTTGTACTTGTTTTTCTCTCGAGTTTCTTTGAAAGAGTAGTTGTTAGGCTTGGCTATAAACTAATAGGAAGTACTCCCTCCGTCCAGGTGCATAGGGCATCTAAGAAGGGACACTGTGATTTAGGCGCGTAGAGATTGGGTGAGATGAAAAATTAAATGATCTATTTTATGGGCAGTTAGCACGCCATCCTAACACGACAGCCAACCAACGCGCCTGTTAATAGGTGAATTGCATGCATACACACTTATTGCTGACTGCATGCACGAGAAGATGGATTGGCTATTTGCATGCAGTGGGCGTATAGGTCCTGTGCTATCTATGATTGGTCACGTAATTAATTAACATCTCTTGTGAATTGACAATAGTGACTTATATTCTTAGAAATTTTGAATTCTCTTAGGCGCCCTATGCACCTGGACGGAGGGAGTAGGCAACTATGAAGCATGTGGACGCAGTTACATTTTTCCTGAATTAGTCCTTTGAATTCGAAGCCCTTCGGTAATTTTGCACTGCTCCTAGCCCATTGGCAATGACATTGTCTATATTATCCGTCTTCTCTGCTACAACTCTCCCAGCGGGCGCTAGCACACATTGAGTTTTATGTGCATGTAGTGACATGAGAGGAGAGTGCTGTTGGGGCTGAGGAAATTTATGACAACCGGAATGCAAGGAAAGAGGCGGCCCTGATGGTCGAGCGCAGGTGTGCGCCTGACATTGGATGAGGTGGGTGCCATTATTGCATACGTACATGACATAGCTTTGACCATAGGAGACGTGCATGACACGTGCAAACTTACTAGTATTGAACAATGCTAAAATGATGCCACCCTTATGCGAAAAATCAAGACATTCAGGGCAATTTTTTTGTTAAGATGCAATTGTTTGAGCAATTATATTAGCGATATGAACCATTTCTTTCTTTTTTAGAATTTGAGTTAATTAACTTTGATACTTAGGGCCTAATTTTTTTTGCACAAGGCCTCTAATTTCTCAGGTACGACCCTGCCTTCCAAATTGCCCACAGGGTCACCACCGTCTTGATGTAGTCAAGACTTTATAACTGATCATCTAGCTCGAACAACCATCTCCTCGATCCCAGTTCATTACATTCTTTAATTCTCTCGTAGAGCTACTTGTCGATAAGGCTGGTTGTAATGGAGAGTATCATATACTACTATCATGCATATGATACTAGTGTATGATACTATATCCATAATGCATGGTAATATCATATGTTGGTATCATATAGGACTACATTTATTGCCATGCATGACACAAAGTAGCAGATCATTTAATATGATATGGTATCATGATATAATACTCAGAGCAAGTACAACAGAGCTGAGTCAGCGGACTATAAGAAATAAACTAGTATATTTCTGCTTAGTTGGAGGAAAGAGAAGAGGAGAGAGAAGGTAAGCGGGCTCTTCACGAAGAGCCAGCTCTAGCACGTGCTCCTAGGCACTTTGTGAGAATGAAAGGTGGGCCACATAATAAAAAAATAGTACACTCTTTTGATCTACTACTGTACATGTTGGCTATAAGATGGGTTGTAGATGACATGGCACTAGCTTATAGCCAGCAGCTGGCTATGCTATTAACCATGCTCTCAAGCCTCTCTTTCTTCATTTAATTTTATGCCACCTCATCAACATTGCTTAGTTGGCATGTATGATACTACCTATGATACTCTCATTACGACCGGCCTAAGAACCCACACACCTGGCCATGCGACAGTCCATAAGTGAATATCTCTTAGTTATCCTACCCTTTGGTTTTCTTTGTTATTTCTGGAGTGTCTACTGATTTGGGCCTGTTGGTTGTTCGCCAACTGGACTGAAGCTACTGGGCTCTGTTTTCGATTGTCAACAAAAATTATCGGGCGTTTTCTTTTGTTTATACATTTTGGTTGGGGCTAAAAAAGGCTACCAGGTCAGGGCTTTTAGATCTGGGCCTTTCCAGCTACCGGAGCAAGGACCTGTACGGCCTGCGCGACCTGTTGGACCCGGTGTTGGGAGAAATTAGTTAACGAGCGCTTTTTCGGAAGCCTCGCAGCGATCAGCGCCACTTGGCGCGCTCTTAGCCATTCGTCACGTGTCGCGCTCTTGGCGCTTCCTCCGGATTTTATTTTATTTTCTCACACGTTTTCAGGGTTTTAAACAGTTTTTTCGACGTTTTCATCGGTTTTTCTTAGCTTTTTGACCATTTTTTTTATATTTTTGCGCGAAAAAGCGCGTTTTTTCCCGCGGGAGTCACGGTTTTGCTTCCGCAAGAGGCACGGTTGTGCTTTCGCGAGAGTCACGGCCGTGCCTCTCGGAAACGATAAAAAACGCGTTTTTTTATTTCCTTTCGCGAGAGTCACGGTTTTGCTTTCACGAGAAGCACGGTTGTGCTTTCGCGAGAGGCACGGCCGTGCCTCTCGGAAACGAAAAAAAACACGTTTTCTATTTTTCTTTCTTTCGCGAGAGGCACGGTTGTGCTTTCGCAAGAGTCACGGTCGTGCCTCCTCGGAAACAGAAAAAAATGTGTTTTTTTTTCTTCAACGAGAGTCATGGTTTTGCTTCCGCCAGAGCCATGGTTGTGATTTCGCGAGAGGCACGGGCGTGCCTCTTTCGGAAAGGGAAAAAACCAGTGCGTCCGATTTGGTTTTATCGTCTGTTTTTTTTTTGAAAAAAAATTCGTCAAAACCTATCAACATGTGATCTAGTTTTGAAGATCTCGACGCGAGAAATTCAACGGTGAAAACGATTCGATATTTGGACGCACGGTTTATGAGATAAAACATTTTGAATAAACGGATCTAGAAAAAAGGAAAACGTCCAGAATGCGATAAATGGCGCGCTGCATGTGCGTCACTTGTCGCAACCCTGGGATTTAGGGTGATCTTTATAAACAGTACTTCTCAATTTCGCCCGATGTTGGGTTCGTCACCCTTGTCGCTGGGTGAGTAGTACGTTGACTTGGCAGTGCACTTTGTGGAGAAGGCCGGCGCCGACCGCGGGAGCTATATCTCGCTTATCACGAGATGATGGGTCCCCACGCATGAAGCTTTGCGCAGCACTGAGCGAATGGGTCGACCCAATATAATGTGTTTTCTCGTTGATTGTTTCGTTGGTTTCTTGGCATTTGTTGTTGAGAAGCGCTTCGGTACAAGAGAGCGGACATCCTGCACGCAGTTATCCAGCCGGTCACGCGGTCCTGTGGTGATCCGTGCAATGTGATTTGCGAAAAGAGTAAATTGGAGTACATCGCTTGATACAGAGCAATACACTGCCCACAATCGATCTGGTGGGCTCGGTCTGAGAGGAAAGGTCTGACGCCCGATGGACAGGCCGCACAGGTGCGTGCAGTGTGAGGACATTATTTTTTTGCTTTTCATGGGCCCAGCGATGTGTCCATAAAATTCTGTACAAACAGGACTGGATGGTGAGGACGCCTCGTAAGAACGCATCGGCGCCGGCTAGCGTGGCCGTGAAAAGCAAATTGTTCTTCCGCTGCTCTAAAAAAAAGGCATCGAACAAACATTTTTTTTCCATGTCCCTTCTGTTGTACATTTTTTCGAATATTTTTCATGTTGCGTGTAAACTGTCTGGTTCCGCTCCTACTACAGTAATATTCGATTTTTTTTCCGTGACCAGGGCACGGCGACCAGTGTGGTTGGGGACCACGACCCACTAGTCAACACTGGCGGCTCCGTGTGTGCGCCGTGCTCGCATGCGGAGGACGCCTCCTCCGGCGTGGGCTTCTGACGAAGCGAGCAGCTCTGGCTTGAATGCTAGCTTTTACTAGTAATTTAGTGGGGTAGCGAAAAATGCTCGATAAAATTATGGCAAAAGAAAACTTGTTTGCATGTGTGTGTGTGGTGTTGCGGATCGTTTGTCAGCTTGTTTGATCCGCACGGTATTAATCATCTCGTTTGGAATAAAATATGTACTCGCTACCTTAAATGGATGGAAAACGACCAAGCTTCCGCACGTTGTTTGTGTGCATCAACCAAAAATCTCTCACTGCCGGATGGTGAGGTCCAGGGGCGCTGCATGCGCGCGATGATGACCCTCTAGGGCATCTCTTCTGCTTCGTGCAGCAGCTACGCGGCCCCTACAAGCAGCTACTCCCTCCGTCCGGTAAAGAGTGTACGTTTGGCTTCAAAATTTGTCCACAAAAGAATGTACTTCTACTTTTTCAATGCACTTTAATGTACTTCTCTCTCTTCACACGGTAATCAAGACCAATAACAATCTATGCATGGTCTTCTTAATTTATACATGCACTTAACTCATTGGGGGTTGGGTAATTAAAGAGGGGAGAGATGGTGGCTTGCACCTTCCCAATGTATTTTTTACTTCACTCCATAATTTGTCATAAAATCTTTAGATGTTCACTTTTCACCGGACGGAGGGAGTACGCTGCAGTGGTGTGTCAGTTCGATTGTCAGTGTGTGCTACTTCAAATCAGATACATCAATACGTAATATATCGCTCACCAGCGGGCATCTATACTCCAAGTAGCACATTTGGCCGCTGCTAATCGCGACGCTGCTCGATGCGCTGCGTGCATCTGTCATTGCGTGCAGCACTGCACTTCTCTTCGGTACAACCCCCTCACAAAACGTGTAAAGGGCAATGTGGACCTTTGACATATCGTACACCGCCGGATATATACGGCCGTACCTTAGCCCAAACGTAAATACTGTGTTAGTTGCTTCTTAGGCGGGCCTGGCCCATTTACGTTTTTTCTTCTTCTTATTTTTAGTATTAAACTACAAAAACTAAAAGCTGTGCTATGTGGGATTCAAACCCAGACTATCTGCTTCTAATAGTGAGGTCACTATCCACTGGGATACTTTAACTCCTGTGGGAGATAACTTCTTTCCTACTACTTATCGAAATATAACGCTAATAAAAATTCCCACCTGATGTTCTTCAGTTGAGCCATTGTTCTTTGTTTTTTATTTCATTTTTCGTTATTTCTTTCTATTTTTGTTTTGTTTTCTTAATTCACAGAAGTTTTTGAAAAAAAATTAACTTCAAAAAATTATGCTTTGTTTTTAATGAACTTTTTCCAAACTCATGACCTTTTTTCAAATTCATTATTTTTTCGAGTCCGCGATTTTATTTCAAATTCATGAACTTTTTTGAGTCTGTGATCTTATTTCAGATTTGTGATTTCCTTAGAAAAAATCATGAGCACATGGAACTTTTCCAGTGGTTTCATGCTTGTAACCAAACACACCGTCTACAATCTGGTACGTTCGGGTAGGCCGGAAGAACATGTTTTGAACAACTTTTTTCACCTCCTCCATACGCACCCAATTGTTTTCCACACCTTGGCATCACCATGCCCAGCATGCATGTCAAGTTTCGTTGGTCTCCGATATTTCATGCATTTTGTAGGTTTTCCCGTTGGAAAAACCGTAAACATTGGCCTGACGTGACGCAATGTGCATTCGATGTCCGAGTTCATTCAAATTTTGCGCGCGGGGGGGGG
>LR738711.1:95638412-95659629 GCA_902687465.1 Secale cereale | reverse complement strand
GCTGCCAATATTTGGTGTCATTTCATGTTTGCAACCGAACACAGTGTGTACAATCTGGTACGTTCAGGTAGACCGGAAGGGCAAGTCTCCAACCACTTTTCTTTTCACCTCCTCCAAACGCGCTCAATTGTTTCCACACCTTGGCATCACTATGGCCAGCATGCATGCCAAGTTTTGTTGGTTTCTGCCATCCTATGTTTTTTCTTGGTTTTTCCGGTGAAAAAACTCTAAAACTAAGGCTAGACGAGACGCAACGTTTGTTCGGTGTCTGAATTCATGCAAATTTTGCATGGGGGACAACTTTGGGCTTGCCCAACCGCTGGCAAAATTTGGCGTCATATCATGCTTGCAACCAAACACACAGTGTACAACCTTGTACGTTTGGGTAGGCCGGAAGGGCAAGTCTCGAACCATTTCTTTTCACCTCCTCCGAACACACCCAAATTTTTTCTCACATTGCCATCACCATGGACAGCATGCATGCCAAGTTTCGTTGGTTTCAGAGATTCTATGTTTTTAATAGGGTTTTCCCGGTGAAAAACCCTAAAACATAGGCCTGACGTGACACAACGTGCATTTGGTATCCGAATTCGTTCAAAATTTGTGTGGGAGACAACCTTGGGCATGCCCAATTGCTGGTAAAATTTGGTGTCATTTCATGCTTGCAACCAAACATAGCATGTACAACCTGGTACGTTCGGGTAGGCTAAAAGTGCAACTCTCGAACCATTTTTTCCAACCTCCTCCGAAGGCACCCATTTTTTTTCTCACACATTGGCATTACCATGGACATCATGCATGCCATATTTCGTTGCTATTAGACATTATATGCTTTTTCTAGGGTTTTCCCGATGACAAACTCTAAAACACAGGCCAGACGTGATGCAACGGTGTTTGGTGTTCGAATTTGTTCATATTTTGCATGGGGGCCAACGTTGGGCATGCCCAACATCTGGAAATTTGTTCCCAAATTCAAAAAATATTCTTGATTTCAACAGTTGTTCGCAAATTCAATAAATATTTGGGGAATTTCAAAAAATGTTCGGACTTTGAAATGATTATTCGTAAATTTGAAAAATGTTCGTGTTTTTAGTTTAGTTCCTTGTTTCAATAAATATTCTCGTTTTCAATGTTTTTTTTCCTTTCTAAAACAAATGTTTGAGAGTCTTGTGTTTTCACAAAATGTTTTAGTTTTTTAAAATCACAAATTTGAAAATGTTTGCATATCCCAAAACATTGTTTGCTATTCCAAAAAATGTATCGTTTTCAGTTTTGTTCCTTTTATGATTCCCAGAAAACGTTCATGTTCTCACAAAATGTTCTAGTTCTTTTAAAAATATCACAAATTTTTAAATGACCGCGTTTCTAAAAATATTTACCTTTTCCAATAAGAAAATGAGGTCCGAGTTTTTTCAAAATAATTTCGCAGCTTATGGTTCATATAGACTGGGCTACCCTTATGGACACCAAATCCCAGTTAGTATAGTGGCTACTGATGTGGTTTACTGTTGTGATGTCCCTGGTTCGATCCTTATTGCACATTTTGGTTTATTTTAATTTTGCGAACTTTTGCTTTAAATTTTGCCGCGACCTTTAGTTTGATAATTAATGATTTGCGCTAGAAGTCTAACACATCTGATATGGAGTCGTAGTGGTTAGCATAGTGTGCACATAAACTGGAACGTGCAGGTTCGATTAACGTTGACTTCCTGCGTTCTCAACAGTCAGCACCGACTACGTATTTTGAAGAAAAGACCATCCTGCCCTTTATTATGAAGGGGTATGAGATAATCTCGGCCATCGATGTGTTTAGGGGGGGTGTACCGAAGCAGAAGTGTTGTTTTTATCGCTGCTTATTTTGTTCTTTTACACATGGCCTAGTTTTAATTTTGCACATGGCCTCTAATTTCGCACGTGTGGCCCTGGCTTCCAGATTGCCCATAGGGTCACTACCATCTTGACATAGGGTTTGTTTGGGACTGCTCCGCTTCATCAAAATCAACTTCATTCCACCAAACCCACTTTGGAGCAGTTTCACACAGAAGTCGTAGCACCACCGAAGAGAATGTTTAGCTTTAATGTAGCTCCAGCTTCAAGAATGAAAATTTGGTGGAAAGGATCTATTTGATTGGTTGAGGGGGGAGAAACGAATGGGTATCCACTTAGGCTTCTCCCAATGCATTGGTGCTTAGATGGGGTGCTAAGTGCATTAAATGGCTTAGCAACTAAACTTCCCAATGCATAGGTGCTTAGCTTGTTGTAGCTAAGCTTCCTTCATTTAATTAGTTGTGGGATCTCAAGTAGTATGGAAATTCTGTGGCCTCTTTGTGGCATGTAGTCAAGTAAATAATGTTTTCTAAGACACACTCAAATAAATACATGGAAATATATTTGAATGGAATCCGGAAAGTAGATGCTCAACATATCACAAAACACATCAACTTGTTGACATGATGGTAACCGTTCACATGAATGAGGAAATAGCATAGAATTTTGTTTTCCTTGAGGAAATAACATAGGCTTACACCTCACTTGAGAAATATATCCAGCACAAAGTAGACATGCTTACACCACATGCATAGTTCATCTAATAGATTGGATCAACGAGTTCTGTCACACATCAGAGTTATCGTAGAAAAATTAACATGAATGAGGAAATAGCGTAAACCTCACTTTTCTTCTGGAAATAGAATAGACCTTAAACTTGCCATTGCCTTGGCACGCTCAACTTTCGCGTCGTCATCCATGGCACTTGTGTCAGCAAAAAATAACTTCTGTTAGAGCTCAATCAGTTTTGTCTCCTTGGCAAGTTTAGCGGTTTCAAGCTGCTGACTTGAGAGTTGATGTTGGCTATCTATAACCTTCTGCCGCTCCATCCGAGATGTTTTCTGGGTCTCAATAAAAGTGTCAAGTTTTTCTCCAAGCAAAGACACCGACTCCTTTGGTTTGCGTTTACCATCACGTTCATCCTTAGATGTATCACGTCCGGGCGGGCGCTCCTCATCTTCCACATCAATAGCACCAGATGTTATATCTATTTTATCTTGCTCCCCATTTATTTTTCTCCTTGCTGCAAGCCACTTCCCATTGTCCTTAAGTTCTCTCCACATTGTCAAATTTTGGAAAGCTGACTTTTCGGTGGCTTGATATTGCTCCAAGGCGAAGGCCTGTAGCTGCTCCTCACCATAACCACTAGTGTATAGCTTACACATAGCAATATACGCACCATGGAAAATGTTGATCTTTCTCTTCACCTTTTGAAAGTGGCTCTTCAACTGCACGTTATCTCTATGACGATCTGCGGGAGTGAGACTGTTATACTGTGCAGCTATGTCATCCCAATACTTATCTCTCTTCTTGCCATTCCCTTCAATGGGATCATTTGAAAGTTCCAACCAAGCGCTTGCCTATATAAGGAACATATAATTTAGCATGCAACCAAAATGTAATCGATATTTCAAAATGACAAGAACACGTACCAATCTCTTCTCTTCCTGTTGTGTCCAATTCAGACGCTGCGCTGACCTTGAAGGCTCTGGGTCATCTTCAAGCTCTACAACATGGGCCTTTTTTTTGTAAAGAACCTCTACCAGAACCAGACTCGGATGGTGTTTTTTTTCTTTTATTACTATGAACTGGTGGTGGTGGTGGTGGTGGTGGTGGTGTTGAGAATGCAACATGTGAGGGGGCACCAACAAAATGGAGATTCTCTTGTTGCTCTTGTCTAGGAGGGGGGGCATGAGATGGATAGTGCATTGGCTGGAATGGTGGCGTTCGTGGATTGCTTGATAAACTAAGAAAACCATCAGGTGGACGGGTATACATTGGCCTGAAACAAATAACAGGTAGTAAGGCAACAGATACTTAACAGCAAAGTAAAGAAGATAGCATCACTGTACTGAACCGAACTGAATTCAGTTTTATTCTGTAAAAAGATTGCTACAGATTTACATATACATGCAGATGTGCTTCAGTTAGTGATACTTCTGAATATGCTAATATTACTACTGTACATACAAGCTGACTGTGTAGATTTATGTGACGACCCCGGCCCGACCGTGCACTAATCATACACGCAATGCACACGATCAAGCCTAAGGACTCACGTGAAGGAATCACAGCACAACTCTAAAACATAAATAAATACATACAAGTCATATATTACAAGCCAGGGGCCTCGAGGGCTCGAAATACATAACAAGTGTAACACACATAGTCAGCGGAAGCGTTAGGTATCTGGGTACAGATACAACATAGCAGAAGAAGATAGGCCTTTTACAAAGGCGGGGCAAAATAAAAAACTACGATCGAAAAGGCGCAGGCCTCCTGCCTGGGACCTCCGATCCTACTCCTGGTCGTCGTCCGCCGGCTCCTCGTAGAAGTACTCGCCGGCCGGGTAGTAGTAGTAGCCAGCCTCGGGCTGGTAGTAGTAGTCGTCAACGGGGGCTGCAGGCACCATGGCTCCGTCGTCTGGTTTATCATGCGGGTAGGACAAAAGAGGGAGCAAAGCAACCGTGAGTACTCATCCAAAGTACTCAACAAGACTTACATCAGATCTATACTAGCAATGCAATATTTTCAAAGGAGGCTTTATGTGGGTGGACTGGACTGCAGAAAGCCAGAGCAGAGAGGTGAAAAAGCCTAGTCCTGACGAAGACTAGCATCTTCAGGGTCTTGCAGCAATTAGAGGGGAACAGAATAGTTTCATCATAATAATATATAGTGTTTGCAGCAACATCAACCTCATATCTCATATCTCAAGTCACCAGTTCTAGTTGTACCGAAGTGGATACAACTCCGAGTGTCCGTTACCGTAGGACAGGCTATCGATAGATTGTTTCTTCCCTGCAGGGGTGCACCAAGTTACCCACCACGCTCGCTTAACTCCGGCCGGACACACCATCAGGTCGTGCCCGCCCTCGGCTAAACAATACGCCGCAACCCGACCGGATACCGCCAGAGAGGATCGAGCACGCCGGACTAACCTATGCCCCCAGGGGTCTTGGCCATCGCCCCGGACGCTCCTGCACGTTACGTGGCCGTTCGGTAGCAGACCTAGCAACCCCTTATACAAGCGCAGTTGCATCCTAAGTCCAATCCGAACGGTCCGCTCAATCGCTGACGTCGTGACGACTCCGGCTGATGTATACGACGCAGAGCACCCACTCACACCCACGTGGTGGTTAGTGCTATCGGCCCGGAGGCCCTCGGATCAAATATCCAAATCGCTTAGTGTATTGGGAGCGCGCGGTAACGAGCAGAGCCTACGATACTGTTGGCCCCGTCGTCCCGTCTCGAGGACTTGTGACAAGGACTGGAAAAGACCGGCCACGCCTCGTAGTTATCTCGCGGGTACCCTCACTGGTCACCCGACTCCACAGCTCACGCCTCAAAGGCACTCGCGGGTACCCCTCTGGGTCAACCCGCCTCCATCCAACAAGTGTAGTAGTAACTTCAAAGTGTCATCAGACGCACGATACCTCTGGCCGCACGCCTTTGTTCCTGGCGACGTCCGGCCTCGGGGATCGATACGTCTTTAAACACGGTGTGGTGAAACAGAGCATCCGTGTGGTTTACATGCCGATGAGGAATCCGAGGAATCACCCTCGTTGGACCCCTTTACGACAAGTCCCGATAAGGTGGTACCGGAGGAATCACCCTCGGCGGTAATCACCATAGCGGGTGCACGACAAAAGCTAAGTCGGAAGTGGGAAGAGGAATCACCCTCGGTAACCCACGCCGAGCTAGCTATACTACAGGGACAACATCGAAAGTGAGTTCGGAGGTATCACCCTCGTCACCCGATGTTAACTCTGCGGAGTCGAGCATATTAGGGGAGGTGTGCGGTGATGTGAAGAAGGTCAGGGGTAGGGGCTCGATCGCTTGATCGAGGCAAGGGTACTATGCGAGGCAACTACGAGAGTGTGGGTCCATAGCAGTGCTACCCAACCTATACTAAGCAGTATATGAACAATGACAGGTATCAACAATTTAGCAAAAACAGGCTATGCAACAGTAATAGGAGCAATAGCAGCAGCAGCAATTCTAATGCAAGAATAAGAGAGAATAGATATAGGCGATATCGGAAATGCTCAAGGGGGGGTTGCTTGCCTGGTTGCTCGGTGGCAAAAGCAAGGTCGTCGGAGGGGGAACCAATCACCGGGACAGCGTCGGTCTCTGGAACGGCGTCAGTGTCGGACTCTACCGAGAGAGAAGAGGGGGAAGAAACAGATAAATACACAGCAAACATGCATCACCAAGCGTGCTAAGCTAACGTGCAGTGCAGGGTTGCCTAAAAACATGTCTAGGTCATGTTAGCTATTTTTAGGAAATTGTTTGGATTTAATTTATTAAAGTTGAGCACTATTCATTTATTGAAAACAGGCTAAAAGTTCCATGTTCATCTATCTAGGGGCATCTGATGGGAATACGGAGGGCGTTTCTAGATTCGTATCGAAATTCTGAGCAATTTTCATATATAAATTATTTTCATCGGAGTTACGGATTAAAAGATATGAATTTTCAAAGTTTAAATGATTTTCTGGATTTATTTAAATTAACAGAAAAAGGAAATATGACATCAGCATGATGTCATGCTGGCATCAGCAAGTCAACAGGACGGCTGACCAGTCAAACCTGACCTGTGGGTCCAGTGGGACCCACATGTCAGCCTCTGTTACTAAACAGAGTTATTTTTAAACTAAACTAAACCTATTTAGCTACTGGACCCCACCTGTCAGTGACTAATTAACTTAATTAATACATTTTTATTTCTAAAACAGTTTAGTTAAGTAAATGGGCGGTGGGGCCCGCGTGTCAGCGGCACAGGGCTGCCCAGTCAGCCCGTTGACTGGTCAACCCAGTCAACGGGGCCCTGGGGCCCACGGGCAGTGACCCTGGGGGTGGCCCCAGGTCAGCCACAGCGGCGGTGGCCGGCGTTTCGCCGCCGGCGACCCTCAAACGCGGCGGAGGGCCACGGCTCTCGTCGGAAATCGGCCACAGGGGCCCGTTCGGGCCGTGGCTGGGTGCGTTCGAAAGCTGGAGCTCTCGCGCATCGAGCGGTGCCACCGGCCGGACCAGGGGACGACCGGAACATCGCCGGCGACGATGGTTGGCGGCGGTGGCTGCGGGTGTTCGTCGGAAACGGCGAAACCGTGCGTGTTAACTTGAGCTAGTGGCGTGGGAGTGATCTACGCATCGAGGTGAGGCTGCTGGACAAGTGCTCGTGGCCTTTTGGTCACCGGAACCTCGCCGGCGACGAGGTCCGCGGCGCTGCGTGCGGGCTCGAATGGAGCGACACCTACGGGCAGCTAGGGAACCAACGGGGAGGAGCAGAGGCCGTGTAGCTCACCGTGTGGCACACACGCAGGCCCTTGACAGATTAGGAGCTGCAGAACGGCGGGGCTCGTCGGAGTTGCGCCGGCGTCCGAGAGGAAAGGGGGCGACGACTTGCGGTCGCTGCAGGGCTCGTCGGCTCCGGTACGTGGTCGGGGTCGAAGTAGTCGACCACCGCGCAGCTGCTGGACACCACGGCCGAGCCCCTCGACGCTGGTGGCCACGCGAACGACGACGGATGGCTGCGGTGGCGCACTGGCGACGGATCTGGGAGGAGGAAGAAGGAGGCGGAGAGGCTAGGCGAGGGGGGAAAATGGCAGGGGAGGACGAGGGGCTCCTCCTTATCCTCTCCTCGCCCCTGTTTCGTCGGTGGGCGGCGGCGTGTCGAGCTGCGGCCGGCGCAGCGCGCGCGCGCCCACGGGGCGTTCGACACGGCGGCGGGAGCAGGTAGGGGACGCTGTTCCCTCGGGCTGGGCCGGCCTGGGCCGTAACAGGTATGGTCTCCTGGCCTTTTCCCTTTTGTTCATTTTACTGTTTTCTTTTATTTCAACAGCATAGAAGAAAAAGAAAAGGTAGGGCCATCAGATGAGGTTTGTAAAAGTGTGAGTTGGTCCTAGAATGATGTTGTAATATTCCTCATCACCAAAAATTGCTTTGGACTATTTTGGATCATTTTTGGAATTTTCAAAAATGTAAAAGCATTTAATAGTGCTGTTTTGACACTGTTTTAAATGCTCTAGCCCATTTTGGAGTTGATGATGATGTTGTTTTCCACAACATCATTTGTTCTGGAATATTTGCTAAATGTTGAACATTTTGCCCTAATTTTTGGAGCAACTTCATTTTGCACTTGAATTTGAATTTGAATTTTCAGGGAAGTTTTGAACTTGTAAGCTTAACCACTGTGATTATATTAGACATGAGATGATGACATGGCATCATTAGCATAGTGTCACAGTGCTTAATACAAGGGGGTGTTACAAATTCTCCTCCTCTAAAAGAAATTCTCGTCCCGAGAATTTAGGAGGTAGAAGAAAAGAGGTCGGGGTATTCCGCCCGAAGATTTTCCTCACGTTCCCAGGTGGCTTCATCTTCTGTTTGATTTGACCACTGCACTTTCAGGAACTTGGTTGTCTTCTGACGGGTCCGACGTTCAGTTTGATCGAGGATGCGGATCGGATGCTCCTTATAAGATAGGTCATCTTGAAGCTCGAGCATCTCGTGATCCACAGCACGATGCGGGGACTCCTTGAAAGATCGACGAAGTTGCGACACATGGAACACATCGTGGATATGAGAGAATTGCGGAGGCAATTGCAATTTGTAAGCCACAAATCCACGTCTAGCAACCACGGGAAAGGGACCAATGTAGCGTGGAGCTAACTTGCCCTTGATACCGAAACGGTGCGTGCCCTTCATAGGAGTGACTCGAAGATAAACTTGATCACCGGGATGATAAGTCAGACCCCATCGCTTGCGATCATAGTTGCTCTTCTGACGGTCTTGAGCCGCCTTGAGATTTTCACGCACGATACGGACTTGCTCTTCGGCGTGTTGAATAATGTCCGGACCAACAACTTGTCGTTCCCCAGTTTCTGACCAATTCAGAGGGGTTCGACACTTTCGTCCGTACAGAACTTCAAAGGGAGCCATTTTCAAGCTTGCTTGATAGCTGTTGTTATACGAGAACTCGGCATATGGAAGAGATTCTTCCCATTTCTTACCGAATGATATAACACAAGCTCGCAGCATATCTTCAAGCACTTGATTGACTCGTTCAACTTGACCTTGGGACTGGGGGTGATAAGCTGAACTCCAATGGATATGAGTTCCCATAGCTTCTAGAAAACTTTCCCAGAACTTGGAAGTGAACAGGGAGCCACGGTCCGAACTGATCTCCTTCGGAATTCCGTGGAGGGATACAATTCGGGAGATATACAGCTCTGCTAACTGGCTAGCAGTGATAGTCTCCTTGACTGGTAGGAAGTGTGCAACCTTTGAGAGTTGGTCGATGACGACAAGAATGGCATCGTTACCCTTCTGGGACTTAGGAAATCCAGTAATGAAATCCATCTGCACCTTATCCCATTTCCACAACGGAATAGGAAGAGGTTGCAGAAGTCCAGCAGGCTTCTGATGCTCTGCCTTCACGCGACGACAGACATCGCATTCAGCAACATGTCGAGCAATATCCCGCTTCATATTAGGCCACCAGTACCTTTGGCGGAGATCACGATACATCTTAGTACTACCAGGATGAATAGACAGCGGTGTATCATGTGCCTCCTTCATGACCTTGTCAGTCATTAGGTCGAAACGCGTTACCACGATGCGGCCTCGGAAATACAAGGTCCCATCTTCGGATATTGAGAAATCCCTGTATTTCGGAAGATGCAGTTCCTGTTTTATAACATCAACGAAAGCATCTTTGGTTTGCGCCACCTTGACAGCCTTCTCAAGATCCGGCTGTATCACAAGGTCATTGAGCGAACCATGTGGAACGATATGCAGATTCAGCTTGCGTAATTCCTCATAAAGACGAGGTTGAGCTCGCTTAACCTTGAGGTTGGTGCTGTATGACTTGCGACTCAAGGCATCGGCCATCACATTAGCCTTGCCAGGGGTATAAGAAATACCGCAGTCGTATTCAGAAATAGTTTCCAACCATCGCTGTTGGCGGAGGTTAAGATCCGGCTGAGTGAATAAATACTTCAAACTTTGGTGATCAGTATAAATCTCACACCGGTTACCGAGAAGGTAATGTCGCCATAACTTCAATGCAAAGATCACTGCAGCAAGTTCAAGATCATGCACTGGATAATTCTCTTCATGCGGACGCAATTGACGCGATGCATAAGCAACCACTCTTCGTTCTTGCATTAGGACACAGCCTAATCCTTGACGAGAGGCGTCACAATATATCACGAAGTCCTTGCGAGAATCTGGAGGAGCAAGCACTGGAGCAGAAACGAGCTTGTCCTTAAGTGCTTGAAAGCTTTCCTGGCATTTATCTGTCCACTCAAACTTAATGCCTTTGTGAAGCAGATTAGTCAGGGGCTTGGCAATCTTGGAAAAGTTCTCGACGAAGCGACGACAATAGCTTGCAAGGCCGAGAAAACTTCTCACTTGCTTAACATTCTTCGGAGGAGTCCAGTCAAGAATAGCCTGAACTCGTTCCGGATTAACGGCAATGCCATCCTTGGAAATCACATGTCCAAGGTAGGTCACTTCAGAAAGCCAGAACTCGCATTTGGAAAACTTAGCATAAAGCTGATGCTCTCGCAGCTTCTCCAGAACAAGGCAAAGATGTTCGGCGTGTTCTTCCTTGTTCTTCGAGAATATCAGAATATCATCCAGATATACCACGACAAACTTGTCGAGGTAATCCATGAATATATAATTCATCAGGCGGGAGAAAGTAGCTGGAGCATTAGTCAGTCCAAAAGACATGACAGTGTACTCATAAGAGCCATAGCGAGTAACAAATGCGGTCTTTGGAATATCCTCTTCGCGAACACGGATCTGGTGATAACCCAACCTCAAGTCGAGTTTAGAAAACACCGGAATAATTCGACGTTTGGGTACAGGGGAATTATAATTCCAAGACGAAGGACCAGAAGCAAAGGCTCTGACCAAAAGAAGGATAGGCTAAATAGAATTTGATGACCAATCAATCATGGATTGATTTACCGAGAACCAGCTCATATCATCCTGAAGGACGTCTGAGCCGGAAGGATGGATTAGTAGGAATCAACTGAGGATTACGAATATTCGCAATATGTTGAATCAAGGGACGCATAATGATAGCGACAAGGATGTCAACGAAGGTTATATGGAATTTACCATGATGCAGACAGACAAAAATTTCAAGAGCAAGAGTCTGTAGAGGATTTTTGGAAGATCAGATAGCAATACGAAGTGTTTCATGGAACACAAGAACAACTGGGGATGAATGGATCATCGGTGTTGTGAGGAATTATCCGCAGTGCGAAAGAAGCTGCACGGCAGTAGGCTCAAAGGATTCTCGGATTTACAAGGAGTACTTCGGGGTATCTTATTCAGAAAGGGGTGGCTGGGAACGAAGATTCAAACGGTAAGGATGTGTAGTTGTTCACGGTGATTATCGGTAATAGGGCACTTGCAAAAGCAGTGGGCATAACGGTCTCGATGAACTTCGAGGAATATCTTCGGAGTCTTCTGATGATGTCACGCCATCTTCTGGAAAGGGGACTCTCCGGGAGAAAGCGGTTACGAGAACCTAATGTCGGAGTTAGTAAAATCTTAACCCGAATAGACGAGAGATAAGAGTCCCAGAGTATAGATGAGGAATAAAAGAAGCTACACCACCCAAGTGGCGACGTGGGGCCATAAGCCACACAGCCAAGTTAGTAAAACATTTTGGACCTCTAGACTCGACTTCGGCCAAGGAGTTGGAAAGGGGGTTCCTACAGGCAGTCGGCTCTGATACCAACCTGTGACGACCCCGGCCCGACCGTGCACTAATCATACACGCAATGCACACGATCAAGCCTAAGGACTCACGTGAAGGAATCACAGCACAACTCTAAAACATAAATAAATACATACAAGTCATATATTACAAGCCAGGGGCCTCGAGGGCTCGAAATACATAACAAGTGTAACACACATAGTCAGCGGAAGCGTTAGGTATCTGGGTACAGATACAACATAGCAGAAGAAGATAGGCCTTTTACAAAGGCGGGGCAAAATAAAAAACTACGATCGAAAAGGCGCAGGCCTCCTGCCTGGGACCTCCGATCCTACTCCTGGTCGTCGTCCGCCGGCTCCTCGTAGAAGTACTCGCCGGCCGGGTAGTAGTAGTAGCCAGCCTCGGGCTGGTAGTAGTAGTCGTCAACGGGGGCTGCAGGCACCATGGCTCCGTCGTCTGGTTTATCATGCGGGTAGGACAAAAGAGGGAGCAAAGCAACCGTGAGTACTCATCCAAAGTACTCAACAAGACTTACATCAGATCTATACTAGCAATGCAATATTTTCAAAGGAGGCTTTATGTGGGTGGACTGGACTGCAGAAAGCCAGAGCAGAGAGGTGAAAAAGCCTAGTCCTGACGAAGACTAGCATCTTCAGGGTCTTGCAGCAATTAGAGGGGAACAGAATAGTTTCATCATAATAATATATAGTGTTTGCAGCAACATCAACCTCATATCTCATATCTCAAGTCACCAGTTCTAGTTGTACCGAAGTGGATACAACTCCGAGTGTCCGTTACCGTAGGACAGGCTATCGATAGATTGTTTCTTCCCTGCAGGGGTGCACCAAGTTACCCACCACGCTCGCTTAACTCCGGCCGGACACACCATCAGGTCGTGCCCGCCCTCGGCTAAACAATACGCCGCAACCCGACCGGATACCGCCAGAGAGGATCGAGCACGCCGGACTAACCTATGCCCCCAGGGGTCTTGGCCATCGCCCCGGACGCTCCTGCACGTTACGTGGCCGTTCGGTAGCAGACCTAGCAACCCCTTATACAAGCGCAGTTGCATCCTAAGTCCAATCCGAACGGTCCGCTCAATCGCTGACGTCGTGACGACTCCGGCTGATGTATACGACGCAGAGCACCCACTCACACCCACGTGGTGGTTAGTGCTATCGGCCCGGAGGCCCTCGGATCAAATATCCAAATCGCTTAGTGTATTGGGAGCGCGCGGTAACGAGCAGAGCCTACGATACTGTTGGCCCCGTCGTCCCGTCTCGAGGACTTGTGACAAGGACTGGAAAAGACCGGCCACGCCTCGTAGTTATCTCGCGGGTACCCTCACTGGTCACCCGACTCCACAGCTCACGCCTCAAAGGCACTCGCGGGTACCCCTCTGGGTCAACCCGCCTCCATCCAACAAGTGTAGTAGTAACTTCAAAGTGTCATCAGACGCACGATACCTCTGGCCGCACGCCTTTGTTCCTGGCGACGTCCGGCCTCGGGGATCGATACGTCTTTAAACACGGTGTGGTGAAACAGAGCATCCGTGTGGTTTACATGCCGATGAGGAATCCGAGGAATCACCCTCGTTGGACCCCTTTACGACAAGTCCCGATAAGGTGGTACCGGAGGAATCACCCTCGGCGGTAATCACCATAGCGGGTGCACGACAAAAGCTAAGTCGGAAGTGGGAAGAGGAATCACCCTCGGTAACCCACGCCGAGCTAGCTATACTACAGGGACAACATCGAAAGTGAGTTCGGAGGTATCACCCTCGTCACCCGATGTTAACTCTGCGGAGTCGAGCATATTAGGGGAGGTGTGCGGTGATGTGAAGAAGGTCAGGGGTAGGGGCTCGATCGCTTGATCGAGGCAAGGGTACTATGCGAGGCAACTACGAGAGTGTGGGTCCATAGCAGTGCTACCCAACCTATACTAAGCAGTATATGAACAATGACAGGTATCAACAATTTAGCAAAAACAGGCTATGCAACAGTAATAGGAGCAATAGCAGCAGCAGCAATTCTAATGCAAGAATAAGAGAGAATAGATATAGGCGATATCGGAAATGCTCAAGGGGGGGTTGCTTGCCTGGTTGCTCGGTGGCAAAAGCAAGGTCGTCGGAGGGGGAACCAATCACCGGGACAGCGTCGGTCTCTGGAACGGCGTCAGTGTCGGACTCTACCGAGAGAGAAGAGGGGGAAGAAACAGATAAATACACAGCAAACATGCATCACCAAGCGTGCTAAGCTAACGTGCAGTGCAGGGTTGCCTAAAAACATGTCTAGGTCATGTTAGCTATTTTTAGGAAATTGTTTGGATTTAATTTATTAAAGTTGAGCACTATTCATTTATTGAAAACAGGCTAAAAGTTCCATGTTCATCTATCTAGGGGCATCTGATGGGAATACGGAGGGCGTTTCTAGATTCGTATCGAAATTCTGAGCAATTTTCATATATAAATTATTTTCATCGGAGTTACGGATTAAAAGATATGAATTTTCAAAGTTTAAATGATTTTCTGGATTTATTTAAATTAACAGAAAAAGGAAATATGACATCAGCATGATGTCATGCTGGCATCAGCAAGTCAACAGGACGGCTGACCAGTCAAACCTGACCTGTGGGTCCAGTGGGACCCACATGTCAGCCTCTGTTACTAAACAGAGTTATTTTTAAACTAAACTAAACCTATTTAGCTACTGGACCCCACCTGTCAGTGACTAATTAACTTAATTAATACATTTTTATTTCTAAAACAGTTTAGTTAAGTAAATGGGCGGTGGGGCCCGCGTGTCAGCGGCACAGGGCTGCCCAGTCAGCCCGTTGACTGGTCAACCCAGTCAACGGGGCCCTGGGGCCCACGGGCAGTGACCCTGGGGGTGGCCCCAGGTCAGCCACAGCGGCGGTGGCCGGCGTTTCGCCGCCGGCGACCCTCAAACGCGGCGGAGGGCCACGGCTCTCGTCGGAAATCGGCCACAGGGGCCCGTTCGGGCCGTGGCTGGGTGCGTTCGAAAGCTGGAGCTCTCGCGCATCGAGCGGTGCCACCGGCCGGACCAGGGGACGACCGGAACATCGCCGGCGACGATGGTTGGCGGCGGTGGCTGCGGGTGTTCGTCGGAAACGGCGAAACCGTGCGTGTTAACTTGAGCTAGTGGCGTGGGAGTGATCTACGCATCGAGGTGAGGCTGCTGGACAAGTGCTCGTGGCCTTTTGGTCACCGGAACCTCGCCGGCGACGAGGTCCGCGGCGCTGCGTGCGGGCTCGAATGGAGCGACACCTACGGGCAGCTAGGGAACCAACGGGGAGGAGCAGAGGCCGTGTAGCTCACCGTGTGGCACACACGCAGGCCCTTGACAGATTAGGAGCTGCAGAACGGCGGGGCTCGTCGGAGTTGCGCCGGCGTCCGAGAGGAAAGGGGGCGACGACTTGCGGTCGCTGCAGGGCTCGTCGGCTCCGGTACGTGGTCGGGGTCGAAGTAGTCGACCACCGCGCAGCTGCTGGACACCACGGCCGAGCCCCTCGACGCCGGTGGCCACGCGAACGACGACGGATGGCTGCGGTGGCGCACTGGCGACGGATCTGGGAGGAGGAAGAAGGAGGCGGAGAGGCTAGGCGAGGGGGGAAAATGGCAGGGGAGGACGAGGGGCTCCTCCTTATCCTCTCCTCGCCCCTGTTTCGTCGGTGGGCGGCGGCGTGTCGAGCTGCGGCCGGCGCAGCGCGCGCGCGCCCACGGGGCGTTCGACACGGCGGCGGGAGCAGGTAGGGGACGCTGTTCCCTCGGGCTGGGCCGGCCTGGGCCGTAACAGGTATGGTCTCCTGGCCTTTTCCCTTTTGTTCATTTTACTGTTTTCTTTTATTTCAACAGCATAGAAGAAAAAGAAAAGGTAGGGCCATCAGATGAGGTTTGTAAAAGTGTGAGTTGGTCCTAGAATGATGTTGTAATATTCCTCATCACCAAAAATTGCTTTGGACTATTTTGGATCATTTTTGGAATTTTCAAAAATGTAAAAGCATTTAATAGTGCTGTTTTGACACTGTTTTAAATGCTCTAGCCCATTTTGGAGTTGATGATGATGTTGTTTTCCACAACATCATTTGTTCTGGAATATTTGCTAAATGTTGAACATTTTGCCCTAATTTTTGGAGCAACTTCATTTTGCACTTGAATTTGAATTTGAATTTTCAGGGAAGTTTTGAACTTGTAAGCTTAACCACTGTGATTATATTAGACATGAGATGATGACATGGCATCATTAGCATAGTGTCACAGTGCTTAATACAAGGGGGTGTTACAATTTACATATACATGCAGATGTCCTTCAGTTAGTTATACTTCTGAATATGCTAATATCCTGCACCCGGTGGAGTTGGGGAAGAATAGGGAAAGGGAGGCGACGGCTCAGTTCAGCGCACAGGATCCATTAACTCCACCTTTTGCCTAGGTACGTGCGCCTGGTACCGTTTCCTCGCGGGGTTACCAAACGATACCCTCTCCTCATTAATTAACATGCCACCTCAGTTTTTTGCTCACGTGGCAGGCTAAGCACCGATCCAGGGTGGAGCTCTGGGAGCAGCCTTACTGGTAGCAGTGATGGGTAATTTTCCCCTAACTCCGGCTTCTAGAGTTTTTTGGAGCATCCCCTGAAGAGCTTCATTAAAATCTGAGAGTTGTACCTCTGATTCTAATTTTTTTGCGGAGCGGCTTATCGTGGAGTTATCCCGTTTGGCTTGTGTTTTCTAGAGAAGAGCTGAATTTTAAGAAGCAGAGCAGTCTCAAACAGGCTCGTAGTCAGACTTTTACGGCGGATCTAGCTCGAACAACCATCTCCTCGATCCTGGTTCATTACATTCTTTAATTCTCTCGTAGAGCTGCTCGTCAACAAGAACCCAAACACACTTGGCCATGCGGTAGTTCAGAAGTGAATGTCTCTATCTGTCTTGCCGTTCGGTTGTTTTCTTTAACACAGTACAGACGCAAGCGTTCACATACACGCGCATACACTCATCTCTATGAACGCACACACGCACACCCTACTCCTATGAGCACCTTCAAAAGACTGAGCCGGTATATCATCTTGAAATTTACGTCGATTGTCTTTGTCGTTGTTTTTGGATTGTTTACCAATTTGGGCCTGCTGGTTGTTCGCCAACTGGACTACTGGGCTTTGTTTTTGGTTGTTAACAAAAACTATCTGATTTTCACTTTCATTCATACATTTCAGCTTGGCTGAAAAAAGGCTACTAGGTCGGGGCTTTTAGATTCGGGCCTTTCCAGCTAAGAGCATCTCTCCAGCTAAGAGCATCTCCAGCCGTTGGCCTCCCAGGACGCGTCAAAAACCGCCGCCTGGGAGCGAGCCGGCGCTAGTTTCGGCTTGGATGCCAGTGCGTTCCCAGTCGCCGCCATCCCAGGTCGCCCCCAGGCGCCGATATCGGCTCATTTTCGGTGCTTTCAGTCCATTTTCGGCGCTTTTCAGCCCATTTCCGGCACAAAACGGCCCAGGCTCGACGTTCTCATAGATAGTTCACATAGATAGATAGATAGATAGATAGTTCACATATATAGATAGATAGTTCACATAATCTTAATCCTACGATAGATAGATAAATAGATAGTTCACATAGTCTTCTCCTACGACCTACTACTACTAGTCATTCTCCGACTCGGACTCTGCCTCGGTGATGTCCTCCTCCGACGTCTCAGTGTAGGCGTCAAGGAACCGCTCGTCGGTGGAGTCCCAGGAGGACGCATCTCCTAGCTCGATGTTGAACTAGGCGACCGCCCTCCGCGCTCGCTTGTCCTCGCGATAAGCCGCTCGCTCCTTCCTCCTCTTCTTCCTCTCCGCCCTCTTCTCGGCCAAGAACTGGTGCTCGTCGATGATGTCTTGCGGGAAGTTTTGGCGCCACGTCGCCATGGCTTCCTCGTCCATCTCGGCCAAGTTGAGACGGTGCGCCCGCCTACGGTTCTTCCGACGATCTTCGTCGGTTCTAAGCCGCGGGGGAGGCGCCAACTCCTGTGCCCGCTCCAGAGTCGGCACGTCCGTGAAGTTCATGTCCCAACGGGAACGCCGGATGCGCCACGCCACAGCGTCGTACGCGCGGGCGCCCTCCTGAGCGGTGTCGAAGGTTCCGAGGCGGAGGCGCACGTCGCCCGACTGAATCTCGGCGGAGTAGGTGCCAGACGGACGAACCCGGACGCCGCGGTAGCCCGCACCTCCCCGGCGGCGAGGCGGCATGGGGGCGCAGTGCGTGTCTGCGACGAAGCAGCCAGCGGCCGGAGGAAGCAGTGAACCGCGTGTGGCAGTGTGGAGAGTGCGGTGGGGCGATGTGCTGCGATGTGGGCGTTCACCGGCGAGGTAGGCTGCTTTTATAGCCGGAGCTCGGGCGGCGAGAGGCGCATGCCAGGCGACGCGTGGCGGTCGCCCGTGGTGCCTGGCGACGCGACGGTTCGCTGAGCGGCATCAATGGGCAGGCAACGGCTCGGCAGTGCGGCAGCTTTGGCATTGATACCCGCGGGAAACGAGGCGATAAGGACGACGAAGCAGCGCGTCGCTGACAGGGCGGGCCCATCACATTCGCGTCAAAAAACGCCTCGTCCGGCGCCCCAGGCGACCCCCAGCGCCCCGGGTTCGGGTTGGGTCCGCCGACGCCAGTTTCGGCCCAATCCGACGATTTTCGGCGTCCTGGAGGCGCGACTCGGCCATTTTTTCGACGCCGGCGCCTAAAAAGTGGCCTGGTGGGCCTGTTGGGGACGCGGCTGGAGATGCTTGGCGTGCACGACCTGTTTGGACCCGGTGTTGGGCACGTCGCCCTTGTCGTTGGGCAGTAGTATGTGGACTTGTCCCTGCACTCCGCGGGAGCTATCTCATCGCTAGATGATACCTCCCTTCGCATGAAGCTTTCCTTTGTGTAGTGCTAATTGGTCGGCCCAGTATAACGTGTTTTCTTGCTGCTTGTTTTGTTTGTTCCTTGGTGCTATTTTTACATTGCTTATTTCTTTTTTTCCTTTTCTTTCTTTTTAGTTTTTTACTATTTTTTATTAATTTTCCATTTTTTAGTTTTCATCGGTTTTTCTTTTTCTATGTTTCTCACCGACTTTCTTCGTTTCTTTATGTTTTTATTATTTTTATTTCTTTCCTGACTTTCACTGGTTATTTTCTTTTCTTCTTCTTTCTCTTTGGTTTCTTTTTGTAACATTCTTGTTTTTCATTGGTTTTCTACTTTTCTTTGTTTCTTTCTCGGATTTCACTGTTTTCCATTTTCTTTGCAATGTTTTATTTAAGTTTTTTATTTTTTTCTTTTGATTTCCTTTGTTTCTTTTTTATTTTCGATGGTTTTCTTTTGTTTTTCTCTTGTTCACATGAAAAAACCTTGATAATTATTTTTAAATGTGAAAAGTGTATATAAAAATGTTGATCATGTATACAAAATAAGCAGAACGTACATTAAGTTAAAGTAGACGTCAAAAAACATATATTGAAAAAACTTTAATTCATTATTTAAAAAATGTTAAACTTATATATAAAATGTGTCTAATGTATAAAAAGAATATATATTTTTTGTAAAATATATTTATTAACATTAAATAAATTGAAAACGTGATCAATATTTTTCATACACGTTTAACACTTTTAAATACATGGTTAATATTTTTATTAATGATCAATATTTTTAATACAAGATTAGCATTTTAATACACTGAGTTATATTTTTTTTAAATACATGTTTGATGTGTACTTTTTCCATATGCAGTGTACGTTTGTCATACATCTGAAACATTTATTGTTATTTGTTTAACATTTTCCAAATACATGATTCACATTTTTTTCCAACAGCAATTACATTTTTCGAAATTTTAAATTGTCAGAACATTTTTTGTGTTCTATCAACATTTTCCATAATCAGTTAAAACATTTATTTATATAAGTTTAATTTTTGAACTATATGATTTTTTATAATACCACAATATAATTTTGTAAACACGTGAAATTTTAAAAATATCTCAAACTTTTCTAATGTGCTATGAACATTTGTAAAATTAAGATATATTTGTTTTACATTGTGTTATTGTTTTTGTCAAATCATTATTTAGTTTTTGTTGTTATGTTTTCAAATATATGTATTTCATATATTTTCTAAAATGAAAATAAAATAAAAAACAGAAAAAGGACCAAAGGAAAAACATGAGAACGTCAAACTTTCTGGAACCTACCTGGGTCGGCCATTTGCGATGCCCTGACGCGCGCGGTCGATTGAGAGGATCACCAGTATGGTCAGTGGCGCCCCGCGTTAGTTTCTCATTCATCATTGAGAGTTTCAACTGTTGCGCAAATAAGGTTTGTTGGAGCTTCATTAGATGATCATTCTTCGGACGTTAATTTTTGGGACCTGCGGCCACGCGCTGCTGAAATCCCGGGCGTCCGTCCGTGCATCATGATTGCTACTTATTATAGCCCATTCGCAAATACATGACACGATAATTACAATCGTTTGTGAATACGGCCTGGTATACGCCCCGCTAGTGGACCAGACGGCATTTATGTTTCGTATGAATACAAGCCCCACTGCCCCACGTCACAGCCCCGACGATGGCATAACTGCTTTCGGTTTTGGATAGACATCACTTGAGAACGTGCACTAGCTGCATTCTCGTACTTACTGTAGATCACCCGCAAGCAATCCCATGTGGAGGAGCAGAGCCATGATTGGAGATGGTTTTTTTTTGCATGGATTGCAGATGGGTTTTGCATAGACGGAGATCAGGTTAGACCATCCAAAACATTAATATATGCGTTGGTTTTTGGTTTTTCTTTGCCTACAAGCGTACGTGCAACACCTGCAATCATCTCTCGTTTGCCTCAATCCCCCATCATGATGACATTGTTGGGCTTCATACCTGGATGTCGTCATTTAGGGCCGATGCGTCCGTTGCGTTGATGGCACATCGATGGCTTGCTGGGTGCCATTATGGGTTGCAGGACAGCTGGGTGTATTTGATTCTCTCTGGAGTGATTTAATTTGCCATAACGCATGTCTGCTGTCCAGTCACTTAATTATTGACGTTTTGGTGGGTGTGCTGCACACTTATCGTGTGGGACTAATGCCGTCCCTATTTGCTTAGGGTTATTTAGCTACTTTTGCACTGTATGTACTACTGCAAGTCCCAATTAGACTAGCCACAATGGGTAGTAACATAGAGTAGTAAAATGCTGTAAGGGCATGTCCCTTCCTTTGTGGTTTTGGTGATCCCTTCCTTTGTGGTTTTGGTGATTAATGACAATGCGTTTGCGGACTAATCGTGTGTGTCAAGTATTTCAGATATACATCCAGAGGCACGAGATGATAATCTACCCTTCGAGTTTTCAGCTCAAGACGTGTTGTCGTGCTAGGCTTTTGTTTTGGTGGAGTTGAGTCGTAGGAGACACC
>LR738711.1:95594724-95638357 GCA_902687465.1 Secale cereale | reverse complement strand
GGTCCACAATGGAAAGGCCAGGGTGGAATCATCACGTACACTCATTTTTGCACCCTCATCCTCTTCCTTTTCCTAGCATCTTCCCCTTCTTCTGTGGGCGCGGTAGTACCGCTATAGAGGCACGGTAGTACCGCTCGTGCATATATGCGGCAGTACCGCCGCGGCTACTCTCCACCTCCGCGTCGATTCGGGATGAACATTTTTCGTGTCTGGTTCTACGGTGGTAGCAATGGTAGTAGCAGCGGTAGTACCGCTGCCACCACCACGGCTACCACCGCTCCTTTCCTCCAAACCCCGTCCCTAACACAGGGCAGTAGTACCGCTGGGTGGAACGGTAGTACCGCTGGCTCCAGCGGTAGTACCGCTTGGCCCAGCGGTAGTACCGCTCTGTGCGGGCTAAGAAGAGTGTAACGGTTCACTCTTTCCCTCCACTATATAAAGTGTTCTTCCTCCTCTAGAACACTCACCTCTTCTCCCCCAAGCTCCATTGTTGCTCCAAAAGCTTATTTTCGTCCGATCTCTCTCCCTAGCCAATCAAATTTGTTGATTTTCTAGGGATAGGTTGAGAAGGCCCAGATCTACACTTCCACCAAGAGAAATTTGATTCCCCCCACTAATCCCTTGCGGATCTTGTTACTCTTGGCTGTTTGAGCACCCTAGACGGTTGAGGTCACCTCGGAGCCATATCCATTGTGGTGAAACTCCGTGGTTTCGTTGGGAGCCTCCAATTCAGTTGTGGAGAGAGCCCCAACCTTGTTTGTAAATGTTCGGTTGCCGCCTTCAAGGGCACCAATAGTGGAATCGCGACATCTCGCATTGTGTGAGGGCGTGAGGAGAATACGGTGGCCCTAGTGGCTTCTTGGGGAGCATTGTGCCTCCACACCGCTCCAACGGAGACGTACTTCCCCTCAAAGGGAAGGAACTTCGGTAACACATCCTCGTCTTCACCGGCCCCACTTTTGGTTATCTCTATCCTTTATTTGTGCAAGCTTTAGTGTTGTAGTATCTTGTGCTTGCTTGCTTACTTTTACTTGGTGCACCATATAGGTTGCTCACCTAGTTGCATATCTAGACAACCTATTTTGTTTCTAAGTTTTATTTGGTCAAGAAAAGCTGAAATTGTTAGTTGCCTATTGACCCCCCTCTAGTCAACCATATCGATCCTTTCAATTGGTATCAGATCCTCGTCCCTTTTTGAAGGACTTTACCGTCCAAAGAGTATGGCTGACAACATAGTCGAGACGGAGGAACACTCCGGTGGAACTCCGCCCTTGCCTATGACGGATGGGGGAACCTCGGTCTCTCGTGAGGAGTTCAATGTGGCTTTGAACACATTGAAAGACTCATTGACAACCGAGGTCAAAGGCATGTTCAATGTTTTTCTTGAGGGATTTAAACTATCCAGCACACCGTTGGAAGTGGTTCGTCCCGCTACCAACGTGCCGGATACTATTCCCGACAAGGGAGAGGCTAGTAGTGGGCAAGTCCCGGTGACTAAAAATGGGAGTGGGATTTTTGCCCACTCCGCGCCTCCTACTCATTATGGAGGACCCGTTCCTACTCCGCATTTAAATTCAGTTGGTCCTCCACCTAAGTTTATTAAAAATTCTGATTTTGCTACTTGGACATTTCGTTTTAAACGTCATTTAAATCATTGTTCTACTAATCTTTGGAGAATCATTGAGCAAGGTTTCCATTGAGCAAGGTTTCTACCCGCATGATCCCTACAACTTAACTCCAAGAGAAGCTGCGGATCATCAATTCAATGAGTCCGTTCTTTGCATACTTCAAGAAGCTATTCCTCCCGAAGACATTGCCCATCTTCGACCCTTCACCGTGGCCAAGGAAGCATGGGAGCATGTTGGTTCCATGTACAGGGGAAGCGCAAGCATTCAACGCTCTAACTATGAAGTTGTGCAAGATGAAGCCGATGAGTTTGCCATGATCGAAGATGAAGATCCCCGTGAACTTTATCGGAGATTAACCACTCTTGCGGTTTCACTTCGAGATCATGGGAGCAAGGACACGGATGACAACTGGATCAAGCGCAAGTTTATCAATGCCATGATGCCTTATCACAAGGCCATGTCCTCCGTCATCCGCCAACGACCGGACTTCCACACCTTGTCCTCAAGTGAAGTGTTGGATGAGTTCGTTCTTATGAGGATCTTGGATAAGACCGCCGACAACGCGGTGTTGCGAGCTCAACAATCAAAGAAGCCCAACCTTGCTCTGAAGGCCAAGGCTTGTGTGGAAGATGAGGATGAAGGAGATGAAGATGATAGTTGCCCTCAGGACACAAAATATGCTTATCATGAGCATATGGCTCTAGCGTCTCGGCAATTTTGGGGCAACAAGAAGAACTCTAGGCCCAACTTCAACAAGAACAACTCAAGTGGCCTCAAGAGCAAGCAACGAATGAGGACGTGCTACAATTGTGGCAATGTGAGTCACTTTGTTATGGATTGTCCATATGAGAAAAGAGAAGACATTGGGGGCAAGCTTATTCGAAAGGACAAGGCCAAATCCTATCCTAACACCAACAACCTCAACAAGAAGACTCCTCCGAGAGGTTTGGTGGCCCAAGAAGAATATGTTGAGGATGATGATGATGAAGAAGATGATGAGATGGTCACTATGGCTTCCATTGCTATCGCAACAACTCCACGATCATCCCTCTTTGACTCACCAAATGAAAACATCATTGCCAAGTGCCTCATGGCTAAGGCCACCAAAAAGGTAACCCACAACATCAATTCTACCCTCTCCTCTAATCCTTCATTGACGGATTGTATTGATGAGAGTGAGGGGGCGGAGGAGGAGGAAAATTAATTTGAGTTGTTTATGAGTAAACTCAAGGGAAAACCCAAGAAGCACTTCGTTGCTCTCTTGGACCAACTCGGTGAAGCCAATGACATGATTGAGGCTCACGAGGAGACCATTTCTAAAATGGAGGGGCATAGTCGAGACTATGCCGATGAGATCTCGGATCTCTCGAATGCTCTTGAGGAAGAGCATGGTCATCGTTTGGCTCTTGAGGAGTCACACAACGATGATCATGCTAAACTTAGAAAAGATCTTGATCATGCTTTAGTTGTCTCTCGTGTGCTCAATTCCGAGAAGGAAAAGCTTGTGGTTTACCATGCTAGACTCAAGGAGGAATTTGTTACACTTGACAAGGCTCACAAGGTCTTGAAGAGTGTACATACTAACCTCAAAGAGTCTCATGATCAACTTCAAGTTCGCTAACCAAGGAGAAAGCTACCTTTCCTCGCATGGTTTTAATTGATAATGCAAATGCTACTAACCCATGTAGCGAGCATGTGCATCTTGTTGAAGAGAATTCCAAGTTGAAGAAGCAACTTGAGAAAGGCATCACGTCGTGTATACAAGGCGAGAAGAACCTCAACGAGCTTTTGAGCAATCAAAAGGAAGTTGTGGCGAAAGAAGGAATTGGGTTTGCTCCCAAGCCCAAGAAGAAGAAGAACGACAAGACCAAACAACCTCTTCCACTCAAGAAAACCTTTGTAAAAGAAGGAGAGGGTGCTCCTAAGAAGAAGAACATTGTGGAGTATGGTGTTGTAAAAAAGAACACTGCCACGCCATCCACCAAAGCCGGCGACTTTAACCCTTCTTATGTTCTTTGCCGTGCTAGTGATGGACATGTTTTTGCTAAATTTGTTGGTTCATTTTATGATCACATTGAATGGTCTATTTGGGTTCCTAAGACCATTGTTACTAACCTTAAAGGACCCATTACAAAATGGGTACCTAAATCCAAGCATTGACATTGTGTAGGAGTTTGCTTCCGGTGGGGGATCATGGTTGCTCGATAGTGGAGCTACAAATCATATGACTGGAAGCAAAGACTTGGTGGTGGACGTGCACCAAGGTTTATCTATGGCCACCAACGTCGAATGGGGTGATGCTTCATCTTCTAAGGTATTGGGGCTTGGCAAGGTTGTTGTTTCTCATGATCTAACGATCGAGAAAGTCATGCTTGTTGAGTCCCTTGCATACAATTTACTTTCCGTTCATCAACTTGCACTCATGGGCTTTGCCACTTTCTTTGATATTGACACCGTGGCCCTCTTATGGAGCAAGACTCTTAAAGTAGCCTATGTTAGGCATGTCGATAACGGTCTTTATGTGGTTAACTTCTCGGAGCAACCCACTAAGACCGCGACTTGCCTAATGACTAAAGTTGATGTGGGTTGGCTTTGGCATCGCCGGCTAGCCCATGTCAATATGAGATCTTTGCAAATTCTCCTCAAGGGGGACCACGTCCTTGGACTAACAAATGTTAGATTTGCCAAAGATAGTGCTTGCAGTGCCTGCATTGAAGGAAAGTTACATGAGAAGGCTCACCCTCCCACGACTATCATCTACTCAAAAAGACCTTTAGAGCTCCTTCACATGGATCTCTTTGGGCCTCCATCCTTTGATGGTCTTGGGGGTAGAAAGTATTGCTTGGTGATTGTAGATGATTATTAAACATACACTTGGGTATACTTCTTCAAGAAGAAGAGCGAGACCCAACAAACCGTCATCAACTTTGCAAATGAAGCTCAACGTCAACATGATGCAAAGATCTTGATGATTCGAAGTGACAACGGCTCCGAGTTCAAGAACTACACCTTGGATGAGTTTCTCATCACTCCCTATACCCCCCAACAAAATGGTGTAGTGGAGAGGAAGAATCGGACCTTGATGGACGCTGCTAGAACCATGTGGCGGAGTTCAAGTCTCCATACAACTTTTGGGCCGAAGCCATCAACACCGCTTGACATGCATCCAATCGGCTCTATCTCCGCAAAGGCTTGAACAAGACTCCATATGAAATACTTACCGGTAACAAGCCCAATCTCAAGTACTTCCGGGTGTTCGGTTGTAAGTGTTTCATCCTCAAGAAAGGTGCTCGTTTGTCTAAATTTGAAGCTAGAGCTCATGAGGGCATATTCGTTGGTTATGCTACAAACTCTCATGCTTACCGTTTCCTCAACAAGTCCAATGGACTCATTGAGGAGACGTGTAACGTAGAGTTTGATGAGAATAACGGCTCCCAAGTGGAGCAAAGTGGTACTTGTGATGTAGGTGATGAAATTCCTCCCCAAGCCATAAGAAGAATGGGTGTCGGTTATATCCTACCCATTGAGGAACCCCTTGTGGCCGAAGGAGAAGGACAATGTTCCACTCAAGTGGAACCATCACCAACCCAAGACCCACACGCTTCTGAAGAACAAAGTGAAGGCCCTCAATCAGATGAACAAGGCCAAGTGCAAGATCAACCACAAGATGGTGGTGATCCACCAAGTGACACACAAGGCCAAGTTCCCTCTTCCGAGCATGTTCAAGATCAAGAGCAAGCTCAAGATCAAGATCAAGCTCATGACGACGCTCAAGATGATTAACTCATAGCTCCTCAATTACCTCTTGAAGAACAATTGGAGAGTCGTGCAGCCAGAGTTGCTTCCAGGCTCGCCTCTAGAGAGCATCATATGGAAAACATCCTTGGAAGCATCACAAAGGGGGTAAGCACTCGTAGACAATTAGCAAACTATTGTGCTCATCAAGCTTTTGTCTCTTGTGTTGAACCTCAAAAGGTCTATGAGGTGCTCGAAGACCCCGATTGGCTTAATGCCATGCATGAAGAACTCCGTAACTTCGAGCGCAACAAAGTGTGGCGTTTGGTGCCAAGACCTAAGGAGAACCATAATGTCATTGGAACCAAGTGGATCTTTAAGAACAAGCAAGATGCTCACGGAATTGTCATTCGCAACAAGGCGCGTTTGGTGGCTCAAGGCTACTCCCAAGTCGAGGGTATCAACTACGATGAAACCTTTGCCCCCGTTGCTCGCCTTGAATCTATTCGTTTGTTGCTTGCATATGCTTCTCATCATAACTTTAAATTGCAACAAATGGATGTGAAAAGTGCTTTTCTTAACGGTCCTATTAATGAGTTGGTGTATGTCAAACAACCCCCGGGGTTTGAGGATCCTAAGTTCCCCGATCACATGTATCAACTCGATAAGGCGCTCTATGGCCTTAAACAAGCCCCACATGCATGGTACGAGCATCTTACCGAGTTGTTGCAAGATCGTGGGTTTGAGATTGGGAAAATCGACCCCACCCTTTTTTACTAAGAAGGTGATACGTCTCAAACGTATCTACTTTTCCAAACACTTTTGATATTGTTTTGACCTCATTCTTGCATGATTTGAACTAAACTAACCCGGACTGACCCTGTTTTCAGCAGAGCTGCCTGTATGGTTTTATTGTGTGCAGGAAAACGGATTTTTAGGTATCTCAGAAAAATTCACGAAAAATCACAGAAAATCCACGCACCCGAAGGAACCCGGAGCAAGAAGAGGGGCCAGAGGGGGGGGGGGCAGGGGGGCCCAGGCGCCTTGGTGGCGCGGCCCACCCCCTGGCCGCGCCGGGGGGTCGCCTGGGTGGGCCCCACCTTCCCTGGTGCCCTACTTTGACTCGTATTTTAGCTCGTGACGGAAAAATCCCAGATCAAAAGTTCTTTTCACAGTTTTCGTCGCGGAGCCGCCGCCACCCTCTGTTCTTCTTCGGGAGGGCCAATCTGGAGGCTGATTTGGCCTCCGGAGAGGGGAGATCGTCGCCATCGTCATCACCATCACCACTCCATCATCCCTCCATGACTTCTCCTTCCATGTATGAGTAATCCCCTGCTGTAGGCGAAGGGGGTGGTAGGGATTGGATGAGTTAGATCATGTAATAGTTTGTCAGATCGTTGGGGGCATGTTGCCTATCATCTACTATGGTGTTTATCATCTTTGCTTCAACTTGTTATTCTTAATGCTTGTCACTTAGGTCCCGAGTGCCATGATTTCAGATCTGAACCATATGTGTTTGCATGAATATATTTGTGTTCTTGATCCTATCTATGAGTTGTTTGCACCTATTACGGTTCGGAACCGGCGATCCCAAAAGTGACAGCTTGGGACACCAAAGGGGATGGTCCGTAGTTTGAGGATTACATGTATCCATTGAGTTTATTGCTTTGTTCCGGTGCTCTTTGATAGGAGCACCTTAATCTCCATAAGTTCCTTTTGGCCCCGTTCGTAGTGGGATGGTATGACAAAAGATGTTGTGCAAGTTCTTATTGCAAGCACGTACAACTACCTACGGGATACATGCCTAATGTTTGATATTTGCCTAGATGATCATTACTTTTATGTGTGCCTTGCCCCAAGTTGGAATCATGATATATCTCATCCATCCAGCGCCCAACCATCCATCTCCCTAGCCTACAGTGTTTTAAATCCTGCTGGTTACTAGTTACTACTTTTGCCATTTACTCTTGCTATTTACTTTTGCTGTTTACTTTTACTATCACCATCATCACTATCATATCACTGTTACCACTTATCTTTTGTTGCAAGTAAGTATATTTCAGGTGCGGTTGAATTGACAACTCAACTGTCAAAGCTTATAAATACTCTTTGGCTCCCCGTGTGTCGAATCAATAAATTGGGTTATTCTTACCCGCGAAGACTATCTCGATCCCTTACGGTTGAGGGTTATCAAGTACCGTTTTCTGGCGCCGTTGCCGGGGAGCATAGCAATATTTACAAGTCTACTTGAAGTATCCTACCTGCTGCACTTCATCCGCTATGGGTAAGAAAGGAGACCCCAAGGTTCCGATCTTACTATCCACTACAAGAAGAGGTACTGTTCTGAGCACTAGTGCTACACTTGATTCACCTTCTGTTATGAGTAAGTTTGCCTCACCGCCACCACATGATGCTCCTACTGAATCTGTTACTATGTCCGATACTCTTGATGATGCTTCTACTACTATTGATGATATTATTTCACTCGGTTATGCTCTTGAGAAACAGATCGCTGCTGCTGCAAAAAAGTCTGGAATTGAAATTCCTGTTACTCGCTACCCTATTGGTGAAACTTATGATTATCCTGATTTGAGCAAACTCAAGGAGAGACTCCTTGATGATGAATACTATATGCTTGATGAAGATTTATGCAGGGAACTGACAGAGTTTTCTGGCTCTGACCCTGAAGTTATTAAGAAGCTGTTTGAAAAACACTCTTTGAAGAACAAAACCGTTCCTGATCCTGAATTTGCTACATCTCCTATATGCATTGATGATCCTGATTATGATTTCTCTGTTGATCTTTCACTTATACCTATGGTTGAAGCTGACCCCTTTTATGGCAGAGAAAATGATGATGCTATTGCACACCTGACTAAACTCGGTGAGTTGGGTGGCCTGTTTACCACAAATGAGAAGATACGATACTTTTGTGTGACCAAGCTTCTTCCTTTCTCCTTGAAGGAAGGTGCTAAATCATGGTATGATTCACTCCCATGCGGTTCCATTAAGAGTCCTCAAGACTTAGCTCACTCTTTTGTTGATAAGTACTTTCCTGCTCACATGCAACATGCTGCTTTACAAAGAATTTATAACTTTAAACAGTTGCAGGATGAGTCCCTCCCTAAAGCTTGGGGGAGGTACTGCGGTCTGATTCGGGCTAGACCAGGACATGAAGTCCCTAAGAACGAATTAATCGATATATTCTATGCTGGTCTAACTGATGAATCCAGGTCCTATTTGGACAGTTGTGTTGGTTGTGTTTTCAGGAAAAGAACGCCGGAAGATGCAGAAGATTTGATGGGCAGGATTGCCAAAAACCATGAAGATTGGTCCGTCCCTGAACCACCTCCACCACCAAAGAAGAGGGGCATGTTTGTTCTAAGCCCCGAAGATATGCGAGAAGCAAAGAAGTCTATTAAAGAGAAAGGTATTAAAGCTGAAGACGTGAAGAATCTACCCCCCTATTGAGAAGCTGTGTGAGCCTACCACTCACCCTCCTATGGTAGAGGTACACTCTCTTTTATATTTCAACGCAAGTGACATCCCTCATGGTAAGCCTCCTGATCAATGTTTAGATGAGTTTGATAATTTTATTATGAAACAAAATCATTTTAATGAGAGGATACAAAGTCAATTGCATGATAATTCCCTCGCTATCAAAAATCTACTTGATGTTTTAGGTAGAACAGTTAATGATGTTCAATGTCTTGTGAAGCATTTTCATATGGTTCAAACTCAGCTTGACCAAATTTCTAATGTGCAAAAAGATTTGCTTGCTAACAATGCCAAACAAGATGATTTGCATGCTTTCGGGATTAAGACCCGAGGAGGAACTAGCACTCAAGATCCTCTCTATCCAGAGGGGCATCCGAGGAGAATCGAGCAAGATTCTCAAATGCAGGAAGAAGAAATTGTTGGCTCTCCAAAGAAGAAAAAGAAACATAAGGAGGCTGACAATTCCAATGATCCTATTACAGATGAAGAGCCAGCTGTTGATCCCAACAGTGTATCTATCTCCGATGCTGAGACTGAAGACGGTACTGAACCTGAAGGTAAGGATAATGAGAAGAATGATCCGCTTGAAGCTCGAGAAGAAGAAGCACCTGACAAACGTAAGAGGTACACTAAAGAAGACTTCATCGCAAGAAAACATGGGAAGGAAAGAGAACCATGGGTACAGAAACCCATGCCCTTTCTAGGTAAGTCCATCAAATCTAAAGAAGAAGAGCATTACAATAAGTTCTGTGAGTGGATTAAGCCTCTTTTTCTTCAAATCCCTTTGACTGATGCTATTAAGTTACCTCCTTATTCAAAATATATGAAAGATATTGTCACTAATAAAAGAAAAGTTCCTAATGAAGCAATATCTACTATGCTTGCTAACTACTCTTTCAGTGGCAAGATTCCTGAGAAGCTCAGTGATCCAGGTATACCCACCATTCCTTGCTCCATAAAGAATAATTATGTCAAAACTACTTTATGTGATCTTGGAGAAGGAGTGAGTGTTATGCCTCTCTCTCTTTACAAGAGGCTTTGTTTAGAGAAACTAATTCCTACAGATATCTCTCTTCAGATGGCTGACAAGTCAACCGCCGTTCCGATAGGTATTTGTGAGGATGTTCCCGTAGAAGTTGCTAATTGTTTGATTCTTACTGATTTTGTTGTGCTTGACATGCCCGAGGATGGGAGCATGTCCATTATTCTTGGTAGACCTTTTCTTAACACCGCAGGTGCTATTATTGATTGCAATAAAGGGAAGGTTACCTTCAATGTCAATGATAAAGAACACACGGTGTATTTTCCAAAGAAGACCGACAGGAGGCATGGCCTCAACTCTATAGAGAATATCGAGACCGTGAAGATTGGAGAATGGGACTGTCCACTACATGTGCCTCACAAATACAAAACTATCATGGTGGGGACAATGTCCATCAAAGTAAAGCTTCAGTGATTACTTCGTAAGAGGTGAGACTTTTTGCTCTATATATCGCCTGTTTGTTGGTAAGACTTGATCAACCTTACTAGTAAACATGTTTTATATAGATAAAAAGTTGAGCTTGTTATGTTTTCATTTGTTTTTAGTTTTTGTTCTACTTGCTGTACCAAGTGTTTATGTTTTGAAGCTTCACAATACTACTCACTGCTTTAAGTTTTTAGAAAGTCCCGCAACTTTTTGAACTTTGAAAAAATTTCAACAGTGAAGTTTTCAGAAAAATTCCAGAAAAATAAAAATAAAAATTTCCACGTCGGGAGTGACCCAGAGGGACCTGGGGCCAGCCAGGGGGACCCACCAGTGGCCCAGGCGGCCAGCTGGCGCGGCCTGACCCCTGGCCGCGCCCACAGGGCGCCTGGGGCCCACATGGCCCCCCTCCAGGTAAGTCTTCTTCCTCCCTCTCTCTTTCTCTCCAAAAAACGCGAGTTCTGCACTTGTTCTTGTGTTCTTGCTGTTCTTGGAGGCGATTCTTCGATCTCTCTCTACAGCCTATCATTTGAGCTGAGATTTTGAACAAATACTCCCTGGTATGTGACTCCTCCACCCCTCCAATTAGATTTCTGATTGGTGGCTTCATTTGTGAGTATTTAGTAGTTCTTGGTGCTGTATAGATGAGCTTGCATGCATGAGTAGAAAGTTATTTTCCAAGTTTTGATGCAAGTTTATGCCTTGGGCAAGTGACTTGAGTAGTTTGCCTTAACTCACCTTGTTTTAATCCTCGTTTTTGTAAATTGCCAAAAATTTCAGAAATGAGTTTGTTAGGAAGGGCAAAAGGGTGGCTTGAGAAGAGGAGGCCCGCACACTCCGATCGAGTTACTAGAGCCGCAGCTTCACCCTCGACTGCTAGGGTGAGCTATAATGAAGATCATGTGCCCCTGGAGTTGTTGGAAGACACAAGTCCAACACGTGCTATGGCGTTTCCATGTGATGAATTCCTTGAGGCTGCGGGAATCAAGGATGAGTTTTATAATCTTTCCGCTAATGCAGGTCTGACACGGCTCGTCACGTGCCGTGTTACTTAGTATCAAAAACTCACCTCCAGTTTCATTAACAGTTTTAGATATAATCCTGATTCAGGTGCTATTGAGTTTAAAATTTACAATGATCTTATCACCATGCCTTTGGGAAAGTTTTGTGAAATAATAGGTGTGCCAAACGTTGGGAGGACGGCTAGGATGGCCACTCAGCCCTCCGAGCTGAAAACCGTCATCAACTCTCTCTGCAGCATGGGTACGAGGGATATTCATCGGTCGAAGATCTCCAGCATCTTATTTCCTCACCTCAGGTATTTTGCATATTATGTTGCTAGAGGGGTGTTAGCTCGTGACAACACGAGCAACATTTCTGCTCCGGATATTACTATCCTGGCAGCATCCCTCTCAGGGAGGTCTGATTATAATCTGGGTGCCTTAATTGCTCGACGCCTTGCTATGAACGGTAACAAGGGAGACTTATATGGTGGCGTTTATGCCACACTTATCTTAGAACATCTTGGAGGCACCCCACACCCTGATGATAATCCTTTTACTTATTTAAGCTTTGATCTTGCTGCTATGAAAAGGCATAAGTTTGTTACCATGGCTTCTGAGCTTGATAATCTTGTTTATATCTTGCGTTTCGGAACTACTGCGGAACGCGAGATCCGTCTACCTGCACCTCTTTTGTTTGATTTTTCCCGCAGGAACGGATGGTCCTTTGATGTTATTCAGTTCGATGAGTTCATGGTCCAGCATCAGTTTCATAACCCCATGGAGGGGGTTGTGCCCGACGAGGAGGAGCACGGTGAGTTACCACCTTTTCAGGAAGAAACCGCCACCGAGTTTGGTGAAGGGTCTTCCTCTGCTTGGCGTACGGACCCTTCCTCATAGGAGACTCCGAGGAGTTCGGTGTACGCGCCAGCATCCTTCTACGACCCTTGGACTCACCACCATACCCCCGGAGCAGGAGGCTCCTGGGGGCAGTAGCTGCTACCAACTTAGGCCAAAAGCCTAAGCTTGGGGGAGTACGTGCCCCTCTCACTTTTCCATTGTATTATCCGTTTTATTCGCTTTGATCTTTTCAAAGTTTTTGCCCGTTCTTCTTTATTTCTCTCTTTGCAAAAACAACAAAAATATTTTCTCTTTCTTTTGCTTTCGTTCAACCTTTGAAATAATCCAAAAAGATTTTCTTTCTCTTTTTAGTTTGCTTTGTTTTCAGAGTTCAGCTCGAGTCCGTGATGGCATTTAATTATATTTCCTACGTTCGATCGTGCAAGTGACGATGCAGTAATGACGATGATCGACTGAAGGGAAGCAACAAGGAAGACCGGTATGAACTCTTCTTGTTTCTACTTTTGTACATATGCCTGTACTTATGATCTAGAGACCAGCTTGTAGCGACATAGTGCTATGTTTACAATGCTCTTCCAGTAGTTCATGCTTTCCTTGTGGCTAGTCTCGAATAGCTAGAGTATATAATGTGTTATTGAAATGATTTACATGCATTGCACTGTTCATAGTCTGGTATACTAAGGTGGTATTTCCCTTTAGAGAATTTTTGGATTGACTTGGCACATGTTTACACATGTTTAAGACTAAAAAGTCTGCTCTGCCTTGATGATCTTTGAGTTTCAGAATAGTTATATCACTTTCATGCCCGATTCAATGTTGCTTTGTCGCTCTGCATGATTATGACCGTTATTGCTCTCTAGTTGGTCGCTTCCCAGTCTTTTGCTAACCTCCACCTGTACTAAGCGGACTGACTGCTTGTGCATCCAAAATCCTTAAAACCTGTTATGCCATATGAGTCCACCATACCTTCCTATACATGGTATTTACCTGCCATTCCTAACGAAGACTTTCGTGTGCCATCTCGAAATTAATCAAAAGCATTTCTCTTTTTGTGCCTCTGTTTTAGCTCATGAGGAAGTAGTAGTTAATTCATGATCTTTTTAAGTTGGACAAGTTTCACCCCGGGATTGCATGTCTAATGTGCAAACCCATAATACGAGAAGGAACTGGCATAGAGTGCGCCCGGCTCATAAAAGATAATACAACAAACAAACCCTCCTTCACGCTTTGTTCATGAGAAATCAGAAAACTTTGGCAGTGATAAACAAAGGAGATTAAGAGGATGTGATCGTCCTCATGCGGGAGCCGTTCCTCGAAACTTGTCCAGCTCAAGAAGTGATTGAGTTATCTGCTAGCATTCGTTGACGAAATATGCACCCCTCAAAAACATTTTTACCTCTGTTTTTAAAACCAAGAGCTCTGGTACATGTTTAGTTTTTGTTTCTGACCACGGGTTTTCAACCTTGCCAACAAAAGCCACGGTTCGAGAGTCTCCACCTTCTTTCTTCAAAGCACCAACTAGGAGAGCATAATTGTCATTCTGAGTGTAATGTGCATTGTCCCAAAGTATTACATTGTCTTCTGCATGCTTGTGATATGATTTATTCTGAAATTCTTAGTTCTAGTCTCCTCTAAAACTCTGGAGGAGTTTCTGCATTTATGTTTTGCTTCACTCATGGAGGCTAGCGAGATACCACCCTAATATGCTCAAGCTATGTGCAATGTGATCTTGTCTTGATTTTCAGTAATATATTATTTACTTTTAAATATTTGTGATTGGTCACTTGAAAGAAGGATTGCTCCGTGCATTGTCCTCATAGTACCGTTTCAATACTTGCTAGACTCTTTTCGTAGTACATGCTTATATACATCTAATGAAGCAAAAGAGTTTGTCAAAGTTTTCTTTGTCGCGTCCAGTTCATTGAACTGAATTGCTTGAGGACAAGCAATATGCTAAGCTTGGGGGAGTTGATACGTCTCAAACGTATCTACTTTTCCAAACACTTTTGATATTGTTTTGACCTCATTCTTGCATCATTTGAACTAAACTAACTCGGACTGACGTTGTTTTCAGCAGAGCTGCCTGTATGGTTTTATTGTGTGCAGGAAAACGGATTTTTAGGTATCTCGGAAAAATCCACGAAAAATCACAGAAAATCCACGCACCCGAAGGAACCCGGAGCCAGAAGAGGGGCCAGAGGGGGGCCAGGGGGGCCCAGGCGCCCTGGTGGCGCGGCCCACCCCCTGGCCGCGCCGGGGGGTCGCCTGGGTGGGCCCCACCTCCCCTGGTGCCCTACTTTGACTCGTATTTTAGCTCGTGACGGAAAAATCCCAGATCAGAAGTTCTTTTCGCAGTTTTCGTCGCGGAGCCGCCGCCACCCTCTGTTCTTCTTCGAGAGGGCTAATCTGGAGGCTGATTTGGCCTCCGGAGAGGGGAGATCGTCGCCATCGTCATCACCATCACCACTCCATCATCCCTCCATGACTTCTCCTTCCATGTGTGAGTAATCCCCTGCTGTAGGCGAAGGGGGTGGTAGGGATTGGATGAGTTAGATCATGTAATAGTTTGTCAGATCGTTGGGGGCATGTTGCCTATCATCTACTATGGTGTTTATCATCTTTGCTTCAACTTGTTATTCTTAATGCTTGTCACTTAGGGCCCGAGTGCCATGATTTCAGATCTGAACCATATGTGTTTGCATGAATATATTTGTGTTCTTGATCCTATCTATGAGTTGTTTGCACCTATTACGGTTCAGAACTGACGATCCCAAAAGTGACAGCTTGGGACACCAAAGGGGATGGTCCGTAGTTTGAGGATTACATGTATCCATTGAGTTTATTGCTTTGTTCCGGTGCTCTTTGACAGGAGCACCTTAATCTCCATAAGTTCCTTTTGGCCCCGTTCGTAGCGGGATGGTAGGACAAAAGATGTTGTGCAAGTTCTTATTGCAAGCACGTACAACTACCTACGGGATACATGCCTAATGTTTGATATTTGCCTAGATGATCATTACTTTTCCGTGTGCCTTGCCCCAAGTTGGAATCATGATATATCTCATCCATGCAGCGCCCAACCATCCATCTCCCTAGCCTACAATGTTTTAAATCCTGCCGATTACTAGTTACTACTTTTGCCATTTACTCTTGCTATTTACTTTTGCTGTTTACTTTTACTATCACCATCATCACTATCATATCACTGTTACCACTTATCTTTTGTTGCAAGTAAGTATATTTCAGGTGCGGTTGAATTAACAACTCAACTGTCAAAGCTTATAAATACTCTTTGGCTCCCCGTGTGTCGAATCAATGAATTGGGTTATTCTTACCCGCGAAGACTATCTCGATCCCTTATGGTTGAGGGTTATCAGAAGGTCAAAGGGGAGTTGTTTGTATGCCAACTATATGTTGATGATATAATCTTTGGTTCACCTAACAAAGCTTTCAATGATGAGTTTGCCGCACTCATGGCCGCACAATTTGAGATGTCCATGATGGGAGAGTTGAAGTTCTTCCTTGGTTTCGAGATCAAACAAAGAAGAGAAGGAATCTTCATCAAACAAGCAAAATACACTCAAGACATGCTCAAGAGGTTCAATCTAAGTGATGTCAAGCCGGCTACGACTCCAATGCCTACCAAGTGCCAACTTGACATTGATCCCAATGGTAAAGTTGTGGATCAAAAGGTATATCGTTCTATGATTGGATCCTTACTTTACCTTTGTGCATCTAGACTGGATATCATGTTGAGTGTCGGAATGTGTGCACGGTTTCAAGCCTCACCTAAGGAAAGTCAATTTGTGGCAGTCAAGCGAATCTTTCGATATTTGGCTAATACCCCAAACTTTGGCTTATGGTACCCAAGAAGAGCAAACTTCAACCTTGTAGGTTTCTCAGATTCGGATTGGGCGGGAGACAAAGTGGATAGGAAGTCCACTTCCGGAGGGTGCCAATTCCTTGGATATTCTTTGGTGAGTTGGTCGTCCAAGAAGCAAAGATGTGTGTCTCTCTCTTCCACTGAAGCAGAGTATGTGGCGGCCGGCAGTTGTTGTGCACAACTTTTATGGATGAGGCAAACTTTAAAGGATTACGGTGTCACTTGTGACAAAGTGCCTCTTTGGTGTGATAATGAAAGTGCCATCAAGATTTCTCTCAACCCGGTTCAACACTTCAAGACGAAGCATATTGAGATTCGGTATCACTTCATCCGGGACCATATTCGGCGAGGAGAAATAGAACTTCATTATGTCAACACTCATGATAACCTTGCAAATATTTTTACGAAGCCATTGGATGAAGCAAGATTTCGCGAGTTAAGGCATGAGCTAAATATCATCGATTTTAGCAATGTGGATTGAAGTTGTGCACACCCCCACTCACACCATGTTATCTTGTTTATATGTAGGCATGGACATAGGGGGAGCATTGTTCTCTCAATGAACTCTCTCTTCCCCCATTATGCACAAATTGATCATATCTTTCACATTCAACATTTGTGTTGGTACAAATGTGCTTCAAAGATGAGTAGTGGTCATGGGCTCAAGGATAAAATCTTCGCGGTGCCATACCACTTCACTCAAACATAGGTGGCCTTGGCCACCGCCATCTCTCTCAAGAGATGCGTGTTTTGTCTTGTTGGCTTGTCTTCTTGTGCGTTGTTGTGTTTTTGTTGTTTCCTCCGTTCTCCTGTGTTTCCCTTCTCGGTGCTGTGTTTCTCTCGCTAGGAGGCTCTTGGGAGCAAAATTTTAGTTCCGCAGACACTTTTCCTGAGTTGGGCGGTACTACCGCTCGAGAGCATGGTACTATCGCTTACTAACCTAAGTGGTACTACCGCCCACTCGAAGCGGTACTACCGCTGGAGCGCGAGGCTGGGGGTTAAGTGGGGGGGGGGGTCGGGAAGTTTTTCTTCCCTGACCCATTCACCCCCGTCTCTTCTCTTCCTCTCCAAAGACGCACCGACGACCTTGGTTTCTCCAGGCGGTGTTTCACCTTTTCCTTCGGTGGGATCAATCCCCACCCCTTCCTCAAGCCATGGATGCCGGTATTGCCCATCGTTTCTCTCCTGTTGCCTCTATTTTTCAGATCTAGGTTCTTAGGGGCAATGGGCATGCATTCCTCAATTTTTGGCCAAATCAAGGCTTGAGTAGGATGGTGAACTCCTCTATACTGCTAGGATTGAACTTTGATAGGGCTATTTTGTTCTTTGCCTCTCCGGTAGTACCTGATCTGACTTGGTGTGGGGAACTGTTGTTCCTCCGTGCTGAGCGGTACTACCGCCTCTCCTATGCGGTACTACCGTTGAGAGCGGTACTACCGCTTCCCATATGCGGTACTACCGCTGCACACGATACTACCGCTTCCCATATGCGGTAGTACCACGGAGAGGCCATTCTCCAACATATCCCTGCCAAAGTTTGATTCTGTTTTGCTCTTTGTCTCGTGTCTTATGTGTGTTCATTCACTGTGTTTCTTGTGTGTGTGTGTGTTTCTCTTCAGGAGATGACCCAACGGAACACCTTGCTCGTCACATCAACCCCGAGCGCGCCAGTTCAAAGCGCTATCGGACCTCTGAGACAGCAGGCGGGTCTGCCAGTGGCTCTGTAGGGGCTCCGTCGTCCAGTGCTCCTCCCTCTCAGTCACAACAGTCGTCCAAGAACACTGCCAAGAAGCCAGCTAAGAAGGCTAAGACTGTCATGGAGATGTCAAACAAGGAGTTTTGGCAGAGGCGTCGGTGCAATCCCTATGAGTTTGAACAAGAGCCCACCCTTGTCAACCGGCCGTTTTGGAACCGATTTCAGTATGCGACTTAGGCTGCGTTTGGCAGCGGAGTATTTTCAAAGTTTTCAGATAATACCATGGTATTTTTAGAAACCATGGTTTGAAATACTTTGATGCGTTTGGTGTAATTTTTTTTTGATGTTTTATAAACCGTAGTATTTCTAAAACCATGGTTTTTCTACAGTATTTGAAAAAGAGGTGCCGACCTCTTTTTTCTAAACTGAGAAACACAAGCATCTCATTTCTATACCCCTGCTATTTTTTTCCCACGGGTCCATCTTGTACCTGCCGTCATATCACCGCGTATATTTTCGAGTGAGGTACCTGACCAGTATGCAGATTGTTTTTTGGAGCAATACATGATCGACCGAAACCATCAGGCCTCAAGAATTCCAAGCGTGTTGATGTGCGTGTAGTGGGGTACCATCAATTGCTTCGGCAACTTTTAAGTCAATGATCAGCCAGCTGTACGACGCGGCCGGGTTTCTGAGCTTGACCAGCGCGTGGTGTACACATCCTGCGTAGAAGTGCAGGAGGTAGACGAGGATGTGTTGACATCGTGCATGGCGAGGCTGCATGCAGTCGGCAGCTGTTAGCACAGCCTGATTAATCCGCTCATGCAGCCCGTTAATTGTAGCTGAGTTAGGTTTTAGATGTCATCTGTGCGTATGCTGTCGGTCAAAACTACGTACAAGACAGTGCTGATCAAACACTTGTATCTGTCGGTCAAAACTACGTATAAGACAGTGCTCACCAAACACTTCGGTAGTATTGCCAAAACTATGAAAAACAACAGTTTTGAAAAACCGAAGTATTCATTGCCCGTGCGTTGGAATACCTCAGTTTTGGAATACTATGGTTTTAAAAAAACTATGCTACCAAACTAGGCCTTACTTTGATGTGATCAAGGCCAGGAAGAATCTCTATGTTGATGTGCGCTCAATCGATATTGCTCATTTGGAGAAGGACATAGCTAGAGTATTTCGGCGAAGCTCTCGAGATGTGCAACCAGCTGAACATTGTCAACATCATAACATTCAACAAGGACTTTGATGCTGATCTGGTGGATCGGTTCTATGCCTTCGTTCACCTTGGCATTGATGCAGAAAGGACCTTGACGTGGATGACCAATGGCAGGCGTCTGGCAGCTAAGTGGAAAGCGTTCATGGAACTTCTTGGTGTTTGAAAGAACATGCGGTACCCCCATGTTTGGTTTTGGTAATTGATGACAATCTCTATGGACTAATGGTTGCCTTGAGTTATATTTGAAGGGTTTGTCCATAGGCTTTTCTTGGAGTTCATTTGTTGGTTTCAAGGAGAGTTTGTGATGACCAAGGTGCTATTAAGGAATTATCCAAAGTTTGGTCTTGTGAGTGTTGAGCTTATTGCAAGCATGTCTTGAAGAAGAAGAGTGTGTTATCATTCATGTTTACCTTCAAGACATCATCCAAATGAAGAGAGTTGGAAAGTTTCAAGGTTGATCAAGACTAATTGAAGGAGTGAATCAAGTTGATCAACACACAAAGCGTAGAAGATGTACCGAGAGGGATCAAGCAATCCTATGGTATGGTAAGCATTGTCAATCACGCTTTGTGTACTAACCCATGGTCTTCGTGAGAGTTCTTTGTGAGGTTAGGTTGCGGTGTGCAAGTTCAAGTGGGGCATCACGAAGAGATCAAGTGCTTGAATCTTGCCGTCCATTGTGGTGACAATGGACTTGTGAAGATATGCCAAAGAGTGGCTCGCCCATAGTGGAGTATGGGGGAGCAATCTACTAGTCTTCACCGAGACAATGCAATCAAGAAAGGTGGTCCAACTTGAGGGAGTCAAGATCGTCATCATCCAAATCAAGTGGACTATGTGCAAGGCAAAGGTTTGCCCTTGATAGGTTTTCTATTTTACCGGTCTCATGGTGGTAGTTGGGAGACCGGGTTATAGGATCGATTGTCGTACTATCAAGGGGGGCTCTCAAGTTGTTAGCTTGATCGTATCGTTAGTAGAGAGCTCAAACCATTGCATCCTTGCATCATGTTTCTTGGTTCTTGTTTGATTCTCTTTGTGAGTCTTAGAGCTTATGGTCATCTTGATGACAAGCTTGAGTTCATCGAAAACGGAGTTCACATGCGTCTTCTATGTTGTTTTCGGTGTTGGAGATTTTACTAGTCTTAATTGAGAAAGGGTTCTCACCATTTTATTTTGGATATTTTCTCAATTGCTTTTTCTTGATATTTCTATCAAGATTGTGTTTGCTCTTGTCCTTAGCTTTCCAACAAACTTGATTTTGTCGAATTCGGAGTTCGTATGCGAAAGTTGTGGCTGTTTTGATCTTACCTGTTTTTCATAGAGAGGTTGTACCGCCCCATAGAGAGGTTGTACCGGTTGACCAGTACTACCGGTGTTTGGAGCGGTAGTACCGGTCCAAAATTGGTCTGAAGGTTGTACCGGCCATGTACCGCTCTACCACCGGAATAGTTTCTGTTTTGGAGCGGTTCTTGGGCGGTTGTTGACCGGTTGTACCGGTTAGTTTAGTTAAACCGGTACTATCGGTTCCCCGGGCTGTTGTACCGCTTAGTGCTTTTTCCTACAGGTTGGTTTTTCCTCTTCCTTGACCGGTTGTACCGGTTCGTGCACCGGTTGTACCGGTCCTACAGTTTTCTGCACATAACGGGCAGATTCGTGGGGACCTATAAAAGGGGATCCTCTTCCCATTGGACCTTATCCTTTGAGCTCGTGTTCTTCCCCCATTGTTGACCTTCTTCGAGCTTGCTATCTCTCAATCCCTCCATGGATTCTTGCTAGTTTTTGGGGGAAAAGAGAGAGGAGATCGAGATCCACATTTCCACCAATCACTTTCTCCTCTAGGTGAGGGGAACCCCTTGGATCTTTATCTTGGAGTTCTTGGTGTTCTCCTTCTTGTTCTTCCTCTCATTTTCCTCCCTAGCATTAGTTGCTTTGGTGGGATTTGAGAGAGAAGGACTTGGGCACTCCGTGTGCCCTTGCCATTGCATTTGGTGCATCGGTTTGAATTCTCCACGGTGATACGTGGAAGTGAAGTTTGAGAAGCTTATTACTCTTGGGTGTTTGGGCACCCTAGAGCTTGTTCCTCTTGGGTGCCTTGGTGCCCTAGACGGTTGGTGTTGTTCGGAGCTCAATCATTGTGGTGTAAAGCTCCGGGCAAGCGTCGGGGTCTCCAATTAGGTTGTGGAGATCGCCCCGAGCAATTTGACGTGTTCCGGTGACCGCCCCCAAGGGTTGCCAAAGTGTACGGGTTCGGTGACCGCCCCAAGGGTTGCCATTTGTACGGGTTCGGTGACCGCCCTCAAGGGTCCCTTAGTGGAATCACGGCATCTTGCATTGTGCGAGGGCGTGAGGAGATTACGGTGGCCCTAGTGGCTTCTTGGGGAGCATTGTGCCTCCACACCTCTCCAAACGGAGATTAGCATCCGCAAGGGTGTGAACTTCGGGATACATCGTCGTCTCCGCGTGCCTCGGTTATCTCTTACCCGAGCCCTTTACTTATGCACTATACTTTGTGATAGCCATATTGTTTCTTATCATATATCTTGCTATCACCTAGTTGTTTATCTTGCTTAGCATAAGTTGTTGGCGCACATAGGTGAGCCTAGTTGTTGTAGGTTTTGTGCTTGACAAATTAACCGCTAGGTTTATTCCGCATTTGTTCGAGCCTAAACCGTAATTATTTTAAAGCGCCTATTCACCCCCCCTCTAGGCGACATCCACGATCTTTCAATTGGTATCAGAGCCTTGTCTCTCTTTATAGGGCTTAACCGCCTAGAGAGTAAGGATGTCGACTAGGGGTTTAGGTTTCTCTAACACTCTTAGTTTCGATGGCACAAATTTTGGTGTTTGGGTAATTCGCATGCTTAATCTCTTTAGGGTCATGGACCCAAATCTAGAGCGAATTGTAGATATGGGTTTTTCTCCTCCAAAGGATCCCCAAAGATTATCTTTAGAGGGTGAGAAAAACTCTTGTCTCAATGCTCAAGCTTCTAATGTGCTTTTCGATGCTTTGAGCAATGTAGTTATATTTCAACTCATGCCATTCCGGGATGCTCATGAGTTGTGGACAAAGCTTCAAGATAAATATGATGTGTCCAAGAATTGTGGAAATGATTGCTCTCCCTCCACCTCCGGCCGTGTTGTCTTCTCAACTTCTTCTACTTCACCTACATGTGGTTTGCCACAAGGTAATGATATGGTGAGTAGTGTTGGTCATTGCAATGATGATAGTATGCTTATTGTCGATGATCCTTCATCACTATCTTATTGCAATGCATCTTCTTTGGACTTTAACACTTCGAGCACCCTACATGTTTCACATGCTTGTGTTGATAGTCCTTGCATATCATGTAGAAATTGCTTGACTAAAACTCATGATGATATGCTTGCTATGTCTTGTTGCCATGATAAACATGCATCTACTTCCTCGAATTGTTGTGCTAACAATGTAGAGGAAACCCAACACCCCATGGAACAAGATGTAGTCTTGAATGGTACTTCAAGGGATCCTACATCATCATCTATTGCATTTTGCCTTATGGCTAAGGCTTCAAAGGTATCTCCCACTTTGGACCCCAATAAATCTTATAATGATAGTGAGAATGACAATGATGATGATGTTGATAATGATGAAGAGAATGATAATGTTGCCTCCTTAAAAATTAAGGGGGAAATGATTTTTAAAGCTCTTCATAAGAATAAAATGGCTCGTTCCAACTTCATGGAAATCATGTCTATTGCCATTGAGGGCAAGAAATATATAGAGGAGTTGGAATCTCATCTAGAGGAGCATGAGGTCACCATTGAGAAAATGGAAAGTCATGAGCGTGATTACGCTAATGAGATCGCCGACCTCTCGCAAGCTCTTGAACTTGAATAAACCACCAAGGAATCTCTTGAGGAGACTTTTGCTCTAGAACTATCTAGAATAAAGGAATCATGTGATAGAGCTCTCGAGGTGGCTAATGATTTTGAAACTAAAAATGAGAAGCTTGAAGTTGCACATGCTAAACTCCTTGAGGATTTTGAACACCTCGAAAATGGCTCAAGGGTCATTAAGGGTGAGCTCATAAAACTCACCGAGTCTCATGCTCAACTTAAAGCTTCATATTCTAAGGAGCTTGCCAAGTTGCCTTCTCCTCTTGCTATTATTGATGATGCTTGTGCTACTAACTCTATTTCTAGTGAAGCATCCATTTTGAAGGAAAATGTTGAGCTAAGGGCCCAACTTGAGTTGCTATCTAGCAATTATGGGAAATTGGAAGAAAGTCATGTAAAGCTCACAAGCTCTCATGATGATCTTCTAGTATCCCATAATGTGCTAAAGATAGCTCATGAGGCTATGAGTATCAAGGTAACATCTAGTAAGCCTCATGTGGCTACTAGCACTACTTCAAGTCAAAATTCTATCTTGCCATGTGCTAGTCCTCGTAATTCATCTACTCACAATGTTAGTACATCTTGTGATGAATTTCTCTCCTTGCCTTGTTGATCTAACAATGAAGCTTATACTTCCTCTAGTACTTTTGTTGATACTAACCATGTATAGGAAATCAAAGAGCTCAAGGCCCAAGTCACTTCTTTGAAGAAAGACTTGGAAAAGTGTCATGAAGGGAAGTCCACACTCAACAATATCTTGAGTGTGCAAAAATCCCCCAATGACAAAGGTGGTCTTGGATTCAACTCCAACAAGAAGAAAAGGTCGAAGATCATTAACAAGAATAAGGGCCAAGAACAACTCAAGAATTCGGCCAAGATTATTTGCTTCAAGTGCAAAATTGAAGGGCATCATGTTAGATCTTGCCCGTTGAAGAAGAAGACCATTAGTGACAAGCAACACGGGAAGAGGCCACAAGTTCAATCCCATGCTCAACCGCAAGTTGAAGAAAGGCCACTTCCCAAGAAGACTCAAGTTAATGTTTCTCATGTTGAGAAATCAAGTGAGAAGAAAGTGAAGAGTAGACGTTGCTACTTATGTCGTGAGAAAGGTCACGTCGCTTCTTCATGCACAAGTGGTAACTTATCCAACCCAATTATTAATGATGATGTCTATTCTCTTGGGAAGGATAATGTTGGCAATGTGTTTGCCAAGTTTGTTGGTACTCAAAGTGGTGTCAAGAAAAGAACCATTTGGGTGGCCAAGCCTATTGTGACTAACCTCTTAGGACCCAACTTGGTTGGGGACCAACAAGCTAAAACTTGATCAATAGGCGTTGATGGAGGGCATTGGAGACTTGGCTACATTATGAAGAATTAATGGGTCTTCATCATTCATATTGTCTCAAGCCAAGTCATTCGGATTATCAAGTTTCTATCTTATATACAATGTTCCTCCTTGCGGTAACTCGTGCTTAAATTGTTTACATTGAAAGTTACTTGCCCCTTTGCATGTTTTGGTTTTGTTCCTTGCATGTATTTGTATATGTTGTGCGTCCAATTTGCGTATCTTGAGAAATCAAGTATGTGTATATTGGTTTGCACATCATGTATGTGTGTGTCGTGCGTTGAGCCTTTGTGCATCTTGCTTTTATCTTAGTTGGCTCGTGTGAGAGATTAATGGAACATCCCATTTTGGGGGAGTGATGTGCTTTGTGCACCTCACAATCCTATAAATATGTGTACATGAGGAATACCATCTAGTATTGATATTACAAGATTATCTAGTCTCTATGTGGTATGTCTTCTCATGAGAAAGTCAAATTCTAAATGTTCCATTAATTATCTCTTGTTGGGTCTCTTTTGCATCTTGGTAAGTTTTTCATTAGTATCACATTATGGGGGAGTAATATTCTATGTGCATATTACAAGCCTAGAAAATGTGTAAATTTGAGATATTGTCACCTAGAGTTGGTAGTATAAATTATGTTGTTCCTAGGTGGCATGTTAGCTCTACAAGTTGCATTTTGCTTGTGTTTGGTGTGAAGATGATGTTGGATATCATTGCTATCTATCACCGGGAATTATTTCCAAATACCTCTTGTCTTTGACAATTGGTAATCATTTATGTGGTGGAAATTATTGATCATATGTACATTATCTTTTGGTTTTATTTGTCTTATCTCTTGCCAAGTTTGTGTCAACTCCCATTTCCTTCCATGCCACTTGTGGATCTCGTGTTTTATCGTTTTTGTCGAGTGTTTTCTAGATATAGTGAAAGTGGTGATCCCACCTTGTGCATTTTGTATTCGAATGCAAATTCTCTCTAAATGCACAATTCGTGGGGGAGCTATCCTATTTTGAATAGAACACTCATCGTGTGATCCATATCAAGTGTGTGTTGATGGAAGGCAAGCCGTTTCTTTTTGGTACTTGTGCCATCATGAAACTTTGTAGATGGGTTGGTTTGTTTGGAACCATCCTCTCTTTTGAGAGTCCGATATCTTTCCTTTTGCGTGTATCAATGGATATCTCATTCTTTGATGTATCTTCTAAATAGATATCTTCCAAGTGATGATTTCTCCATTTGGTATCCTATTTTCACTTGGTATTTATTTTTCATTTCGTTTCGTTTCTTGAAAGTCTTGAGCATGCATATTTACTACGTGTATTTTCTTTGGCATGCTTTCTTTCTTTAACCCAATATATAGGAGAAACTCCACCTAGTCTCAATTTGGATGAGATGTGCATGAAATTCATTTTCATATATAAATGCACATGTGTTTGTGGAGTTTGTCCTATGTATTGGTGTTTCTAACTCTTTGGTCCCAATGAGTTTGGGTACCATTTTGTTTGTGTGGTTGTTCTAGGAACAATTGGAGATGCATTGGATGCTCGGCTCATTCAAAAGGAAGGTGGTGTCACCATGTGCTTATTGGAGTCAAGCTAGGATGATCAATGAACTACTATCTACCTTCAATTGGTATCTACTACATCCTTCCAATGGTATCTCGGTAACTAGTATCCCCATCTACTTCATGCACACATTTCTTGCACCAACCTTGTGTAGGTTGTATCATGGCATGTTAGTCATTCCTTCTTATGATACTTGTTTCCTTTCTCAAAGCATCCCAACAATGATCTCTTGTTGCTAGTTGTGATGTCTTTGATGCTCGTGTGGTTGGAACTCATTTATATACAATAAGAACATATCTAGCCATGTGCTATGCCTTCAAGCAAATATCTTATTGGTATATTTATGACTTCCTTGGGGATATCTTATTCATTCCTTTTTGCAACAATTTCGTGTGTACATCCTTCTTTGTGGATTGATATCATCATGATCTTCATCTACCTAGAATCTTATACACTTGAGAGAAGTTGCATATCTATTTGATATCCCCTTCTTTCACGTCCACCTTTTCGTTCATGTTTTATTTCTTTGGTGGCTCCGTGAAGGTGTGTGTATCGAGTGCGGATCTTATATCGTTGCATCTTGATGCACTCTTTTGTGGTGAAGATCATTTTTTTCTCTCTTGCTTGTCTTGATGAGGCTTTGCCATTTCTATTGGTATCCCTCCTCATGACAAAGCTATCCGTGTTATATCTTCACCACAGGTTGTCACGAGCATAGGTTATTTATATGATTATTAGTGAGCTTGTGAACCCATTTGCTGTTTTGTGTGGGAATGATAGGCCTTGCACTGTGTATCTCATTCATTCAAGAGTATATTGATGCTTAACGTTCATCCATACATTAATCTTCTCAGGTGCTTTGCCATGACTCACACACATCATTTTGGTTGAGCCTACTCTTAAGTTGACTCTTTTATATATTGCTCAACCAGTTGTTTGTTGCAAGTGCTAGGCTTTGTTTCCTTCATGCTCACTTGCACTTGGTGTGAGTGTCTATTGATCTTGGGGGAGTGATGATCCTATTTTGTGCACTTGGTATCCTAATGAAAATATTCTAAGGAGTGCATAAATTATGGGTAGATTCACTAGTGTCTTTAGAACACTCCGTTGCTATGTCGTGAGGTTCTATTGATCTTGGGGGAGCGACGATCCTATTTTGTGCTCGTTGTATCCAAATACAAAACTAAATTGTGCACAAATCATGAGGAGCTTCTCTAGTTTTTCTAGAACACTCCTTTGCTCTTATCATAATATCTTTTATTCATTTGGCATGTAGGATCATTGGTCTAGTTGGGTCAATTGGTATCTTTTGATAGCTTGATTCAATTGGTATCCTTTGATTGCTTGATTGCGTGTTTTTCTCCCTTTGTTATGCCTTTGTGGCATATCATTCTTTTGCAATCTTTGGGCCTCAATATAGTTTGTCTTCCTCCAAGTATCTACAGTTCGATATATGTATTGCATTCCACTCTCTATTTTGAGGAATACGCAATTTATGGAGGAACACAATTTATATTGGCCTTCTAAGCTTTTCGCCCATTTTGGCAATCGATGCCAATGGGGGAGAAGTTTCAGAGAGTTTAGTTTTTTTTGAGGAAGTTTAGAGAGTTGTCTCTTCTCTCTTCTTGCTTTGGTTTTGTTCCTAAGCTTTTGCATCTCATGCGCATACATTATTGTTCCATGGTATGGTGATGCATAATTCCTTATATAAACTCTCTTGAAAGTGATTGTCATCAATTACCAAAATGGGGGAGATTGAAAGAACATGCGGTACCCCCATGTTTGGTTTTGGTAATTGATGACAATCTCTATGAACTAATGGTTGCCTTGAGTTATATTTGAAGGGTTTGTCCATAGGATTTTCTTGGAGTTCATTTGTTGGTTTCAAGGAGAGTTTGTGATGACTAAGGTGCTATTAAGGAATTATCCAAAGTTTGGTCTTGTGAGTGTTGAGCTTATTGCAAGCATGTCTTGAAGAAGAAGAGTGTGTTATCATTCATGTTTACCTTCAAGACATCATCCAAATGAAGAGAGTTGGAAAGTTTCAAGGTTGATCAAGACTAAGTGAAGGAGTGAATCAAGTTGATCAACACACAAAGCGTAGAAGATGTACCGAGAGGGATCAAGCAATCCTATGGTATGGTAAGCATTGTCAATCACGCTTTGTGTACTAACCCATGGTCTTCGTGAGAGTTCTTTGTGGGGTTAGGTTGCGGTGTGCAAGTTCAAGTGGGGCATCACGAAGAGATCAAGTGCTTGAAGCTTGCCGTCCATTGTGGTGACAATGGACTTGTGAAGATATGCCAAAGAGTGGCTCGCCCATAGTGGAGTATGGGGGAGCAATCTACTAGTCTTCACCGAGACAATGCAATCAAGAAAGGTGGTCCAACTTGAGGGAGTCAAGATCGTCATCATCCAACTCAAGTGGACTATGTGCAAGGCAAAGGTTTGCCCTTGATAGGTTTTCTATTTTACCGGTCTCATGGTGGTAGTTGGGAGACCGGGTTATAGGATCGATTGTCGTACTATCAAGGGGGGCTCTCAAGTTGGTAGCTTGATCATATCATTAGTAGAGAGCTCAAACCATTGCATCCTTGCATCATGTTTCTTGGTTCTTGTTTGATTCTCTTTGTGAGTCTTAGAGCTTATGGTCATCTTGATGACAAGCTTGAGTTCATCGAAAACGGAGTTCACATGCGTCTTCTATGATGTTTTTGGTGTTGGAGATTTTACTAGTCTTAATTGAGAAAGGGTTCTCACCATTTTATTTTGGATATTTTCTCAATTGCTTTTTCTTGATATTTCTATCAAGATTGTGTTTGCTCTTGTCCTTAGCTTTCCAACAAACTTGATTTTGTCGAATTCGGAGTTCGTATGCTAAAGTTGTGGCTGTTTTGATCTTACCTGTTTTTCATAGAGAGGTTGTACCGCCCCATAGAGAGGTTGTACCGGTTGACCAGTACTACCGGTGTTTGGAGCGGTAGTACCGGTCCAAAATTGGTCTGAAGGTTGTACCGGCCATGTACCGCTCTACCACCGGAATAGTTTCTGTTTTGGAGCGGTTCTTGGGCGGTTGTTGACCGGTTGTACCGGTTAGTTTAGTTAAACCGGTACTATCGGTTCCCCGGGCTGTTGTACCACTTAGTGCTTTTTCCTACAGGTTGGTTTTTCCTCTTCCTTGACCGGTTGTACCGGTTCGTGCACCGGTTGTACCGGTCCTATAGTTTTCTGCACATAACGGGCAGATTCGTGGGGACCTATAAAAGGGGATCCTCTTCCCATTGGACCTTATCCTTTGAGCTCGTGTTCTTCCCCCATTGTTGACCTTCTTCGAGCTTGCTATCTATCAATCCCTCCATGGATTCTTGCTAGTTTTTGGGGGAAAAGAGAGAGGAGATCTAGATCCACATTTCCACCAATCACTTTCTCCTCTAGGTGAGGGGAACCCCTTGGATCTTTATCTTGGAGTTCTTGGTGTTCTCCTTCTTGTTCTTCCTCTCATTTTCCTCCCTAGCATTAGTTGCTTTGGTGGGATTTGAGAGAGAAGGACTTGGGCACTCCGTGTGCCCTTGCCATTGCATTTGGTGCATCGGTTTGAGTTCTCCATGGTGATACGTGGAAGTGAAGTTTGAGAAGCTTATTACTCTTGGGTGTTTGGGCACCCTAGAGCTTGTTCCTCTTGGGTGCCTTGGTGCCCTAGACGGTTGGTGTTGTTCGGAGCTCAATCATTGTGGTGTAAAGCTCCGGGCAAGCGTCGGGGTCTCCAATTAGGTTGTGGAGATCGCCCCGAGCAATTTGACGGGTTCCGATGACCGCCCCCAAGGGTTGCCAAAGTGTACGGGTTCGGTGACCGCCCCCAAGGGTTGCCATTTGTACGGGTTTGGTGACCGCCCTCAAGGGTCCCTTAGTGGAATCACGGCATCTTGCATTGTGCGAGGGCGTGAGGAGATTACGGTGGCCCTAGTGGCTTCTTGGGGAGCATTGTGCCTCCACACTGCTCCAAACGGAGATTAGCATCCGCAAGGGTGTGAACTTCGGGATACATCATCGTCTCCGCGTGCCTCGGTTATCTCTTACCCGAACCCTTTACTTATGCACTATACTTTGTGATAGCCATATTGTTTCTTATCATATAGCTTGTTATCACCTAGTTGTTTATCTTGCTTAGCATAAGTTGTTGGCGCACATAGGTGAGCCTAGTTGTTGTAGGTTTTGTGCTTGACAAATTAACCGGTAGGTTTATTCCGCATTTGTTCGAGCCTAAACCGTAATTATTTTAAAGCGCCTATTCACCCCCCCCCCTCTAGGCGACATCCACGATCTTTCAGTGTTGATGATCTTCGTCTGGAGAGCTCAATCGGTTTTGACCTCATCATAATGCTACCCCCACTCACAAGCAGAATCTGTGGCCATAATGCACTAAGAAGGTCAACCCAGAGACCCTGAAGGAGACATAGGAGATACCTGTGTTTCTGGACATCCTTCACCGCATCTTCAGGGAGACTCTTTTTCCTCGCATTGGGAACCAGGATATGGTCCACTCTTAGCTTGTGGATATGCTTCTTTTCTGCCAGCACTAGAAGGAACAGAACACTGGAGAAACATTGGATATCTCTCATGTCATGTGGTCTGAACTATTGTCTGCCATCTCAGAGCGTAAGTGTCTCATCTATGCTCCATACATCATGCTCCTCATTGAGAAGGCGTGGGAGCACACCTATGAGGGGTACGCCCTACAGACTGGCGAGTTGGTCTCTCACGAGGTCAAGAGGCTCAGGAGGAAGGATCTCTGGAACACTTCGGTTACTCAGCCTAACATCCCGGCTGATGCTGATGTTCCTGAGGTAGAGGCCGACCAGGATGATGATGATGATGACAATATGCCATCTGGAGCTGAGCCATCTTGGGCCAAGAAGCTGAAGAAGAAGATGAAGAAGCTGTTCTGCATGGAGTCCCACGGTCAGTACATGGCCCATGTCGCTGAGAAGAAGTCCAGAACTCATCACAAGGAGCTTATGCGTCAGCTTGGTGCCACAGTCACTAGCGGATCTGAGGGCAGGATCACTGATGAGGACGACTGGGTTCGTCAGCACTGTCACTGGAGTGACTCTGACCCCGAGCAGCCCCCAGCCGATGATGGAGGTGCAGATGACCCTGTAGCAGTGTGATGACGTTGTGTCTTTCTCTACCCCTTTTCGGTGTCTCGATGACAAAGGGGGAGAAGTGATTTGCGGTGTCGTGTCTCATGTGTTTTAGTGTTTTGCTTTTCGTTCTGGTTTGGTGTGTTCGTGAGACTCAGCTACCGTTCTTTGTGTGAGACCTATGCTATCTTTTATATCAAGTACTCTAATATGTGCTGCTTAATTCATGTTCTATCCTGTTGCACCTACTGTGTTACTTACTTATGTCTCCTCATCGATTAGATGTTATCGGATTACAAAAGATAGGGGGAGCATTGATCCTAGAGTGTGTGCTTTGCATTCCACAAGCAACTTCTTTTAAGCACACATCTAGGGGTAGCTTGTCTATCTTTTGTAGTCCATGGGGTTTGCTTACTCCTCACTTGTTCTTACTTATTGTGCAAATCCCGTGTTGTCATCAATGCACCAAAAAGGGGGAGATTGTAAGGGCATGTTCCTTCCTTTGTGGTTTTGGTGATTGATGACAATGCGTTTGCGGACTAATCGTGTGTGCCAAGTATTTCAGATATACATCCAGAGGCACGAGACGATTATCTACCCTCCGAGTTTTCAGCTCAAGACGTGTTGTTGTGCTAGGCTTTTGTTTTGGTGGACTTGAGTCGTATGAGACACCGTACTATCAAGGGGGGGGGTCCGCAATGGAAAGGCCAGGGTGGAATCATCACGTACACTCATTTTTGCACCCTCATCCTCTTCCTTTTCCTAGCATCTTCCCCTTCTTCTGTGGGTGCGGTAGTGCCGTAGCCAGCGCGGTAGTACCGCATATGCGCTCTAAGCGGTAGTACCGCTCGTGCATATATGTGGCTGTACCGCCGCGGCTACTCTCCACCTCCGCGTCGATTCGGGACGAACATTTTTCATGCCGGGTTCTACGGTGGTAGCAACGGTAGTAGCAGCGGTAGTACCGCTGCCACCACCGCGGCTACCACCGCTCCTTTCCTCCAAACCCCGTCCCTAACACAGGGCGGTAGTATCGCTGGGTGGAACGGTAGTACCGCTGGCTCCAGCGGTAGTATCGCTCTGTGCGGGCTGAGAAGAGTGTAACGGTTCACTCTTTCCCTCCACTATATAAAGTGTTCTTCCTCCTCTAGAACACTCACCTCTTCTCCCCCAAGCTCCATTGTTGCTCCAAAAGCTTATTTTCGCCCGATCTCTCTCCCTAGCCAATCAAACTTGTAGATTTTCTAGGGATATGTTGAGAAGGCTCAGATCTACACTTCCACCAAGAGAAATTTGATTCCCCCCACTAATCCCTTGTGGATCTTGTTACTCTTGGGTGTTTGAGCACCCTAGACGGTTGAGGTCACCTCGGAGCCATATCCATTGTGGTGAAGCTCCGTGGTTTCGTTGGGAGCCTCCAATTCAGTTGTGGAGAGAGAGCCCCAACCTTGTTTGTAAAGGTTCGGTTGCCGCCTTCAAGGGCACCAATAGTGGAATCGCGACATCTCGCATTGTGTGAGGGCGTGAGGAGAATACGGTGGCCCTAGTGCCTTCTTGGGGAGCATTGTGCCTCCACACCGCTTCAACGGAGACGTACTTCCCCTCAAAGGGAAGGAACTTTGGTAACACATCCTCATTTTCACCGGCTCCACTTTTGGTTATCTCTATCCTTTACTTGTGCAAGCTTTAGTGTTTTAGTATCTTGTGCTTGCTTGCTTACTTTTACTTGTTGTATCATATAGGTTTCTCACCTAGTTGCATATCTAGACAACCTATTTTGTTTCTAAGTTTAATTTGGTCAAGAAAAGCTAAAATTGTTAGTTGCCTATTCACCCCCCCTCTAGTCAACCATATCGATTCTTTCAAATGCCATGTTACTACTCTATGTTAGTATCTCTATAGTGGGGAGTAACATATGAGTGATAACATGGAAGACTTCATTTATTAGGCTATAGACTCATCTTACCTTGATATGTGTGATGTTACTCATACTAGTAGTAACTAGCTATGTTACCACATGCCTCTCTTTCTTCATTTATTGCTTGCCACATCATCTATTTTATCTAGATATGTGTGATGTTACTACCTATATTACTCCCACTGTGGGTAGTCTTAGCATACTACTCCTCGTTATGCAACACATGGTTAAAACCAGATTTAATGGTCCATGCAAACGACCGTTCTAGGTGTATTATTGTACTGGCAGATACATGCAGTGTAGATAGCACATCGAAAAGGAAAAATACATAGGGAACTAGAGCAAATCCATCACACGAGGTACAAATGGGGACTAAAGCAAATCCATTGCACGCGGTACACAGGAGATCTAGAGCAAATCCATCGCACGGGGGAGCTTCAGAGCTTGTGTATGAAGATCATGGGCATGAGCAGCAGGTTCAGGACGCCCGACATTTAAATGTTCTTCAGCCATGCTTGATTCTGTTCAAGCAGTGATACATGTCGATAGACCTGTGCATGCGAAATCAGGTATCGCCACCGTGCACTCAAGTACTGTATGTACTTGTTCTTCCACTTTCAAAAACTGCATCCACACCGTGCCGCCAAATACAAAAAACAAAGGTTTGGCAAGGAGTTTGGGGAGATGAATGGAAATGATCTTGAAAAACTTACTCCATGCAGTTCGCACTTGTAGAAATGCCTTCCTGGATTTTCTTCCGTTCATGAGACGAACCACATCATGTAGCTAGCGTTGCACTCTGGGCAACAGGTGAGGAGGAGTGGATGCATCTAGTTAGCGGTGTGGTGTGATGCGGGAGGTGCGGAGCTAAGCTGGGACTTAGATGAACACATGCTTGTGAGGTTAGAGAAGAACTGAGAAGAAGGCTTGAGCAGACGAGCATTGACGATTGCGATTGTTTAAAAAGGCCGCGGGGAGCATCATGCAGCTAGTCGTTGGGACTTGGAGCTAGTGGCCCACGTCTCAATTCAATGCCTGGCCTGCCTTTTTTATTTTGCATGGGATGCTTGGCCTGCCTTGCGGGCCATGTACTGCATGTGTCAGACGAAAATACGTGGTTATACCAAATGGCATACGAGGAGCCGAAAATTATTATACAGTCCGCGGGTATTCAAGTACCACGAATCACGCGGCAGCATGCAGTGTGGATACCAGCCGCCCGTTGCCGCATGTCTACTCTCGATTATTCGATCATTCTTCATGTTAGCTTGCTTTATCAGAAAATCATGTTTGTTGGTAACCTTTTTCTAAGTGATAACTATCATAGTGGACCTGGCAAATGCGAGAACATGTTTTTTTAGTGCGTCAAATATTTTCAAGGCATCAACTTTTAATGCGCGAAGAAAATTCTGCAATTTGTTTTCATTCTATATATACAAGTCTTATTCATATTGATGGTATTCACAGAACAGTACACAAAATTGTAGACATTGATACAATTTTATATGTGTACATTGTCTTTTGTGTTGTGATGAGTTATGTTTCCAAAAATTATTAAAACGAATTGTTAATATTGTTAACAAAAACTAGATGATATTGGCTCATTGCTTCAATAATTTGTTTACATGCACTAAGTTATAAGTTATAGGTGCACCTTCATCCCTACGCCTACAAGATCAGTGGTTGCATGCTCTTTATTGCAGATCTGCATGGCTACATAGAATAATGTAGTCATGTTTTTAGAGCATGGTTAATAATACAGCCAACGATCGGCTATAAGGAGTTGCCATGTCATCTAGAGCCAATTTTATAGTCGACATGTACAATAGTAAATTTTAAATGTGTACTACTTTATTAATAGTTGGCCCACCTTACATACTCACAAAGCGTCTTGGGTCTCGTGTTGCAGCCGGCTACTCACGAAGAGCCCGCTTCTTTTCTCTCTCCTCTTCTCTCTCTTCCAACTAAGCAAAGATATAATATATTATTCCTTATAGCCTGCTTATGTCACCTTATTGTACTTGCTCTTATCGAGTGAAATGCAAAACCACCACAATAAAGATGTCATTAGCGGAAAACCGTGGTAAAAAATAACAGCGGCAAAAACAAGGAATAAGAACTTGATCTCGTTTTGACGCGGCAAACCGCCCACGTACTAGAGGCGACGACGTGCGTGCAGTTACCTAGTCCGCCCTGTCGTTAAAGGCCGTTAGCCATGTGTTGTCGCCTCTGTCGGCACGTGGGCGGTTTGCCGCGTCAAAACCAGATCGAGTTTTTGCTCAATGTTTTTCGTCACTGTCAATTTTTTGGCACGATGAATTTCATCAAGGTTTGTAAAGTGGTGTTTTTTGCTAACGACACCTCTACTGTGATGTTTTTTTTTCATTTCACTCGCTCCTATCTGTTCTCATCGCCTGGTTTTGCTTACATGACAATTGGATCCATTCTTAAAAAAAAATGTTTGGCCAAATAATTAACCAGCACGTTGTTGAGTCGTTGCTGCAACAACGGCGCCTGTATATATATTCTCGTCTTTTTCTTTTGTGAGGATAATATTGTCTCATTTTCTCCTCCAAAAGAAAAGCACTTCTCCTCCCATGGCGCCGCCGCCGGTCCGTCCCATCTCCGATGGCCTCTAGGCCATGGAGGTGCGGAGGATCTCAGCCTCCCACCAGCGGGAGGGACCCATTCTTGTTAGAGTCAACGTCTTGGTTGGATCTGTGTGGCGGCGGCGATGTCCCTTAGTAGGAATAATGTCTCCTGCGTTCTATCCCCGCCCCAATGGTGCATCTTGTTGGAATTATTATGTGATCAAATGGTCAAAAGGTTAATTACCATAAATTACTATGGGCCCGTTAATTAATTTCGGGATTAATACCAATTAAATGGCAATTGACAAATCGGGCCTGTGATTGGGGGGCTGAATTTACGCTAATATGGTTAAGGTCCCACGATCAAAGCCAGCGCATTATATAAGGAGAAGACTTGCACGTACGCATTCGTCCATGGCATTATTCATTGTCTCCTCCTAAAATCACTCTTTTTCCAATCGAGAGAGCGCGGCTCATTGACGTGAAGGCCTTGCCGTTGCACCAGCTAGTTGCTGGAGACGCTGCTGTAATTCATCATCAACTTCAGATTCAATTTCCTCTACTGAGATGGCCTCTTCTAATGAAGGTACAATTATCCTACTGTCCACTAAATTCCGCATTAGATCAAATTGTGTTCATGTGTATTAGACAAGATCCAATAGCAATTGCATAATCTGAGCAATATATCTATCATTTGGTATCAGTAGCACGGTTGGATCTGATTACATGAATTGATTTGATAATTCGTAGTAGATTAATCATACAGAGCAAGGAATTGCAAATCTGAAAGAACTTGCCTGAAAATCGCGCATTTAGCCATCAGCCCACACATTAGCGTGTTGTTCCTGCAGACGTGCGCCTCAGAGTGGTTCTGCAGTCGCCGAATGCCTCAGGTCGTGCTCGCGCCGCTGTGCGCATCAGGAGCCGTTGCAGCCTCGGGCTGTACTCCCGCTGCTGAGCGCCTCAGACCTGTGCTCCCACTGCACCGCGCCTCAGGATGTTGCTTCCTCCGCCGCCATGCACGACTCGCCGACCGCGGCTCATCAGTTTCGAGCGCCGCCGTCTTCGGCTCTGTGTTCTCGCTAATGCCACTCGCCTCATGGTGGTGCTTCTTCCGCTCACATCACGCGTCAGGTGAGCGCATCACGCCGTGCTGCCGCCACCGCGCGCTTCAGGAGCCATGCGAGTGTCGCATGTCTCCGCCACTGTCGGCATCAGTTGCCATGCACATCATGCCGCCTCTGGACGCCGCACGTAACAGGGTGATGCTCCGACTGCAGTGCACGTCGAACGCAATAGCGAGGGACGCGGTGCTTCAGCACTTTCCTCGGACAGCCGGCTCATTTCCGTTACAGTCGCGCCCTTCGGTCCGTTTTTTCCTGATGGTAGCGGCGGCAGAGCAGGGAGCTGGCTGCGCTCGATTAGGGATTCGGCTTTGCGGTCCTCGTAACTAATTTGACTGGGCATCAGATGGGCCTTGCATATAAATGGGCCGCACGGGCACTTTTCTATTAACGAACGACTTAGGCTTAGCGATGGCACCAGGCATTATAATGACAGATTGGCTAGTAGCCTAGTACTACTACTGTACTAGCACGTGCAGCTTATTTAGTTTTAACTCCTCAGGTACATCAGTACTTTCAGGATGAGTACATGCAGAGACTTTGAATTCTGTTCATTAGTTTTTATTTTAAGAAAATTAGATGGCTGGTTAAACATTTGTATGATCAGTATAGTTCATGAGTTTTTTTTTTGGGGTGTTGCATCATACAAATTAGAGCCTTAGTTTTTGCACCTGCTGTACATTTCGTAGGTTACATGTGCATTAGTTCTGATTGCTGTCGGTCATTAATTAATTATTGTTGCTTTAGTTAGGCAGTAGCGCATGATTTCTGCACTGCCGTCTCCTATGCACAAGTTAATCGCACGATGTGCATTATTATTTAATTCTACTAATTACATTGCATGGTTGATTTATTATTATTACGTGCATTTCAGTCATTATTCACGAGCATTAAGTGTTGAATTAGAATGGAACCAACGAGAAATTTTAGTTTAACACTGCTATATATTCTCACAATAATTGTGATGATTACTTTTAGTACTGCATGGTTACATACTGACCAACGTTGTATGTGATCATGATTATAATGATTATTTTTGGACCTTTTATCTAAGGCTACTACATATCTTGGGATAATTGCAATGATTAATTTTTATGACGCATGATTATATTCTGACCAAAGTTGATTATTATCATGGTTATTATAATTAATTTCTCAATAAAGATATTTCATTTTGTTCCTTTTCGTTACTGCCCAACGGTGTTGCGAATAAGGATTTTATTAAATTTGCCATGTTATTAATCAGACCAACGTAGGATTAATATCATGCATTAGGTTTCCTTATATATGGATATTTTCATAATGCATAATTTTAATATCCATGTTATTTATGTTTTATTCAGCTTTGAACCCATCAGTAATTTCTGGGCACATCAGTGGAATTGAACATCTCAATGAAACTAATTTTCCTTCCTGGAAGGAGCATATTCTGAATGCCCTTGTGATCATGGACCTTGACTGCGCGCTTAGAGAAAAAGCTCCTATTCCTCTGCCTTCTGATGATGAAAGCCTTCTTGAGAAAAGTAAGGTTTATGAGGCTAATATGGAGAAATGGGAGCGCTCCAACCGCATGGCTGTCAAGCTCATGAAAAGCACAATAAATCATGGGATTAGGGGAGCAATTCCTGACTCTGTGTGTGCTCAAACTTACCTGGCATTAGTGGAGGAGCAATTCAAAAAGTCCTCAAAAGCACATGCCAGCATGTTGATCATGGAAATACTCAACACTAAGTATGATGGTGTAAGTGGCATTAGAAACCATATCATAACGATGAACGATATGGCCGCGAAATTAGAGGGCATGTGCATTGAGATTTCTGAAGGCCTTTTGATAGATGGATTCGCTTCCTGTGGTGGTCCATTTAGGATCAATTATAACACACGAAAGGAGAAGTGGACCATGAGTGAGCTCATAGCTATGTGTGTTCAAGAAGAAGAACATCTCATGGGCATGGTATGAAAGAGTTGCCATCAGAATATTTCTAATATGGGTAATGCCATAATTTCTTAAATTTATGAATCTTTAGTTTACTTATCTTCCCATAATTAATGTTGAGTTGACTTAGGTGCCACTTGCACAATTCAAACTCATTTCAAGGATTCCATTTTGTGAGGACACTCCAAAAGGATGGACCAACGTCTTAAGATTTTTCTGCTGGACTGATGTTCAAGCATTTGAATTTATCCTTAAGCGTTGAAGATCGTCCATCTTAATAATATACTGGTATTTTCCTAGCATAAAGAGGGACCTTATTTTGTTTCCCTATTAGATGATGTTTTTAAAACAAATATTGTGTTATTAAGAGTTGTCACGACAGTTCTAGTTGTGATGTCTCTTGTGAATCCTTGAATGTTTATTATGGGTTTTTATATCTCATCAAAATGATGTGACTATCATTTAAGACATAGTTTGAATGGGAGAAATGATCATTAAGAGTAGCCATGATGTTTCTGATTGCAATGTCTGATCATGAAGAGTTGTCATGATGGTTTTGATTGCGATATCTCTTGTGAATCCTTGAATGTGTATTATGAGCGCTCATCGAAATGATGACACTATCATTTAAGCCATATTTCGAAGGGGAGAAATGAACACTCTCATTAAGTAAGATACACCTTCGTTTCATCTACTTGGCTTTTCTTATTTTGGGGCACAATATCATTTATATTGAGGGAAATAAGTAAAGAAAAGTAATAAAGGAGTTTTTCATAGTACTTGGTACATGGAATTAATAGCACAAAAATGTGGTCCATTTCCTAGTACTTGTAGGTGTATTACTCTTTTATTACTTTTATCGATAATTATTCACATTGGCCCATGTTCTAGAAGAATGAGGTTTTCGTTATTGTTGCCCGATATTCACCACCGTCAAACACTCTAATTATTTATTAGAATCTTTGCATCAGTGGGGGTTATATACAAAAGGGAAATGGAAAACTGAAGTTGATGGGTTCATATGAAATAAGGAGGGAAATTGCATGTACATTGAGATGAGTGGGAGCAAGTATATCATGTTTGTACTTTATGGTACGATACATATAAAATTGGTTTCCCACTATCTAAGGTGAAAACAATGCAATTTTGAATTTTAGCTATGTTGTGATACAACCAGGCAAGCCTTGTTTGTAGCTTAACAATTTTGCTCGGCCTTAGACTAACACACTACATAATTATTATTATTTTGTGTGATAAGAAATCTGCACATTAGTTTGCGAGTAACAACAATCAAGTGAGTATCATGTTGTGAAAGATAATGTCCAAGACCAAATATTAAATTCAGCATATATGCACTAAGTTCATGATAGCTGATCCCCTAACTAAAGGCTTACCATTAATTTTGCTAGCATAAGTATAACTCAAGGCCTCTAATTGTTGGGATAATTATATAAATGAGATCTCGAATTTTGATCTGGACAATAAGAAAGTTTGTTTCACTCAATAAGTGCACATGATTATTAATAAAGAAACAAACTCCTAGGACCATAAGTGGGGAGTATGTCTGCATGCACATACAAACTCCCAACCATGAATAATTATCCATGTTGAGACGGAGTATTATGCTATAGATAATGGGGTTCTAGTAATAACTTTTCGATTACTGTGAATACATTACCTTGGTATGATGCTTTTGTCGAGGTACGGACTAATGATGTCAACCATTCGATCAAGTGGGAGAATGTTGGAATTATTATGTGATCAAATGGTCAAAAGGTTAATTACCATAAATTACTATGGGCCCGTTAATTAATTTCGGGATTAATACCAATTAAATGGCAATTGACAAATCGGGCCTGTGATTGGGGGGCTGAATTTACGCTAATATGGTTAAGGTCCCACGATCAAAGCCAGCGCATTATATAAGGAGAAGACTTGCACGTACGCATTCGTCCATGGCATTATTCATTGTCTCCTCCTAAAATCACTCTTTTTTCCAATCGAGAGAGCGCGGCTCATTGACGTGAAGGCCTTGCCGTTGCACCAGCTAGTTGCTGGAGACGCTGCTGTAATTCATCATCAACTTCAGATTCAATTTCCTCTACTGAGATGGCCTCTTCTAATGAAGGTACAATTATCCTACTGTCCACTAAATTCCGCATTAGATCAAATTGTGTTCATGTGTATTAGACAAGATCCAATAGCAATTGCATAATCTGAGCAATATATCTATCACATCTAGCATCGTCAGAGGGCGTGTGAAGGTTTGTCCCGTTGGATCTTGCGGGGTTCGGTCGGTGCTGGTCTTCAATAGATATATTTGGATATGGTTTCCGTTCGTCTTCGTTTAGGTGTTTACATGTCTGATCCTTTTGATCTACGGTTTTCTTCATCGGCAATGGTTGCTATTCTGGTGCGCTGGTCCTATGAGGCCTTAACGATGACTTCCGGACTGTCTACTACAATAATGTTTGCCCGGCTCCGGTGAGGGAGGGGCGATGATGACGGCACGCCTTCGGCTCTCTACAGTGCTTGTATTAGTCCGTGTTAGGTGGTCCACGAACATGGTTATAATTTTTATTACCTATGTTGTTCTTTGTACTGCCATGATGAAACGTGAATAGGTCGTAAGTTTCTCGCAAACAAAATATTGTCTCAGTTTTCAAACGTGGTTTCCACATAGTTTTCATGATAACTTCATCTCGACCGAATAATTAATATATTGTCACGTTTAATAGCAGAGCAGTGATATAAATAAATATGTCTGTAGTATTGCAGAAATTAAATTCGAAAATGAAATATGCATCGAGATATTTCGCGCGTGCTTGCGCAGGAGCTATAAAGCCAAGGAAAGCAGCTTGGGCACAGTATCTCTTTGAGCGGTTTGGCACTTGGACTAGCTTGCCGCCGGCAGTAGAAGATTCCTCTTCCCTTCTTGTTCTGTGCTCTGCTATCCATCGCGAAACGGGAAAAATGGCGGCGAAGCCTTCGCAGGATGCGCCGCTCCAGCTCAACACCGTGCAAACGGACCAGCCCCTCGCCACCGTCAACCGCGTCCTCGCCGCCCTACACCTGGCGCTCGCCGTGGGGGCCATCGCCCACAGCGGCGCCCACGTGATGCTGGCGGCCGACCTGGTGCTCCTCTTCCTTTGGGCGCTGTCGCAGGCGCCCATGTGGCGCCCCGTCTCCCGCGCCGTCTTCCCGTCCCGGCTCTCGCGCGACGCCCTCCCGGCCGTGGACGTGATGGTGGTGACTGCCGACCCGGACAAGGAGCCCGCGGCGAAGGTGATGAACACGGTGGTCTCCGCCATGGCGCTCGACTACCCGGGCGGGCGGCTGAGCGTGTACCTCTCCGACGACGCCGGGTCGCCGCGGACCCTGCTCGCCGCCAGGAAGGCCTACGCCTTCGCCAGGGCCTGGGTGCCCTTCTGCAGGAAGTACGGCGTGCGGTGCCCGTGCCCCGACAGGTTCTTCGCCGGCGATGACAAGCTCGACCTAGGTGATCAGCACCACCGCGAGCTCGCCGACGATAGGCTAAGAATCAAGGTGCGTACATGATTGATTTGGCAGTAATAAGAATTCCGTTGTATGTAAGACTATAAATTACCACTGCTTTTGTCTGGGTTGCTGGTGGCTGAATGAGCGTGCGTTTGTCCTCGTTGTCCACGGTCCGCAGTCTAAACTTTGAAAATAACCTGACGTGCATGCACCCACCAGTCCAGAGTCCTGACTGCTCCGCGTCTACACAGCAGTAGTGTTACAAACTTACAGTACCATTGGCTAAGGCCGACCATAGTGGGGTAACATAACTGATATTATGCATTTGGGAGTTGGGACTAGCAAACATGTTTATATAGCAGACAAGGTTAGAATAACATAGGTAGATACCGTATCATAATAAACATTATTCTACTATATGTCATACACGACAATAAATAAGATGATATATGATAATATTATTGGAGTAGTAATAACATATGATACCATGCATTATGAAGATAGTATCATAGACTAGTATCATATGCATGATACTAATATATGATAGTTCATATTATGAACAGCCTAACCCATCATCGATCGCGTGCTGAGTTTGGATAGCACGAGTATATTACTTTAAATATGGATTGGTTTGCTTGAAACTTTAGTTCATTGTCTAGTTTTGAAACTAGCAAAACATGTGTGCGACGTCACACCACGTGTAGCATGAATCCAGACAACAGATCACCGACACGTCTTCCACCTAGCATGGAGACCAGTAGACAGTCGTATGCACGGATACAACTGGCCCACATGTCACTGATCCAAAGACACCTGTGGTTACGGCACCAAAGCTCAGTCCTATAGGCAGATATTAGTTGTGTTGGCCCGTATCATTTCATGTCTCAAAGTCAACAATCATAGGAATACAAAGCACAATATAAGCATATAGCTACCAGGACCATCTCGACACATGGTAGAGAACAAAGGCACAGAGAGACAAGTGGAGATTCCTAGAATAACCAAGTCCGTGACAAGTGGTCGAGACATAAATCTGATGGAATCAAATCAGGCCCAATCCTAAGGAATTCAACATATTTATTCCCGTGAAACGAATGCTACACATCGGAAAAGAAATTGTGAAAATAAATACTGTGAGAATCCTTTGAAAATCATGTAAACTCAATTAGGCCGGAAAATGGACACTGGCATGCCGTATGCTCCCGCGTGACCACTATTCGTGGCTCAGCCTGATGCTTGGATTTTCATTTTTTCTTTACTAGTTTTCGTTGGTATTCTCCTTTCAGATGTCTTTTCTTTTTCATGTCCTTTTTTATTTTATTTTTTCTTTTCCAATTTTTATTTAAATTTGTGGACATGTTTTAAAAATCATGAGCATTTAAAAAAATCTTGATCATTTTTATTGAAAATTAGTGAAAGTTTTAAGTTTGTGAATACTTTGTAAAATCTATATTTTTTCGCCGATAAGTTTTTTGTATCCAGGCGTTGCTGGGATTTTTCCAATCACTTTTCTTAGGACATCTTCAATGCCGATCATCAAACCGTTCGAACCGTGCGGTCCAGACGTGTTATGACATCTAACATGGTCCTGCATCGGTCCGGACACGCCTTTTCTCGTAAACCGAGGATAAAGTGGGGAGGGGG
>LR738711.1:95562071-95594571 GCA_902687465.1 Secale cereale | reverse complement strand
GGAGGGGGGGGGGGGTGCTTTACGGGAGTCCAAACCGCTGCCACACCCGCGCCTGACTAACCTGGACCACCCTAAACTCTATTCCCTCACCTCGCGTGCTTTCCGCTCGGCGCCAGCTTCCCGCATTAATGCCGTTGTAGAGCAGCCGCTCCGCATTGACACCGGCCCAGGGCGAACACGATCTCTCACTGGCGTAGTGGTGCGTTAGCTGAGCGCGTCGCGTCCCTGGTGACAACGCATGTTCCATGCCGGAGAGACGTTCTCTGTACGGGATGGGACGGATATTTACACGCTCGTTCTTCGGTGCATGTCCGTCCATATGGCATCATTAAGCGGCTCGCAAGCCGAGTAACCAACTCCGGTGCCTCGTATTGACTCACCCAAACGCTTAGCCTCACCGGAATCCGCAGTTAAAAGGATGCCACACCCGGCTACACCACAACACATCCACTCCACATCCGCCGCCCTTGCACAACAACCACCATGACCGCAAGCTCTAGCGCTATGTGGGAGAGCCTATGATCGGTGCAGAAGCACGACGTGGCCGCCGTTGCAACCGCCTGGCAGACCAGCCGCGCCAGGAGAATCGAGCACGGCATGCCGGCCAACTCGCCCGAGGTCTCCAACGACGACCGTATGATGGAGACGGGCTCCAAAGATGACACCGTGTCAGACCGCCGCGCATGTGCATGCCGGCTTGACCATGGAGCAGATGCATGCACACTTTGACGCCGCCATGGCGAAGGAGGACATCCTGCGTTGGCTCCTATATAGCGCAGGAGGAGAAGCGGTACAACCCGTTCCTCCTCGAGCAGCACCAGCCGGCGGAGGGCCAAATGTACGACAACAACACAAGCAAAGAGGTTGTGGCTGCCATGGCCATGGCGAACCCGAACTTCGTTGCGGAGCAGCGAGCACTCTACGAGGTCACACGTGATCGGCGCCGCTCACAACGCAGAGGCAACTCAGCCCGATGCGAATGCAACCACACACGAGCTGGCGGCGTAGGCGGTCGAGGACGAGAACGCCGCCAGTTGCGCGTCCTACGCACTGCCATCCAACTTTCGGTGGCACATGTGGTAGGTGGACAGTGACGGACCATCCATGTCCATCATCGACCTCACGTGCACCGGTACCGGCGATGGACAGGTCACAGACTCCTCCGAGGATGAGTAGGGCATTTTGTCCCAAGTGGGCCGGTCCGTCTTCCATCTCCTAGTCTTCCTTAATGGAGACCGCACCTTCACTTCACGGGTCTTGAACCCCGTCGCCGCTCATGAAGATGACAGATGAAGGACGTGGTAGCCGATGTGGAATGCAATGAAAGTGGACTATGGGCACCACCGTATGATAGGTTTAGGTCCGAACGCTTTTTTAAATAAAAAAAAATCCGAATTGTAATGAATATGACCCGGCTTATATGAAAATCAGCCGGTTTGCATGAATTTCATGCGATCTGCTGAAATGTGGCTTGAATTGTACGTGGATAGCATTGGATAGCTGACTCCCGTATCCATGCCCGTGAACTGGTCCCTCTTTTTTCTCAATCAGAATTGGACCTGCCCACCCTAGTGTTATAGGGACAATTTATCATAAGAGCAACAAATAGGTGCTCCCGACAAATTTGAGAAAAGCTTTGGGAAGAGTAACCTTAAGACTACCAGCAAAATCATATTAATGTTCTAGGCAATTCCTATTTGATGGGTTTTAGCGTCAAATAGTTGCCACAACGCCCATGCGACTCCTAATGGGCTAGTCTAGTTAACGTTGCATTACGAGCGTCCACCGCTGCTGGTTCATGCGATTTTTTATATCTTGTTTCCTTTTGTTTCATCCGGTTTTTCGATGGTTATTACTTTAATTTTTTTTCCCTTTTTGGTTTTTTCTCTTTTTTATCTAGTTTCTTCTGAGTTTTTTGTTTTTCTCTTTTGGGTTATTTATTTTTTATTTGTTTCTATGTAATAAATATTTTGCAAATATATGAAGAACACTTTTCAAATACACATTGAACATTTTTCTCATGTACCTTGAACGTTTTATAATATAGGTGAACTATTATTTGATATATGATGGATTTGAAAGATATAGATGAACAATTTTAAAATACACAATGAAAGTTTTAAATAGACGATGAACAAGTTTTAAATAGCACAGATGCCACTGGCCCACATGTCACTGACTCAAAGACAACTACAAGCACTGAAGCTTAGTCTCGTAAGCAGATATTAGCTGTGTTGGCCCGTGTCGTTTCCTGTCTCAAAGTCAACAATCAAAGGAATACAAAGCACAATATAGGCATATAGCTAGCAGGACCATCTTGACACATGGTACATAACAAAGGCACAGAGAGACAAGTGGGGTTTCGTAGAATAACCAAGTCTGTGACAAGTGGTTGAGACATAAATCTGATGGAATCAAATCAGACTCAATCCTAAGGAATTCGACATCTTTATTCCCACGAAACGAATGCTGCACATCGGAAAAGAAATTGTGAAAATAAATACTGTGAAAATATTTTGAATAAACTCAATTAGGCCGGAAATGGGAAAAAAACGTATGCTCCCGCGTGGCCACTATTTGTGGCTCAGCCTGATGAGTCGGTTCAGATTTTCATTTTTCTTTACTAGTTTTTGTTGGTATTCTCCATTTAGATTGTTTTCCTTTTTCATTTCATTTTTTCTCTTTTTTATTTATGTTTGTGGACATGTTTTAAAAATCATGAGCACTTTAATAAAATTCATGATCATTTAAAAAATCGTGATCATTTTTATTAAAAATTAGTGAAAATTTTGTGTTTGTGAATACTTTGTAAATCTATATTTTTTTCTCTGATATAGTTTTTTTAGCCGGGCGTTGCTGGGATTTTTCCAATTAGTTTTCTTAGGACATCTCAAACATCGACCCTCAAACCGTCCGCAACCATTTAGACCGTGCGGTCCGAACATGTTATGCCATCTTCTGGGTTCGAGCAAAGATAGCTCGCCATCGCTGATGGCAGCAAAAATGGCTCGCTCATTCCAGCAAAATGACTCGCCGGTTGTAAATTACTATCGTGCCGATTGAAGCATTCTCGTCGTTCTCAGAGTTGTACCGGTTTGCAGAATATGTACGAGACGTTCAAAGAGGGTGTCGAGGAGGTGATGAGCGACGCAGCTCTTTCTCAGAGTTGCACAAAATCAGATCACGATGCTCACATCGAGGTAAAGTGTGTGCCCTCATTGCATTTCAAAGCTGCCTGTGCGCACCGGATCGATCGGTCTTAGTAATATCCACACCATGCACGTCAGATCATCACCGACGAGCAAGGCGGCAGCAACAGCAACTCTGGCGGCGACGGCGACGAGGATGAGGACGCCATGCCCTTGCTGGCAGGGACGAATCCAAGGGGGGACGAGGGGGGGGCGAGACCCCCCCTGACGATTTTGTTGTCCTTGTAGCGATTAGACAGATGTTTGGTTAGTTTGTTTCCGTGACTCGTTTTGCCCCCCCCTGAGGCTATGGCGTATAACAACATGAGGCCCAGCCATTGTATAGCAGTTAATAGGCCAAAACTCAACAAAAGGCCCACCAGCACCATCTAGGGTCCGGCGAAATTAGCCCGTGGCAGCACAAAGCCATGCGCGCAGTGGCTCGTTTCTCGCCTGTTGCAATCAACGCGATTTTATCGCAGCCACTAAAACGCACTGTGCCATCTCCCCTATCCCGTCCGAGTCTCCGCCAACCGCCGCCAGGAAAAAAATGCTTCAGCCTCTAAGAGAAGATCGGAAGGAGCCTAATCAAGATCCATCATGGCTGCATCGGTGCATGGTTAGTCCTCATCCTTATGAATCCCAAATTGATCACTGCCATCAGCCATCATCCACGGGATTAGGGGAAGCACCACCACAGCCATGAGGGACCACGGGGCTGTCTGTGCACGACGTCCTCTCTGCTGTATGTCCACTCCCATTATTAACCTCGGCTTCAAATCTCTGAGTTTGTTTCTCTAATATGAATGATTTGATTGGTATGAAAAATTGGTTTGGAGTTACTTAGTAATCAGTCGAGTATCAAAATTTTGTTACATAACTAATTTCGGAATTAAATTTGTCTCCTCAAAGATGAATAATTTGGTGGTATTTGTAGTCTTTAATTACAACTATGAAGAACCTAGGCTTCTTTGCACCCTGTGTTTTTTTGGCTCGGCAAGACCTCACCGGTCTGTAAGAGCTTAAGAATGGAGCTCGCCCCCCCTATATTGAATTCCTGGCTCCGTCCCTGCTTGCTGGTCTACGTGGCTCGCGAGAAGCGGAGGTCGTCGGCTCACCACTTCAAAGCCGGCGCACTCAACGTCCTTGTGAGCACATTCCTGTGTTCATTGATCGATCAGAACGTTGCTACATTCCTGTGTTTTTGGCAGAGTTTATGTCATCTTCTTACAATGTGCAATGCAGCTCCGGGTGTCGAGCCTGATGAGCAACTCGCCGTACGTGATGGTGCTGGACTGCGACATGTACTGCAACAGCCGGAGCTCCATCCTGGAGGCCATGTGCTTCCACCTCGACGGCCGCCGCCGCGCCGACCTCGCCTTCGTGCAGTACCCTCAGATGTTCCACAACCTCAGCAGCAGCGACATCTACGCCAACGAGCTCAGATCCATCTTCTGGGTAAGAAGAATCAACCGACCATGCATTGCATAAGTACGTCATCTTCTCAAATTTTGAAGTAATCTTGGTGCATGCAGACGCGGTGGAAAGGCTTGGACGGCCTCCGGGGCCCGATCCTCTCCGGCACCGGCTTCTGCGCCAGGAGAGACGCCGTCTACGGTGCCCGGCCGGCCAGCTCGCCAGATCACTTCTCCGGTGTGGAGGTCGGCGAGCTGAAGAGAAGGTTTGGCGTCTCGAATGGTCACATAGCGTCGCTGCGCCGATCCGGGACCGGGAGCACCATTGTTGCACGTGATGTTGTCCCGCAGGATGCAGAGTTGGTGGCTTCCTGTGATTACGAGACGGGCACCGAATGGGGCGAGGAGGTCGGCTTCTTGTACCAGTCGATGGTGGAGGACTACTTCACCGGCTACCGCCAGCTCTACTGCCGAGGGTGGACGTCCGCAGGGGCGGAGCTAGGCTAATTCAAGGGTATGCAATGCATACCCAATGATTTTTGCAAAAGCATTTCAGTATATAAGCTTCTATATGCATGCATATATAGCGGATGGCAGCCTACTTGTGCGTACAGGACGGAGAAATGAAGAAGAAAACGATTCAGTGTCACTCGGCCTTTATTGGGCTGGTTGCTAGTACAGTGCTACTGGGCCTTGTCCTTCAGGCTTGACGCTGACTTTTTTGTCGAAGTCCAGAAACCAGCCCGCCCAGTCAACGTGCGATTGTGATTCCGCGGATTGAACTGCTAAGGTATCGCACATGGCCGCATCCGCACACGTCTCTGCGCATCCGCCAACAGCTGCGTTCTTAATTTCATCCATCGTCTCATTGTGATTTGTCATGTTTTTTAATCTTTTCTCCAAATTATTTAATTGATAATAGATGATTATTTTCATTTCTTAATTTTGTTTTGATTAAATTATTGGAGACCAATACTAATATGATTGCTCAGTCAGTTTTTGTGTGTAAAATCTTCATGCAAATAAAGAAATATGTCGTCATTTCTCGCTTCCAAAAAGGTGATCGCAGAGCCATATTCTGATTCTCCTTATACTTGAAACGTAGCTAAATTGTTAGCGACATTGTCGCTACTAAAAATTATTCTATAGTTTCGTTATGAACTTTTCATGACTTATTATATCATTGTGTAGAAAAAAAAATTCCGCATACCCATATTGAAAATCCTGGCTCCGCCACTGGACGTCCGTCTACTGCTTCCCGGCGACGGGGTCGAGGCCGCCGTTCCTCGGCACCGTGCCCACCAACCTCAACGCGCTGGTGCAGAACAAGCGGTGGATGTCCGGCTTGCTCACCGTCGGCCTCTCCAGGCACTGCCCCCTCGCCTCCGCCCCCTCGCCTCCGCCGCCGTCTCCGTGCCTCAGAGTATGGGCTTCGCCTACTACGCCTTCATGGCCCTCTACGCCTTCCCCGTGCTCTGCTACGCCACCGTGCCGCAGCTCTGTTTCTTCCGTGGCGGCACGTCGTTCCCCGGGGCGTCGGCCCTCTGGTTCGCCGCCGTGCTCGCGTCGTCGTCGCTCCAGCACCTAGTGGAGGTGTCGGTGGCCAAGCGTGGGCAGGCAGCGAGGACGTGGTGGAATGAGCAGAGGTTCTGGGCGCTCAACGCCGTCACGGGCCAGCTCTTCGCCTGCCTGGGCGTCGCCCTCAACCTGGTCGGCGCCGGGGGCCAGGCGGTGGACTTCGACCTCACCAGCAAGGACTCCGACGACAGGTTGTACCGGGACGGCGTGTTCGACTTCGCGGGATGCTCGGCGCTGCTCCTGCCGGCCACCACGCTCTGCCTGCTCAACGCCGCGGCGCTCGTCGGCAGGGTCTGGAAGATGGTCGGCAGGGGCGGCAACGTGTCCGGCGAGCTGTTCCTCCTCTGCTACATTGCGGCACTGAGCTATCCGCTGCTGCAAGGGATGTTCCTCAGGCGAGGAGATCCTGCAAGAGTTCCTGCGCGGATCACGGCAATGTCCGTCGCCATGGTTGCCACTCTGCTGTCCTTATTTTATTTTATTTTTGAAACGAGGCAAAAGACTTGCCATTTTCATTAATTAAGCAGAGAGAATTGCCCGGTTAATTGAGGGAAATCCGGGCTAAAACCGATACAAACCAACCCACATAGAATGGGTACCACCGGCCAACCTGGCCACCGACATGAGCTCACAGAGCTAGAAAGAGGAAATGACATCCGCCGAACAGTCGCAAGCGTCATCGTCATCACCGGCTACCTCTGAACGGGCGACTCCGACTTCACCATAGACCTTCATCGTCGAAGCCAACCCGCAAACAGCTGCAGGAACCAAGACGGCACATGCCAACAGAAGGCCACACGCGCAAGCAATTGACAGCTCCGACTCTGACGACGATCATCACCAGGAGAATATGCAGGACTTGCGCCGACCGTGCCCTAAGAGCACCTCGGACACGCCGGGAAGATCCGACTACCGAAGCCCGAGCCGCGACCAGAGATCCTCTCGACGCCATCATCGTTGCCAACCAGAGAACCGCGCCCCCGAAAAAGGTCGCCTCAGCAAACCACGCGGCGAAGATGCCGCAACCCACACGGCGAAGATGCCGCCATCCCGCAGTCTCCCAGTCGTTGCCGGCTCCGAGACGATGCCCCCAAGGAGGAGAAAGACGCGAAGACGCCTCCATCGCCCGATCCCGAAGATCTGAGGTTTCCCTCCAGAGCCAAAGCCGTGGGGAGGAATAGCACACCTCCACGACGACGCTTTCAAGAAAGATCACGGCACCCGCGGGCGCCATCGTCGCCGGCTCCGAAGAAGACCGGAGCAAGGATTTCTCCCGGAGATGACCACCTGCAACCACCGACCGCCACCCAGCAAACACCACCCCTGTTGAGGCCGACCTGACCCTGGCCACGGGATCCCACGATCCACCGCGCCCAGGCACGCACCACCCCCTGGCCGAAGCCGCCGACCACCACCGCAGTACCACCGCGACCACCTCCACCACAGCCACCGAAGCCGCATCCGGAGGTGCAGCCCAGATCGAGGCCGGAGCTGCACAAACACGCACAGGCCACCAGATCCACGAGCACGCAGGCCGCCCCCTCGAACTTCCTCGCCCGAGCCTCAGCACACCGGGAGCAAGAGCAGCCGCGCAGCAGTGGAGACCACCACGCCAGCCCAAGCTCCGCCCGTGCCTCCAGCACACCGCCGCTCCCGCGCCCCTGCAACAGATCGGAGCCGCGCGCCCGCGTCAGATCCGCGCCGCCCGGTGCCAGAGGGCACCACCGCCGCCCCAGCGCGCCTCTGCCGCACGCCAGCAGCTCCCCCAGCCGCCGTCCCCGGCCAGACGTAGCCGCTGCACCTCCACAGGCCGAGCCGGCCCGCGCCGCCTGAATCGCCCGAGGAGGACGGGGAGAAGAGCCCCGCCGCCGCCGACGCACGCACGGGCTTTGCCCGACGGCGTCCTCTGGCGGCGGCGAGAGGTGAGGAGCGAGGTGGGGGCCGGTGGCGGCGCCGCCAAGGATTGCGCCCGGGCCGCTCGCGGGAGCGGCACAGGGCTCTAGTGTGCGTTAGCTCGAACCTAACTTGAACAATGGTTATGATGATTTAGTAGTACTGGAGCTTGCTGTCCTTATTTGGTTCTTAAAGCCGGCCACTTCCAGAGAGTTTGAGTGACACCTACTGGCTACTATACCAGTTTGATCTAAGCTTCCAAATACCACATCTATTTCTTTTCTTGCGAAATTGTAATAGCTTCTACTGCATATATTTATATTTTCTGGGCATATATACGAGCAGAAAAGAAAAGAATAAAACAGAGAGGCATTTTAGCTCTTGAGCAGGCAAGCAAGTCTACACCAAATGAACAGTTACAAAACTCAAAATAACCTGATATTTTTACGACAAATGTGTAACTACGTGTAAATTTTGATGAAGAACTGATATAGTGGTGATCTGAGAAAAAATTGCTGCTCCAAATTATTTTAGAGAACGGATTTTTTTCTCACAGCACCACAACGAATGTCACTTCTTCATGAAATTTACACGTACGTAAAATGTTAGCTGCAAAAAAATTAGTTTATTTTAATTTACTATTCATCCATGAGCAGATGAGCTCGGGCACGTAATTGTATTTCCAATAAAACAAAAATGTTTTCTTTTTACAACATCATATCATGTATATAAGTTAGGCATAATGTTGCTGAAGATTTGATCATTCTCATTGACCCAAATAGCCCATGAGCCCACGATAATAATTTCAAAAAGGACACGTTGAATCTATCTTATAGGCTGGCTGGGAGAGTCTTCCTCATCAGCGCCCATGCTCGCGCTGTGGGCCGGCCCAGCTTGGTTGACTAGGCCAGTGCTTGACTAAGAAGCAATTGACATTTGACTTTTTATGAAAATAAAGAGTGACGAATTTGAAAATGTTCATGAATTTTGAAGAAAAAAACAACAAATTCAAGAAAACTTCAGGACCACACAACAACTATTACAATCAGTAGAGCAAGCCAAAGGCGTCCCACCGTCCTCATCACTGTAGTTGGACAAACCTTGTTGTAGTAGACAGTTGACAAATCGTCATGCTAAACCACCACATGACCAGCGCACAAGAGCAGCAACCATAGTTGATGAAGAGAGTTGCAAATTGGAAGGAACAAACATGTAAACGCACTAACACCGTTGTATGGCTCTTTCTCTTTCTTCCCCAATAACAAAATGGTAGGCGGGTCGCCAAATCGTGAATAAAACACACTGATTATGTTTTAAAAAAAGTGCGTGTTCATGTGCTGTCCTCTTGTCTCCTCAATCAGCTCCCAAAAGTCAAATACTAGCACATGGATGTTTCGTTATTTATTGGAGGCAACAAAGGGATCCAAGTTAGAACCTATCTACTAGGCGTCGACCAAGTTGCTTCTCACCTCCACGCCCAAATTGGATCTTCCCCATTCTCATCACTCAGCATCCCCTCTCGAGATCGATTGATCCACCTTCCTGCATCACGGGCCCAGGTTAGTATCAATATGTTCTTCCGCGGTATTGCTTCCCTAGCTTTCGGGTGTACCGCAAGATCTAGCCCTTTCGCTTTTAAGACTATATTTCTACGATTTCACAATCAGGTGTACATAAAGATCTCCTTTTCTACAGATTATAGTGGGAAGTGAGTTTGAAACAGAGCAAATACCATCAGGTGCTCCTGGAAATGGCTAATTCAAATGATCTATGGGAGAAGAAGCTGCAGGATCCAAGTGCAACACCAGTACCTCTGCCATTTGAGTTTCTGAAAGCCATCACATGTGATTTTTCCAGTGAGAAGGAACTCGGCAGAGGTGAGCATGGAGTGGTTTACAAGGTATATATGGCCAATTCCTTCCACTCTGCTTGTCAAATCTTAACAATTAATAGCCGTTAACTGTTTAAGAAGCGAAGAGAGGTTTAACTTTATTGCATCACAGGGAGTTCTTCCGAGCGGAAAAATTATTGCCGTGAAGAAGCTTTTTCAAGCCCATCTGATGGACGATAAGAGATTCCAGAATGAGCTCAGTTCTCTTATGGGGATCAAGCACCAGAATGCAGTGCAGCTTATTGGTTACTGTGCCGAAACAAGTTTTGAAATGGTGAGCCTCCAAGGCAGTGGGAAACATATTATGGATGAAATACCAAAGAGATTGCTTTGCTTTGAATATGTAGGCAACAAAAGCCTTCATGACTACATATCAGGTAAAAATCACAGAAACTCTAGAGTAGCTTATTTCTTATTTACTTTACTCCTTTCCTTTGCGAAGTTTAGCTTTTAGCAAAGTTTCAAATAACCCGCTATAGCTATGCTATAGCTTTTGGAGAGCTCTTCTGTTAAAGCAATGCACTTTTAGTGTTAAATTGAAAATGATGCTAATAACCTGGTATTTTCCGCAATAGGACTAAATTTGGAGTCATATAGGCCGCTAAGCCACTATACAAAACCATCATTCTACCTTATTCTTTCTTCTTGTTTTTATAAATACAATGCATTGATGCAAAGCTTGGTTATTAAATTAGCACACCTGATTAGTTCTCGGGTTTTGATGTTCAAACATGTGTATATGTTAAGTATATGTGATATATCATATATGATGCCTGATTGTATGCTTTTATTTTATTTTATTTTTCAAGATTAAGAAAAACGCTAATTGGGGCTTAGCTTCGCTATAGCTCCGCTTAGCTTTTCATAGCTTATAGTAAGCCGCCAGTAAACGCTAGGGACCGCCGCAAACCGCGTCTAGCCAGCCGCTGAGTCCCGCCGCCAACTGCTGGGACTTTGCATCCCAATCATGCGCCGACGCACCGCTCGTCTCCGTGCCCACCAGATCTGGGTTGCCGCCGCGAGAGGAAACCCCGCCGCCAAGTCGGCCGCACGAGCTTTGCTCGGTGACGTCCTCCAACGGTGGCGCGGCAGGAGGGGAAGGGATGTAGAGTGTCGGTGCTAGGGTTCGTGGAGCACGCCTATGAGACGCCCTGGGCAAGGCCACACAGGGTCGAGCGCTTCAGATATGTTGCCCACAACCTGTGCATCATAGATGCACACCCTTACATGAGGTGGTGATGTGTTGCCATCGTAACATAATTTTCATCATTGATTGAGTTCATATTTCCCTTTTTTTCATCAATTTAACAGATGGTACTTATGACCTCGAGTGGAATATGAGATATGAAATAGTAAGGGGTATTTGCGATGGTTTGCATTACCTTCATGAGAAATGCCATATTGTTCATCTCGACCTGAAACCTGGAAACATATTGATGGATGCTACCATGGTTCCGAAAATAGCGGATTTTGGGTTATCAAGGATCTTTGGTGACAAGCAATCCCGAATCATCACTGAAAATCGTCCAGGAACACTGTAGGTTTTGTATCCCTGTTATAGCATCTCCCTTTTCTTTCTTGCAATGCCTCAAACTTCCATATTGTGCTGCAGCGGATATATGGCCCCAGAATACTCCTTTCAAGGCGTAGTCTCCATGAAGGCAGATATATTCAGTTTGGGTCTTATAATGATTGAGATAGTCACAGGTCGCAGAGATTATCCCCTGACTGCTATTCCATATGTGGAGCACTTCAATCAAGACCACAGTTTCCAGAGTACCGACACGTCCTTCGAACACTACTACAAAGAGAAAATAAGATTAAGTATTCAGGCTCTTGAAAATGTTAGTGACATATTTACCATTTATTTTCAAATGTTTTGATAAAAGGCATGAAATACAAATTAAATGGTGTTACATAACCGGCTGAAAACTACATTCTTTTTTAGTTCTTTTGATCTTCCAGATGATATTCCTAAGCTTTACCGTAATGTATGGCACTCGTGTATACATTTACATTTACATTACATATTGTCGTCCGTTTTCGTAACTCAAACCGATAATTGCAATTTTGTAGATATATCATACTTGGAGGGATAGGCTGGAGGGGTCGCAGGGAGTCACAGAAAAACTGGAACAAATTCGTGTGTGCATTGAATTAGGACTAGAATGCACTGAAATCAACCCATATAAAAGACCAGCTACACAGCATATAATCGATAGGCTTGAAAAAGTCAATGTTACAGAAGCCGGTGAGAGTATTTCGGCAGTAGCACAGGTATGTAAACTCATCATGTCGAAAAACATGGTCCCACTGTTAGTGACCTAAGCTTTGTGAATTTGTGAATCTCTATTTTCACTTTTGTTGCTACGAATTGGTGCTTCTACTTCTGGTGAAGTGTGGTTGATTGTTGAATAGGCAGGAGAATCTTCCACTTCCAATGCTCTGCATCGAGGAGATACTGGTACCATTGTTGAGATTGAGAAGGCGTCAATACTACCGGCAAGTGAAAATGACATTCCCACAAAGAAAGACAAATCGACATCTCCTGTTGTTCCGGATGCTTTTCGTTGCGGGCTATCACTTGGTTTAATGCAAGACCCGGTTATGGTGGCCACTGGGCAGGTCTCAGCTTGCTTAGCTTACTCTATAGTATATGTTATCAGTCCACGGAGCTTCGTGATTTCACAATAACTATTTCTTGAAAATGCATGTACTGCAGACTTACGATCGAAGCAGCATAGCGAGATGGTTGAAGGCCGGGCACGACACTTGTCCGAGGACGCAGCTGAAGCTTGTCAACAAATTTCTAACTCCAAATTATGCTCTTTACGGCCTGATTGTCCAATGGTGTCAAGCAAACGGTTTGGAGCAGCCGAAACGCTCTGCTCAAGTTAGCAGTGATGACGACAGTGATGCAACACCCGCATCGCTCGCCTATTCTGAGCAAGATGTAGTTGCCAGCCTTGTTCGGAGACTATCGGATTCCCAAAATATTGTAGACCAGCGTGACGCTGCTGGTACGCTTTGTCTGCTTGTCAAGGGCAATTCAAAATATCAAGCGTGTATAGGAGATTCTGGCGGCATTCCTATCCTGGTGAGCTTGTTATGGATAGATGATATCAGCACCCAGGAACATGTTGTTACTGCTCTCCTGAATTTCTGTGTTTCTAATGAGAACAAAGAAAAATTGATCTTGGCCAGAGCTATTCCTGGAGTTGTATACGTGCTAGAGACGGGAAGCATGGTTGCCCGGGAGAATGCTGCTGCAACGCTGTCCAACCTATCCACTGTGAAAGAAAGCAAGGTGATCATTGGGGCTGCTGGATCAATACCACATCTCATTCTGCTGTTGACTACTGGGAGTCAACAAGGTAAAAGGAATGCTGCGAGAACACTAATGGATCTGTTCGTCGAGGCGGACAACAAGAGTATAGCTATTAGAGCTGGGTTCGTCCCTCTACTGCTAGAGCTTCTAACAGGAACTGGGGATGGAATCGGTTCCATCTTTATGTTGGCAATTCTTTGCAAGCATCCTGAGGGAAAGGCGGCTATTGCTGCTGCTGCTGCTGCTAATGCTGCTGCCATACCAATGCTGGTTGGAGATATCAGAAACGGATCCCGAAACCAAAAGGAATGGGCACTTACTATTCTGGCGCGAATCTGTGGTGGTGAAGGCAAACAGCAGAAACAGTGTCTTGCTGAAGCACGGAAGAATGGCCTCACGTCCTTGCTGGTGGAGCTAGCAGAAAGCGACTCAAGCTCAAGCAGAGGCAGATTGGAAGCCAGAGATCTGCTAACACTACTCAAAAGTGATTGCTGAGGGAGGCACACGCACGCAACAGGCTCAAAGCTCATGCATACAACTCACCAAACATTCTCATGGTCGGCAGCGACTACCGTGACCGTGAGGGGCTGTCTCCCTGCTCTGCCGCGCCTCCAGCCTTCTCGTGCCGGCGTCCCCTCCCATGGTCCCCACCATTCGCTTCGGAAACTACCCCCTCTATTTTTATATACTAAGCCACTTCACTTTTCTTGTTAAGCTTTGACTTGTAATTTTGGTCAAAAAATATGGGTTGTATGTATAAGAAATTTATTGTCAAAAAGTTCTTTTAAATGTGCACTCAGTTGTATACTTCTTATGGCATTTGACTCATATTTTATTGATAAAATTAATGGTCAAAGTTAGACATAAAAAATAGTGGCTTTGTATTAGTAGATCGAGGGAGTATTTATTTTGCGATTCATCCAGCTTTTCCATTACCAAATTTAATTTCATCACAGCTAAAATGCTATGGAATCATCTTATCATTGGTCTGAGAATTAATGCTAGCCACGCGACACGGTCTGTATACCTGTCTGTTAATCTATATACTCCACATATATATATACCTGTCTGTAATGAGCAACACTCACAGACAAATTCAGAAAAAAGCATGGCTAGCTAGCCTCACTTTACACACTACACACACAGCTAGCAAGTGGCGTGCCTGGGCCAGAGACGAGGGAGAGGCCCAAGGTTAGGCCAACCTCTTCCTGCGCCATGTACATGCTATATCTCCTTTTTTGGTCTAGCTAGCTTGGGATATCAAGGAAAGAAATGGGGGCCAATGGATCGATGGGTCGGATGCGATTACCTGCAGCGGCCGCGGTGAGATTCTACCTGTGTTGGTCCTAAATTGGGCACTGGGAATGAGTGTGATTATCAAATTATAATGCCTGAAGAATGATTTCGTTGGTGCCGGCACTATATATGTTACAACAGCGATAGATTGGCTATATGTACACCTACCGTTTCCAGTTCTACTTCTTGGCACATTACGGCCAATGCTTTTAGTTTTGGACTTTATAGTTCCCAGACTTCTGTATTTGGATGGGGGTTCATAGTTGAGTATTTCGGGCATATCTACTCCAGAGAAATCCCGACAGCAGTAGTTTTCTCTAGAATGCACAACAAGTAGCTAGAACCAAACTGTACAAGAGAAGATCATAAACTGCTCCATTTTGCAGAGTCTGCAACTACCGAACCAAACATTTTCAAGCAGAAAAATGATTCCTCGCCATAATAATAGCAAAGAATTCAGCTTCTATAGTTGCGCAATCTCAACGACTACAAACCCAATTCACTGCTGCAGACATCACCAAAGCGACAAATCAAATCAATCGACGAGTGAAGCAAATCTGTAAAGTACCTTACTCCAACTCCTCCTGGTCGGCGGCGCGTAGGGCCTTGACGGCGACGGGGCATGCCGGAGTGCTCCCCCTCGGCGACCCGATCCACATCCCGCAGGTTAGGAGGGGAACACGAACGGCGGGGACATCTAGCCGACGACCACTGCCGGCTAGGACACAGCGGAGGAGCGACGCCCGCGGTGTGGGCTCGTCCGGGTACGGCGGGGCGCCAAACCATACAGCCCGCAAATACTGCGCCGAGGGCCCTCACGGCGACCGGGGTTCGCCGTCGTCCTCTCGCCATAGCGCCGCCAGCGGTCGCCCTTTTCCTTTCATTCGAGGCATCCGGGTTGTGTGCGTGGGCTGTGAGAGTGCGGGCGACGATGGTCATTGTAGAAACAAATTATTAAGTTAAATTCCAGTAATGCCCTTGACTTGTTTTTGTAGGAACCACCCCGCGTTTTCATTAAACAGTGAACTACCGAAACTACCCCTGATCGCAAAATATTCTCCACAAATTCCCAACCTGATCCCAGAATTTTTATTTGTGCACAAAATTAACACCATGGCAATTCTGCTGAAAACAGCGTCAGTCCGATTAGTTCCATTTGAATCATGTAAATTAGAGTAGAAAATAAGAGTAAAAGTGTTTGAAAAAGTAGATATGTTTGTGACGTATCAGCTTCTGACCTTGATGTTCCCAACAATCTATCTCGATAGACTCGCGTCACTCCCTTGGATCTTCCAGTCGACGGAATTTCTCCGAACCGACTTGAATCGACAATGCTGACATGTTCTTCCCCACTTCCGGCCAAGCTCCATTGCTAGAATATGTCATCGACAAGCTCCCTGTAACACCCCCAGATTCTCACCACAGTGATCACCTCTTAATCTTGCCATGTCATCATCATTTGCTTAATATAATCACAGTGGTTGAGCACCCAATTCAAATTTCCTCTCTGAATCAATTCAAATTCAATTTCAAAATGAAGTGGCTCCAAAAATTCTGGGAAAATGTTCTTTATTTAGCAAATAATCCAAAATAATTATTTTCTAAGAAAACAACATCACCATCAACTCCAAAATGGGTTAGAGCATTTAAACAGTGTCATAACAGCACTATTTAATGCCTTTTCCATTTTTGAAAATTCCAAACAGTGGCCAAAAATCTTCACACTTGCTGTGGCAGTGGCTATTATTGTTTTGGAATTACTGGACCAAGTTCCACCATTGTCCAAATTCTTTTAGGTGCCTAAACATTTTCTTTTCTCTCTCTGTGAGATAAATAAAAGAAAAACAGAGAAAAGGAGACGCTTACCTGTCGCCTGGGCACGGCCCAACCGGCCCACTCTTCACTCCTTCTACCTGCTCCCGCCCGCGTGTCGCCGTGGCCATGGTCGCGCTCGCCTCCTCCGACCACCGCACGCCACCGCGGCCAGGGTAGGTGAGACGAGGCGATAAGGGCAGCCCCAACCACCCCTCTGGCCTCACTCCTCCCCTCCTCTCTCTCCCTCTCGTTTCCCCCTTCTTCATCTCCACTCTCCCGAACGGGGCCGTCGCCACTGCGTCGCCGTTGCCATGCTCCGGGACCTCCCCGAGCTACTGCGAGCTGTCCAGGAGGACCGCCGCCAACGTCTTCATCTGCCCCGAGCGCTAGAACAAGCCGGACCGGCCCCGAGCCCCGCCATCATCCCTCTTCTCCGGCCACGGCTACGACGCCATCGCCGTCGATCTCCACCACCGGCGCCTCCCCGCGGTTCCGAGCACGTCCACGACCTCCCTCGCAGTGAGCCGCGTCCATCCCCCTTCCTTGCTTCCTCGATTTGTTGCCGTAGCCACTGTCCCTGCTCGAGGCCGCCGCCGCCGTCTGGCTGTGCCCGCCGGTGCCACGCCGGCCACCTCCCCTTCCACGCCCTGCCGCTGCTCGGGCCTGCGTCGCGGCCAGCCACCGCCCAGCTGCCGCAGGCCACCACGCCCCGCTGATGCCCCCTCGCCGCCCGCTCGCCGTGGCGGAGCCGGCCGACTCCCGCCGTTGCGGCACAGCTCGGCCTCGCCTCATGCCTCGTGGCGGGCTGTGGCCTCCGCCCGAGAGCCGAGGCCCGCACCCCCCGCTCGCCTGAACCCCCGCCCAGCCACGCCGAACTCCGGCGCCGGTCCGCCGTGGCCTCGCCGCCGCCGGGCACAGCCCCGGTCGGCCGGCCTCGGCCTCCCCCTCCCGCGTGCGATGGCCGATGGGCGCTTGGGTGCGCCCCGCCCCAGCGCCCGATAGCCCACGCCCGTTAAGGCCTTTGGGCCTATGACAAATGGGGCCTAGCCCCTTAAAAAAAAGTTTTTTTTTAAGAAAATGAATAAATAAAAGTTAATTAATTAATTAATAATTAACTTAATTAATCCTGATAATTAACCCTAATTAATTATGTTTAATTGAACTAATTACTAATTAGTCTAACTAAATCTGGTTAACTAAATTAGTCTATGACAGTGGGCCCCACTACCCCTTGACCAGTCAACCAGTCAAAGTTGACTGTTGACCCCGCTGACATCATGCTGACGTCACTAGATACTGTTCTGGATAATGTTAGACTTAATTAATTAAATAAATTCAGAAAATCTTTTAAACTTTAGAAAATCATAGAAAATAATCTGTAACTCGGATGAAAATGTTTTATATATGAAAATCGCTCAGAACGACGAGACGAAGCCAACCGTGCTATCTGTTTCCGTGTCGGGACCCTCTACGGAGGTGAACCCGCAACTTTTAGCCTGTTTCCGGTAGATGAATAGTGCACATACACCGGTTATTAACTCCAGTTAAATCCCAAAATAACCAATATGACCTAGACATGTTTTTAGGCAACCCTGCACTGCACGTTAGCTTAGCACGCTCTGTGTTGCATATGTTTTGTGTATTTATCTGTTTCTCCCCCCTCTTCTCTCTCGGTAGAGTCCGACGCTGACGCCGCTCCAGAGACCGACGCCGTCCCGGTGATTGGTTCCCCCTCCGACGACCTTGCTTTTGCCACCGAGCAACCAGGCAAGCAACCCCCCTTTGATCATTCCGATATCGCCTATTTCTATTCTCTCTTATTCTTGCATTAGAATTGCTGCTATTGCTGCTGCTCCTATTACTGTTGCATAGCCTGTTTTTGCTAAACTGTTGATACCTGTCTTTATTCATAAACTGCTTAGTATAGGTTGGGTAGCACTGCTGTGACCCCGCTTTCTCGTAGTTGCCTTGCATAGTACCCTTGCCTCGATCAAGCGATCGAGCCCCTTCCCCTGACCTTCTTCACATCACCGCACACCCCCTAATATGCTCGACTCCGCAGAGTTAACATCGGGTGACGAGGGTGATACCTCCGAACTCACTTCCGATGTTGTCCCTGTAGTATAGCTAGCTCGTTGTGGGTTACCGAGGGTGATTCCTCTTCCCACTTCCGACTTAGCTTTTGTCGTGCATCCGCTATGGTGATTACCGCCGAGGGTGATTCCTCCGGTACCACCTTAACGGGACTTGTCGTTTAGGAATCCAACGAGGGTGATTCCTCGGATTCCTCATCGGCATGAATACCACACGGATGCCCTGGATTACCGTACCGTGTTTAAAGACGTATCGATCCCCGAGGCCGGACGTCGCCAGGAACAAAGGCATGCGGCCAGAGGTATCGTGCGTCTGATGACACTTTGAAGTTACTACTACACATGTTGGATGGAGGCGGGTTGACCCAGAGGGGTACCCGCTAGTGCCTTTGAGGCGTGAGCTGTGGAGTCGGGTGACCAGTGAGGGTACCCGCGAGATAACTACGAGGCGTGGCCGGTCATTCCCAGTCCTTGTCACAAGTCCTCGAGACGGGACGACGGGGCCAACAGAATCGTGGGCTCTGCTCGTTACCGCGCGCTCCCAATCCACTAAGCGATTTGGATATTTGATCCGAGGGGCCTTCGGGTCCGATAGCACTAACCACCATGTGGGTGTGAGTGGGTGCTCTGCGTCGTATACATCAGCCGGAGTCGTCACGACGTCAGCGATTGAGCGGCCCGTTCGGATTGGACTTAGGATGCAACTGCGTGCTTGTATAAGGGGTTGCTAGGTCTGCTACCGAACGGCCTCGCAACGTGCGGAGCGTCCGGGGCGATGGCCCCGACCCCCGGGGGCATAGGATTAGTCCGGCGTGCTCGATCCTCTCTGGCGGTATCCGGTCGGGTTGCGTCGTATTGTTTGGCCGAGGGCGGGCACGACCTGATGGTGTGTCCGGCCGGAGTTAAGCGAGCGTGGTGGGTAACTTGGTGCACCCCTGCAGGGAAGAAAACATCTATCGATAGCCTGTCCTACGGTAACGGACACTCGGAGTTGTATCCACTTCGGTACAACTAGAACTGGTGACTTGAGATATGAGGTTGATATTGCTATAAACACTATACATTATGATGTACTATTCTGCTCCCTTCTAATTGCTGCAAGACCCTGAAGATGCTAGTCTTCGTCAGGACTAGGCTTTTTCCCCTCTCTACTCTGGCTTTCTGCAGTCTAGTCCACCCACATAAAGCCTTCTTTGAAAATAATGCATTGCTTAGTATAGATCTGATGTAAGTCTTGCTGAGTACTTTGGATGAGTACTCACGGTTGCTTTGCTTCCTCTTTTGTCCTACCCGCTTGATAAACCAGACGACGGAGCCATGGTGCCCGCAGCCCCCGTTGACGACTACTACTACCAGCCCGAGGCTGGCTACTACTACAACCCAGCCGGCGAGTACTTCTACGAGGAGCCGGCGGACGACGACCAGGAGTAGGATCGGAGGTCCCAGGCAGGAGGCCTGCGCCTTTTCGATCGTAGCTTTTATTTTGCCCCGCCTTTGTAAAAGGCCTATTTCTGCTCTGTGTTGTATCTGTACCCAGATACCTAACGCTTCCGCTGACTATGTGTGTGACACTTGTTATGTATTCGAGCCCTCGAGGCCCCTGGCTTGTAATATATAACTTGTATGTATTTATTTATGTTTTAGAGTTGTGCTGTGATTCCTTCACGTGAGTCCTTAGGCTTGATCGTGTGCATTTGCGTGTATGATTAGTGCACGGTCGGGCCGGGGTCGTCACACTCCCAACGTCCATGCAAACCACGTCCTCTTCTTACTAGCTCCCGCTTGCCCCGCACAACTCCTAACTGCACCGCTAGCCTAGCACCATCGCCACCTGCCGCTACAACGCCATGTCCTAGAGCTTCCCTAATGATCATGTGCATGGGTGCTTCTCGCATGCTGACCAGATGAAACCTTGTGTGGGGGCATGTGGTGGCGTTGCCGGTCTCCGGCCGCTGACCGGCCTGAGGGCGGTTGGAGGCATCCCAAGAGACGCGGCGGCGACTGCTCTGGGCTCGGGATGGGACGACATTGAGTAAGAGGGGGAGGGGGTAAGTTTAGAGGCTACATGCGTGAGCTGGCATTCCTAGTCAGCATTGACTTCGGTCAGAACTGGTTGACCAGTCCAAAATGAGACCATGGTTGTTTTCTGAATATTGTGATAAGTCGAGGGTGTAATTCGACCGGTTTCGGTGATAAGGGTTGTAAATCAAACCAAGTGGTTAGTTCGGGGTTGGGATAAACTTTTCTGTTCCTATTTTTTCGCCCATGAAAAATTTATTTTCTTTGGACCATGGCAATTTACTTGATGGACCATGGAAAGTTTCTTTTTTTGGCTCATTGCAAATTTACTGAACAATCCATGGTATATTGTTTTCATTCTTTACCATGGCAAATTTATATTTGGAGAACCGCAAAATAATTTTTGGTACCACGCAAAATTTATTTATTTTAACATGGCAAATTTATATTTGGACCATGGCAACTTTTTTTGTACCGCCAAATTTATATGTTGGAACATGGTCAATAATTCTTAGCTCATGGTCGATTATTTTTGGAACATGGCAATTTCTTTTTTTGAAAAAAAACCATGGTATTTTTTACAGCATGGCAAATTTATTTTGAACGCCCCTTAGCAATTTTCACGTAAGACAATTTCATAAATTTTCCTTTTTCCATCATCTTATGAAACAATGGGAAATTACGTTCAAACACAATTGTTCAGTTTTCTTGTTTGTTTTTAAGATACGGCAGATTTAGTTTCTCATGCATGGCCATTGTAAATTTTCATGTATGGCATTTAGGAACAAACTTATGTTCAAACAAACACCCAACCAGCTTTACAAATAAGAGTTCCTAAAAAGAAGCTTTATAAATAAGAGGATGGCAGTACGTTTTATAAAGTATAGCATGGCTATATTACAAATTACAGAATTGCAATTGTAAATTTTATGTTTTCTGTCTTTTTCTGGAAAAAAGAAAATGTGTTTTTTATTCATGGCAATTTCTTCGCAAAAACTAGTTAACTGGGCCTCTGGCCCAATGGGGTTCGCGCTGGAAACCCACCTGAGCGAACGCTCGTGATATAGCCGTCCAAGAATAAAGTCCATGCATCCGTTTGCCCTCAGTTGACCGGCGGGTTACCCTCAATGAATTTTTTTGCTGGACCCCCAAAGAAATTATTTGACCGGTGGGTGGCTTCAGATCGATGGACCCGACACCGACACGCACAACAGTAACCGGCCGGTCGAGCAGCACTCCGAGTCGGACGCTAGAAGATCGCCTATCGTCGTTAAATTGTGAGTACGCACCTACGAACTAAAGCAGTGCGTTATCAGGTGCCAGTACGTAGTACTCCTACCATCTAAAAAAGGGAGCTAAACCCTCAAAAGAAAAAAAGGGAGCTAGTGCGTACGAGTACGAACACGCAGGTCGATCCCTAATTCCTGATCGATCATGGTTGATATCGAGAACCCACCTGCTCCCAACAATACTTCTGCCATTGATGCTGCCGACGGCGGCGACGACACGGCGATGGCGGAGCCAAGCCGGCACAGCTTCTGGGCGTGGAAAGAAAGGTTCATCATCCGGTTCCGCACCAATGACCATCCTGACGTCGAAGAGGGGGTCGCGGCGGTGGACGCTGATCAACTTAGCAGGCATATCTTCGTATATGGGGGCCTTCTGGTCGTGCTCGCGATCATCGCCGTCTCCGTGGTCATGCTAGTGCTCGTCCATCGACAGTCACACTCCATCGCCGGATCGGTGCTATACGTCGTCACACGCATTCTTGGGTTCTCAGGCTTGGTCATCGGGGTATGCTGGGGCACCCTTTTTATTCATCTTGCAGACGCGATGGCTGAGGGGGATAAAGAAGCGGAGGCGGTTGTAGACTGGTTCATGTAAATTTGAACTACAGAATATTTCCCGTCTTGCTGGTGCATCTACTGTTGTTGTAGAGCGTGGGAATGTGTCTCTTCCGTGGATCTTGAGGCTTAGGTGGATGGTGATTTTCGGTGAATCAGCTTTGATCTAATCTTCGTTTGTGTTTTTACATATTTGATCATTCCGACCTACGACTCTCTTCATCGGTGATGGATACTGCTCTAATGCGCTGGTCTTCTGGTGGCTTAGTATAACGACTTTTCGATTGTCTAATACAACAAAGTTTGTCCGACTCCTGTGATGAAGGGGCGATGACGGCGGCGCCAATTCGGCTCCCACTAGTGCTTGTATTCGTCGTTAGGTGGTCTACGGATCTGATTGTAATTTTTGTTATTTTTGGTGTACTATTATGCTGGATTATGATTTGATCAAAAGTTTCCCCTGAAGAGAAAAACTATAAGACGCGTTCATTTTTTTTGTATGATAACAGAACATGTTCATTGGTTATGTAGTTTATTCTCTCATATAGGATGTATATATACTAGTAATATGCCCGTGCTACGCTACAGAACCACATGAAACTAGAGCCAAAAGTTGATTATCCATGTTTGGTTATTCAAAATAATCCAATCAATATTTTCTAAAGTTACATAAAAAACAATTGGTTATTTGTTTTCTCACCGTATGATCAATATAGATATCTACCAATGCTATTATACACAGCGTTGTGCTACTTTGCAAGGCAAGCCCAATGACTAACGATGTGTTTGCTTGTTACATATCCGATCATCATTTTGTCAGTATGTTCAATAGATTACGACAATCAACATTAGAGATATCTCCACATTTTACTGTATTCATTTAAAATGATAAAACCCATTGACACAGTTCTTATAAAATCCACACATATAGATGCGGGTGCACTTTAAATTAACATAACCCAAGCTACAGCCTACCAAAATAATATTCGAATCTAGTTAAAATAACTTGTTAGCATAAGATAGCCATGGGAGTTTTGTAAACATATCAAAGATTCAGTGTCTAGCATAATATTTCACATCATTTGCAACCCTATGATGCACATGAAGAATGAGAGCTGGAGAGATTCGAAGCCGCGACTTGTAACGTAAGTTTCACTCGCATTAGCCAACTGGGAATGAACACACGTCGTGGCAATGCATTTCCGTTTCATCTTTTATACTTTGCCAGGCGGTTTTTTCCTTTCTTGTGTGTTTTTTCTGGACCGGTTTTTTGTTTTGGTTTTTTTGTTTCTTTCCTTTCATATTTTTTCCTTTTTTCATTAATTTTTATGCACAAACTAATTCAAATTGGGTAAACCTTTTTCAAAATTTCTGAACTTTTTTCAACTTTGATTAACCTTTTCAAATTCAATGAACTTTTTATTCAAATTTGAGATTTTTTTGATAATCAAGGAACATTTTTTTTCAAACCAGTGCGTACGGATGATTTTTTTTTAAACTGCTGAATTTTTTGAAATCGATGAACTTTTTTCAAATCCGATGAACTTTTTTCAGATTCGACAAACTTTTTTACCAAATGGACAATAATGTTTTCAAAATCGATGAACTTTGTTCAATTCTGATGAACTTTTTTTCAAATTGGGTGAACTTTTTCAAATTCGACAAACTTTTTTCCCAAATGGACGAACTTTCTTTCAAAAATAGGTGAACTTTGTGTCAAATCCGATGAACGTGTTTCAAAATTCGATGAAAATTTTCAAATTTGACAAAACTTTTTTCCCAAATGGACGGACTTTCTATCAAAATCAGTGAACGTTTTTCCAAAGCGTGAAATTTTTTTCAAAGCAAAATCAACTTTTCCCAAATTATTTCCAGATAACTTAAAAATCTTCGTGTCGCGGCTTTGCTGGTTCTAAAAGGGCTCACCTTGCTATTAATCACCTGCGTTCACAAGGTATAGTTGATAGCGAGGTAAACCCAGGTATGCAACAGCGCAAGTTCGATTGTTTTTTTTTGCGCTATATAAGACAGCTTGCTGCCCGTTCGTGGGCTGGCCCACTATGCGCTGTACTAGTGGGCGCCAATCGGTTCTGTTGCGTTGAAGGCGTCATATAACTCGTCACGTCTTAACCATATCACATCACAACGTGTCCTGCAAAAACAAGTTAGACGTCATCTACTTTGTTGTTGCAAGTTGTATGTGGCTGCTACGGGCTTCTAGCAAGAACCGTTCTCACCTACGGCACAAAATCACAACGGTGATTATCAAGTTTGCTGTTTTAACCTTCAACAAGGACCGGCCACAGACAAATTCGATTCAACTAAAGTAGGAGAAACAGACACCTGCCAGCCACCTTTATGCAAAACAAGGTGCACGTGATGGTGGAACCGGTCTCATGTACGTGGACATGTAATGTTGGTCCGGGCCGCTTCATCTTACAATGCCGCATAATCAAAATAAGACGTTGGTGGTAAGTGCTACTTCTTGAGCTTGCGTTGGTTTTTCCCTTGAAGAGGAAAGGGTGATGCAGCAAAGTAGAGATAAGTATTTCCCTCAGTTTGACAACCAAGGTATCAATCCAGTAGGAGAAGAACGCGCAAATCACCAATACCTGCACAAACAATCAAACACTTGCACCCAACGCTATAAAGGGGTTGTCAATCCCTTCACGGTTATTTGCAAAAGTGAGATCTGATAAAGAAAGACAAATAAAAAGTAAAATATTTTTGGGTTTTTTTGATTTATAGATGTGAAAGTAAAAGATTGCAAAATAATAGATCAGAAACTAATATGATAGAAAATAGACCCACGGGTCATAGGTTTCACTAGAGGCTTCTCTCATGATAGCAAATAATACGGTGGGTGAACAAATTACTGTCGAGTAATTGATAGAAAAGTGCAAAGTTCTGACGATATCCAAGGCAATGATTATGTAATATAGGCATCACGTCTGTGTCAAGTAGACCGACTCCTGCCCGCATCTACTATTATTACTCCACACATGGACCGACTCCTGCCTGCATCTGGAGTATTAAGTTCATAAATAACAGAGTAACGCTTTAAGTAAGATGCCATGATGTAGAGGAATAAACTCAAGCAATATGGTGTAAACCCAATCTTTTTACCCTCGATGGCAACAATACTATACGTGCCTCGCTACCCCTACTTTGTCACTGGGTGAGGACACTGCAAGATTGAACCCAAAGCCAACTACTTCTCCCATTGCAAGGAAAATAAATCTAGTTGGCCAAACCAAACCGATAATTCGAAGAGACTTACAAGGATATCGAATCATGCATATATGAATTCAGAAAAGATTCAAATAATATTCATAGATAAACTGATCATCAATCCACAATTCATCGGATCTCGACAAACACACCGCAAAAGAAGATAATATCCGATAGATCTCCAAGAACATTGAGGAGAACATGGTATTGAGAATCAAAGAGAGAAGAAGCCATCTAGTTGCTAGCTATGGACCCGTAGGTTTGTGGTAAACTACTCACGCTTCACTGGAAGGGCAATGGAGCTAATGTAGAAGCCTTCCGTGATCGAATCCCCCTCCGGCAGGATGCCAGAAAAGACCCCAAGATGGGATCTCATGGGTACAGAAGGTTGCGGCGACGGAAAAGTGGTTTCATGGCTTCCTTGGATGGTTCTGGAATAGATGTGAATTTATAGGAGGAAGAGGTAGGTTAGGGGAGTCACAAGTGGCCCACAAGGCAGGGGGCACGCCCTCCCCCCTTGTCGCCGCCTCGTGGCTCTTCTGACTTGGTTCTCAAGTCTTCAGGGTGTCTTCTGGTCCAAGAAAAATCATCGTAAAGTTTCATTCCGGTTGGACTCCGTTTGATATTCCTTTTCTGCGAAACTCAAAAATAAGGAAAAACAGAAACTGGCACTGGGCTCTAGATTAACAAGTTTGTCCTAAAAATAATATAAAATGGCATATTAATGCATACAAAACATCCAAAACAGATAATATAATAGCATGGATCAATAAAAAATTATAGATACGTTGGAGATGTATCAAGATTCCCCAAGCTTAATTCCTGCTCGTCCTCGAGTATGTAAATGATAAAAACGGAATTTTTGATGTGGAATGCTGCCTAACATATTTATCAATGTAATTCTTCTTTATTGTGGCATGAATATTTAGATCCATAAGATTCAAAACAAATGTTTAATATTGACATAAAAACAATAATACTTGAAGCATACTAATAAAGCAATCATGTCTTCTCAAAATAACATGGCCAAAGAATGTTATCCCTACAAATTCATATAGTCTGGCTATCCTCCATCTTCATCACACAAAGTAGTAAATCATGCACAACCCCGGTATTAGTCAAGAAATTGTTTCACACTTTAGTATTCTCAAACCTTTTCAACTTTCACGCAATACATGAGCGTGAGCCATGTATATATCACTATGGGTGGAATAAAATATGGTGGTTGTGGAGAAGAAAAAAAGAAGGAGATAGTCTCACATCAACTAGGCGTATCAATGGGCTATGGAGATGCCCATAAATAGATATCAATTTGAGTGAGTAGGGATTGCTATGCAATGGATGCACTAGAGCTATACGTTTATGAAATCTCAAAAGGAAACTAAGTGGGTGTGCATCCAACTTGCTTGATCATGAAGACCTAGGGCAATTTGAGGAAGCCCATCATTGGAATATACAAGCCAAGTTATATAATGAAAAACTCCCACTGGTATATGAAAGTGACAACGTAGGAGACTCTCTATCATGAAGATCATGGTGCTACTTTGAAGCACAAGTGTGGAAAAGGGTAGTAACATTGTACCTTCTCTCGTTTCTCTCTCTTTTTATCTTTTTTTATTGGGCTTCTTTGGGCTCTTTTATTTTATTTGGGATTCTTTGGCCTCTTTTATTTTTCATAAAGTCCGGAGACTCATCCCAACTTCTGAGGGAATCATAGCTTCCATCATCCTTTCCTCACATGGGACAATGCTCTAATAATGATGATCATAACACTTTTATTTACTTACAACTCAAGGTAAAGAAACTCATATTGATGGAACAATGGAAGTTGCATGATAATATATCTCGGAATGGCCATGGAAATACCATAATAGGTAGGTATGGTGGCTTTTTTGAGGAAGGGTGTAAGGTGGTTGAATGCATTGGCGAGAGTTGCCCGGTACTAGAGTGGCTAGCAATGGTGGAAGGGTGAGAGTGCGTATAATCCATGGACTCAACATTAATCGTAAAGAACTCACATACTTATTGCAAAAGTTTATTAGCTATCGAAACAAAGTATTAGACGCATGCTTCTAGGGGAAGGCTTGGTAGGAGTTAACCATCGCGCGATCCCGACCTCCACACAAAGGATGGCAATCAATAAATAAATCATGCTCCGACTTCATCACATAACAGTTCACCATACGTGCATGCTACATGAATCACACACTTTAACACAACTATTTCTACCAATTCACAATTACTCACTAGCATGACTCTAATATCACCATCTTCATATCTCAAAACTATTGCAATGAATCAAACTTCTCATAGCATTCAATACTCTATATATGAAAGTTCTTATTATATCTCCCTTGGATGCCCATCATATTAGGACTAAATTCATAACCCAAGCAAATTACCATGCAGTTTTAAAGACTCACAAAGTAATATAAGTGAAGCATGTGAGTTCAACTATTTTTATAAAATAAAGCCACCGCCGTTCTCTAATAAGATATAAGTGAAGCACTGGAGGAAAATTGCCTAGCTCAAAAGATATAAGTGAAGCACATAGAGTATTCTAATAAATCACGACTCTAGCGTGTCCCTCTCAAAAGATGTGTACATCATGGATGATTGTGGAAAACTAAAAAGCAAAGACTCATATCATAGAAAACTCTCCAAGCAAAACACATATCATGTGGTAAATAATAATATAGACTCAAGTAAATTTACCGATAGATGAAGACAAAAGAGGGGATGCCTTCCGGGGCATCCCCAAGCTTAGGCTCTTGGTTATCCTTGAATATTACCTTGGTGTTCCTTGGGCATCCCCAAGCTTAGGCTCTTGCCACTCCTTATTCCATAGTCCGTCGAATCTTTACCCAAAACTTGAAAACTTCACAACACAAAACTCAACAGAAAACTCGTGAGATCCGTTAGTAAAATAAATTCAATCCTTACTTGTAGGTACTGTTGTGAACTCATTATTATTTTATATTGGTGTAATATCTATTGTATTCCAACTTTTCAATGGTTCATACCCCCAATACTAGCCATAGATGCATCAAAATAAGCAAACAACATAAGGAAAACAAAATCTGTCAAAAATAGAACAATCTCCAAAGATGCGAATTGATGTAAAACTTCTGCATCTGTAACAACTCTGAAAATTTATGAAAACGTGGGTAATTTGTAGACCAGAAACGTGTAAAAAATTCAAGAATTTATCACGCTCCAGTAACCAGAAACAATTTCGGTACTGGACGCTAAAGTTTCTGTTTTTCAGCAAAACCAATCTACTATCTTCCAAATCATCCCAAAGGTCTTACTTGGCCAAACACTAATTAAAACACCAAAACACAATTACTACAGAAGTAATAATGTGCATTTATTGAAAAACAGAACCAAAAAAGCAAAAACAAAAATAAAATTGGGTTGCCTCCCAACAAGCGCTATTGTTTAACGCCCTTAGCTAGGCATAAAGCATAGATCTAAGTACTGTCATCTTTGGTATTCAATCCATAAGTAGCTCCTATAATAGATTCATAAGGCAACTTGATTTTCTTTCTAGGAAAGTGCTCCATGCCCTTCCTTAACGGAAATTGAAATCTAATGTTTTCTTCTTTCATATCGATAATTGCACCAATCGTTCTAAGGAAAGGTCTACCGAGAATAATAGCACATGTAGGATTGCAATCTATATCAAGAACAATAAAATATACGGGCACATAATTCTTATTTGCAACAATAAGAACATCATTAATTCTTCCCATAGGCTTCTTAATAGTGGAATCCGCAAGATGCAAATTTAAAGAACAATCCTCAAATTCATGGAAACCTATCCCATCACATAAAGTTTTTGGAATCGTGGAAATGCTAGCACCCAAATGACACAAAGCATTACACTGATAATCTTTAATATTAATCTTAATAGTAGGTTCCCACTCATCATAAATATTTCTAGGGATAGAAACTTCCAATTCAAGCTTTTCTTTCAAAAGATTTCATCATAACATCAACGATATGTTTAGTAAAAGCTTTATTTTGATTATAAGCATGAGGAGAATTCAACATGGATTGCAACAAGGAAATATAATCTATTAAAGAACAATTATCATTATTAAAAATTCTTGAAATCCAAAAGAGTGGGTTCATTGCTACTTAAAGTTTTAACCTCTCCAATCCCACTTTTATCATTTTTATATCTAGATCAAAAATCTCCGAATCATTGGAACACCTGTTAACTAAAGTAGACTCATCTCCAGTTCCATCTTTATCAAGATTTGTATTGGAAAACAAAGGTTCAATAGGAGTCACATCAATCACTTTAACATCTTCATCATTATTATCACAAAAACTAGAAGAACACGCTTTTTCCAACCAATTTCGTTTAGCACGCATCTTAGCGGTTCTTTCTTTGCACTCATCAATGGAAATTCTCATAGCCTTTTGAGATTCATTAATATCATGCTTGGGAGTAATAGATCTAAGTTTCAAAGAATCAATCTCAAGAGAAATTCTGTCAACGTTCCTAGCCAAATCATCAATCTTAAGCAATTTTTCTTCAACCAAAGCATTGAAATTCTTTTGTGAACTCATAAATTCTTTAATACTAGTCTCAAGATTAGAGGGCATCTTATTATAATTTCCATAATAATTGTTGTAGTAATTACCATAATTATTAGAGGAATTACTAGGAAACGGCCTAGGATTAAAATTACCTCTATACGCTTTATTACCAGAATTGTTCCTACTAACAAAATTCACATCCATGGATTCAATATTATTCTCAATCAAAGTAGACAAAGGCATATCATTAGGATCAATAGAAACACTCTTGCTACCAATTAATTTCATAAGCTCATCCGTCTTTCCACTCAAAACATTAATCTCTTCAATCGCATGTGCTTTTTTACTAGCGCAAGATCTTTCGGTATGCCATTGAGAATAATTAACCATAATATTGTATAGGAGTTGAGTAGCTTCCACCAAAGTAATTTCCATAAAAGTACCTCACGGAGCCGAATCTAAAAGATTTCTAAAAGCAAAATTCAATCCGGCATAATAGTTTTGTATAATCATCCATAGATTCAAACCATGAGTAGGGCAATTTCGTATCATCAATTTCATCCTCTCCCAAGATTCTGCAACATGTTCATGATCAAGTTGCTTAAAATTCATAATATCGTTCCTAAGGGAGATGATCTTAGCGGGAGGAAAATACTTGGAAATAAATGTTGGAAATATGCCCTAGAGGCAATAATAAAATAGTTATTATTTTATTTCCTTGTTCATGATAATTGTCTATTGTTCATGCTATAATTGTATTAACCGGAAACCGTAATACATGCGTGAATACATAGACCACAACATGTCCCTAGTAAGCCTCTAGTTGACTAGCTCATTGATCAATATATGGTTGTGGTTTCCTGACCATGGACATTGGATGTCTATGATAACGGGATCACATCATTAGGAGAATGATGTGATGGACAAGACCCAATCCTAAGCATAGCACAAGATCGAGTAGTTCGTTTGCTAGAGCCTTTCTAATATCAAGTATCTTTTCCTTAGGCCATGAGATTGTGCAACTCCCGGATGCCGTATGAATGCTTTGGGTGTATCAAACGTCACAACGTAACTGGGTTACTATAAAGGTACAGTACAGGTATCTCCGAAAGTGTCTATTGGGTTGGCACGAATCGAGACTAGGATTTATCACTTTGTGTGACGGAGAGGTATCTCTGGGCCCACTCGGTAATGCATCATCACAATGAGCTCAATGTGACTAAGGAGTTAGTCACGGGATCATGTGTTACGGAACAATTAAAGAGACTTGCTGGTAACGAGATTGAACAAGGTATAGGGATACCAATGATCGAATCTCGGGCAAGTAACATACTGATGGACAAAGGGAATTGTATACGGGATTGATTGAATCCCCAATATCGTGGTTCATCCGATGAGATCATCGTGGAACATGTGGGAGCCAATATGGGTATCCAGATCCCGCTATTGGTTATTGGCCGGAGAGGTGTCTCGGTCATGCCTGCATGGTTCCCGAACCCGTAGGGTCTACACACTAAAGTTTCGGTGACGCTAGAGTTTTAACGAGAATTGTATGTGGTTACTGAAAGTTGTTCGGAGTCCCTGATGAGACCCCGGACATCACGAGGAGTTCTGGATTGGTTCGAAGGTAAAGATTTATATATGGGAGGTCCAGTTTCAGTCACCGGAAGAGTTTCGGGGGTCATCGGTATTGTACCGGGACCACCGAAAGGGTTCCGGGGTCCACCGGGTGGGGCCACCCGCCCCAGAGGGCTTAGTGGGCTGAATATGGGTGGGGACCAGCCCCTTAGTGGGCTGGTACGCCCCCCCAGGGCCAAATCCACCTAGGGTTGGAAACCCTAGGGCACTACTGGAATCAGGATCTTTGCCATAAGCCAGCTCTTTGTCGTCCGCTGGCTGACGGTAAAGAATGTCTTTGCCATCCGTTTGAAGAAAGCTGATGACAAACAGAGAGCTGACGGCAAAGGACATGTTTGCCATCGGCCAGCTCTTTGCGATTCGCTAGCAGACAGCAAAGAGTGTGGGTGGCCCACTAGCGAAGACCACCTAACGACCACTTTCTTTGCCGTCTGCTAGCGGACGACAAAGTTTCTTTGCCGTCCGCTAGGAGACGGCAAAGAAAACGGCCAAACTAATGTCCGTTATCTAGGCTCTTTGCTGTCTGTTGGCAGACGGCAAAGAACCGTGCCCTAAAAAAATGCATTGTGCCACCCGACCAATCTCTATGTCCCTTCTCTCTCCGCTCTGCCCCCGTGCCGTCGCCGCCCCGCGCCACCCCTGTCTCAGCGCCGCCACCGCCGCCCCGACGAGCCCCTCCTCCGCCCCCCGACACCCCCTCACCGCGATGCCCCACCCCGC
>LR738711.1:95543913-95561808 GCA_902687465.1 Secale cereale | reverse complement strand
CGTGCCCTAGCCACTGCCTCCTCCATCGCAGCGCCGCCCCCGCCGCCCTGGCGAGCCCCTCCTCCGCACCGGCACCGTCCTTCCTCCTCCGCCGCTGCCGCCGGGTACTGCCCCCTCTTCCAAGATGTTCAAGCGAGGTACGGCGAAAAATCCCCCCTTCCTCCATTTCTTTGCAACATGATTTGTTCCTGTTATTGGTGCGAATTTGGTGGTGGTTTAGGTTTGTCGGTGGTTCATATGTGGTGTAGAATATGCTTAGGAATGGAGTTGTACTAGTGTTTTTAGTATCAGTTAGGCAGAAACAACAAAGTTAGAATTCAGATTATATTAAGTGAATAGTGTGGCTAGCTGTTAAATTCAGGTTGTATATTGTGTGAACTGGGATTGTTACAGAATATTGAGTGTGAATCACTTGTGTTTTGCGTACTGTGATCATTGTAGCATGGTAATCTTGCTCATATAGTTAGTTTACAACTATGATGATAGTTTGAAAGAAAGATCTTACTGGGTTATGGTGATACACTTTTTGTTTTACTCAAATCCCATGCCTAATTTTAGTGAGAGTCTGTAGAATTATGCACATGCAAAGGTTGCCATTTGGTGGAACATTCAAGTAAATATGCACAATATGGAACTTAATAATTCTTGGTCAATATTACTCCATTTATCCTCTAATGATTTTTTGGTGATGACCACAATATTACTGCTAATGGACCTATGATCAATTTGAAACATGAGCATTACTAATTGGTCTCTTCTGCTGCTTATCAGAGATGGGGGGAAGCCGCCACTGCAGGCTCCGCTCTGCCACACCGGAGTACGAGGATGCTTTTGAGTTCTTCAGTATCATACATGGGACTTCCTCCAGGAGGCATGTATATTAAAGGAGGGATCTCCCCTTCACCCATCTCATTATGATAACTCTGTTGTTTGCTACATCACTCCTTGTCCCAAACTGCAGAGGCTGCCTGAAACTTTTATGAAGATGCTGGACGGCCATTGCCCAAAGAATGTGAAGCTGCGACAGGACGACAGCGGGCTTCGCATGCAATGGGGCGTGGATTTGGTGATCAGGTACGGCCAGATGTACCTGTGTCGTGGCTGGGAGCAGTTCTACCGTGCCTACGACCTGCCGCACGGGTATTTCCTTCTCTTCAGGTACGACGGCGACGCCATGCTCACCGTGAAGGTGTTCAACACGACTATGTGTCACATGCGCTACCAGGACGACGATGATGCCAGTACGTTCTGCCTCTTCTTCCTCTACATTTGGCTTTGTCTCGCAACGACTGTTAACGATCATTGTTGCATTTGGTCAGGTAATGGGAGCAGCAGCAGCGACTCTGTCTATAGCCAAAGCAGCAGCAACTCTGGCTACAGCAAAAGCAGCGGCGAGGATGATCCGGAATGGAGTGGGGAAGAAGAGGAGCAGAGTGGGGGTGAGGAGGTGCAGGCTAACGATGGGCAACAGATGGTGGTGGCTGAGTATGACCCAGCAATGGTGGTGCCTGACGATGGGCAAGAGATGGTGGTGGCTGAGGATGACCTAGCGATGGTGGTGGTGCCTGACAATGACCTCGCGATGGTGGTGGCGTCGGCGATCCCACAGTCGGGCGACATGACCATGCCAATTGTGGTAGAAGACTACATCCCACTGCCTCCACCGCCTCGTCGCTCTTGGCGCATCAGGATGAGGAAGGAGAAGGAGAAGAAGAAGGAGGAGTGAAGTATGCCGGGTATGTCAAATCTCGAAATGATCTATATATACTTAGCTTTGTTTTCCTCCGAAATGACATAAGTTAGCTCTAATATGCTAAGTTATCTCTAATATGCTTAGTTTCCTAGGTTTGCTCAATAATGACATACACTTGGCTTACTTGTATAAAAAAGGCATAATTATGCTTAGTTAACTAAAAAATGGCATAATTAGTTAAGTAAGCTCCAAAATGACCCATTTAACCTAAGTTAGCTCCAATATGATCCATTTTACCTAGGTTAGCTCCAAAATGACCAAGTTTACCTAGGTTAGCTCCATTATGATCCATTTTAGCTAGGTTAGCTCCAAAATGGCCAAGTTTTCCTACGTTAGCTCCAAAATGACCAAGTTTACCTAGGTTAGCTCCAATATGATCCATTTTAGCTATGTTAGCTCCAAAATTACTTATGTTAGCACAAAAATGACCTATACTTACCTTATTTTCCTCCAAATTGACATAATAAGCTTAGTTAGCTAAAAATTGGCATAATTACCTATGCAAGCTCTAAAATGACACAAATAAGAAATAAGAAGAATAAAAACAAGGAAGAGGAGAAAAAGAAAGAATAGAAGAAGAAAGAGAAGAAAAAGAAAGAATAAAATAAGAAGAATGAGATAGGACAAGGAAAACCTTCTTCTTCTTCTTCTTCTAGTCTTCTTCTTCTTCTTCTTCTTCTTCTTCTTCTTTTCCAAAATGACCTAAGTTTGCTGTAATATGCTTAGTTACCTAGGTTAGCTCAATAAAGACCTATACTTAGCTGCTCTATATGAAAAATGGCATAATATGCTTAGTTCACTCAAAGATGGCATAATTAGCTAGGTTAGCTCCATTTTACCTAAGAATGCTTACTTCTTCTTCTTCTTCTTCTTCTTCTTCTTCTTAATTTTCTTCTTCTTCTTCTAACTCTCTTGTTTCCCATTTTGCAGATTTCATTTAATTCACGGAAGCTTGCATGGAGGAGTGCTTCTTTTCCCTTTCGGATTTTAGTTTGTATCGATGAACTTGCGTGGATGGAACTTTTTATATGGATGGATGGATAACGGTGTTGGATGAACAATGTGAAACTTTTGTAATATATATGGATGGAGCTATGTGTTGGTTATGTATGTATGTATGTATGATGAAACTTGTGTGTTGGATATGTCTTCTGTGAAATTTCTGTGATGAAACTTGTGTGTTGAAATTTGTGTGTTCAAATTGAATGAATTTAAGAAAAAACAGGGGCTATACAGGATCTTTGCCGTCCGCTGGCAGACGGCAAAGAGGTTTGCCGTCAGCCAGCAGACGAAAAAGATGCCACGTGGCAGCTACCTATACAACCTGGGGCTGGCCTATTTGGTTACTTTGCCGTCTGCTGGCAGACGACAAAGGTGCAATGGTTTTTGCCGTCTACCAGCGGACGACAAAGTGCACCGTTAGCCCCCTAACGGCGGTAAGGTGCCACGTGTGCCGTCCAGGTCCTTTGCCGTTAGCTAGCGGACAACAAAGACCATTTCATCTTTGCCGTCCGCCAACGGACAACAAAGAAGCCTTCGCCATCGCCTATTCAACCGAACCTGTTGCCGTCTGCTGACGGACGGCAAAGGCCTTTGCCGTCCGCCATGTATGCCTTTGCCGTCCGCCATGGCGGAAGGCAAAGTGCTTGATTCCTGTAGTGGGGTGGGAGCGCCTCCCACCTAATTGGGGGGCAAGTCCCCCCTCCTGGACGCCCCCTCTGGATCCATCTAGAGGGGCCGGCCCCCACTCCCCTCCCCCTACATATAGTGAGGGGGTGGGAGGGCAGCCGCACCCTTCCCCCCTCCAACTCCTCCTCCTCCTCCTCCTCCGTAGTGCTTAGCGAAACCCTCCCAGAGAACCGCAAGCTCCACCACCACACGCCGTCGTGCTGCCGGAGCTCTCCCTCAACTTCTCCTACCCCCTTGCTGGATGAAGAAGGAGGAGACGCCCCCGGGCTGTACGTGTGTTGAACGCGGAGGCGCCGTCCGTTCGACGCTTGGATCAGATCTTCCGCAATTTGAATAGCCATGAGTACGAGTCCATCAACCACGTTCTTGTAACACTTCCGCTTAGCGATCTTCAAGGGTTTGAAGAAGCACTCCCTCTCTCTCGTTGCTAGCATCTCCTAGATTGATCTTGGTGACACGTAGGATTTTTTTTGAATTATTACTAAGTTCCCAATAATGGCATCATGAGCTAGGTCTATGCGTAGATTCTATGCACGAGTAGAACACAAGTAGTTGTGGGCGATGATTTGGTCAATTTGCTTAACGTTACTAGTCCTATCTTGATTCGGCGGCATCATGGGATGAAGTGGCCCGGACAGACCTTACACGTACGCTTTTGTGAGACAGGTTCCACCGACTGACATGCACTTGTTGCATAAGGTGGCTAGCTGGTGTCTGTCTCTCCCACTTTAGTCGAATCAGATTCGATGAACAGGGTCCTTATGAAGGGTAAGTAGCAACTAAAAAATCATCGTGTGGCTTTTGCGTAGGTAAGAAATGTTCTTGCTAGAAACCCATAGCGGCCACGTAAAACATGCAACAACAATTAGAGGACATCTAACTTGTTTTTGCAGGGTATGCTATGTGATGTGATATGGCCAAAAGGATGTGATGAATTATATATGTGATGTATGAGATTGATCATGTTCTTGTAATAGTAATCACGACTTGCATGTCGATGAGTATGACAACTGGCAAGAGCCATTGGAGTTGTCTTAATTTATTGTATCACCTGCGTGTCAATGAAAACGCCATGTAATTACTTTACTTTATTGCTAACCATTAGCCATAGTAGTAGAAGTAATAGTTGGCGAGACAACTTCATGAAGACACGATGATGGAGATCATGGTGTCATGCCGGTGACAATGGTGATCATGCCACGCTTCGAAGATGGAGATCAAAAGCGCAAGATGATATTGGCCATATCATGTCACTTTATGATTTGCATGTGATGTTTATCATGTTTTCATCTTATTTGCTTAGAACAACGGTAGTGAAAGAAATATGCCCTAGAGGCAATAATAAAGATGTTATTTGTATTTCCTTATATCATGATAAATGTCTTTTATTCATGCTAGAATTGTATTAACCGGAAACTTAGTACATGTGTGAATACATAGACAAAACAGAATGTCCCTAGTATGCCTCTACTAGACTAGCTTATTGATAAAATATGGTTATGTTTCCTAGCCATAGACATTAGTTGGCATTTAATTAACGAGATCACATCATTAGGAAAATGATTTGATGGACAAGACCCATTCGTTAGTTTAGCACTATGATCGTTTAGTTTTACTTCTATTGCTTTCTTCATGACTTATACATGTTCCTATGACTATGAGATTATGCAACTCCCAATTACCGGAGGAACACCTCGTGTGCTATCAAACGTCACAACGTAAATGGGTGATTATAAAGATGCTCTACAGGTGTCTCCGAAGGTGTTCGTAGTCTTGGCATATATCAAGAATAGGATTTGTCACTCCGAGTGTCGGAGAGGTATCTCTGGGCCCTCTCGGTAATACACATCATAATAAGCCTTGCAAGAAAATGACTAATGAGTTAGTCCCGAGATGATGTATTACAGAACGAGTAAAGAGACTTGCCGGTAACGAGATTGAACTAGGTATTGAGATACCGACGATCGAATCTCGGGAAGTAACATACCGATGACAAAGGGAACAATGTTTGTTGTTATGCGGTTTGACCGTTAAAGATGTTCGTAGAATATGTAGGAGCCAATATGAGCATCCAGGTTCCACTATTGGTTATTGACCGAGATAAGTCTCGGTCATGTCTACATAGTTCTCGAACCCGTAGGGTCCGCATGCTTAATGTTTGATGACGATCGGTAATATGAGTTTATGAGTTTTGATGTACTGAAGGTAGTTCGGAGTCCCGGATGAGATCACGGACATGATGAGGAGTCTCGGAATGTCCGAGACATAAAGATTAATATATTGGGCGACTATATTCGGACACCGGAAGTGTTCCGGGTGTTATCGGGTAAAACCGGAATGCCGGAGGGGGTTACCAGAACCCCCCCAAGGGAGTATGGGCCATAGTGGGCCATTGAGGGAAATAGAGGGGTAGCCCATAGGGCTGGCCACACCCCCCTATGGTTCCTAGTTGGACTAGGAAAAGGGGGGGGGGGAGGCGCCCCTCTCCTTTCCTTCTCCTGTCCCCTTTCCTTTCCTACTCCTAGTAGGAATAGGAAAGGGGGGTTCCTATTCCTACTAGGAGTAGGAATCCTACTCCCTGGCGTGCCTACAAGGGCCGGCCGGCCCTCCCCCTTGCCCCTTTATATACGGGGGCAGGGGGGCACCTAAGGACACACAAGAAACATTGTTCTAGCCGTGTGCGGTGCCCCCCTCCATAGAAACACACCTCGGTCGTACCGTTGCAGTGCTTAGGCGAAGCCCTGCGCCAGTAGATTCATCATCTCCGTCACCACGCTGTCGTGCTGATGAAACTCTCCCGTAAAGCTCAACTAGATCAAGAGCTCGTGGGACGTCATCAAGCTGAACGTGTGCTGAACGCGGAGGTGCCGTACGTTCGGTGCTTGATCGGTTGGACCGCGAAGACGTTCGACTACATCATCCGCGTCACTAGACGCTTCCGCTTTCGGTCTACGAGGTTACGTAGACACACTCTCCCCTCTTGTTGCTATGCTTCTAGTAGATAGATCTTGCGTGGTCGTAGGAAATTTTTGAAATACTACGTTACCCTACAGTGGCATCAGAGCCAGGTCTATGCGTAGATGATATGCACGAGTGGAACACAATGAGTTGTGGCCGATAATAATCATACTGCTTACTGCTAGGCTTCTCGCCCCTCGTTGGTTACCCCAAGTGGAAGATGTGAGATGTAGTGTTGCGGAAGTTTTTCCCTTGGCAAAGATACCAAGGATCGAATCCCAGAGACTCCTAGGTTCAACAAGAAGGTGTCAACTGCTAACGGCGCCAGATATTAGCAATCAACATGGACCTGCACACAGATACAAATAACTTTGCTCCAAACGAGTACAGAGAGGTTGTCAATCCCTCCGGCCTTGTAGTTCACAAAGGATTAAACGCAAGTGATAGTAGTGATAGATATAATTGCAATAGTAAATAAAAGCGAAAAGTAAATAGCGGATGTGATCAATGATGGTAATATGGACCGGAGTCTCATGATGTTCACTAGTGATGTCTCTCTCCCAAAAGACGATAAAACAGCTATGTGAGGTAAACGAATTACAGCTGGGCAATTGACAGGACCACGAACGCAAACCAATGCTGACTACATTGCAAGAAAGGTTGAGGTTCAAAGCATGGGCGGTACGCCAAAGTAAGTAGACCGAAATCCATCAATATCTAGTACTAATCATCCACCTTGAGATATCTATCCAGAACATCTCGCTGGTATTAAGTTGCGAGTCCCACCCATAGTGTAAACTCAATGCAACAGACAACTGCATTAAAAGAACTTTGCGTAAAGTAAACAATTCTTGCACCCGCGGGCACAAGCACCGTTGTTTTTCCCCTTGTGGCAACAGCACATCCCCTAGACTCATGTTTCTATCACTCAAACTAGTCATCGAGGGGCATGAACCCACAATCAAGCATAACGTTCCCTCTTGGAGTCACTACCTATTACTTGGCCAAAGCAATAAATAACAACGGAGAACATGCAAGAATTACTTACGAACATAAATATAAAAGAGGTAGATCAAATATATTACTCAAGCACAATCTGAACATAATCTCATAATCCATCGGATCCCAGCAAACTCATCATAGCAACAGCATAAGGATTACATATGTGCCTCGATCATGTAGGGCAGCTCACGAGGACTAATTAGTGAAGCACAAGAACGGGAGGAGAACATCACTTAGCTACTGGTCATGGACTCATGGTCCAAGGGAGACTACTCACAACTCATCCGGGAAGCGTCCATGGTGGTGGAGAGGCTCCCGGTGGTGATCCTCCCCTCCGACAGGGTGCCGGGAAGGGTTCTCCTGGTGCTCCCGATCTTGGAAGCGGCGGCGGAGGCGGAACAGAGATGAGATCGCGAAAAAGAGTTCCTGTTTCGAGGGTTTCTCGAGACGCTTTAAATATATGCCAAAGGGGGGCATCGGAGGAGCCTCGGGGGGCCCAGGCGCCCCCCGGCACGGCCTAGGGGGGGGGCGCCGCCAGGGCGCCTGGAGCCCTGGTGGCCCCCCCGACTGTCCTTCGGGCGCATGGTAGTTTCTGGAACGCTGATTTTTTATATAATTTTTCTGGATTTTTCCTGGCCATTCTCGTAATGTGAAAACCTGAAATACAAAAACAGTCGAAAACAGAAACTGGCACTGGGGTGCACTGAGTTAATAGGTTAGTCCAAATATGATCAAAAGTGTATGGAAGTGTATAAATAACATAGCAATATCACCCAAAAGAGGCATGGAGCAAGCAGAAATTATAGATACGTTTTGGACGTATCAACATCCCCAAGCTTAATTCCCGCTCGTCCTCGAGTAGGTAAATGATAACAAGAATAATTTCTGTGGTGACATGCTATTAACCATATAGGACTTTTTCATAGTCATATGACAAAAGCTTACTGAGACAATGAATCTGTAGTAATTAAGTTGCCTCATGAGAAAATCACAAAGAACTGAAAGTTTTACAATATGATATTGAAACATCAAATAGATTTGCAATGAACATGATGTGCAAATATGATAAAGTGATATCTAGCTTGCCCCCTTTAGTGAAGCAAAACATGAATGCAGGGGCACCTCCAAGGTTTAAGTGATGACTAGATACAATGATTTCAAAATGAACGATATCAAAGTCATGCAAAAGACAATGCTACTTTGGGACAATGCACATTACAGTCAGAATGACAATCATGCTCTCAGTAGTTGGTGCTTTGAAGAAAGAAGGTGGAGACTCAACATAAAAGTAAAAGAATGGCCCTTCGCAGAGGGAAGCAGGGATTACTCATGTGCTAGAGCTTTTATTTTGAAAACATAGAAACAATTTTGTCAACGGTAGTAGTACTTCATATGTGTTATGCATAAGACATCCTATAAGTTGCAAGCCTCATGCATCGAATACCAATAGTGCTCGCACCTTGTCCTAATTAGCTCGGATTTCCATGGATTGTCATTGCATTGCATATGTTTCAACCAAGTGTCACAAAGGGGTACCTCTATGTCACCTGTACAAAGGTCCAAGGAGATAGATCGCATTTGATTTCTCGTTTTTGATAGATCTCAACTTGAGGACATCCATACCGGGACAACATAGAAAATAGATAATGGACTCCTCTTTAATGCTTAAGCATATTCTCATAAGAGAATGAGGATTAATGTCCAAGCTAAAACTTCCACCATGATACATGGCTTTGGTTGGCGGCCCAATGTTCTTCTCTAACAATATGCATACTCAAACCATTCAACCCATGGCAAATCACCCTTACTTCAGACAAGACGAACATGCATAGCAACTCACATGATATTCAACAAAAGTGTAACAGTTGATGGCGTCCCCAGAAACATGGATACCGCTCAGCAAGCAACTTATAAGAAATAAGATACATAAGTGACATATTCTTTACCACAATAGTTTTTAAGCTACTTTCCGATGAGCTATGTATTGCAAACTGAAGGTTTTAATGGTAGCACATGTAAATTTACTTGGAGTGGCGGCGAAATACCACATATAGGTAGGTATGGTGGACTCATATGGCATAACTGGTTTAAAAGGATGTGGATGCACAAGCAGTCAGTCCGCTTAGTACAGGTGGAGGTTAGCAAAAGACTGGGAGCGACCAACTAAGAGAGCAATGACGGTCATAATCATGCAGAGCGACAAAGCAACATTGAATCAGGCATGGAAGTTATATCGCTACTCAGAAATAAAGGATCATCAAGGCTTGCCCGACTTTCTTTATAGTCTTAAATATGCGTGAGCATACGCCAAGTCAATCAAAATAAATTCTTGAGGGAAGATATTACTAAACCATACCACATCATTGGCAAACAAATCATGTTGGTACTCCAATAACACATTGGGAATCCCCCAGCTATTTGAGACTAACCATAAGAAAACCTGAACTACTAAGCGCCATTATGCACGTAGCATCTTTATCATAGACATATCAACCAATGCAACGGAAGTAAACTCTCTCAATAAGATAAGCATGATAATTAAAGAGAGTTCAAGCAACCAACTAAACACAAGCTCTTTAAAAAGATAAGCATGAATACTAAAAGCAGAGCATGATAGTAGCTATTAAAAGACAAAGAACACACACATCAAAGATAGACATGAAAATTCTATGTTATGTTCTAGGTAGAAGTGGAGCGTGTTTCTCTCCCACATAAAGATAGCTGGTTTCCGACTCGTTATGAAAAGCTAAAGAAAACTAAAAAGCAAGACGCTCCAAGCATAGCACATAATACATGAAGTGATAAAAATATAGTGGAACGAAAGACGAACTGATAATGTTGATGGAGAAGGGGATGCACGGGGGCATCCCCAAGCTTAGACACTTGAGTCTCCTTGAATATTTCTTGGGGGTGCACGGGGGCATCCCCAAGCTTGAGCGCTTGACACTCCTGAATCTTTTTATCATCTTCCCTCGCACACTTGAAAACTCCCTTCATACATAACTCATCATAATCTGATTAGCGAGGTTAGTACCCATAATAGAATAATTGTACCTTGCTGGAAATAAAGATATTCTTGAAGTTCTACTGTTTCTCAAGATTGCCAAAAGGTTTTTGCAAAGAAAAAGAAAGCTCTTGGTTTGCAAAATGAAAGAAAGGCAAAACAGGACAGAATCTGTGAAAAACAGAACAGCAGGTAGTAATTGATTTGTTCGGGGCACTTCTGCAACTCTAATCAAAAAACTTAGAACAGATGCACGAAAGACAATTATATAGAGAACGCTGTCAAGAAAATTCAGACCAAAAAGATGATCTGGTGATTTTATACGAATTTTTCTATCCAAGGACAGAATCTGTTTCCTGGACAGTACCTCACAACTTTTGAACTTTCTAGCAATCAGAGGCTATACTTGGCAAAAATATGAAAAGTAAAGATACAATGATGATGCTACTGTAGTAAAAAACATCAAGACACAACAAAAGCAAAATAAAATTTTTATTCATGTGGGCTGCCTCCCAAAAGCGCTTTCTTTTATGCCTTTAAGCTAGGCATAATGCATAGAGATCAAGTTTTATTAAGAGTAAAAGAATAGCTAGCCCGTACAACGGAATCAAAAGGTAACTTGATATTCTTTCGAGGGAAGTGTTCCATCCCTTTCTTGAGAGGAAACTGAAATTTTATATTACCCTCTTTCATGTCAATGATAGCACCAACGGTGCGTAAAAAGGGACGTCCCAAAATAATTGGACAATAAGGATCACATTCAATATCCATAATAGTAAAATCAACGGGAACATAGTTGTCATTGACAATGATAAGAACATCGTCGATCCTCCCCAAAGGTTTCTTTATGGAAGAATCAACGAGACGAACACCAAAAGAACAAGAATCATAAGGTTTCAATTTAAGCATATCATATATTCTTTTGGGCATAACAGAGGTACTAGCTCCAACATCACATAATGCATAGCAAGAGAAGTCATTCAATTTAATTTTTATCATAGGATCCCAACCATCTTCTAGCTTTCTAGGTATGGAGGCTTCTACTCTAAGTTTCTCCTCCGTAGCTTTGATGAGAGCATTAGTGATATGCTCTGTGAAGGCAAGGTTAAGCGTGCTAGTGCGGGGATCTCTAGACATCTTGTGAAGGAAATCAATAACTTCGGTAAGAGTGCAATTATCAAAATCAAGATCACTAGCATCAAGTAAAGTGGTAGTGGTGTCCTTTAGGTTCACTTGTTTGGTAGTTTCTATAGTCATAGCATCACCATTAATAGGTCCAATGAGACCAGGAGTACATTGGGTGCTAAGAGTTTGGATATCCTCAACAACTTGGATAGTAGCAACAGTGTGGTGGGTAGGAAGGCTCTTAATTCTATCTTCTTCCTCCCTCTCTCTAGCCCATCTTTCTTTAAGTTTAGCCATCATCCTAATATTTTCATTAATTTGCACTTGAGTAGCATTAATAGGAGTGACCTTCTTCTCCTCAAGAGGAGAAGTTTTAATTTTAAGCAATTCTATCTCATTGACTAAATGGTCTACCTTAAAAGAGAGATCATCTAGTTTATGTAGTTTTTCTTCTACACTCTTATTAAAGGCTTTTTGGGTAGTGATGAAATCTTTAAGCATAATCTCTAGTTCAGTATTGGAGTTCCTGGTGCTAGGATAAGCATTGTTGTTCCCATAAGAATTAGAGGGGAACGGTCTATGATTGCTACCAAAGTTACTCCTATAAGCATTGTTATTAAAATTGTTTCTAGAGATAAAATTCACATCTACTTGTTCTTGAGCAATCAAAGAATTTAAAGGAACATCACGAGGATCAACAGAAGATTGCTTCGAAAGTAGAGACATGGTCAAGTCAACTTTTTCATTAAGGGAGGAAATCTCCTCGACAGAGTTTACCTTCCTACCTGTTGGAGCGCGTTCGGTGTGCCATTGGGAATAGTTGGTCATCATCTCATCGAGAAGCTTTGTGGCAGCACCAAGTGTAGTTGACATAAAGGTTCCTCCCGCGGCCGAATCTAACAAGTTCCGCGAGGTAAAGTTCAAGCCTGCATAAAAAGTTTGGATAACCATCCAAGTAGTCAAACCATGAGTAGGGCAGTTCTTGATAAGAGATTTCATACGTTCCCAAGCTTGGGCAACGTGTTCATTATCCAATTGTTTAAAATTCATTATGTTACTTCTTAGTTGGATAATTTTAGCAGGTGGAGAGTATTTTCCAATAAAAGCATCTTTGCACTTGTCCCATGAATCTATGCTATTTCTAGGCAAAGACTGAAACCAAATTTTAGCTCCTCCTCTCAAGGAGAAAGGAAAAAGCTTAAGCTTAACAATATTACCATCTATTTCTTGGTACTTTTGCATATCACAAAGTTCAACAAAGTTGTTTAAGTGTAAAGCAGCATCATCTCCAGCACCGGAGAATTGTTCTCTCATAACTAGATTCAGTAAAGCAGGTTTAATTTCATATGAAGGTGCTGAAGTGGCAGGTGTAGTGATAGGTGTGCTGATAAAGTCATGGTTGTTGTGACTAGTGAAGTCACACAACTTGGTGTTCTCGGTGGAACCCATAGTAGCAAGCAAGCAAGATAACTATTTTTGTGATTTTCGATAAAAGATACTAAAGCAAAAACTGAAAGGTAAACTAACAAGACTAAAAAGCAAAGGTAAAAGATAGCATGCAACTCCCCTATCCTGAAGAGTGGAGTCCCCGGCAACGGCGCCAGAAAAACTCTTGCTAGGCTTCTCGCCCCTCGTTGGTTACCCCAAGTGGAAGGTGTGAGATGTAGTGTTGCGGAAGTTTTTCCCTTGGCAAAGATACCAAGGATCGAATCCCCAGAGACTCCTAGGTTCAACAAGAAGGTATCAACTGCTAACGGCGCCAGATATTAGCAATCAACGTGGACCTGCACACAGATACAAATAACTTTGCTCCCAACGAGTACAGAGAGGTTGTCAATCCCTCCGGCCTTGTAGTTCACAAAGGATTAAACGCAAGTGATAGTAGTGATAGATATAATTGCAATAGTAAATAAAAGCGAAAAGTAAATAGCGGATGTGATCAATGATGGTAATATGGACCGGAGTCTCATGATGTTCACTAGTGATGTCTCTCTCCCAAAAGACGATAAAACAACTATGTGAGGTAAACGAATTACAGCTAGGCAATTGACAGGACCACGAACGCAAACCAATGCTAGCTACATTGCAAGAAAGGTTGAGGTTCAAAGCATGGGCGGTACGCCAAAGTAAGTAGACCAAAATCCATCAATATCTACTACTAATCATCCACCTTGAGATATCTATCCAGAACATCTCGCTGGTATTAAGTTGCGAGTCCCACCCATAGTGTAAACTCAATGCAACAGACAACTGCATTAAAAGAACTTTGCGTAAAGTAAACAATTCTTGCACCCGCGGGCACAAGCACCGTTGTTTTCCCCCTTGTGGCAACAACACATCCCCTAGACTCATGTTTCTGTCACTCAAACTAGTCATCGAGGGGCATGAACCCACAATCAAGCATAACGTTCCCTCTTGGAGTCACTACCTATTACTTGGCCAAAGCAATAAATAACAATGGAGAACATGCAAGAATTACTTACGAACATAAATATAAAAGAGGTAGATCAAATATATTACTCAAGCACAATCTGAACATAATCTCATAATCCATCGGATCCCAGCAAACTCATCATAGCAACAGCATAAGGATTACATATGTGCCTCGATCATGTAGGGCAGCTCACGAGGACTAATTAGTGAAGCACAAGAACGGGAGGAGAACATCACTTAGCTACTGGTCATGGACTCATGGTCCAAGGGAGACTACTCACAACTCATCCGGGAGGTGTCCATGGTGGTGGAGAGGCTCCTAATGGTGATCCTCCCCTCCGGCAGGGTGCCGGGAAGGGTTCTCCTGGTGCTCCCGATCTTGGAAGCGGCGGCGGCGACGGAATAGAGATGAGATCGCGAAAAAGAGTTCCTGTTTTGAGGGTTTCTCGAGACGCTTTAAATATATGCCAAAGGGGGGCATCGGAGGAGCCTCGGGGGGCCCAGGCGCCCCCCCGGCGCGGCCCAGGGGGGGGGGCGCCGCCAGGGCGCCTGGAGCCCTGGTGGCCCCCCCCGGCTGTCCTTCGGGAGCACGGTAGTTTCTGGAACGCTAATTTTTTATATAATTTTTCTGGATTTTTCCAGGCAGTTCTCGTAATGTGAAAACCTGAAATACAAAAACAGCCGAAAATAGAAACTGGCACTGGGGTGCACTGAGTTAATAGGTTAGTCCAAATATGATCAAAAGTGTATGGAAGTGTATAAATAACATAGCAATATCACCCAAAAGAGGCATGGAGCAAGCAGAAATTATAAATACGTTTTGGACGTATCACTTACCAGCATGCCATACTTTGATTCGGCGGTATTGTAAGATGAAGCGGCTCGGACAGACATTATGCGTACGCTTACACGAGACTGGTTTCACCGTTATGATCACTCGTTGCTTAAAGGTGACTGGCGGGTGTCTGTCTCTATCACTTTAGTTGAATCGAGTGTGGCTATGCTCGGTCCTTGTGAAGGTTAAAACAACACATACTTGACAAAAAATCGTTGTGGTTTTTGTATGCGTAGGTAAGAACGGTTCTTGCTATGCCCGTAGCAGCCATGTAAAACTTGCAACAACAAAGTAGAGGACGTCTAACTTGATTTTGTAGGGCATGCTGTGATGTGATATGGTCAAGACATGATGAGTTATACATTATTGTATGAGATGATCATGTTTTGTAAAGTTATCGGCAACTAGCAGGAGCCATATGGTTGTTGCTTTATTATATGAAATACAATCGCCATGTAATTTCTTTACTTTATCACTAAGCGATAGCGATAGTCGTGGAAGCAATAGTTGTCGAGACGACAACGATGCTACGATGGAGATCAAGGTATCGCGCCGGTGACGATGGTGATCATGACGGTGCCTTGGAGATGGAGATCAAAAGCACAAGATGATGATGGCCATATCATGTCACATATTTTGATTGCATGTGATGTTTATCTTATTATGCTTCTTATTTTTCTTAGTACGGCGGTAGCATTATAAGATGATCCCTTACAAAATTCCAAGGTACAAGTGTTCTCCCTGAGTATGCACCTTTGCGAAAGTTTGTCGTGCCGAGACACCACGTGATGATCGGGTGTGATAAGCTCTACGTTCACCTATAACGGGTGCAAGCCAGTTTTGCTCACGTAGAATAATCGGATTAAACTTGACGAGCCTAGCATGTACAGACATGGCCTCGGACCACTGGAGACCGAAAGGTCGAGCATGAATCATATAGTAGATATGATCAACATAAGATGTTCACCATTGAAAACTACTCCATCTCACGTGATGATCGGACATGGTTTAGTTGATTTGGATCACGTGATCATTTAGATGACTATAGGGATGTCTATCTAAGTGGGAGTTCTTTAGTAATATGATTAACTGAACTTTAATTTATCATGAACTTAGTCCTCATAGTTTTTGCATATCTATGTTGTTGTAGATCAATTGCCCATGCTACTGTTCCCTTGAATTTTAATGTGTTCCTAGAGAAAGCTAAGTTGAAAGATGATGGTAGCAATTACACGGACTGGGTCCGTAACTTGAGGATTATCCTCATTGCTGCACAAAAGAATTATTTCCTTGAAGCACCGCTAGGTGACAAGCCCCCTCCCGCTAATGTAGACGCTTTGAACGTCTGGCAGACGCGTCTGATGACTACACGATAGTTCAGTGTGCCATGCTTTACGGCTTAGAAGCGGGACTTCAACAACGTTTTGAACGTCATGGAGCATATGAGATGTTCCAGGAGTTGAAGTTAATATTTCAAGAAAATGCCCGGATTGAGAAATATGAGATTTCCAATAAGTTGTACAGCTACAAGATGGAGGAGAATAGTTCTATCAGTGAACACTTGCTCAGAATGTCTGGGTGCTACAATCATATGACTCAACTTGGATGCAAAGTTGACGAAGATAGTGTTATTGATAGAGTTCTTCAATCACTGCCACCAAGCTATAAAGGCTTCGTGATGAACTATAACATGCCAGGGATGCAGAAGACAATTCCCGAGCTCTTCGCTATGCTCAAAGCTGCGAAGGTAGAAATCAAAAAGGAGCATCAAGTGTTGATGGTTAACAAGACCACTAGTTTCAAGAAAAAGGGCAAGGGAAAGAAGGTAAACTTCAAGAAGAATAGCAAGACAGTTGCTACTCCCACGAAGAAACCCAAGTCTGGAGCTAAGCCTGAAACTGAGTGCTTCTACTGCAAAGGGAATGGACACTGGAAGCGGAACTGCCCCAAGTATTTGGCAGATAAGAAGGATGGCAAGGTGAACAAAGGTATATGTGACTAAGGAGTTAGTCATGGGATCATGTGTTACGGAACAATTAAAGAGACTTGCCAGTAAAGAGATTGAACAAGGTATAGGGATACCAATGATCGAATCTCGGGCAAGTAACATACTGATGGACAAAGGGAATTGTATACGGGATTGATTGAATCCCCAACATCGTGGTTCATCCGATGAGATCATCGTGGAACATGTGGGAGCCAATATGGGTATCTAGATCCCGCTATTGGTTATTGGCCGGAGAGGGTCTCGATCATGCCTGCATGGTTCCCGAACCCGTAGGGTCTGCACACTTAAGTTTCAGTGATGCTAGAGTTTTAACGAGAATTGTATGTGGTTACAGAAAGTTGTTCGGAGTCCCTGATGAGACCCCGGACGTCACGAGGAGTTCTGGATTGGTTCGGAGGTAAATATTTATATATGGGAGGTCCAGTTTTAGTCACCAGAAGAGTTTCGAGGGTCATCGGTATTGTACCGGGACCACCGAAAGGGTTCCGGGGTCCACCGGGTGGGCCCACCCGCCCCAGAGGGCTTAGTGGACTGGTACGCCCCCAGGGCCTAATCCGCCTAGGGTTGGAAACCCTAGGGCACTACTGGAATCAGGATCTTTGCCGTAAGCCAGCTCTTTGCCGTCCGCTGGCCGACGGTAAAGAATGTCTTTGCCATCCGTTTGAAGAAAGCTCACGGCAAACAGAGAGCTGACGACAAAGGACATGTTTGCCGTCGGCCAGCTCTTTGCGGTTCGCTAGCAGACGACAAAGAGTGTGGGTGGCCCACTAGCGAAGACCACCTAACGGCCACTTTCTTTGCCGTCTCCTAGCGGACGGCAAAGTTTCTTTGCCGTCCGCTATGAGACGGCAAAGAAAACGGCCTAACTAACGTCCGTTATCTAGGATCTTTGCCGTCTGCTAGCAGACGGCAAAGAACCGTGCCCTAACAAAATGCATTGTGCCGCCCGACCAATCTCTATGTCCCCTCTCTCTCTCCGTTCCGCCCCTGTGCCGTCGTCGCTCCGTGCCACCCCTGTCTCAGCGCCGCCACCGCCGCCCCGGCGAGCCCCTCCTCCTCCCCGCGACAACCCCTCGCCGCGTTGCCCC
>LR738711.1:95488715-95543830 GCA_902687465.1 Secale cereale | reverse complement strand
CCGCCCCCGTGCCCAAGACGTCACCGCCCCCGTGCCCTAGCCACTGCCTCCTCCATCGCAGCGCCGCCCCCGCTGCCCTGGCGAGTCCCTGCTCCGCCCCAGCACCGTCCTTCCTCCTCCGCCGCTGCCGCCGGGTACTGCCCCCTCTTCGAAGATGTTGAAGCGAGGTACGGCGAAAAACCCCTCCATTTCTTTGCAGCATGATTTGTTCCTGTTATTGGTGCGAATTTGGTGGTGGTTTAGGTTTGTCGGTGGTTCATATGTGGTGTAGAATATGCTTAGGAATGGAGTTGTACTAGTGTTTTTAGTATCAGTTAGGCAGAAACAACAAAGTTAGAATTCAGATTATATTAAGTGAATAGTGTGGCTAGCTGTTAAATTCAGGTTGTATATTGTGTGAACTGGGATTGTTAGAGAATATTGAGTGTGAATCACTTGTGTTTTGCGTACTGTGATCATTGTAGCATGGTAATCTTGCTCATATAGTTAGTTTACAACTATGATGATAGTTTGAAAGAAAGATCTTACTGGGTTATGGTGATACACTTTTTGTTTTAGTCAAATCCCACGCCTAATTTTAGTGAGAGTCTGTGCACATGCAAAGGTTGCCATTTGGTGGAACATTCAAGTAAATATGCACAATCTGGAACTTAATAATTCTTGGTCAATATTACTCCATTTATCCTCTAATGATTTTTTGGTGATGACCACAATATTACTGCTAATGTACCTATGATCAATTTGAAACATGAGCATTACTAATTGGTCTCTTCTGCTGCTTATCAGAGATGGGGGGAAGCCGCCACCGCAGGCTCCGCTCTGCCACACCGGAGTACGAGTTGGATGCTTTCGAGTTCTTCAGTATCATACATGGGACTTCCTCCAGGAGGCATGTGTATTAAAGGAGGGATCTCCCCTTCACCCATCTCACTATGATAACTTTGTTGTTTGCTACATCACTCCTTGTCCCAAACTGCAGAGGCTGCCTGAAACTTTTACGAAGATGCTGGACGGCCATTGCTAGAAGAATGTGAAGCTGCGACAGGACGGCAGCGGGCTTCGCAGCCATTGGGACGTGGAGTTGGTGATCAGGTACGGCCAGATGTACCTGTGTTGTGGCTGGGAGCAGTTCTACCGTGCCTACGATCTGCGACACGGGTACTTCCTTCTCTTCAGGTACGACGGCGACGCCATGCTCACCGTGAAGGTGTTCAACACGACTATGTGTCACATGCGCTACCAGGACGACGATGATGCCAGTACATTCTGCCTATTCTTCCTCTACATTTGGCTTTGTCTCGCATCGACTGTTAACGATCATTGTTGCATTTGGTCAGGCAATGGGAGCAGCAGCAGCGACTCTGGCTATAGCCAAAGCAGCAGCAACTCTGGTTGCAACAAAAGCAGCGGCGAGGATGATCCGAAATGGAGTTGGGAAGAAGAGGAGCAGAGTGGGGTGAGGAGGTGCAGGCTAAGGATGGGCAACAGATGGTGGTGGCTGAGGATGACCCAGCAATGGTGGTGCCTAACGATGGGCAAGAGATGGTGGTGGCTGAGGATGACCTAGCGATGGTGGTGGTGCCTGACAATGACCTCGCGATGGTGGTGGCGTCGGCGATCCCACAGTCGGGCAACATGACCATGCCAATTGTGGTAGAAGACTACATCCCACTGCCTCCACCGCCTCGCCGCTCTTGGCGCATCAGGATGAGGAAGGAGAAGGAGAAGAAGAAGGAGGAGTGAAGTATGCCAGGTATGTCAAATCTCGAAATGATCTATCTTATACTTAGCTTTGTTTTCCTCCGAAATGACATAAGTTAGCTCTAATATGCTAAGTTATCTCTAATATGCTTAGTTTCCTAGGTTGCTCAATAATGACATACACTTGGCTTACTTGTGCAAAAAATGGCATAATTATGCTTAGTTAACTAAAAAATGGCATAATTAGTTAAGTTAGCTCCAAAATGACCCATTTAACCTAGGTTAGCTCCAATATGATCCATTTTACCTAGGTTAGCTCCAAAATGACCAAGTTTACCTAGGTTAGCTCCAATATGATCCATTTTAGCTAGGTTAGCTCCAAAATGGCCAAGTTTACCTACGTTAGCTCCAAAATGACCAAGTTTACCTAGGTTAGCTCCAATATGATCCATTTTAGCTATGTTAGCTCCAAAATTACTTATGTTAGCACAAAAATGACCTATACTTACCTTATTTTCCTCCAATTAACATACTAAGCTTAGTTAGCTAAAAATTAGCATAATTACCTATGTAAGCTCTAAAATGACACAAATAAGAAATAATAAGAAGAAAAACAAGGAAGAGGAGAAAAAGAAAGAATAGAAGAAGAAAGAGAAGAAAAAGAAAGAATAAAAGAAGAATAATGAGATAGGACAAGGGTAAAAACCTTCTTCTTCTTCTTCTTCTTCTAGTCTTCTTCTTCTTCTTCTAGTGTTCTTCTTATTCTTCTTCTTCTTATTCTTCTTCTTATTCTTCTTCTTCTTCTTCTTCTTCTTCTTCTTCTTCTCCAAAATGACCTAAGTTAGCTGTAATATGCTTAGTTACCTAGGTTAGCTCAATAAAGACCTATACTTAGCTGCTTTATATAAAAAATGGCATAATATGCTTAGTTCACTCAAAGATGGCATAATTAGCTAGGTTAGCTCCATTTTACCTAAGAATGCTTACTTCTTCTTCTTCTTCTACTTCTTCTTCTTCTTCTTCTTCTTAATTTTCTTCTTCTTCTTCTAACTCTCTTGTTTCCAATTTTGCAGATTTCATTTAATTCACGGAAGCTTGCATGGATGGAGTGCTTCTTTTCCCTTTCGGATTTTATTTTGTATCGATGAACTTGCATGGATGGAACTTTTTATATGGATGGATGGATAACGGTGTTGGATGAACAATGTGAAACTTTTGTAATATGTATGGATGGAGCTATGTGTTGGTTATGTATGTATGTACGTATGATGAAACTTGTGTGTTGGATATGTTTTCTATGAAATTTCTGTGATGAAACTTGTGTGTTGAAATTTGTGTGTTCAAATTGAATGAATTTAAGAAAAAACAGGGGCTATACAGGATCTTTGCCGTCCGCTGGCAGACGGCAAAGAGGTTTGCCGTCAGCCAGCAGACGACAAAGATGCCACATGGCAGCTACCTGTACAACCTGGGGCTGGCCTATTTGGTTACTTTGCCGTCTGCTGGCAGACGACAAAGGTGCAATGGTTTTTGTCGTCTACCAGCGGACGAAAAAGTGCACCGTTAGCCCCCTAACGGCGGTAAGCTGTCACGTGTGCCGTCCATGTCCTTTCCCGTCAGCCAGCGGACAACAAAGACCATTTCATCTTTGTCGTCCGCCACGCCAACGGACGGCAAAGAAGCCTTCGTCGTCGCCTATTCAACCGAACCTGTTGCCGTCTGCTGACGGACGGCAAAGGCCTTTGCCGTCCGCCATGTATGCCTTTGCCTTCCGCCACGGCGGAAGCAAAGTGCTTGATTCCTGTAGTGGGGTGGGAGCACCTCCCACCTAATTGGGGGGCAAGTCCCCCCTCCTGGCCGCCCCCTCAAGATCCATCTAGAGGGGCCGGCCCCCACTCCCCTTCCCCCTATATATAGTGAGGGGGTGGGAGGGCAGCCGCACCCTTCCCCCCTCCAACTCCTCCTCCTCCTCCGTAGTGCTTAGCGAAACCCTCCCGGAGAACCGCAAGCTCCACCACCACACGCCGTCGTGCTGCCGGAGCTCTCCCTCAACTTCTCCTACTCCCTTGCTGGATGAAGAAGGTGGAGACGCCCTCGGGCTGTACGTGTGTTGAACGCGGAGGTGCCGTCCGTTCGACGCTTGGATCGGATCTGCCGCAATTTGAATAGCCATGAATACGAGTCCATCAACCACGTTCTTGTAACACTTCTGCTTAGCGATCTTCAAGGGTTTGAAGATGCACTCCCTCTCTCTCGTTGCTAGCATCTCCTAGATTGATCTTGGTGACATGTAGGATTTTTTTAAATTATTACTACGTTCCCAACAGTGGCATCATGAGCTAGGTCTATGCGTAGATTCTATGCATGAGTAGAACACAAGTAGTTGTGGGCGATGATTTCGTCAATTTGCTTACCGTTACTAGTCCTATCTTGATTCGGCGGTGATGGGCCTCGAACCCCTCATTGGTTACCCCAAGTGGAAGGTGTAAGATGCAGTATTGTAGAAGTATTTTCCCCTAGCAAAGATGCCAAGGATCGATTCCCCAGAGACTCCTAGGTTCAACAAGTAGGTGTCAATTGATACGGCGCCAGATTAGTAGCAATCAACGTGGACCTGCACACAGATACAAATAACTTTGCTCCCAACGAGTACAGAGAGGTTGTCAATCCCTCCGGCCTTGTAGTTCACAAAGGATTAAAAGCACTGATAGTAGTGATAGATAGTTTTTGCAATAGCAAATAATAACGGAAAGTAAATAGTGGATGTGATCAATGATGGTAATATGGACCAGAGTCTCATGATGTTCACTAGTGATGTCTCTCTCCCAAAAGACGATAAAACAGCTATGTGAGGTAACAAATTACAGCTGGGCAATTGACAGGACCACGAACGCAAACCAATGTTGACTACATTGCAAGAAAGGTTGAGGTTCAAAGCATGGGCGGTACGCCTAAGTAAGTAGACCGAAATCCATCAATATCTACTACTAATCATCCACCTTGAGATATCTATCCAGAACATCTCGCTGGTATTAAGTTGCGAGTCCCACCCATAGTGTAAACTCAATGCAACAGACAACTGCATTAAAAGAACTTTGCGTAAAGTAACAATCCTTGCACCCGCGGGCACAAGCACCGTTGTTTTTCCCCTTGTGGCAACAGCACATCCCCTAGACTCATGTTTCTGTCACTCAAGCTAGTCATCGAGGGGCATGAACCCACAATCGAGCATAACGTTCCCTCTTGGAGTCACTACCTATTACTCGGCCAAAGCAATAAATAACAACGGAGAACATGCAAGAATTACTTATGAACTAAAATATAAAATAGGTGAATCAAATATATTACTTAAGATCAATCTGAACATAATCTCATAATCCATCGGATCCCAGCAAACTCAACATAGCAACAGCATAAGGATTACATAGGTGCCTCGATCATGTAGGGCAGCTCACGAGGACTAATTAGTGAAGCATAAGAACGGGAGGAGAACATCACATAGCTACTGGTCATGGACTCATGGTCCAAGGGAGACTACTCACGAGTCATCCGGGAGGCGTCCATGGTGGTGGAGAAGCTCCCGGTGCTGATCCTCCCCTCCGGCAGGGTGCCGGGAAGAGTTCTCCTGGTGCTCCCGATCTTGGAAGCGGCGGCGGCGGCGGAACAGAGATGGGATCGCGAAAAGAGTTCCTATTCTGAGGGTTTCGGAGGTCCCTCTAAATATATGCCAAAGGGGGGCACCGGACGGGCTTCGGGGGGCCCAGGCGCCCCCCGGCGCGGCCCGGGGGGGGGGGCGCCGCCAGGGCGCCTGGAGCCCTGGTGGCCCCCCCAGGCTGCCCTTCGGACGCAGTGTTGTTTCCGTATCGCTGATTTTTTATATATTTTTTCTGGATTTTTCTGGGCAGTTCTCGAAACGTGAAAACCTGAAATACAAAAACAGCCGAAAATAGAAACTGGCACTGGGGTGCACTGGATTAGTAAGTTAGTCCAAATATGATCAAAAGTGTATGGAAGTGTATGAATATCATAGCAATATCACCCAAAAGTGGCATGGAGCAAGCAGAAATTATAGATACGTTTTGGACGTATCAACATCCCCAAGCTTAATTCCTGCTCGTCCTCGAGTAGGTAAATGATAACAAGAATAATTTCTGTGGTGACATGCTATTAACCATATAGGACTTTTTATAGTCATATGACAAAAGCTTACTGAGACAATGATTCTAAAGTAATTAAGTTGCCTCAAGAGAAAATCACAAATGACTGAAAGTTTTACAACATGAAACTGAAACATCAAAAAGATTTGCAATGAACATGATGTGCAAATATGATAAAGTGATATCTAGCTTGCCCCCTTTAGTGATGCAAAACATAAGTGCAGGGGCACCTTCAAGGTTTACGTGATGACTAGATACAATCATTTCAAAATAAACGATATCACAATCATGCAAAAGACAATGCTACTTTGGGACAATGCACATTACACTCAAAATGACAATCATGCTCTCAGTAGTTGATGCTTGAAGTGCTAGAGCTTTTCGTTTTGAAAACATGGAAGCAATTGTGTCAACGGTAGTAGTACTTCATATGTGTCATGCATAAAACATCCTATAAGTTGCAAGCCTCATGCATCGAATACTAATAGTGCTCGCTCCTTGTCCTAATTAGCTCGGATCCCCATGGGTTATCATTGCATTACATATGTTTTAACCAAGTGTCGCAAAGGGGTACCTCTATGCCACCTGTACAAAGGTCCAAGGAGATAAATCGCATTTGATTTCTCGTTTTTGATAGATCTAAACTTGAGGACATCCATACCGGGACAACATAGAAAATAGATGATGGACTCCTCTTTAATGCATAGGCATATTCTCATGAGAGATTGAAGATTAAGGTCCAAGCTAAAACTTCCACCATGATGCATGGCTTTGGTTGGCGGCCCAATGTTCTTCTATAACAATATGCATATTAATTCAACCCACGGCAAATCACCCTTACTTCAGACAAGACGAACATGCATAGCAACTCACATGATATTCAACAAAAGTGCAGTTGATGGCGTCCCCAGAAACATGGTTACCGCTCAGCAAGCAACTTATAAGAAATAAGATACATAAGCAACATATTCTTTACCACAATAGTTTTTAGGCTACTTTCCCATGAGCTATGTATTGCATGGTTAGTTTGCTTAGTACAGGTGGAGGTTAGCAAAAGACTGGGAGCGACCAACTAAGAGAGCAATGACGGTCATAATCATGCAGAGCGACAAAGCAATATTGAATCAGGCATGGTAGTTATATCGCTACTTAGAAATAAAAGATCATCAAGGCTTGACAGACTTTCTTTACAGTCTTAAATATGCGTGAGCATACGCCAAGTCAATCAAAATAAATTCTCGAAGGAAGAGATTACTAAACCATACCACATCATAGGCAAACAAACCAAGTTGGTACTCCAATAACACATTGGGAACCCCCCAGCTATTTGAGATTAACCAAAAGAAAACCTGAACTACTAAGCACCATCATGCAAGTAGCATCTTTATCATAGACACATTAACCAATTGAACGGAAGCAAACTCTCTTAATAAGGTGAGCATGGTAATTAAAGAGAGTTCAAGCAACCAACTAAACAAAAGCTCTTTGAAAAGATAGGCATGAATACTAAGAGCAGAGCATGATAGTAGCTATTTAAAAGACAAAGAACACACACAGCATATATAGACATGAAAATTCTATGTAATGTTCTAGGTAGAGGTGGAGCGTGTTTCTCTCCCACATAAAGGAATGCTGGGTTCCGACTCGTTACGAAAAACTAAAAAGAAAACTAAAAGCAAGACGCTCCAAGCATAGCACATAACACATGAAGTGATAAAAATATAGCGGAACGAAAGACGAACTGATAATGTTGATGGAGAAGGGGATGCACGGGGGCATCCCCAAGCTTAGACGCTTGAGTCTCCTTGAATATTTCTTGGGGCTGCACGGGGGCATCCCCAAGCTTGAGCGCTTGACACTCCTGAATCTTTTTATCATCTTCCCTCGCACACTTGAAAACTCCCTTCATACATAACTCATCATAATCTGATTAGCGAGGTTAGTACCCTTAATAAAATAATTATACCTTGCTGGAAATAAGGATATTATTGAAGTTCTACTGTTTCTCAAGATTGCCAAAAGGTTTTTGCAAAGAAAAAGCAAGTTCTTGATTTGCAAAGTGAAGGTAAGGCAAAACAGGACAGAATCTGTGAAAAACAGAACAGCAGGCAGTAATTGATCTGTTCGGGATACTTCTGCAACTCAAATCAAAAAACTCAGAACAGACGCACGAAAGACAATTACATATAGAACGCTGTCGAAAAAATTCAGACCAAAAAGATGATCTGGTTAATTTATACGAATTTTTCTATCCGAGGACAGAATCTGTTTCCTGGACAGCACCTCACAACTTTTGAACTTTCTAGCAATCGGAGGCTATACTTGGCACAAATATGAAAAGCAAAGATACAATGATGATGCTACAGCAGTAAACAACATCAAGACACAACAAAAGCAAAAAAATTATTCATGTGGGCTGCCTCCCAAAAGCGCTTTCTTTTATGCCTTTAAGCTAGGCATAATGCATAGATCAAGTTTTATCAAGAGTAAAAGAATAGCTAGCCCGTACAACGGACTCAAAAGGTAACTTGACCTTCTTACGAGGGAAGTGTTCCATCCCTTTCTTGAGAGGAAACTGAAATTTTATATTACCCTCTTTCATGTCAATGACAGCACCAACGGTGCGCAAAAAGGGACGTCCCAAAATAATTGGACAAGAAGGATCACATTCAATATCCATAATAGTGAAATCAATGGGCACATAATTATCATTGACAACAATAAGAACATCGTCGATCCTCCCCAAAGGTTTCTTTATGGAAGAATCGACGAGACGAACACCAAAAGAACAAGAATCATAAGGTTTCAATTTAAGCATATCATATATCCTTTTGGGCATAACAGAGGTACTAGCACCAACATCACATAATGCATAACAAGAGAAGTCATTCAAATTAATTTTTATCATAGGATCCGAACCATCTTCTAGCTTTCTAGGTATGGAGGCTTCTACTCTAAGTTTCTCCTCCCTAGCTTTGATGAGAGCATTAGTGATATGCTCTGTGCAGGCAAGGTTTAGCGTGCTAGTGCGGGGATCTCTAGACATCTTGTGAAGGAAATCAATAACTTCGGTAAGAGTGCAATAATCAAAATCAAGGTCACGAGCATCAAGTAAAGTGGTAGTGGTGTCCTTAAGGTTCACTTGGTTGGTAGTTTCTATAGCATCACCATTAATAGGTCCATTGGGACCAGGAGTACATTGGGTGCTAAGAGTGTGAACATCCTCAATAACTTGGATAGTAGCAACAGTGTGGTGGGTAGGAAGGCTCTTAATTCTTTCCTCTTCCTCCCTTTCTCTAGCCCATCTTTCTTTAAGCTTAGCCATCATCCTAATATTTTCATTAATTTGCACTTGAGTAGCATTAATAGGGATGACTTCCCTCTCGTTAAGTGGAGACGTTTCAATTTTTTTAGCAATTTTACCTCATTGGCTAACTGGTCTACCTTAAAAGAAAGATCATCTAGTTTATGTAGTTTCTCTTCTACATTCTTATTAAAGGCTTTTTGGGTAGTGATGAAATCTCTAAGCATGTTCTCTAGTTCAGTATTGGAGTTCTTGGTACTAGGATAAGCATTGTTGTTCCCATAAGAGTTAGAGGGGAACGGTCTAGGATTGTTACCAAAATTACTCCTATAAGCATTGTTGTTAAAATTATTTCTAGAGATAAAGTTCACATCTACTTGTTCTTGAGCAATCAAAGAATTTAAAGGAACATCACGAGGATCAACAGTAGATTGCTTCGAAAGTAGAGACATGATCAAGTCAACTTTTTCATTAAGGGAGGAGATCTCCTCGACAGAGTTTACCTTCCTACCTGTTGGAGCGCGTTCGGTGTGCCATTGGGAATAGTTGGTCATCATCTCATCGAGAAGCTTCGTGGCAGCACCAAGTGTAGTTGACATAAAAGTTCCTCCCGCGGCCGAATCTAACAAGTTCCGCGAGGTAAAGTTCAAGCCTGCATAAAAAGTTTGGATAACCATCCAAGTAGTCAAACCGTGAGTAGGGCAGTTCTTGATGAGAGACTTCATACGTTCCCAAGCTTGGGAAACGTGTTCATTATCCAATTGTTTAAAATTCATTATGTTACTTCTAAGTTGGATAATTTTAGCAGGTGGATAGTATTTTCCGATAAAAGCATCTTTGCACTTGTCCCATGAATCAATGCTATTTCTAGGCAAAGACTGAAACCAAATTTTAGCTCCTCCTCTCAAGGAGAAAGGAAAAAGCTTAAGCTTAACAATATTACCATCTATTTCTTGGTACTTTTGCATATCACAAAGTTCAACAAAGTTGTTCAAGTGTAAAGCAGCATCATCTCCAGCACCGGAGAATTGTTCTCTCATGACTAAGTTCAGTAAAGCAGGTTTAATTTCATATGAAGGTGCTGAAGTGGCAGGTGTAGTGATAGGTGTGCTGATAAAGTCATCGTTGTTGTGACTAGTGAAGTCACACAACTTGGTGTTCTCGGTGGAACCCATAGTAGCAAGCAAGCAAGATAACTATTTTTTTTGTGATTTTCGATAAAAAGGTACTAAAGCAAAAAATGAAAAGTAAATTAACAAGACTAAAAAGCAAAGGTAAAAGATAGCATGCAACTCCCCTATCCTGAAGAGTGGAGTCCCCGGCAACGACGCCAGAAAATACTCCTTGATGGGCCTCGAACCCCTCGTTGGTTACCCCAAGTGGAAGGTGTAAGATGCAGTATTGTAGAAGTGTTTTCCCCTAGCAACGATGCCAAGGATCGATTCCCCAGAGACTCCTAGGTTCAACAAGTAGGTGTCAATTGCTACGGCGCCAGATTAGTAGCAATCAACGTGGACCTGCACACAGATACAAATAACTTTGCTCCCAACGAGTACAGAGAGGTTGTCAATCCCTCCGGCCTTGTAGTTCACAAAGGATTAAAAGCAATGATAGTAGTGATAGATAGTTTTTGCAATAGTAAATAATAACGGAAAGTAAATAGTGGATGTGATCAATGATGGTAATATGGACCGGAGTCTCATGATGTTCACTAGTGATGTCTCTCTCCCAAAAGACGATAAAACAACTATGTGAGGTAACAAATTACAGCTAGGCAATTGACAGGACCACGAACGCAAACCAATGCTGACTACATTGCAAGAAAGGTTGAGGTTCAAAGCATGGGCGGTACGCCAAAGTAAGTTGACCGAAATCCATCAATATCTACTACAAATCATCCACCTTGAGATATCTATCCAGAACATCTCGCTGGTATTAAGTTGCGAGTCCCACCCATAGTGTAAACTCAATGCAACAGACAACTGCATTAAAAGAACTTTGCGTAAAGTAAACAATCCTTGCACCCGCGGGCACAAGCACCGTTGTTTTTCCCCTTGTGGCAACAGCACATCCCCTAGACTCATGTTTCTGTCACTCAAGCTAGTCATCGAGGGGCATGAACCCACAATCGAGCATAACGTTCCCTCTTGGAGTCACTACCTATTACTCGGCCAAAGCAATAAATAACAACGGAGAACATGCAAGAATTACTTATGAACTAAAATATAAAAGAGGTGAATCAAATATATTACTCAAGATCAATCTGAACATAATCTCATAATCCATCAGATCCCAGCAAACTCAACATAGCAACAGCATAAGGATTACATAGGTGCCTCGATCATGTAGGGCAGCTCACGAGGACTAATTAGTAAAGCACAAGAACGGGAGGAGAACATCACATAGCTACTGGTCATGGACTCATGGTCCAAGGGAGACTACTCACGAGTCATCCGGGAGGCGTCCATGGTGGTGGAGAAGCTCCCGATGGTGATCCTCCCCTCCGGCAGGGTGCCGGGAAGAGTTCTCCTGGTGCTCCCGATCTTGGAAGCGGCGGCGGCGGCGGAACAGAGATGGGATCGCGAAAAGAGTTCCTGTTCTGAGGGTTTCGGAGGTCCCTCTAAATATATGCCAAAGGGGGGCACCGGACGGGCTTCGGGGGGCCCAGGCGCCCCCCCGGCGCGGCCTAGGGGGGGCTCCGCCAGGGCGCCTGGAGCCCTGGTGGCCCCCCCAGGCTGCCCTTCGGACGCAGTGTTGTTTCCGTATCGCTGATTTTTTATATAATTTTTCTGGATTTTTCTGGGCAGTTCTCGAAACGTGAAAATCTGAAATACAAAAATAGCCGAAAATAGAAACTGGCACTGGGGTGCACTGGATTAGTAAGTTAGTCCAAATATGATCAAAAGTGTATGGAAGTGTATGAATATCATAGCAATATCACCCAAAAGTGGCATGGAGCAAGCAGAAATTATAGATACGTTTTGGACGTATCAGGCGGCATCATGGGATGAAGCGGCCCGGACCGACCTTACACGTACGCTTTTGTGAGACAGGTTCCACCGACTGACATGCACTTGTTGCATAAGGTGGCTAGCGGGTGTCTGTCTCTCCCACTTTAGTCAGATCGGATTCGATGAACAGGGTCCTTATGAAGGGTAAATAGCAACTGAAAAGTCACCATTGTGGCTTTTGCGTAGGTAAGAAATGTTCTTGCTAGAAACGCATAGCGGCCACGTAAAACATGCAACAACAATTAGAGGACATCTAACTTGTTTTTGCAGGGTATGCTATGTGATGTGATATGGCCAAAAGGATGTGATGAATTATATATGTGATGTATGAGATTGATCATGTTCTTGTAATAGTAATCACGACTTGCATGTCGATGAGTATGACAACTGGCAAGAGCCATAGGAGTTGTCTTAATTTATTGTATCACCTGCGTGTCAATGAAAACGCCATGTAATTACTTTACTTTATTGCTAACCATTAGCCATAGTAGTAGAAGTAATAGTTGGCGAGACAACTTCATGAAGACACGATGATGGAGATCATGGTGTCATGCCGGTGACAATGGTGATCATGCCACGCTTCGAAGATGGAGATCAAAAGCGCAAGATGATATTGGCCATATCATGTCACTTTATGATTTGCATGTGATGTTTATCATGTTTTCATCTTATTTGCTTAGAACAACGGTAGTGAAGGAAATATGACCTAGAGGCAATAATAAAGATGTTATTTGTATTTCCTTATATCATGATAAATGTCTTTTATTCATGCTAGAATTGTATTAACCGAAAACTTAGTACATGTGTGAATACATAGACAAAACAGAATGTCCCTAGTATGCCTCTACTAGACTAGCTTATTGATGAAAGATGGTTATGTTTCCTAACCATAGACATTTGTTGTCATTTGATCAACGAGATCACATCATTAGGAGAATGATTTGATGGACAATACCCATTCGTTAGTTTAGCACTATGATCGTTTAGTTTTATTGCTATTGCTTTCTTCATGACTTATACATGTTCCTATGACTATGAGATTATGCAACTCCCAATTACCGGAGGAACACCTCGTGTGCTATCAAACATCACAACGTAACTGGGTGATTATAAAGATGCTCTACAGGTGTCTCCGAAGGTGTTCGTAGTGTTGGCATAGATCAAGAATAGGATTTGTCACTCCGAGTGTCGGAGAGGTATCTCTAGGCCCGCTCGGTAATACACATCATAATAAGCCTTGGAAGAAAATGACTAATGAGTTAGTCCCGAGATGATGTATTACAGAACGAGTAAAGAGACTTGCCGGTAACGAGATTGAACTAGGTATTGAGATACCGACGATCGAATCTCGGGAAAGTAACATACCGATGACAAAGGGAACAATGTATGTTGTTATGCGGTTTGACCGTTAAAGATCTTTGTAGAATATGTAGGAGCCAATATGAGCATCCAGGTTCCGCTATTGGTTATTGACCGGAGATAAGTCTCGGTCATGTCTACATAGTTCTCGAACCCGTAGGGTCCGCATGCTTAACGTTTGATGATGATCGGTATTATGAGATTATGAGTTTTGATTTACCAAAGGTAGTTCGGAGTCCCAGATGAGATCACGGACATGATGAGGAGTCTCGGAATGTCCAAGACATAAAGAATAATATATTGGACGACTATATTCGGACACCGGAAGTGTTCCGGGTGTTATCGGGTAAGACCGGAATGCCGGAGGGGGTTACCGGAACCCCCCCGAGGGAGTATGGGCCATAGTGGGCCATTGAGGGAAAGAGAGGGGCAGCCCATAGGGCTGGCCGCACCCCCTAGGGTTCCTAGTTGGACTAGGAAAAGGGGGGAGGCGCCCCTCTCCTTTCCTTCTCCTCTCCCCTTTCCTTTCCTACTCCTAGTAGGAATAGGAAAGGGGGGTTCCTATTCCTACTAGGAGTAGGAATCCTACTCTCTGGCGCGCCTACAAGGGCCGGCCGCCCCCCCCCCCTTGCCCCTTTATATACGGGGGCAGGGGGCACCTAAGGACACACAAGAAACATTGTTCTAGCCGTGTGCGGTGCCCCCCTCCACAGAAACACACCTCGGTCATACTGTTGCAGTGCTTAGGCGAAGCCCTACGCCGGTAGATTCATCATCTCCGTCACCACGCTATCGTGCTGATGAAACTCTCCCGTAAAGCTCAACTGGATCAAGAGCTCGTGGGACGTCATCAAGCTGAACGTGTGCTGAACGCGGAGGTGCCGTACGTTCGGTGCTTGATCGGTTGGACCGCAAAGATGTTCGACTACATCAACTGCGTCACTAGACACTTCCGCTTTCGGTCTACGAGGGTACGTAGACACACTCTCCCCTCTCAATGATATGCTTCTAGTAGATAGATCTTGCGTGGTCGTAAGAAATTTTTGAAATACTATGTTACCCTACAGTGGCATCAGAGCCAGGTCTATGCGTAGATGATATGCACGAGTGGAACACAATGAGTTGTGGACAATAATAAACATACTGCTTACCAGCATGCCATACTTTGATTCGACAGTATTGTGAGATGAAGCGGCTCGGACAGACATTATGCGTACGCTTACACGAGACTGGTTTCACCATTATGAGCACTCGTTGCTTAAAGGTGACTGGCCGGTGTCTGTCTCTCTCACTTTAGTTGAATCGAGTGTGGCTACGCCGGTCCTTGTGAAGGTTAAAATAGCACATACTTGACGAAAAATTGTTGTGGTTTTTGTATGCGTAGGTAAGAACGGTTCTTGCTAAGCCCGTAGCAGCCACGTAAAACTTGCAACAACAAAGTAGAGGACGTCTAACTTGTTTTTGCAGGGCATGCTGTGATGTGATATGGTCAAGACATGACGAGTTATACATTATTGTATGAGATGATCATGTTTTGTAAAGTTATCGGCAACTAGCAGGAGCCATATGGTTGTCGCATTATTGTATGAAATACAATCGCCATGTAATTTCTTTACTTTATCACTAAGCGATAGCGATACTCGTGGAAGCAATAGTTGGCGAGACGACAACGATGCAACGATGGAGATCAAGGTGTCATGCCGGTGACGATGGTGATCATGACGGTGCCTTGGAGATGGAGATCAAAAGCACACGATGATGTTGGCCATATCATGTCACATATTTTGATTGCATGTGATGTTTATCTTATTATGCTTCTTATTTTTCTTAGTACGGCGGTAGCATTATAAGATGATCCCTTACAAAATTTCAAGGTACAAGTGTTCTCCCTGAGTATGCACCTTTGCGAAAGTTCGCCGTGCCGAGACACCACGTGATGATCGGGTGTGTTAAGCTCTACGTTCACATACAACGGGTGCAAGCCAGTTTTGCACACGCAGAATAATCGGATTAAACTTGATGAGCCTAGCATGTACAGACATGGCCTCAGACCACTGGAGACCGAAAGGTCGAGCGTGAATCATATAGTAGATATGATCAACATAAGATGTTCACCATTGAAAACTACTCCATCTCACGTGATGATCGGACATGGTTTAGTTGATTTGGATCACGTGATCATTTAGATGACTATAGGGATGTCTATCTAAGTGGGAGTTCTTTAGTAATATGATTAACTAAACTTTAATTTATCATGAACTTAGTCCTGATAGTTTTTGCATATCTATGTTGTTATAGATCAATGGCCCATGCTACCGTCCCTTGAATTTTAATGTGTTCCTAGAGAAAGCTAAGTTGAAAGATGATGGTAGCAATTACACGGACTAGGTCCGTAACTTGAGGATTATCCTCATTGCTGCACAAAAGAATTATTTCCTTGAAGCACCGCTAGGTGACAAGCCCCCTCCCGCTAATGTAGACGCTTTGAACGTCTGGCAGACGCGGTCTGATGACTACACGATAGTTCAGTGTGCCATGCTTTACGGCTTAGAACCGGGACTTCAACGACGTTTTGAACGTCATGGAGCATATGAGATGTTCCAGGAGTTGAAGTTAATATTTCAAGCAAATGCCCGGATTGAGAAATATGAGATTTCCAATAAGTTCTACAGCTGCAAGATGGAGGAGAATAGTTCTATCAGTGAACACTTGCTCAGAATGTCTGGGTGCTACAATCATATGACTCAACTTGGATGCAAAGTTGACGAAGATAGTGTTATTGATAGAGTTCTTCAATCACTGCCACCAAGCTATAAAGGCTTTGTGATGAACTATAACATGCCAGGGATGCAGAAGACAATTCCCGAGATCTTCACTATGCTCAAAGCTGCGAAAGTAGAAATCAAAAAGGAGCATCAAGTGTTGATGGTTAACAAGACCACTAGTTTCAAGAAAAAGGGCAAGGGAAACTTCAAGAAGAATAGCAAGACAGTTGCTACTCCCACGAAGAAACCCAATTCTGGAGCCAAGCCTGAAACCGAGTGCTTCTACTGTAAAGGGACTGGACACTGGAAGCGGAACTGCCCCAAGTATTTGGCGGATAAGAAGGATGGCAAGGTGAACAAAGGTATATGTGATATACATGTTATTTATGTGTACCTTACTAATGCTCGTAGTAGCATCTGGGTATTTGATACCGGTTCAGTTGCTAATATTTGTCATCGAAACAGGGGCTACAGATTAAACGAAGATTGGCTAAGGATGAGGTGACGATGCGCGTGGGAAATGGTTCCAAAGTCGATGTGATCGTCGTCGGCACGCTACCTCTACATCTACCTTCGGGATTAGTTTTAGACCTGAATAATTGTTATTTGGTGTCAGCGTTAAGCATGAACATTATATCTGGATCTTGTTTATTGCGAGACGGTTATTCATTTAAATATGAGAATAATGATTGTTCCATTTATATGAGTAATATCTTTTATGGTCATGCACCCTTAAAGAGTGGTCTATTCTTGTTGGATCTCGATCGTAGTGATACACATATTCATAATATTGAAGCCAAAAGATGCAAGGTTGATAATGATACTGTAACTTATTTGTGGCACTGCCGTTTAGGTCATATTGGTGTGAAACGCATGAAGAAACTCCATAGTGATGGACTTTTGGAATCACTTGATTATGAATCACTTGGTGCTTGCGAACCATGCCTCATGGGCAAGATGACTAAAACTCCGTTCTCCGGAACAATGGAGCGAGCAATAGATTTGTTGGAAATCATACATACTGATGTGTGTGGACCGATGAGTGTTGAAGCTCGTGGCGGGTATCGTTATTTTCTGACCTTCACTGATGATTTGAGTAGATATGGGTATATTTACTTAATGAAACACATGTCTGAAACATTTGAAAAGTTCAAATAATTTCAAAGTGAAGTAGAGAATCATCGTAACAAGAAAATAAAGTTTCTACAATCTGATCGTGGAGGCGAATATTTGAGTTACGAGTTTGGTCTTCATTTGAAACAATGTGGAATAGTTTCACAACTCACGCCACCCGGAACACCCCAGCGTAATGGTGTGTCCGAACGTCGTAACCGTACTTTATTAGATATGGTGCGGTCTATGATGTCTCTTATTGATTTACCACTATCGTTTTGGGGTTATGCTTTAGAGACAGCTGCATTCACGTTAAATAGGGCACAATCTAAATCCGTTGAGACGACGCCTTATGAACTGTGGTTTAGCAAGAAACCGAAGTTGTCGTTTCTTAAAGTTTGGGGCTGCGATGCTTATGTGAAAAAGCTTCAACCTGATAAGCTCGAACCCAAGTCGAAGAAATGTGTCTTCATAGGATACCCAAAGGAAACTGTTGGGTACACCTTCTATCACAGATCCGAAGGCAAGATATTCGTTGCTAAGAATGAATCCTTTCTAGAGAAGGAGTTTCTCTCGAAAGAAGTGAGTGGGAGGAAACTAGAACTTGATGAGGTAATTGTACCTTCTTCCGAATTGGAAAGTAGTACATCACATAAAATAGTTCCAATGATTCCTACACCAATTAGTGAGGAAGCTAATGATGATGATCATGACACTTCGGATCAAGTTACTACTGAACTTCATAGATCAACCAGAGTACGTTTCACGCCAGAGTGGTACGGCAACCCGGTTCTGGAAGTCTTGTTACTAGACCATGATGAACCTACAAACTATGAGGAAGCGATGATGAGCCCAAATTCTGCAAAATGGCTTCAGGCAATGAAATCTGAGATGGGATCCATGTATGAGAACAAAGTGTGGACTTTGGTTGACTTGCCCGATGATCGGCAAGCCATCGAAAATAAATGGATCTTCAAGAGGAAGACCGACGCTGACAGTGATGTTACTGTTTACAAAGCTCGACTTGTTGCGAAAGGTTTTCGACAAGTTCAAGGAGTTGACTACGATGAGACTTTCTCACCCGTAGCGATGCTTAAGTCTGTCTGAATCATGTTAGCAATTGCCGCATTTTATGATTATGAAATCTGGCAAATGGACGTCAAAACTGTACTCCTGAATGGATATCTCAAAGAGGAGTTGTATATGCTGCAACCAGAAGGTTTTGTCGATCCTAAAAGTGCTAACAAAGTGTGCAAGCTCCAGCGATCCATCTATGGACTGGTGCAAGCATCTCGGAGTTGGAATATACGCTTTGATGAGGTGATCAAAGCATATGGTTTTATACAGACTTTTGGAGAAGCCTGTATTTACAAGAAAGTGAGTGGGAGCCCTGTAGCATTTCTGATATTATATGTGGATGACATATTATTGATTGGAAATGATATAGAATTTCTGGATGGTATAAAAGGATTCTTGAATAAGAATTTTTCAATGAAAGACCTCAGTGAAGCTGCTTACATATTAGGAATCAAGATCTATAGAGATAGATCAAGACGCTTAATTGGACTTTCACGAAGCACATACCTTGATAAAGTTTTGAAGAAGTACAAAATGGACCAGTCAAAGAAAGGGTTCTTGTGTGTGTTACAAGGTGTGAAGTTGAGTAAGACTCAATGCCCGACCACTGCAGAAGATAGAGAGAAAATGAAAGTCATTCCCTATGCCTCAGCCATAGGATCTGTCATGTATGCAATGTTGTGTACCAGACCTGATGTGTGCCTTGCTATAAGTTTAGCAGGGAGGTACCAAAGTAATCCAGGAGTGGATCACTGGATAGCGGTCAAGATCATCCTGAAGTACCTAAAAAGGACAAATGATATGTTTCTCGTTTATGGGGGTGACAAAGAGCTCGTAGTAAACGGTAACGTCGATTCAAGCGTTGACACTGATCCGGATGACTCTAAGTCACAAATCATATATGTATTTATATTGAACGGTGGAGCTGTCAGTTGGTGCAGTTCCAAGCAGAGCGTCGTGGCGGGATCTACGTGTGAAGCGGGATACATAGCTTCTTCGGAAGTAACAAATGAAGGAGTCTGGATGAAGGAGTTCATATCCGATCTAGGTGTAATACCTAGTGCATCGGGTCCAATGAAAATCTTTTGTGACAACACTGGAGCAATAGCCTTGGCGAAGGAATCCAGGTTTCACAAGAGAACAAAGCACATCAAAAGACACTTCAATTCCATCCGCGATCAAGTCGAGGAGGGAGACATAGATATTTGCAAGATACATACGGATCTGAATGTCGCAGACCCGTTGACTAAGCCTATTCCACGGGCAAAACATGATCAGCACCAAGACTCCATGGGTGTTAGAATCATTACTATGTAATCTAGATTATTGACTCTAGTTCAAGTGGGAGACTGAAGGAAATATGCCCTAGAGGCAATAATAAAGATGTTATTTGTATTTCCTTATATGATGATAAATTTCTTTTATTCATGCTAGAATTGTATTAACCAGAAACTTAGTACATGTGTGAATACATAGACAAAACAGAATGTCCCTAGTATGCCTCTACTAGACTAGCTTATTGATCAAAGATGGTGATGTTTCCTAGTCATAGACATGAGTTGTCATTTGATCAACGAGATCACATCATTAGGAGAATGATGTGATGGACAAGACCCATCCGTTAGCTTAGCACTATTGATCGTTTAGTTTTACTGCTATTGCTTTCTTCATGACTTATACATGTTCCTATGACTATGAGATTATGCAACTCCCAAATATCGGAGGAACACCTTGTGTGCTATCAAACATCACAACGTAACTGGGTGATTATAAATATGCTCTACAGGTGTCTCTGAAGGTGTTCTAGTGTTGGCATTGATCAAGAATAGGATTTGTCACTCCGAGTGTCGGAGAGGTATCTCTGGGCCCTCTCGGTAATACACATCATAATAAGCCTTGCAAGCAAATTACTATGAGTTAGTCACGAGATGATGTATTACAGAACAATTAAAGAGACTTGCCGGTAACGAGATTGAACTAGGTATTGAGATACCGACGATCGAATCTCGGGCAAGTAACATACCGATGACAAAGGGAACAACGTATGTTGTTATGCGGTTTGACCGATAAAGATCTTTGTAGAATATGTAGGAGACAATATGATCATCCAGGTTCCGCTATTGGTTATTGACCGGAGAGGAGTCTCGGTCATGTCTACATAGTTGTCGAACCCGTAGGGTCCGCACACTTAACGTTTGATGACGATCGGTATTATGAGTTTATGAGTTTTGATGTACCGAAGGTAATTGGAGACCCGGATGAGATGACGGACATGACGAGGAGTCTCGTAATGTCCGAGACATAAAGATTAATATATTGGACGACTATATTCGGACACCGGAAGTGTTCCGTGTGTTATCGGGTAAAACCGGAATGCCGGAGGGGGTTACCGGAACCCCCCCGAGGGAGTATGGGCCATAGTGCGCCATTGAGGGAAAGAGAGGGGCAGCCCATAGGGCTGGCCGTACCCCCCTAGGGTTCCTAGTTGGACTAGGAAAAGGGGGGAGGCGCCCCTCTCCTTTCCTTCTCCTCTCCCCTTTCCTTTCCTACTCCTAGTAGGAATAGGAAAAGGGGGTTCCTATTCCTACTAGGAGTAGGAATCCTACTCCCTGGCGCACCTACAAGGGCCGCCCCCCCCCCTTGCTCCTTTATGTACGGGGGTAGGGGGGCACCTAAGGACACACACGAAACATTGTTCTAGCCGTGTGCGGTGCCCCCCTCCACAGAAACACACCTCGGTCATACCGTTGCACTGCTTAGGCGAAGCCCTGCGCCGGTAGCTTTATCATCTCCGTCACCAGACCGTCGTGCTGACGAAACTCTCCCGTGAAGCTCAACTGGATCAAGACCTCATGGGACGTCATCAAGCTGAACGTGTGCTGAACGCGGAGGTGCCGTACATTCGGTGCTTGATCGGTTGGATCGCGAAGACGTTCGACTACATCAACCCCGTCACTAGACGCTTCCGCTTTCGGTCTATGAGGGTACGTAGACACACTCTCCCCTCTCATTGCTATGCTTCTAGTAGATAGTTCTTGTGTGATCGTAGGAAAATTTTGAAATACTACATTATCCTACAGGTAGCATAAATATGATGATCCCTCACTATAATTTCAAGAAATGTGTTCCGCCTAAATGTGCACCATTGCGAAGGTTCGTTGTTTCGAAGCACCACGTGATGATCGGGTGTGATAGATTCTAATGTTCGCATACAACGGGTGTAAGCCAGATTTACACACGTGAAACACTTAGGTTGACTTGACGAGTCTAGCATGTACAGACATGGCCTCAGAACACAAGAGACCAAAAGGTCGAACATGAGTCGTATAGCAGATGCGATCAACATGGAGATGTTCACCATTGATGACTAGTCCGTCTCACATGATGATCGAACATGGCCTAGTCGATTCGGATCATGTTTCACTTAGATGACTAGAGGGATGTCTATCTGAGTGGGATTTCATTAAATAATTTTATTAGATGAACTTAATCATCATGAACTTAGTCCAAAATTGTCTTTACAATCAATCTTGTAGATCCAATGGCCCACGCTAATGTTGCCCTCAACTTCAACGCATTCCTAGAGAAAACCAAACTGAAAGACGATGGAAGCAACTATACGGATTGGGTCCGTAACTTGAGGATCATCCTCATAGCTTCCAAGAAAGCATATGTCCTTGCAGCACCGCTAGGTGACGCACCCATTTTCCCAGCAACTCAAGACGTTATGAATGCCTGGCAGTCGTGTAGAGATGATTACCCCCTGGTTCAGTGCGGCATGCTTTACAGCTTAGAATTGGGGCTCCAAAAGTGTTTTGAGCAACACAAAGCATATGAGATGTTCCAAGAGTTGAAAATAGATTTCCAAGCTAATGCACAAGTTGAGAGATATGAAGTATCCGACAAGTTCTATAGTTGTAAGATGGAGGAAAACAATTCTGTCAGTGAGCATATAATCAAAATGCCTGGGTTGCACAACCGCTTGACTCAGCTGTGAGTTAATTTTCCAGATGACTCGGTCACTGATAGAATCCTCCAGTCACTTCCACCTAGCTACAAGAGCTTTGTGATGAACTACAATATGCAAGGGATGGAGAAGTCCATTACTGAGTTGTATTCAATGCTGAAATCAGCGGAGGTGGAGATCAAAAAGGAACATGAAGTGTTGATAGTGAATAAGACCACTAAGTTCAAGAAAGGCAAGGGTAAGAAGAACTTCATGAAGGATGGCAAGGGAGTTGCCGCGCCCGGTAAGCCAATTGTCGGGAAGAAGCCAAAGAATGGACCCAAGCCTGAGTGTTTTTATTGCAAGGGAAATGGTCACTAGAAGCGGAACTGCTCCAAGTTCTTAGCAGATAAGAAGGGCGGCAACGTCAAAGGTATATATGATATACATGTTATTGATGTGTACCTTACCAGCGCTCGTAGTAGCTCCTGGGTATTTGATACTGGTTCAGTTGCTCACATTTGTAACTCAAAACAAGAGCTGCAGAATAAGAGGAGACTGGCGAAGGATAAGGTGATGATGAGCGTCGGGAATGGTTCCAAGGTCGATGTGATCGCCGTCGGCACGCTACCTCTGCATCTACCTTCAGGATTAGTTTTAAACCTCAACAATTGTTATTTAGTATCAGCTTTGAGCATGAACATTGTATCTGGATCTCGTTTGATGCGAGATGGCTACTCATTTAAATCCGAGAATAATGGTTGTTCTATTTGTATGAGAGATATGTTTTATGGTCATGCCCCGCTGGTCAATGGTTTATTTTTATTGAATCTCGAACATGATGTTACACATATTCATAGTGTGAATGCCAAAAGATGTAAGGTTGATAATGATAGTCCCACATATTTGTGGCACTGCCGCCTTGGTCATATCGGTGTCAAACACATGAAGAAACTCCATGCAGATGGACTTTTGGAGTCTCTTGATTATGAATCATTTGACACGTGCAAACCATGCCTCCTAGGCAAGATGACCAATACTCCATTCTCCAGAACAATGGAGCAAGCAACCAACTTGTTGGAAATAATACATACTAATGTATGCGGTTCAATGAGCGTTGAGGCTCGCGGTGGCTATCGTTATGTTCTCAACCTCACTGATGACTTATGTAGATATGGGTATGTCTACTTAATGAAACACAAGTTTGAGACCTTTGAAAAGTTCAAGGAATTTCAGAGCGAGGTAGAGAATCAACGTGACAGGAAAATAAAGTTCTTACGATCAGATCATGGAGGAGAATATTTGAGTCACGAATTTGGCATGCGCTTAAGGAAATGTGGATTTGTCTCACAACTCACGCCGCCTGGAACACCTCAGCGTAATGGTGTGTCCGAACGTCGTAATTGCACACTATTGGATATGGTGCGATCTATGATGTCTCTTACTGATTTACCGCTATCATTTTGGGGTTATCCTTTAGAGACTGTCGCATTCACTTTAAATAGGGCACTATCTAAATCCGCTGAGATGACACCATATGAATTATGGTTTGGGAAGAAACCTAAGCTATCGTTTCTGAAAGTTTGGGGATGCGATGCTTATGTCAAGAAACTTCAACCTGAAAAGCTCAAACCCAAATCGGAAAGGTGCGTCTTCATAGGATACCCTAAGGAAACTATTGGGTATACCTTCTACCTCATATCCGAAGGCAAGATCTTTGTTGCCAAGAATGGATCCTTTCTGGAGAAAGAGTTTCTCTTGAAATAAGTAAGTGGGAGGAAAGTAGAACTTGATGAGGAAATTGTACCCCCTCTTGAACCGGAGAGTAGCACATCGCAGGAAGATGTTTCTATGGTGCCTGCACCGACTAGAGGGGAAGTTAATGATGATGATCATGAAACTTCGGATCAAGTTGCTACTGAACTTCGTAGGTCCACGACGACACGTTCCGCACCAGAGTGGTATGGCAACCCTGTCCTGGAAATCATGTTGTTAGACAATGGTGAACCTTCGAACTATGAAGAAGCAATGGCAGGCCTAGATTCCAACAAATGGCTTGAAGCCATGAAATCCGAGATAGGATCCATGTATGAGAACAAAGTATGGACTTTGATGGACTTGCCCGATGATAGGCAAGCCATAGAAAATAAGTGGATCTTTAAGAAGAAGACTGACGCAGATGGTAATGTTACCATCTATAAGGCTCGGCTTGTCGTGAAGGGTTATCAACAAGTTTAAGGAGTTGACTACAATGAGACTTTCTCACCCATAGAGATGCTGAAGTCCATCCGAATCATGTTTGCAATTGACGTGTTTTATGATTGTGAGATCTGGCAAATGGACGTCAAAACGACATTTCTTAACGGTTTCCTTAAGGAAGAATTGTATGTGATGCAGCCAAAATGTTTTTTGATCCTAAGAATGCTAACAAAGTGTGCAAGCTCTAGCATTCCATCTATGGGCAGGTGCAAGCATATCGGAGTTGGAACATTCGTTTTGATAAAGTGATCAGAGTGTTTGGGTTTATACAGACTTATGGAGAAGCCCGTATTTTCAAGAAAGTGAGTGGGAGCTCTGTAGGATTTCTCATATTATATGTGGATGACTTATTGTTGATGGGAAATGATATAGAACTTTTTGAAAGCATAAAGGCCTACTTGAATAAGTGTTTTTCAATGAAAGACATTGGAGAAGCTTCTTACATATTAGGCATCAATATCTATAGAGATAGACCGAGACGCCTCATTGGTCTTTCACAAAGCACATACCTTGACAAGATATTGAAGAAGTTCAATATGGATCAGTCCAAGAAGGGGTTCTTGCCTGTATTACAAGGTGTGAGATTGAGCGCAGAAGATAGAGAAAAGATGAGTGTCATCCCCTATGCCTCAGCCATAGGCTCTATTATGTATGCCATGCTGTGTACCAGACCTGATGTGAACCTTGCCATAAGTTTGGTAGGGAGGTACCAAAGTGATCCCGCAATGGAACAATGGACAGCGGTCAAGAATATCCTAAAGTATCTGAAAAGGACTAAGGGTATGTTTCTCGTTTATGGATGATGTTGCTTAAAGCTACGTCGGTTTTTCCCCAAAGAGGAAGGGATGATGCAGCACAACGGCGGTAGGTATTTCCCTCAGATGTGAAACCAAGGTTATCGAACCAGTAGGGGAACCAAGCAACACAACATAAACAACACCTGCACACAAATAACAACACCTCGCAACCCGACGTGTTAAAGGGGTTGTCAATCCCTTTCGGGTAACGAACATGAGAGAGATATAAATTTTGGTAGATTGGTTGATAAATAAGATATATTGCAGCAAGGTATTTTTGGGTTTTTGATATAGTAGATGTGACAATAAAAGCAAAGGAAAATAGATCGCAAAGGCAAATATATGCGAAAGAAGACCCCGGGGGCCGTAGGTTTCACTAGTGGCTTCTCTCGAGAAAAATAGCAAATGGTGGGTGAACAAATTATTGTTGGGCAATTGATAGAACTTCAAATAATCATGACGATATACAGGCAATGATCATTAAATATGCATCATGTCCAAGATTAGTAGACCGACTTCTGCCTGCATCTACTACTATTACTCCACACATCGATAGCTATCCAGCATGCATCTAGTGTATTAAGTTCATGAAAAAATGGAGTAATGCATTAAGAACGATGACATGATGTAGACAAGATCCGTATATCTATGGCGTTAGATATGAATCTCATCGTTTTATCCTTAGTGGCAACGATACATACGTGTCGGTTTCCCTTCTGTCACTGGGATCAAGCACCGTAAAATCGAACCCACTACCGGGCACCTCTTCCCATTGCAAGATAAAGAGCTCAAGTTGGCCAAACAAAACCCAATATCGAAGAAGAAATAAAAGGCTATAAGCAATCATGCATATAAGAGATCAAAGAAATCAAATAACTTTCATGGATATAAAAAGATAGATCTGATCATAAACTCAAAGTTCATTAGATCACAACAAACACACCACAAAAAGATTTACATCATATGGATCTCCAAGAGATCATTGTATTGAGAATCAAAAGAGAGATAGGAAGCCATCTAGCTACTAACTACGGACCCGAAGGTCTACAAGGAACTACTGACGTATCATTGGAGAGGCACCAATGCAAGTGGTGAACCCCTCCGTGATGGTGTCTAGATTGGATCTGGTGTTTCTGGACTCTGCAGCAGCTGGATGAATATTTCATTGACTCCCCTATGGTTTCTGGAATACTGGGGTATTTATAGAGCAATGAGGCGGCCCGGGGGGCACCGAGGTGGGCACAACACACCAGGGCGTGCCTGGGCCTCCTGGCGCGCCTTGGTGGGTTGTCCCCTCCTCGGGACTCCCCCTAGGTGCAACCAGGGCCCATAGTGTTCCTTCCAGCCCAAAAAAAACTCCAAAAAGTTTCGCGGTGTTTGGGCTCCGTGTGTTATTGATTTCATGCGATGTAAAAAACATGCAGAAAACAACAACTGGCACTTGGCAATATGTCAATAGGTTAGTACGAAAAAATGATATAAAATGATTGTAAAACATCCAAGAATGATAATATAACAACATGGAACAATAAAAAATTATAGATACGTTGGAGACGTATCAATGCAGGTGACGAAGAGCTCGTCGTAAAGGGTTACGTCGATGCTAGTTTTGACACAGATCTCGATGACTCCAAGTCACAAACCGGATACGTGTATATTTTGAATGGTGGGGCAGTCAGCTGGTGTAGTTGCAAGCAAAGCGTCGTGGCGGCATCTACATGTGAAGCGGAGTACATAGCTGCTTCGCAAGCAGCGCAGGAAGGAGTCTGGATGAAGGAGTTCATCACCGACCTAGGAGTAATTCCCAATGCGTCGGGCCCGATGACTCTCTTCTGTGACAACACTAGAGCTATTGCCATTGCCAAGGAGCCCAGGTTTCACAAGAAGACCAAGCACATCAAGCACCGCTTCAACTCCATTATCGGTTATATTCAAGATGGAGACATAGATATTTATAAAGTACATACAGGTCTGAATGTCGCGGATCCGTTGACTAAACCTCTTCCACGAGCAAAACATGATCAACACTAGAACTCTATGGGTGTTCGATTATTAACAATCTAACTATATTATTGACTCTAGTGCAAGTGGGAGACTGTTGAAATATGGCCTAGAGGCAATAATAAAATGGTTATTATTGTCTTTCCTTGTTCATGATAATTGTCTATTGTTCATGCTGTAATTGTATTAACCGGAAACCATGATACATGTGTGAATACATAGACCACAATATGTCCCTAGTAAGCCTCTAGTTGACTAGCTCATTGATGAATAGATGGTTGTGGTTTCCTGACCATGGACATTGGAGGTCGTTGGTAACTGGATCACATCATTAGGAGAATGATGTGATGGACAAGACCCAATACTAAGCACAACACAAGATCGAGTAGTTCATTTGCTAGAGCTTTTCTAATGTCAAATATCTTTTCCTTAGACCATGAGATTGTGCAACTCCCGGATGCCGTAGGAATACTTTTGGGGTATCAAATGTCACAACGTAACTGGGTGACTACAAAGGTGCACTACAGGTATCTCCAAAAGTGTCCATTTGGTTGGCACTAATCGAGACTGGGATTTGTCACTCCGTATGACGGAGAGGTATCTCTGGGCCCACTCTGTAATGCATCATCATAATGAACTTAATGTGACTAAGGAGTTGGTCACGGGATCATGTGTTACGGAACGAGTAAAGAGTCTTGCCGGTAACGAGATTGAACAAGGTATAGGGATACCAACGATTGAATCTCGGGCAAGTAACATACCGATGGACAAAGGGAATTGTATACGGGATTGATTGAATCCCCGACATCGTGGTTCATCCGATGAGATCATCGTGGAACATGTGGGATCCAATATGGGTATCCAGATCCCGCTATTGGTTATTGGTCGGAGAGGTATCTCGGTCATGTCTGCATGGTTCCCGAACCCGTAGGGTCTACACACTTAAGGTTCAGTGACACTAGAGTTGTAACGAGAATTGTATGTGGTTACCAAAAGTTGTTCCAAGTTCCGGATGAGACCCCGTACGTCACGAGGAGTTCCGGAATGGTCCAGAGGAAAAGATTTATATATGGGAAGTCCAGTTTCAGTCGTCAGAAGAGTTTTGGGGGTCATCGGTATTGTACCGGGACCACCGAAAGGGTTCCAAGGTCCACCGGGTGGGGCCACCTGCCCCAAAGGGCTTAGTGGGCTGAATATGGTGGGGACAAGCCCCTTAGGGGGCTGGTGTGCCCCCCAAGGGCCCAAGGCGCCTAGGGTTGGAAACCTTAGGGGGTCGGGGCGCGTCACCTACTTGGGGGCAGGTCCCCCCTCCTGGTCGCCGCCCCCCTCTAGATCCATCTAAAGGGGCCGGCCCCCTCTCCCACCCCCTATATATAGTGAGAGGGTGGGAGGTGATACGTCTCCAACGTATCTACTTTTCCTAACGCTTTTCCTCTTTTTTTGGACTCTAATTTGCATTATTTAAATGAAACTAACCCCAGACTGACGTTTTCAGCAGAACTACCATGGTGTTGTTTTTGTGCAGAAATAAAAGTTCTTGGAATGGAACGAAACTTTGCGAGGATTTTTTATACAATAAAAGAAAAATACTAGAGACAAGAACCACTGGAGGGGGGCACCTGGGTGGGCACAACCCACCAGGGCACGCCCCCCGTCCTGGCGGGCCCATGTGGGTTGTCCCCACCTGGTTGCCACGCAGATGCCAACCCTGATACTATAAGTTCATATTCGTCCAGAAAAAAATCAGGGAGAAAGAATTATCGTGATCTACGAGACGGAGCCGCTGCCACCTCCTGTTCTTCCTCGGGAGGCCAGACCTGGAGTCCGTTTGGGGCTCCGAAGAGGGGGATCTTCGTCTTCCGTCATCACCAACCCTTCTCCATTGCCAATTCCATGATGCTCCCCACCGAGAGTGAGTAATTCCTTCGTAGGCTCGCTAGTCGGTGAGGAGTTGGATGAGATTCATCATGTAATCTAGTTAGTTTTGTTAGGGCCGATCCCTAGTATCCATTATGTTATGAGATTGATGTTGCTATGACTTTGCCATGCTTAATGCTTGTCACTTTTGGCCTGGGTGCCATGATTTCAGATCTGAACCGTTTATGATATTATCATTATATTCATGTTTTAGATCTGATCTTGCAAGTTATAGTCACCTACTACGTGTTATGATTCGGCAACCCCGGAGTGACAACTCCCGGTGATGACCGTAGTTTCAGGAGTTCATGTATTCACTGTGTGTTAATGCTGTGTTCCGGTTCTCTATTAAAAGGAGGCCTTAATATCCCTTAGTTTCCAATATGGACCCCGCTACCATGGGAGGGTAGGACAAAAGATGTAATGCAAGTTCTTTCCATAAGCACGTATGACTATTTACGGAATACATGCCTACATTATATTTATGAACTGGAGCTAGTGTCGTATCGCCCTAGGTAATGACTGTCACATGATGAATATCATCCAACAAATCAGCGATTCAATGCCTATGAATTTATAATATATTGATCTTGCTAAGTTACTATTGCTATCGTTACTGCTACACTTGCTACAAAACTACTGCTACCATTGTTACCGTTATTGTTGCTGCTGTCACTACTATCAAAACTATCAAATTACTGTGCTACCGATCACTTTACTACAGATAATTAATCTCCAGGTGTGGTTGAATTGACAACTCAGCTGCTAATACTTGCAAATATTCTTTGGCTCCCCTTGTGTCGAATTCTGAAGGATGCTAAAACTAAAATTTATCCCTCTAAGACGAGGGGAGGTAAGGAACTGCCATACAGTTCTGCTTTAGATTCACCTTCTGTTATAAGTAAACTTGCAACACAACATGCTATTACTCTTGATATGTTGCAAGTTGTTGATGATGCTACTTCTGCTATGAATGATACTTATGATGTTGCTAGTACCTTGCATGATGATGATGTGCCACTAGGTGACTTTCTTGATGAACAAATTACTAGAGTAAGACTACATGACGTTGTTGAATCTGATGATGAGCTTGAAACTGAAATTTTTGAAACACCTGCTAGAACTAGCCTTCTTAGATATGAATTGCCCAAGGTACCTGGAGGGGTTAAGTTATGAGTGAGGAACAACTAGAGATATTCTTGCTTGCAATGATAGGGATGGTCTAGAGAAATTATTATGCAAGTATAAAGAAAAGTATCTGAATGTAGAATGAAATATGATCCTAAGTTTGCTACCTCACCTATCTTTATTGATGATAAGGATTATGAATTCTCTGTCGACCCAGAGCTAATCACTTTGGTTGAATCTGATCCTTTCCATGGCTATGAAACTAAAACTGTTGTGGCACATCTCACTAAGTTAAATGACATAGCCACCCTTTTGACTCATGATGAGAAAACCCGTTACTACTATATTCTCAAATTATATTTGTTTTCATTAAAGGGTGATGCTAAAGCTTGGTACAATACTCTTACTCCTGGCTGTGTGCGTAGTCCCCAGGATATGATCTATTACTTCTCTGAAAAATATTTTCCTGCTCATAAGAAACAAGCTGCCTTACAGGAAATATTTAACTTTGTGCAAACTAAAGAAGAGAGTCTCCCACAAGCTTGGGGGAGGCTTTGCCAGTTACTTAATGCTTTGCCTGGTCATCCTCTTAAGAAAAATGAAATACTGGATATTTTCTAAAATGGACTAACCGATGCTTCTAGGGACTTCCTAGATAGTTGTGCTAGTTGTGTTTTCAGGGAACGAACTATTGGACATGCTGAAGAACTATTGAATAATATATTGAAAAATTATGATGATTGGACTCTTCCTGAACCACCACCTACGCCTACTCCGAAGAAGAGGGGTATATTATATCTCGGTCCTGAAGATATGCAAGAGGCAAAGAAATCCATAAAGGAGAAAGGTATTAAAGCTGATGATGTAAAAAATTTACCTCCTATTGAAGAAATACACGGGCTTGATGCACCACCACTGCCTAAGGTGGTAGAGGTAAATTCTTTAATGAAATTCAATGACAATGATAATCCTCACAATATGCACCCTAGCCAATGCCTTCATGAGTTTGAAAATTACGTTAGGAAACAAGATCACTTCAATGCAAATGTTATGAAACAATTGAAATATAACTCAGATATGATTGCCCGCTTGAGTGACTTGTTATTTAGAATTTCAAATGATGTTAGAGGATTAGGGAAACATGCTTCTATGGTTCAAACTCAGTTAGAACAAGTTGCTAAATCTCAAAGAGAATTACTTGATGAAATGAATAACAATATACATGACTTTGCTGTTAGAGTTGCAACTAGAGGAGGAAAATGACTCAGGAACCACTTTATCCTGAGGGACACCCAAAAATAATTGAACATGATTCACAAAGAAACAAAACCAATGCACCTAGTTCCCCTAAGAAGAAAAGGAAAAATGATAGGACTTTGCATGCCACTAGTGAACCTGAAATAGAAAAACCTCCTGATAATGATAATGATGTTTCTATCTCTGATGCTGAAACTCAATCTAGTAATGAGCACTTACCTAGTGATAATGAAAAAGATAATGCTAATGTTCATGAAGACACTCAATTAAACAATGAAAAGGAACCAGGTAATGATGTTGAAATAGAACCACTAGTTGATCTTGATAACCCACAACCTAAGAATAAAAGATATGATAAAATAGACTTTGTGGCTAGGAAACACGGTAAAGAAAGAGAACCGTGAGTTCAACAACCTATGCCTTTTCCACCCAAGTCAACTAAATAGAAAGATGATGAAGAATTTGAACGCTTTGCTGAGATGTTGAGGCCATCCTTTTTGCGTACTCGTTTCACTAATATCTTAAAAATGCCTCCTTATGCAAAGTACGTGAAAGACATCATCACTAATAAGAGAAGAATACCAGAAGCTAAAATCTCCACCATGCTTGCTAATTATACTTTTAAGGGTGGAGTACCTAAAAAACTCAGAGACCCAGGAATACCAACTATACCTTGCTCCATCAAAAGGAATTATGTGAAAACTACTTTATGTTGTTTAGGAGCTGGTGTTAGTGTTATGCCTTTTATTTATATAAAAGACTTGATTTGATTAAACTTACCCCTACCAAAATATCTTTGCAAATGGCTGACAAATCAACTACCATACCTGTCAGTATTTGTGAGTATGTGCCCGTTGTTGTTGCTAATGTTACTATTTTGACTGACTTTGTTATACTTGAGATGCCCGAGGACGATAATATGTCTATTATTCTTGGTAGACCCTTCTTGAATACTACAGGGGTTGTTATTGATTGTAATAAAAGTAAGGTCACTTTTCATATCAATGGTAATGAGCATACGGTGCATTTTACGAAGAAACAATTCCAAGTGAATGGTGTCGATGTTATTGAAAAGTCTCCGACAATCACTATTGGAAGTTTTCAAATACCTCTATCTATTGTTGAAAAGAAATATGAAATGCTTATTGTTGGGGATTTTCATATCCCCGTTGAGGTAACTTAGTGATTTACGAAAGTTCTTCGGTTTCATGCCAACCGAAAGTGGTTGTTAATAAGACTTGATCAACCTTATTAATGAATCATTTTTGAGCGGTATGAAGTTGATGAATTTAGTAAGCACTACTTTTTGCCCCTATCCTTAGTTTTCTGTTCTTATTAGCTAAATAAAATAAAATGCCTTGTTTTGTCTGTTTACTGAATTTCCCGTACAATAAAAATGGCCCAAAAATAAAAGTTCTTAGAATGCCCTGAAAATTTAATACAATTTTTTTCTGAATATTTAATAATTTCTGGTGCAAATAATACGAGAGGGGGGGTGCACCAGGTGGGCAATATCCACCTGGGTGCGCCAGGACCCCCAGGCGCGCCCTGGTGGGTTGTGGTCCCCACGTGGGACCTCTCCCTTATCTCTTTACACCACTTCATCACCTACCTCCTGAAAAAAATCACCATTGCTCTATCTCTCGTGTCGTTTCTCTCAAACCCGTGGATTTCAATCTCTTTGCTCGAAACTCTGTTTCCAAAACTGTTTCGAGGGATTGTTGCCTGGTATGTGACTCCACCACTTGTCCAATTAGTTTTTGTTTTAGTGGTTTATATTTTGAATAATTAGCTACTCTTGGTGCTGCTATAGATAAGCTTGCATGTTGAATTAAGTAGTTTGAATGCTTGCTATAGCCTTTATGTATCCCTATGAGTAGTTTCTAACAGTTTTATAAAGTTTTGTTGAGACAAATTTCGTGGACTAAAAATTTAAATTTTTTTTCATAGGAAAACCATGAGTTTCTTTAGGACGTTTGCTTCCAAGAAGAACTCCAAGGGTGTGATTAGGGAGTCGTCTGATAGTGATCTCCACTTCTGGAGAAGGGCTGAACTACGGCCATGCGAATGGCTGATAACCCACAAGTATAGGGGATCATTTGTAGCCTTTTTTGATAAGTAAGAGTGTCGAACCCAATGAGGAGCTAAAGGTAGAACAAATATCCCCTCAAGTTATATCGACCACTGATACAACTCTACGCACACTTAGCATTTGCTTTACCTAGAACAAGAATAAAACTAGGAGTACTTTGTGGGAACTTGAAAATAGGTTGCAAGACAATAAACGTAGAGTAGTAGCAAACTTTTTGTATCACAAGAGAATGATTTGTCCATAGGCTATCAACTATGTTACTAGATTGATAGCAAGTTTATATGTGGGAGAGGCCACTGCTAGCATATCGTCCCTTACTTGGAATTCTATGCACTTATGATTGGAACTCTAGCAAGCATCCGCAACTAATATCGTTCATTAAGGTAAAACCCAACCATAGCCTTAAGCTATATTGGTCCCCCTTCAACCCCATATGCATCAATTTCTATGCCAGGCTGAAGCTGCTGTCACCCTTGCCCTCCAATACATAGTCCTATCAGCATACAACTACCCTATGGTGTGATCCACACGCGCGCTCATATGATGGGCACCAAAGGAGAGCAACATAACCACAAGCAAATTAAACAAACCATAGCAATTTCACCGATAAGCCCGTAGGACAAAGCAGATCTACTCAAACATCATAGGATAGCCAAATATCATTGGGAAATAATATATGGAGTTGAGCACCATGTTTAAGTAGAGAATTATAGCGGGAATAGAGAGGTTACACCGCTGCATAGAGGGGGAGAAAGTTGGTGTGGACGGTATTAAGATTGTTGATGTAGATCGACGTCCCGATCGTTGCCCCGATGGCACTCTGGCGTCACCAGAAGCGAGGGGGAGAGAGCCCCCCTCCTTCTCCTTCTTCCTTGGCCTCCTTCCTAGGTGGGAGAAGGGTTCTCCCTCTGGTCCATGGTCTCCATGGCATGGGAGGGGCGAGAGCCCCTTCGAGATTGGATTTGTCCCTCTGTCCTCTTCTGTTTCGCGTCTCCCAGATCTGGCCGAAAACCATTTCTTATATTCTTGTTGATCCGTAACTCCGATTGCGCTGAGATTTTTACACGATTTTTTTTCCGGATATAAGCTTCCTTGCGCCCGAAGTACAGCTCCAACCGACGTTCGAGGTGGGCATAAGACACCACGGCACACCAGGGGCATCTGGCGCGCCCTGGTGTATTGTGGGTTGTGTGGGCCTTCATTTACGTAGCTTCCACCTCCCAAAAATCACATATATTCCAAAATAATGCTCTGTGAAATTTTATTGCATTTGTACTTCGTTTGACATGGATACTCTCCGATACAAAAAACATGCAGAAAACAGGAACTAGCACTGGGCACTAGGTAAGTAAGTTAGTCCAAATAAATCATATAAAAAGTTGCCAAAAGTATGTGAAAGTTGTATAATATTGGCATGAAACAATCAAAAATTATAGATATAATGGAAATGTATCAATGGCCGCATACCCCGTTCATGAATGATGCTGGAATCCTTCAAGAGTTTGCACAATATGCTGCTAATGCCGGCATCATCGACTTTATTACGGCTGAATGCGAACAGTATCATCTCCTCACAAATTCCTTTGTGCAAAGTTTTACCTTTCTTCCTAGGAATAATCCTCCTGAAGTGCAGTTTAAATTATATGCTGAAATCCATCAGATACTGCTCACTGAATTTTGCGAAATATGCTTGCTTCCTACTGATGGTAGTTTGGCGGAGCCTAGACCCGCAGAGTTTGAAGGCTTTTACCGTACTCTGACAGTGGGTGATGAGAGAGGGGTACCGGGTATCACTGCCACTGGCTTGCATTTTCCTGTTGTTCGTTATTTTGCTCTTTTCATTACAAAATGCCTGCTAGCTACAGAGAAGGTGGGTGCACTTAGTTCACCAGACCTTGCTGTTTTGCATCGTGCACTAGAGGGCAACAATACTTTTAATTTGGGAGCTATTTTGGCACGTCGCCTTCAGATTAATAAGTCTAAGGGTAAAATACATGGGGGTATTTACACCACTCGCTTGGCGACTGCTTTTAATGTTCAGATACGCCTCCATGATTATCCCTTACCTAAGGTCTACTGATGACCCACAAGTGTAGGGGATCTATCGCAGTCCTTTCGATAAGTAAGAGTGTCGAACCCAACGAGGAGCAGAAGGAAATGATAGGCAGTTTTCAGTAAGGTATTTGCTGCAAGCACTGAAATTATCGGTAACAGATAGTTTTGTGATAAGGTAATTGGTAACAAGTGACAAAAAGTAAAAGAAAATAAGGTGCAGCAAGATGGCCCAATCCTTTTTGTAGCAAAGGACAAGCCTGGAGAAACTCTTATATGAAGGAAAGCGCTCCCGAGGACACATGGGAATTATCGTCAAGGTAGTTTTCATCACGTTCATATGATTCACGTTCGTTACTTTGATAATTTGGTATGTGGGTGGACCGGTGCTTGGGTGCTGCCCTTACTTGGACAAGCATCCCACTTATGATTAACCTCTATTTCAAGCATCCCCAACTACAAAAGAAGTATTAAGATAAACCTAACCATAGCATGAAACATATGGATCCAAATCAGGCCCTTACGAAGCAACGCATAAACTAGGGTTTAAGCTTCTGTCACTCTAGCAACCCATCATCTACTTATTACTTCCCAATGCCTTCCTCTAGGCCCAAACAATGGTGAAGTGTCATGTAGTCGACGTTCACATGACACCACTAGAGGAAAGTGTCACGACCCGAATTTAACGAAATCCAAGTCTCTGTGCTTACTGTGCTATCCCTGGATCATAGCTAGCACACACAGCAACAAGAATGAATACCAATAAAACATACATCATTTTACTATAACGGTTGATCCAAAATTAAGCAAATACATACCATTATTACAGCTCAATGCTGGCATATAATACAGCGGAATCATACGTAGTCTCTAGTTAGGCTCCATCAACGCCACTGGGCTCGTTGAGTGTAGACTGTAACCCTATCGTCTCTTAATCTGCTGAGATCTGCACATGACAGGTGCAGATGAGTACGTGGAATGTACTCGCAAGTTGCAAAGGAAAGTTTTAGCAGAATATGTCTGTATGTAGGGTAAGTATTGGTGGAGGTTTCTTTGCGTAAAGCTAATTTTGTCCTATACTAAAATTTTGCAAACTTCTTTTGAAATAAAATAATTTTAGTATAAAAGGTAGGAGTGAAACTTTGGATAAACGCACCAAAGTTCATTCTCCGGATTTAGTAAAACATTTATATAGTTGAAGTGAAACACAATCACTGTGCTCAATCCTCAACCAACCCTTAAAACAGATGTTTAGAAAAGAGAGGGGAGATTCTTCTTCAGTCCAAGTCTTCAGTTGCTCAAATTGCCCGTAACCGGGGGCACGTCTAATCGATTAGGTTTAACCCTCTGCAGAGGTCGTACACGTTCCCCACATGACACAACCAACCCCGTTTATCATTACAAACTTGGGTGTATGACTAGGAGAAGATTGTGACAAAGCCTTTCCGCAGCAGCCCCCTATACCTGACCAAGCCGCCCGCAACTTAGGCAATGAAAGCCCCTCTCCGATGGCGGTCCTGAGGTAAGGGTTTCCCGTTAGTACTAAGCTAAGCCAGAGCCCATAGTAGCATGTGGCTGTACTGGAAGCTACATCAAACTGTACTTGGAAGATCTCATTTCCCTGGACGGCGGTCCCCACCAAAACCTGTGTGCAAGACCCCAGTCGGGCGCATTCACTGCAAGACCCCGATGGGCGCAATCACTTGTAGACGCTCCCGTCAATACCATTCCGCCCAGAGAGAAGAAATAAAATAATATATAATTTTTTTTTGTTTTTCAAAAGTTTTCTCAAAACGTTGCCTCAAAAGATGACAAGTTTATTCTTTTAAAACTTGTTTACTTCCCATCCCTTTTTTTTCTTTGCAAGCATGGCTAAGCAAGTTTCTAGGGCTTTAGCTAGCATAGTGCTTTGCAAAAGTTTTTAGTAAAACATGCACAGTAGTAAATTTTAAATAGATCATGCATATTCCAAAATCATAGGACAAGGTATGATCAATTTGCAATTTGCCTTTGATTTTGGAGTCTCACGGTTCTACCTCCTCGTAGAATTCACCTTCGCACTCGTCGCAATCTAACGTGATATATACTTAAGTAAGACTAGCAAAAAGAGCCCGTGCGTTGCAACGGGAGAAAAAACACAACACACACTCTTAACCCAACAACCATTACTCAAGACCATAAATAGGTTCATCTCCTTTATTTTAGCGAGGCATCATATTTGTGATGCCGCTTATCCTCACGCCCTCGCCGGTGGTGGACTCAGTGTTCACACAAAATCAAAACATGTTTGAATATGGTTAATCTTTAGGCGTCGCTCTCTTCCTCTCTCCCCCCTCTCCCTCTCTCTCGCTTTTTCTCACACTCGCCATGATAAATTTGTTGTTTTCCCCTGTGACGTTTCAGAGATATGCATGTGTAGTTATCGATGCTTTTTCCCCTATATGGTTATAGTGGACGTTTATTTATAATCCGAATCGACGCGGGTACGAAAGAAAAACGGATCGTGCGTTATAGATTATAAGTTTGAGATCAAATTAAACAATCATGTAGATGCTATAGAGCTAACCACGATAAAGAAAAGAATTTAAAAATATATGCCAACTCGTTGGAATCCAGTTGACGCCATGTACATTCATGTGTAGTTCAAGCGAGCAGCCGCATTCTATTTGTCTATCACACTGTCAAGCGGCTGCCACTTCAAAGTTTATCCACTCATCACGATGTGAGGCAGCGCTGAGAAATGTGTTGCGTACCTGCTAGCCTCGGCGCTGTGAGGTGCGTATACCTAGGAGCCCGAGCTCGCGCGCCTGCGCGCTCCAACCCCTCCGCCAGCTCATCTCGCCGGAGGAGCAACACCAGTGTCGCCGCCCTGGTGCCTTACCTCCCTTCCCGCATGGCTGGGCATTTAAAAAATATGCACAATATTTCAATACATAAACTCTTTTTTGAACAATACAAACTTTTGAAATGCAAGTTCACCTTTTGAAAAAACGTGTTTTTTTCTTTTTCAAAAAACATTTAAAAAATAGCAACAGGTAAAATTAACATCATATTCAGATTTCACACGTTTTTTTAATCAAATTGCGTATATAACATGTTAAAATCGGAGTTACGGTTTAAAAGATACGATTGATTTAGAAAACAATTTATTTGACTATAATATATTCTATACTAATATTTAGAAAAATTTAACAAGTTAAAATAGTCTCATATTCATGTTCTACATATTTTTCTAATAAAAATTCATATATAACATGTTAAAATCGGAATCACGGTTTAAAAGATACGGATAATTTAGAAAACCATTTGTTTGACTTTAATATCTGCTAAAATAATATTCAGAAATACATAACAGGTTAAAATAATCTCATATTCATATTCTACATATTTTTCTAATCAAATTTCATATATAACATGTTTAAATCGGGGTTACGGTCTAAAAGATATGGATGATTTAGAAAATCATTTGTTTGAGTTAAATATGATCCGCGGATGAATTACCTAAAAGGTCAGGGGTGTTTTCGAAAAAATGTAAAATAACGGTTCGGATGACTTAAGTCCGGAGTGCGGGTTGATTTCAGGAAAATATAGGGGTGTTTTTGTAAAACGGTAAAATAACGGTTCGGGTGACTTATGTTCGGACTGCGGGTTGATTTCAGGAAAGTATAGGGGCGTTTTTGCAAAACATCACGACGGACGGGCTGAAACCCTATTTTCTTTATTATTAGGTAAAGATACTCCACTCATCAACATTCACATAACAAGTGCTCAAGCAAAACCATCCAACACACAATTCATGCCAAACAACTGTAGCAAGTTTACTATATATGACTCAAGTTTATGCAATTTGGACCGGTTCATATGAATGGCATATAGTTCATGTTAGTGAAATAATTAATAATTGCTAACTCTATTTTTTTATGGTGATAATAACTAACCATAATGTTTTTCTATGAATAAATCTAATGGTTTTAACAATGAAGCAATTTTATTTTAATGAATTTATTAATCGATGAGCAAAGAAAGTCAAAACTAGGGTATTGGGCTAAAACAGTAACTAAAACTTGCTGAATAATTGTTTTATGAGTGCTAGAAGATTGGTATGGTTCCAAAGGCAAATTTTCATATGTAAAACTTTCTCATATGATTTACAGAATAAAAGATATAGTAGAAATACTCAAATTCTTGTTTAAATAAAACTACATTTTTTATTTGCTCAAAAGTGAGATTTCGAAATTTTATAATAAACTAGATTTTCTAAGGAATCCGAGGATATAAAATTTGTCGAAATTGAACATACGGTCTAGGAGATATGATTTTTCAAAGTTTGCATAATTTTCTGAAATAAATTACGGGATTACAATTGAGCTGCCATGTGTCTCGTTCCTATTGGCTAATACCCCTTCATCTAAGGAAATGCTTGAGAACGTACGGGTGGCTGCTCACCGTGGGGTTTGCCGCGGACGTTGCCGGAGATGGCGCACGGCTCGGACGTGGTCGCTCCGGGGAAGTGCACGGCGTTCAGAATGGCGAGGCGAGTCCACTGGATACGGCTGATATGTCGTGCCCGTTCTATGCAGGTGACGGGTGCTCGCCGGAGGTCCTCGAGGCGGCGGCCAGCTTCGGTCGCTGCTGTTCTTGTGCTACGGTACTCCTAGAGAAAAGTAGTGGTCACTGAACGATGCACATAGATGAGTCTCGTCCAGGGAAGAAGTTTTGCTGAGAGGGGCTCACCGGAGGCGTCACTATCTTGGTCGAAAGCGCTGGCAGAAGGCGAACTCCGGCGAGAGATTCCGCAAGATGGGGAGGGAGATGGAGAGGGTCCTTTCGGGAGGAAAATGAGTACTGGAAGAAGATCCTAGGGGTGCATTTTATAGGTGAGTGGGAAGTGCATACGAGGAGATCCAAGGCGATCTTTGTGCAGCCATTAATGGCAGTTTGTGCCTGAACGTTTCGCGGATCCGTTCGTTGAATTAAAGCAGTAATGTTGATCTTTAATTCCCTGAATGGACTCGTAATAATGTCCTCCGCATTTTTCGTGTGGATGCCGAAGTGAAACAGACAAGGAATTGACAGGGAGGAGTAAAGTAAGAGGGGTGAAGCCATGGCTGGCGTTTCTGTTCTTGCGTGAACGAATGACTAGAGGAAGAAGAAGAAGGCCAGCGCCAGATATGGGCCTTAGTGGGAAATTTGGCCCAAGTGGATGAGAAAGGTGAAAAAAAATAACAAACTAGGGCTGCGATGTGCTGTGGAGTAGAGAAAAATAAAACGCAAATGGATGCCCAAAAGTAAACAGAAACGTGTTTGAAAAAAAAAACAAATTGAAATAAAAGTTAAATAAAATATTGAAATAGAAAGTCCGTAAGTATGGGAATATTATTTCAACTCGCATAAAAAACTGTTTTATCCTACAATATGTATTTATAATGCACATTGTTTTTTTAAATGCGCTATGGGCTTAATTAAATTACTCACAAAACCAATTTTAGATTTTTGCAACATCACAAAATGATAATCGGGCATCATTAAATATTTCCAATTTTGTTTTTTTGGAGAAGTCATATTATCTCCTTTCATTAAATTTAATTGAATAATTTGGAAATATTTAAATGGCACTAAAAGGTCCCATATAAATTCCAAATAAAAAATACAAATAACAAATAAATCTACTATGAAATATTTATCCATCATATTTGAGAAATTCATCTTATTCTCACTCCATAGTTTCGAGCGTGGTTTCAAAATATTTCAAAAGAAGGAGAATTCTTGTTTTTGAATTTTGGAATAAACTTTTCAACATAGATTATTTATTGGATAAAAGATTATCCAACTTTTATAACATGGTTTGAAAAGGTTTTAAACAAGGACTCAAAAAGTTTTAATTTCTCTAGAAAATCAAAGCAATTCAGTCAATATTACTTATTTATTAACATTCCAAAATTTGGAAAATTTTGGGATGTTACAAACTACCACCCTTAAAAGAAATCTCGTCCTCGAGATTTGCAGAGGCTAGCAAGAAATAGGTTAGGGTTTGGTTCCTTGGGTTACTTCTTCATGGTTTGGTCATATCATCTACAGGTTTGCGGTTTTTCCTTTTCCCTCATGTCTTGAGAGAAATGTCTTCTATTAATGTAATTCCTTGTATTCATGTTCTTCAGTAGGCTTCTTGCACCATTCTGTAGTCTCTCGTGATTTGTCGTATGACCCAATTAGCCTTCGAGGTTGTTCGGGTGCTACCACCCTTAAGAACAAACTTGTAGGGATTTCCGCAAGTTCTTCATTCCCTGATGGTTCTTCATCGAGCTCCTGTGATTTAGAACTGGGCTTTTCCTCAAAATAAAAGTCTTTCACAAAATCCATAAATTCCAGAACTACCTATCGAGACTCTCATGGTGGTCGATAGCTTCTCATGGAACTCCTTGAAGATCTTCAAGTTCTTCCTCACCGTTCATTCTTACGTTAGGCACGACTGCCTATCTATAAGGATAATACGTCTTACCGTTCTATGCTTTTAGGATTGTCGCATCGACACTCAACTAGGTTCTCAGGTCTCTCCGACTTACCCATCAAACATATGGAAGTATATAATAAGAGTCTCCGGTATGGTGATCAATCCATCCCGTACTCAAATCATTACCCCATATGTAGATTGGTGAATCGTGTGTTCTAACACTCAGTCTTCCTCACTCCTCTTTAAGAGGTCTTCACCTGCAACACTAATAAAACGCATTTGAGTGGCGATTATCCTACATGGGCTGCTTTAAAACTTGTATCCGTAAAATAATGGAATTTTGTCGCATCTTCACTTGCTTTCTTCAAATCCCATATGACAAGACAAGGCTGAAATAGAACTTGAATTGTTTCCAAGCGATTGCTTTTTTTGTTTGTGATTCATCGATGGCTATAAGGGTCTTCAACCAAGTGTCATTCTCTCGAATGAAACACTGAGAATCATACTTCACCTTTTTCTTTGGGTTTACCTTGGCTTCTTCCATTACTTCTTCATTATTCTAAATCCACTCTTCTATTTCTAAACGGGTCACCAGTGCCATCAAAATAACTCCATCGGTCTATGGATTTTATGGTTTGGTCAGAGAAGAGATAGTTTTGGATAGTAAGGAGAAGGAATATACCTACAATCAGTCATTGAAGAACTCGTGTCTCATCGTTTTCTAACGATTATAATAAGCTCGTTTACTACGGTTTCGTTACAAAGTCTTCGATCCTTCATTTCTTGAAAGTCTTCACTTCCTTCTCTTCTGTTAATCCTGCGTAACTTGCACCTCTCAAGGTTGAATAAACAATACATACCTACGAGATGTGTATCCTAATAACGCAAGATTTTAATTCACACAACTCAAATGACAAAAAAATCAAATCAAATCGAGGGCGAAGAAATCCAACAAACTCCAAATTTCACTCATAGATTTCATTCAAACAATTCCTATGGTACCCTCATTCACATGAGCTGGCATGGTCGGGTACACTACTCGCACTCTTTCGTTTTATTTCACAACTCTCATGGTGGCTTGGACACAATTAGAAATGTGTGGGATATTCCATGATAGGGGCAAATCCTAAGCTTCCTCATAGTTATCTTAACCGAGTGTCTTTGGTTCTTCTCGACCTCTTGGTTGTAAACATCAGTATTGGAGATGCATTCGTTTTACCATCATTTCATCTAAGTTTTTGAAAGTAGACGAGAACTTAGTAAAGAAAAGAAGAGGATACGAGATGGCTATTAATACCACTGAAAATATAAGTTGTTCCTACCAAGTTCTTCCTATTTCTAAGCCATTTTCTAGGGTCACGTCCTACAGTCAACGTATGCTCTGATACCATTTTGTCACGACCCGGATTTAACGAAATCCAAGTCTCTGTGCTTACTGTGCTATCCCTGGATCATAGCTAGCACACACAGCAACAAGAATGAATACCAGTAAAACATACATCATTTTACTATAACGGTTGATCCAAAATCAAGCAAATACATACCATTGTTACAGCTCAATGCTGGCATATAATACAGCGGAATCATACGTAGTCTCTAGTTAGGCTCCATCAACGCCACTGGGCTCGTTGAGTGTAGACTGTAACCCTATCGTCTCTTAATCTGCTGAGATCTGCACATGATAGGTGCAGATGAGTACGTGGAATGTACTCGCAAGTTGCAAAGGAAAGTTTTAGCAGAATATGTCTGTATGTAGGGTAAGTATTGGTGGAGGTTTCTTTGCGTAAAGCTAATTTTGTCCTATACTAAAATTTTGCAAACTTCTTTTGAAATAAAATAATTTTAGTATAAAAGATAGGAGTGAAACTTTGGATAAACGCACCAAAGTTCATTCTCCGGATTTAGTAAAACATTTATATAGTTGAAGTGAAACACAATCACTGTGCTCAATCCTCAACCAACCCTTAAAACAGATGTTTAGAAAAGAGAGGGGAGATTCTTCTTCAGTCCAAGTCTTCAGTTGCTCAAATTGCCCGTAACCGGGGGCACGTCTAATCGATTAGGTTTAACCCTCTGCAGAGGTCGTACACGTTCCCCACATGACACAACCAACCCCGTTTATCATTACACACTTGGGTGTATGACTAGGAGAAGATTGTGACAAAGCCTTTCCGTAGCAGCCCCTATACCTGACCAAGCCGCCCGCAACTTAGGCAATGAAAGCCCCTCTCCGATGGCGGTCCTGAGGTAAGGGTTTCCCGTTAGTACTAAGCTAAGCCAGAGCCCATAGTAGCATGTGGCTATACTGGAAGCTACATCAAACTGTACTTGGAAGATCTCATTTCCCTGGACGGCGGTCCCCACCAAAACCTGTGTGCAAGACCCCAGTCGGGCGCATTCACTGCAAGACCCCGATGGGCGCAATCACTTGTAGACGCTCCCGTCAATACCATTCCGCCCAGAGAGAAGAAATAAAATAATATATAATTTTTTTTGTTTTTCAAAAGTTTTCTCAAAACGTTGCCTCAAAAGATGACAAGTTTATTCTTTTAAAACTTGTTTACTTCCCATCCCTTTTTTTTCTTTGCAAGCATGGCTAAGCAAGTTTCTAGGGCTTTAGCTAGCATAGTGCTTTGCAAAACTTTTTATTAAAACATGCACAGTAGTAAATTTTAAATAGATCATGCATATTCCAAAATCATAGGACAAGGTATGATCAATTTGCAACTTGCCTTTGATTTTGGAGTCTCACGGTTCTACCTCCTCGTAGAATTCACCTTCGCACTCGTCGCAATCTAACGTGATATATACTTAAGTAAGATACTCCACTCATCAACATTCACATAACAAGTGCTCAAGCAAAACCATCCAACACACAATTCATGCCAAACAACTGTAGCAAGTTTACTATATATGACTCAAGTTTATGCAATTTGGACCGGTTCATATGAATGGCATATAGTTCATGTTAGTGAAATAATTAATAATTTCTAACTCTATTTTTTTATGGTGATAATAACTAACCATAATGTTTTTCTATGAATAAATCTAATGGTTTTAACAATGAAGCAATTTTATTTTAATGAATTTATTAATCGATGAGCAAAGAAAGTCAAAACTAGGGTATTGGGCTAAAACAGTAACTAAAACTTGCTGAATAATTGTTTTATGAGTGCTAGAAGATTGGTATGGTTCCAAAGGCAAATTTTCATATGTAAAACTTTCTCATATGATTTACAGAATAAAAGATATAGTAGAAATACTCAAATTCTTGTTTAAATAAAACTACATTTTTTATTTGCTCAAAAGTGAGATTTCGAAATTTTATAATAAACTAGATTTTCTAAGGAATCCGAGGATATAAAATTTGTCGAAATCGAACATACGGTCTAGGAGATATGATTTTTCAAAGTTTGCATAATTTTCTGAAATAAATTACGGGATTACAATTGAGCTGCCATGTGTCTCGTTCCTATTGGCTAATACCCCTTCATCTAAGGAAATGCTTGAGAACGTACGGGTGGCTGCTCACCGTGGGGTTTGCCGCGGACGTTGCCGGAGATGGCGCACGGCTCGGACGTGGTCGCTCCGGGGAAGTGCACGGCGTTCAGAATGGCGAGGCGAGTCCACTGGATACGGCTGATATGTCGTGCCCGTTCTATGCAGGTGACGGGTGCTCGCCGGAGGTCCTCGAGGCGGCGGCCAGCTTCGGTCGCTGCTGTTCTTGTGCTACGGTACTCCTAGAGAAAAGTAGTGGTCACTGAACGATGCACATAGATGAGTCTCGTCCAGGGAAGAAGTTTTGCTGAGAGGGGCTCACCGGAGGCGTCACTATCTTGGTCGAAAGCGCTGGCAGAAAGCGAACTCCGGCGAGAGATTCCGCAAGATGGGGAGGGAGATGGAGAGGGTCCTTTCGGGAGGAAAATGAGTACTGGAAGGAGATCCTAGGGGTGCATTTTATAGGTGAGTGGGAAGTGCATACGAGGAGATCCAAGGCGATCTTTGTGCAGCCATTAATGGCAGTTTGTGCCTGAACGTTTCACGGATCCGTTCGTTGAATTAAAGCAGTAATGTTGATCTTTAATTCCCTGAATGGACTCGTAATAGTGTCCTCCGCATTTTTCGTGTGGACGCCGAAGTGAAACAGACAAGGAATTGACAGGGAGGAGTAAAGTAAGAGGGGTGAAGCCATGGCTGGCGTTTCTGTTCTTGCGTGAACGAATGACTAGAGGAAGAAGAAGAAGGCCAGCGCCAGATATGGGCCTTAGTGGGAAATTTGGCCCAAGTGGATGAGAAAGGTGAAAAAAAAAACAAACTAGGGCTGCGATGTGCTGTGGCGTAGAGAAAAATAAAACGCAAATGGATGCCCAAAAGTAAACAGAAACGTGTTTGAAAAAAAACAAATTGAAATAAAAGTTAAATAAAATATTGAAATAGAAAGTCCGTAAGTATGGCAATATTATTTCAACTCGCATAAAAAACTGTTTTATCCTACAATATGTATTTATAACGCACATTGTTTTTTTAAATGCGCTATGGGCTTAATTAAATTACTCACAAAACCAATTTTAGATTTTTGCAACATCACAAAATGATAATCGGGCATCATTAAATATTTCCAATTTTGTTTTTTTTGGAGAAGTCATATTATCTCCTTTCATTAAATTTAATTGAATAATTTGGAAATATTTAAATGGCACTAAAAGGTCCCATATAAATTCCAAATAAAAAATACAAATAACAAATAAATCCACTATGAAATATTTATCCATCATATTTGAGAAATTCATCTTATTCTCACTCCATAGTTTCGAGCGTGGTTTCAAAATATTTCAAAAGAAGGAGAATTCTTGTTTTTGAATTTTGGAATAAACTTTTCAACATAGATTATTTATTGGATAAAAGATTATCCAACTTTTATAACATGGTTTGAAAAGGTTTTAAACAAGGACTCAAAAAGTTTTAATTTCTCTAGAAAATCAAAGCAATTCAGGCAATATTACTTATTTATTAACATTCCAAAATTTGGAAAATTTTGGGATGTTACAGAAAGATAACATACATCTCATCAAAATATCAAACAAATACAAAATTCACATGACTACTTATAGCAAGACTTCTCCCATGTCCTCAGGAACAAACGTAACTACTCACAAAGCATATTCATGTTCACAATAAGAGGGATATTAATATGCATAATGGATCTGAACATAAGATCTTCCACCAAGTAAACCAACTAGCATCAACTACAAGAAGTAATCAACACTACTAGCAACCTACAGGTACCAAACTAAGGTTTTAGTACAAAGATTGGATACAAGAGATGAACTAGGGTTTGAGAGGAGATGGTCCTGTTGAAGTTGTTGATGAAGATAACCCTCCCCAAGATGGGAGAGTTGTTGGTGATGACGACGGTGAAGATTTCCCCCTCCTGGAGGGAAGTATCCCCGGCAGAACAGCTCCGCCGGAGCCCTAGATCGATTGGTTCCGCCAAGGTTCCGCCTCGAGACGGCAACGTTTTGTCTCGAAAGCCTCCTATTGATTTTTTTTCCAGGTCAAAACACCTCATATAGGAGAAGATGGGCATCTGGGAGTCACCAGGTGGCCCGCGAGGCAGGGGGTGCGCCCAGGGGGGCGCCCCCACCCTCGTGGACAGGTGGTGGCCCGCTGACGTATCTCTTTCTCCAGATATTTTTTATATTTTCTGAAACGGTGTTTCGTGGAGTTTCGGGGCTTTTTGAGTTGTGCAGAATAGGTCTCCAATGTTTGCTCCTTTTCCAGCCCAGAATTCCAGCTGTCGGCATTCTCCCTCTTCATGTAAACCTTGTAAAATAAGAGAGAAAAGACAAAAGTATTGTGACATAACGTGTAATAACAGCCCATAGTGCAATAAATATCAACATAAAAGCATGATGCAAAATGGACGTATCAACTGCCCCAAGCTTAGACCTCGGTTGTGTAATGCCCAGGATGGGACTATATCTCCTACGTGTCGAGGCACGACTTAGAGACATAACCCCATGCTGGAATGATCGCAAGTTTGGTATCTTTGCACAACTCATGTAAAAGATGGGGATGGAAAACATAAAATAGTTGGCTTACACTCGCCACGTCACACAAATTCATTACATGTCTCAATCATCATACAAAAGAACATCACAGCCCATCTAAGGGTAAAATCCAAATGACAAGATACCAAACATAATTTGAATCCACAGGTCGGATCGAATCCTAGTAGAAGTCACCACTACTGATCATTAGGATAACGAACATAGTATCGACTAAGCTCCTCGTCGTACTCCCAGTCTAGCTCGGTGCCATCACCTGGATAGCTCACCATCGGACCTGCATCTGGTGTGGTGAAGTAACTGTGAGCCACAGAGGACTCAGCAATCCCGTTCCCGGGTAACAAGACTATTTAAGCCTTGGGAGAGGATAAGGCTGAAGAAAAGAATAAGAGTCTGCAACAGCAACTAGCACTAGCTTACGTGAAAGAGAGCGAGAAGAGAAGGCGCCTCGGTCGAGAGATGATGACTACGTGATCCTAAACTAATCAAGTCAAACATGAACCCACCGTGTTCATCTCCCGAATCCCTATTCGGAAAATGACAGTCACGGTACACACGCTGGTGGTGTATTAGAACATGGTGTCAAGTTTTCTACAACCGGATATTAACAAGCTCCCATCTGCCACATAACCGCGGGCACGGCTCTCGAAAGTTCATAACCCTGCAGGGGTGTTCCAACTTGGCCCATGACAAGCCCACGATCCGCGGAGTCGCAACTCCAAGGTGGGAAGACCCGAGTATTCACGGAATCCCGTGCTCAAGATACTCCGAACTAAGGTAAGGCTAATCCAGCAAATCCTCCCGGCGTGCCGACACCCTGACAATAGCCGCGCGTATCTAGTCTCAGGCCACGACCGGATGGGCGATGCTACAGGTTTATATCAATCCTCGAGTTTCCTCGTGGTGACCCCGCAGGACCCCCGTTTCGGACCAACACTCATGAGGAGCACTGGCCCGGGGTTGTTGATTAAGAACTCGGGTTTGCAAGACCCTATGCAAGTTTCATTAGTTATTAGGCGAATAGTACCAATGTTGGGACTTGCTGGAAAAGACTTAGCACTTAGCGGTTTATCAAGGGGGCCCCATAAACCCCAACCGTGTGAGGAACACATAATCAAGGAACATAACACCGGTTTATACGGTTCCTGTCACACCCCAAAATTTTAACCTTGTTTTAATAATTAAAATTTGGCTAGAAAATAAAATTTTGAATTTTATTAGGTTCTTTAATAACTTCAGAACCTTTTATATAACTATCCTTCAAAAAAAAAAAAAATCCTCTCTTCTTATAATAAAATTTTTGGGAATAATTTTTTTATGGACTTTGGTTATATCTTGGGTCACTTCTTTATTTGTTTAATAACAGTAGAATTATTTTCATAATAAAATTTTGCCCTAGAAAATTCTTTTAATAACTTTTCAGTGTTTTAAATGCTTCTGTTGCACTACTTCTATTTTAAATAATTCCCTAAAAATTCCACCATAAATTCTGGGAGGTCTTGTTATGCCTATATGTCACTTTGGTGCAAAAACCCAACCTGGTGTTTTGCAAAATTTGAGTGCAACATCCTCTTTTCATTTCTGTCCATCTTCTAGGTTTCAACTACAACCCTATTATTTCTTGCTCCAAAATTTCTGAGCCTTGGCCATCTTCTTGTTCTTCCAACCAGAACCTTAACTCCAGAAGATCAGCTCCATTAGCATCTTTTAGACCCACCAAAGACCCCTCTGAATATTCAGTCCAGAACTGAATTTCAACAAAACTTGCACTAGCAAGTATGTCTTCTTCCCAAAATAATTTCACCACCATCTCTACCCTCTAAAGAGACCTCACCCTGCCAAATTCCAGCCCCAACAGAGTTACCTAGCAAGCTCTAACTTTTTGTCGAACACCTTGAGGGCATGACCGAATTTTGGCAAGGTTTTCATCTTGCACAACACACCTGCCCTCCTGGCCATTCTAACTTATCCATCGTAATCACCATAAACCCTGGCCCCATTCTGTTATCTGTCAGCTTGTATGGATCACTATGGGTGCCATTAGCAAATCGTCGAGCACATGGCGTGCAGGTCCAGAGCGCGGCCAGAGCACGCGTTTTGCAGGCATCGGCACCGCACCGCGTAGCCTTCCTGCCAAGCCTCCCGCACGCCAAAAGCTGCGTGGAGCTTCTCTGGCAAGCCACCACCCTCGCCGACACTTTCCCTTGTCCCCTAGCATCACCTTCCACCGTCCATCGCCTCCGCTCCTCGCCGCCCGACAAACACCGTCTCCGCCACGCCACCTCCGGGACACGCGGCTCACCCTGAGTCCACCGGCCCCCCCTTGCATCAATGCGGACGGCCGCCGTCCCCACAGAATCCCGCCACCTCACCACCGGCCTCACCGGCCTCACCGCCGCCGTAAATGGTCTCCGCCACTGTAGGCCGTGGACGGCACCGTCCAGGCTACCTGGCACTTCCTCGAGCCGCCAGCGCACCTGAGGAGTAACTGCGGCCAGGCCACGTCCCCGCCAGCCCGCACCGACCACCCAACGACCACGCCTACTCGCCACCGTCCGCGTTTTCCTTGAATGCGCGTCGCCACCGTGTCCGCCCTCTGGAAACCACGGGAACCGACGTTCCCGTGCTATTTAAAGCCACCCCGGCTCCCCGATCAACAGCACACCACCTCATTTCCCTCCCATCTTTTCCCTGGCCAAGTCCCTCGAACTCCCGTGCTCATCCCCTCCATCGCCGGCCGCCATTACCGTAGCCAAGCCTCGGCCAAAACCACCTCCACCCTGACCCCTCCTCTCCACCTAGCACTACCAGAAGGACCTCACCACCACAACAGAAGCCTCCCGAGCCTCAGTCTACCCTGGGGATGGCGAGAGCCTCGACCCCATTCACACCCGAGCCATGCTCCGCCTCAGCCGATGCTCTGCTCAACTCCGAGCACGTCGACACCCATATCCACCACCAGCGGGTGCGGAATCCTCCGCTGAATCCATCCATATGCCGAGCGCCGCCAGAGATGCCCTGCAACGCCGGCGGTCGTCGCCGGAGCTCGCCCCTGTTCCGACCCAGACGCGCGCGGGTTGGAGAAGAAGAACCCGACAGGTGGGGCCCGATCGTCAGCGGCACAAATCGCGGGTCCCGCCGTTTAAGTGGAGGCGGTTTCCTCCTGGGGCCGTTTCTGCGCGAGGAACACGTATTCACTGGAATACGCCTTCGACGTCGCAAGCCTCCTGTGTAGCTGATCGGCTGGGCTCGGCCCAGTGGCTCTGCTCGGTTAAACAGCGCTCAGGGCGCACTTCTGTCTTCTCTTTTATTCTTTCCAGCAACTTTCAAATAATTCCTCAGCCACCTTTTCAAATCCTATTTCGATGATTCAAATTTCTGTAGGTTTCTAAAATCATGCTAGGTTTATTTAAATTAAGTGAACATTTTACTGGGCTTAGTTTCTGTCTAATGGATTTAAATATTGCTTTTAATCATGTTTTCCATCTTAGTAGATCCATAACTAATTCATATGAACTCTAAATGAATTAATTCTTTTTTTTGTTATTCCTTAAATATCCTCTGGTTTATTTTAGTATTTATTTCAAAAACTTTTGAAATACTTTTTAGTGCTGTTTTTGAATTATGTGGTGATTTAGATATTTTTGAAAATAGGATTTGAAGGGGAGATGATTCCTTGCAAGTAACCAGCACCTTTTCATATCTAAGGCAAGCATTGTGAACACTTGATATGATAACTTGTTAGCTAGTATATTTTAAGCATGGTTTAATACTAGTAATAAAATTTGCATATAAGTAGGAATATTTCATGCATGCATGTTCATGTAGATAAGTTCTTTTGCATGCATTTTTGGCAACATGCATAGTTTGTGGGCATCCATGAGTGTGCTCCTGTTTTGAACGTGCCGGTGGGCACGGGCCATATTTTGACACGGTGGTGTCTTGAGACATATGTGGAAGCAGGCAAGGGTTGTAGCCCTGTCCTGGTGATACTGTTGAGAGAATAAGTTTTGTTGTGCTAACCCCTGCAAGAAACATAAGCCTCCTGAGTCGGCCGCAGATCGAGTCTTGTTCCGGTAACCCCCATACTTGTCTCGTGCTACCACTTGTCCCTGCCTCGGGTAGGGTATGGTTTAGTAAGTTGTCAACCCCTTTCCGTGCACACACCGTACAGAGAGGTCATGGTGGAAGATACCGGGTGCATCCGGTAGGCATGCCACATGGTCAGGGGGCATGGGTGTTTCCGGCTGTCGTGATGCCGAGAGGGAGTGTACCCTTGTAATCCGCGCGTATGAATAGTGATCCCATGCTCATGGAGGTTGTAGCCTCTCCGACTTAGAGTTTTCCTTAACTGTTGTTCTGGGTGATCCCTGGCAGCAGAAAAGTTAAGCTGGTGTGTGCTGGTTAGGTGTGTTTTCAACCCAAAGACCGTAATGGGAATTAGGCAGTGTCACGATACTGACTAATGAAATCCTATACTTGTGGGTAAAGAGTACAACCTCTGCAGAGTTTGAAACCTATTCGAATAGCCGTGTCCGCGGTTAAGGACTACGGTTTGGGTTGGTCAAGTGTCGGTCTTAGAGTCGGTCTCCGGAGGAAATATTTAATATTTGAGCATGATTATTTCGCAGGATAATATTTGGCTGCTACTGTTGTTGTTATGAATATTATGGATGAGATGATTATTATTATGAACTAACCCCCTGCTCTTATTTTATTTTTTTCCAGAGTGTCTCAGGGGCTGGTTAGACTACCCCGGACACTCGCCTTTATTTTTTTAAGTCCTTTCTGTGGCGTCCCTCGAGTGTCAGGCGGTTTATCACGCCACTACTCTTGTGGACACCCGATTGGCATTTCTTTTCAAGTCCTTTCTGTGGCGTCCCTCGAGTGTCAGGCGGTTTATCACGCCACTACTCTTGTGGACACCCGATTGGCATTTCTTTTCAAGTCCTTTCTGTGGCGTCCCTCGAGTGTCAGGCGGTTTATCACGCCACTACTCTTGTGGACACCCGACTGGCATTTCTTTTCAAGTCCTTTCGTGGCGTCGCCTGAGATCTCGGACGGTATCGTCCGATTTTTCTTTTAGACACCCGACTGGCATTTTTTTTTAGACCGACCGTGGTGTCACTTGACATCCGATCGGCATTTCTTTTATATTTTATTATTGCTAATATTTATTTTCTGCAATAATTATTATTCACTATGCCATGTTTTAATTCATGTCAGCATGCATTTAAAATAAGTCTGTCATGAGCATATGCATATAGTTTAATTCATGACCATATAATTGTTTGCTGCATTTGTTATATCTTTTGTCCATGATGTTTGCGAGTACATTCAAACGTACTCACAGGCTTGTCCCTGGCTATCTACTTGGTCAGGTTAGGAGTTCTGCGAGAAGTACTACAGCGACGTTCGTGCGAAGCCTAGGAGTGCAGCCTCGCAGGATAGGAGTTATCCAGGTCAGCTGTTCCTACGGGAATGGAGACCCATCGATGTTGGAGATCCACAAGCCAATTCCTTCATCCACCACCGGAGTCATTGTTATTCAGTAGACCTTTATGGTCTTATGTCAAAATTCTTGTAATGCTTGGTAATCTGTAACAAGTATGTGTCCACCAGTAACAGTAATCCTGGGCTGGTGATGACACTAGGGGTTAATTTCTGGAATATTATGTTCCCGAAATCCGGCCCCGACAGACTTGGTATCAGAGCCAGGCTGACCATTGGCTAATCCTATCTTAGCCTGGTCACCATCCCTAGGTTTCCACACCATCCACAACTTTTCCTGTCCACGGTCAAGTCTATCCCACCCACAGTGGCAACCGACATCTTTCAATAGCCGGTGCCCAACCTATCAGTCTATCCATAGGCCGGGTGCCTGTGCCAACACCTGAACCTTCCCATCCACAAGCGTGCGATGGAAGACTCGGCTGCCTTATAAAGGAAGCCTTGCCCCAAACTCAGCACATCACAGCCCCATTCCCAGTTCAGTATCAAACCACCAGGATGGCAGGCCCCCTCGTGCATAACGAGACCACCGCAGTCGAGCTTGAAGGCTTCGTAACCATCCTCGCCAATCTCACTCGTCGTGCTTTCAGCATCAACGAGCCTCCGGAATATGTCGTGTACCAAGAGCACAAGAGTAATTCCATCCATCACTTCTGGGCCACGGTGCACATCTACGGGAAGGGCACCACATCGGAACGTCCCTACCGATTCACCGGAAGGACGACCTCCGACGAGCCTCAATCCATCCAACTTGCAGCCCGAGAGGCTATAGTTCAACTCCGGCACCTGTCGCCGAGGGTTAACTGCCGCTCCTTCTACTACTACCCCAGTCGTGAAGGCTATGGTAGCCCGACCCAGGTCGCCAACGGGGACCATGAGTCAGACCCTGCCCTGGTGCACCTGGTGCGCTACCTAAGAACGCAGGAGGCACTGTTCGATCAGGTCACTCTCGACCTGATTGAGACCCGCAGGAAGCTCGCTCTCCTGACCCCAGCAAGGAGTGAAGTCACACCCGCCACCGACGCTCCTATACTGCTGCTTGGAAGGCCGGTTGAGCCCCCAAGCTCTGACCATGTCACCTATCCAGGCAATGCCTTCGCCTCACCCGGGCACCTTCGTCGTCTCTTGGAGGCCTACTCCAATGGGACG
>LR738711.1:95335943-95487358 GCA_902687465.1 Secale cereale | reverse complement strand
GACCGACCGTGGTGTCACTTGACATCCGATCGGCATTTCTTTTATATTTTATTATTGCTAATATTTATTTTCTGCAATAATTATTATTCACTATGCCATGTTTTAATTCATGTCAGCATGCATTTAAAATAAGTCTGTCATGAGCATATGCATATAGTTTAATTCATGACCATATAATTGTTTGCTGCATTTGTTATATCTTTTGTCCATGATGTTTGCGAGTACATTCAAACGTACTCACAGGCTTGTCCCTGGCTATCTACTTGGTCAGGTTAGGAGTTCTGCGAGAAGTACTACAGCGACGTTCGTGCGAAGCCTAGGAGTGCAGCCTCGCAGGATAGGAGTTATCCAGGTCAGCTGTTCCTACGGGAATGGAGACCCATCGATGTTGGAGATCCACAAGCCAATTCCTTCATCCACCACCGGAGTCATTGTTATTCAGTAGACCTTTATGGTCTTATGTCAAAATTCTTGTAATGCTTGGTAATCTGTAACAAGTATGTGTCCACCAGTAACAGTAATCCTGGGCTGGTGATGACACTAGGGGTTAATTTCTGGAATATTATGTTCCCGAAATCCGGCCCCGACAGTTCCTAGCGGCATGTCGGTGTACTAAGGTAGGGGTACCTCAGTACCCCAACTTGTGCACGGGCAGTTGCAGCTTCCCGCGGCAGGGTTTACCACACGCTCGCCGGAGACCTTTCTGCTCCTTATTAAACCATTCAAAAACAAAGTATACAAGACAGAAGATCGAGACCCCGGCAAGTGGAACTTGCCGGGAAGGCCGTACCAGGCTCAAGACTGCCCCACTAGCACAAGGCCCTGGCAAGAGGAGCTTGCCAGGAAGACTAGAAGACACGCCTCGGCGCTATGTGCGCCCCGGCAAGGGCCCGGGGAGCGGCAAGCTCCCGGGCCCGGCAAGATCAAGGCCCCGGCAAGGTGCTTGCCGGGAGGGTTGCGCTGTGTGCCCGCGCTCCAGCTCATCGGCCCACGCGTCGCCCTGGGGCCTATCCAGGGACGCGTGGCGGTGGCTGTGCAGCCTGGGGTACACGGTGGCACTCCACGGTGGTGGATCCATCGCCGTGGCAGACGGAGACGCAAGGGCGGGAGCTTTTGGGGTCGACGGCGACGGGCATTAAATGCCCTTGTCCCCCACTGTCAAAGTAGGTAGAGACCACTGTTCGCGCACTGTAGCTTCACTGTTCCCGCACTGTTACAACTACCACCTCTTTTACGTTTTTACCCCTTTCTCCTACGTTGACACCTGTCGGTGACCCCTTGCACTATAAAAGGAGGCCCATGCACAACGTGGAGGGGGTTCGGAACCTAGATCACTCATACGCTCGGTGTAGCTGCTTCTTCAAGCTCCCGAGCTCTCCAACTTAATACACAACCAAGCAGGAGTAGGGTTTTACGCGTCTACCGCGGCCCGAACCTGGGTAAAACTGCCCGCGTGCTCGCTACGATCTGCTCTTCGTGCTCCCTCCGCCCTCGTACCGCACAGACAAGGGGCTCCGGTCCCATAGGTGTTCGTGGCGGACAGTTTCCCCCGACATCTTTGGCGCGCCAGGTAGGGGGCGTCGAGGTTGTGCGAACCTGATCCGGCGTTCGCGCGGGCGCATTCTTCATCAACCTCTCCGAATTCGTCAACTTCACTAGCAGCAACTCCATGGCCCCGAAGAAGAAGCCTTCGGAGGTCGGAGGCCCGTCCGCGTCTCACCCGCCGCCACCGGAGCCAACGGTGGGCGGGGGAGACGCCGTCGGAAGGGTGGTCGCCGGCGAGGACACTCACGGCGCTACCAGATCCAAGAACAGGACGGACGACCGAGCTTCGGTCTCCGTGGACGCACCGCGTCCCTCTCAGCACACAACAACCCAGCAGCGCCATGTCACAGGAGGTGGCATCCGTTTGCTAGGCCAAGGCCAAACCGGAGGCTCGCGGGACGCCCCGGACCCTCGTCCGGGCACAAGCAAAGCGAAGGCGCCGGCGCGGGACCCCGCTCCTTCTAACGCCGTTAGAAGTCCGAGCGTATCCCGCTCCTCGCACCGCTCGCCCGCGTTCCCCTCCACTCCGGCAGAAGCGCTCGCAAGAGCGCAACTGCTCCTCGACTTCCCTCCAGCGGCAGACAAGGCCGAAGACTGGAGGGCCACCATCCAGAGCCTGATAGCCTTCGCCAACAACGATTCTCCACAGCAGCCGGCGGCCTCGCGGCCGCGGCAAGCTGAGAAGACGAAGGCCGACGGCGACAAGACCGCCGGGGTGCGACAAGCGTGCATTCCCCGCCGCGGAAGCAGAAGACGCCGCCCCGCCGGAACAACGCCGACGATGGCTCCACGGCATCGTCGGACCCGCGGGCCCGTCGGGACCAGCGCCAGGTCCTCAACGACCGGCAACACGAAGACGCTCGGACAAGAATCGAGCGCCGCCGAGAAGCTCGGCGACAATCAAACCAGAGGGCTGAGGACGCTGTCGACGCGCGCGCGCCCGGTGAACCAGGCGACTTGCCGTACGCGGCAGGATGCCCTGCGTTCACCCGCGAGCTGCGGCACGTCCAGTGGCCCAGCATGAAGAATTTTAAGCCCGACGTACCGGAGAAGTACGACGGCAAGACACACCCCTCGGAATTCCTCAGCGTCTATACCATCGCAGTGCAAGCTGCCGGGGGGCGCGACGAGAAGATCTTGGCAAATTACTTCCCGCTCGTGCTTAAGCCGAACGTCCGTTCGTGGCTTATGCACTTGCCGGAAGGTTCCATCTCTTCTTGGGCCGACCTTTGCCACCAGTTTGTTGGCGCCTTCACCGGCGGCCACAAACCCCACGGCCAGGAGAGCGATCTCCACATTCTGGCCCAGAAGGAAGGCGAAACCCTGCGCAAATACATCCAACGCTTCAGCCGTGTGCAGCACAACATCCCTGACGTCCACCCTGCCGCGGTTATCAGCGCGTTCCACCAGAACGTGCGTAACCGCCGCATGCGTGAAGAAATGGCGATGACCAAGATTCGGGATGTCAGCGAGCTCTATGCTCTGGCTGACAAGTGCGCACGCGCAGAAGAGGGGAGGAGACTCCCCGGGGAGGATGCTGGCGCAGGAGGAAGCGACAGCGACGACGCCGCCCCGGCAAAGAAGAGCCGGCGGCGGAATAACAGAAGGAAGGGCAAGAAAGAGGTGCTTGCCGTCGAGAAGTCCGGCAAGGAGGCCCCCGCCAAGCAAACGCAGGCTGGCGGCTCCGGCAAGGAGCCTGCCCCTGTAGCGGCGGCCGACAAGCCGGGCAGCTCCGACAAGCAATACTGCAAGATCCACCGCACCAAGGGTCACGATCTCTCCAACTGCAAGCGCGTCGAATACCTCGTCGAGCAGCAGAAAGCTGAGTACGAGAGGCGCGACAAGGAGAAGGCCCAAGGTGGCGGGGAAGAGCCAAGCAAGAAGCGGCCGTTCAACGGCCGGGGAGGACGCCGCGGCAAGGCCAAGCAGCCGCAAGGAGATCGACCTCCCCGGGGCCGCGACAAGGACGAAGAGGACGACGATGAAGACATGGAGGACGAGGATAACAGCGAGCAGGAGTCCCAGAAGGCCACGGAGGTCCTGTGCGTCGACGGTGGCGCCTCTCTGCACACCTCCCACCGCCAACTAAAGCAGTGGGTGCGCGAGGTGAATGCAGCAGAGCCGCCCGTGGAGTCGCGCAGGCTCCTCAAATGGTCCAGCACGCCCATCGTTTTTGATCTTGAGGATCACCCTGACCGCACCACTGCGGTCGGGTGCTTGCCGATGCTGGTCTCACCCACCATCCGCAACCTCAAGGTCACCAAAATGTTGGTTGACGGCGGGGCCGGGCTGAACTTGATCTCCTCTGCTGTGATCAAGAAACTCCAGATTCTAGATGGCGAGCTCGAAGAAACCGGTTCTTTCCAAGGAATCAACCCGGGAAGGAGCAAGCCCAAGGGAAAGATCACTCTGCCGGTGACCTTTGGCGGGGAGCTCAACTTCAGAACTGAGCGCATCACTTTCGACGTTGCCGATATTCCATTGCCCTACAATGGAATACTCGGCCGTCCTGCCCTCGCCAAGTTCATGGCAGCTTCCCATTATGCTTACAACGTACTCAAGATGCCGGGGCCGATAAGCGTCATCACTGTCCACGGCGACAAGAAGGATGCGCTTGTCTGCGCCGACAAGATCTACCGGGATGCGGCAGCTGCGGCCGAGAAGGATACTCTTGCCGCTGAAGCTCCCGGGGGGAAGAAGACGAAGACCAAGTCCGGCAAGTGCTCTGGGACCCACTCCGGCAACCGCACCTCTTCAGAGTGCTGCGCTGCCGTCGAGGACGTTCCATCGAGCTCCACCGGCAAGAGTAAGAAAGGGATGGCCGCTCCTCCGGCAACCAAGAAGGTGTCCGCCAAGGAGGACGGCACTGGTGGTACCTTCACCATCAGTGCCACACTTGACAGCAAATAGGAAAGCGCGCTCGTTGCCTTTCTGCGGGCGAATGTCGATGTGTTTGCCTGGCAACCATCTGACATCCCCGGTGTTCCCAGGAAGGTAATTGAGCACAAGCTTGCTGTTTGTCCTCATGTGCGGCCCATCAAGCAGAAAGTGAGGAAGCAAGCCGTGGAGCGCCAAGAATTCATCAACGAAGAAATCAAGAAGCTAGAGGCAACAGGCCTAGTTAGAGGTGTGATCCATCCGACGTGGTTAGCAAATCCAGTCGTCGTGCGCAAGGCCAACGGGAAATGGAGACTGTGTATAGACTTCACCGATGTGAATAAAGCATGTCCCAAGGATCCATTCCCTTTGCCGCGCATTGACCAGATTGTTGATTCCACCGCCGGATGTGAGCTACTCTGTTTTCTTGATGCATACTCAGGCTATCATCAGATTTTTATGGCCAAAGAGGATGAAGAGAAGACTGCATTTATCACTCCATGTGGCACTTATTGCTTCATACGCATGCCATTTGGACTGAAGAATGCAGGCTCAACCTTCGCAAGGGTGGTATACACTGCTTTCGAACCACAGATCCACAGAAATGTAGAGGCCTACATGGATGACATCGTGGTGAAGAGCAAGAGCAAGGATACCCTGATCCAAGATTTGGAAGAGACATTTCAGAACCTGCGCAGGATACAGCTCAAGTTGAACCCCGAGAAGTGCGTCTTTGGAGTCCCCTCCGGCAAGCTTCTCGGGTTCTTTGTGTCACAGAGGGGGATTGAAGCCAACCCCGACAAGATTAAAGCCATTGAGCAGATAGAGGCCCCAAAGCGCGTCAAGGATGTCAGGAGGCTTGCAGGTTGTGTGGCTGCCCTCAGTAGGTTCATTTCAAAGTCTGCAGAACGCGCCCTACCTTTCTTCAAAATCTTGAAGAAGGCAGGTCCCATGAAGTGGACTCCGGAAGCGGAGGCGGCGCTGCAGGATTTGAAACGGTACCTGTCCTCCACTCCAATACTTGTCGCACCTAGACCATAGGAAAAGTTGTTGCTATACCTAGCGGCAACCAACCAGGTGGTTAGTGCTGCGTTAGTAGCGGAGAGGGAGTCCGACGAGGAGTCAGCACCACCGGTAAGCGAATCCAGCGACAAGCAGGGGGCTGCTCCGGCAAGCTCTGGCCCCGACAAGGATAACTCTGCGCAGGAACAGGATGAGGTGCGGAAGAAGATGGTGCAGCGCCCAGTGTATTTTGTAAGTTCCCTTCTCCAGGGGGCTAGATCAAGATACTCTGGTGTGCAAAAATTGCTTTTCGGCCTCCTCATGGCCTCGAGAAAGCTGCGCCATTACTTCCAAGCCCATGAGATAACAGTGGTCACTCGCTTTCCGCTGAAGAGGATATTGCACAACCCAGAAGCGACAGGCAGGATCGTTGAGTGGGCACTGGAGCTGTCAAGCTTCGGACTCAAGTTTGAAAGTACTTCAACCATACAGAGCAGAGCTTTGGCAGAATTCATAGCTGAGTGGACCCCAACGCCCGATGAAGAAGTCCAAGAAACAAGTACACCCGTACAAGAAGCGACAAGTGAATGGTTAATGTATTTTGACGGTGCCTTCTTGCTGCAAGGCGCCGGTGCTGGCGTGGTACTCATCGCACCCACCGGAGAGCACCTCAAATATGTTATCCAGATGCACTTTCCCAGGGAGCAAGCGACAAACAACACTGCTGAATATGAAGGCTTGCTTGCCGGCCTCAGGATTGCGGCCGAACTTGGGATCAGGAAGCTGATTGTGCGGGGAGATTCTCAGTTGGTGGTCCGACAAGTTAACAAGAGCTATCAGAGCCCTTTGATGGAAGCTTATGTCGATGAAGTGAGAAAGCTTGAAGAGCACTTTGAAGGTCTGCAGATGGAGCACGTCCCGAGAGCTCAGAATGAAATAGCAGACGGCCTTTCAAAGTGTGCTTCGATGAAGTTACCTGTGGAACCAGGGACCTTCTTGCTCAAGCTGACTCAACCATCCGTTACACCATCAATTGGGCAGTCTAAAAAGAGAAAGTTGGTCTCCGGCGACTACTTGCCGGCGGATCTACCAGAAACCGCCGCCAAGGTCCTCAAGATCAACAACCAGAACGCTGAGGAACAGTTTGCTCCTACAGATCCTCGGATCTGTGCAGTTGAAGCAAGCGTTCCCGACAAGCCTCGCCCCGGCGAGCTTGCCGGGGAACCATCAGCTCCGGCAGAACCAGAGGTCCTCGCCGTAGAAGCTGAGGTTCCCGCAGCGGCCCTCATGCCTTTAGTCCTCGCCGTTGAGCCTCAGGCTCCGGCATGGGCGCAGCAGATCGTCCGTTTCCTTCAAACTGGAGAACTTCCCGACGACCCAGAAGAAATAGAGAAGATAACCAGGCAGTCAAGTATGTACCAGTTCGTGGATAACGAACTGTACAGAAGAAGGCTCAATGGTGTCAGACTGAAGTGCATCTCCAGGGAAGATGGACAGAAGCTGTTGGCAGAAATACACGGAGGCATATGCGGCCACCACATTGGCGCAAGGGCACTTGCCGGGAAAGCTTTCCGGCAAGGGTTCTTTTGGCAAGAAGCCCTCCAAGATGCAACTGCACTAGTAACCAAGTGTGAAGCGTGCCAGTTCCATGCAAAGCAAATTCATCAGCCAGCTCAGGCTCTCCAAACAATCCCTTTGTCCTGGCCCTTCTCGGTCTGGGGGCTCGATATACTCGGCCCTTTCCCTCGTGCTGTCGGGGGCTTTGAGTACTTGTACGTTGCAATCGACAAGTTCACAAAGTGGCCAGAAGTGGAGCCAGTGAGAAAGGTGACAGCACAGTCAGCAGTCAGGTTCTTCAGGTCGATTGCTTGCCGTTTCGGGATCCCTAACAGGATCATCACCGACAACGGTACACAATTCACTAGTCGCACCTTCATGCAGTACGTCCAAGACCTTGGCGCCAAGGTCTGTTTTGCTTCTGTCGCTCACCCAAGGAGCAACAGTCAAGCGGAGAGGGCCAATGCTGAAGTGCTGCGCGGACTCAAGACAAGGACCTATGACAGGCTGCGCAAGTGCGGAAGAAATTGGATAGAGGAGCTACCGGCGGCTCTTTGGTCAATCAGAACGACACCAAGTCGAGCCACCGGACAGACGCCCTTTGCTCTAGTCTATGGAGCAGAGGCAGTTCTCCCCACGGAACTCGTATACGGATCTCCTCGAGTGCTCGCTTATGATGAGCTCGAGCAAGAGCAACTGCGGCAAGATGACGCGTTGCTCCTCGAGGAGGGACGTCTCCAGGCTGCTGTACGAGCTGCTCGATACCAGCAAGCCTTGCGCCGCTACCATAGCCGCAAGGTCAAGGCCAGGAGTCTCGAGGAAGGCGACCTTGTTTTTCGGCGTGTTCAGTCCGCCAAGAATTCCAACAAGTTGACGCCGAGGTGGGAAGGCCCTTATCGGGTGAGACAAGTTACGAGGCCCGGCGCTGTCCGCCTCGAGACCGAAGAAGGCTTACCGGTGAGCAACTCCTGGAACATAGAGCATCTTCGCAAGTTTCACCCCTAAGGCGCGGTTGCCGTGATCCGCTCCGGCAACCACCTTTTGTACAAGCATTGCCGCTGTTGCATGTAACCCTTTGTACAAAGCCGGGCGCAGACCCCGTGCATCAGTAAAGTTTTTGTGTTTCTCTCCTCGATTGCCTTTTGCATGCTTTTCTTTGCTATTTGCATGTATTGTTTGGCATTTGGTGCAACACTCAAATATCCGGTAAGCATTAGCACGCCGAAAGGCCATGTACTTGTTTCCCTCTTCTTTTCCTTTGCCTCTTAAGCAGAAGGAACGTTCCTCGCGCACAAGTTTGCCGGGGGGGAAGGAGGTGGAGGGGGAACCAAGTGCTGTTCAAGAAAGAGAAGCCTTACCGGGAAGCAAGCAATATATGAAAGCTAAGTTGTTAGAATTTGACCAGTTCAAATTTTAAATTTTAGCTGTCTTCCTTGAACAATCACACTTTGTATGGAAAACCTGTGCGCGGAGGAACTTACCCGTGGCTCGCCGCACCCTTATCTTGTTTCCGAGTTCGCTCAACGATTTAAGTGAGCTGCGACAAGTGTCGCGCCCTTGTTTCGTTTCCGAGTACGCTCAGCAAGCTAAGTGCGTTGCGGCTAGCCGCGGCAAGGTTGCTTGCCGGTGAGACCTTGGCCAGCAGGCTGCTCAAAGTCCAGCACTCAGCGCTCGCGGCAAAGGCCCCTTGCCGGCAAGCTTCCCGGGAGCGTAGGGCGAAAAACATACAAAGTCAAGGGTTAGGACAAGGAAGATAACATTGCACTGATTGATCAAAATGAGATAAATATCTTACAAAGGATAACTTGTCACAATGGACTAATGAGTTCATGACATCATGTGCAGCAACAAAAAGAGATAAAGATAATGGAGGCCTAATCTACGCGGTTGCCCTCCTTCCTGGAGATCTTGGCCACCTTGGCAATGATGTGGGCGACCTGCTCCTTCAAAGCCTCCGTGTTCGCGTCGGCCGGCAAGCTGCGAAGAACGTTGGTGAGGTTGATGCCCGGATTGCGGTACACGATCTTCGTCAGCACGCGCTCCAGAGTCCCCGCGCAGAGCAGGCGCGTCTCCTCGGCCAGTTGCGCGGGGATCTTATTCCGCAGATCAGCAAGGGCCGGCGCGATTCCCCTGAAGAAGAGGCTGAGCTTGGCGCTGTGTGGGAGGTTCGGATCCGGGGAGTAGATGAGGTGCTCCAGCTTCAACGCCAGCAGCTCCTGGTCGATGTTGGACGCGCAAGACACTAAGTCCTCGGTCCATACCTCAACAGTTTTGCGGAAGAGCTCGGCCGCTTTGTTGGAGCTGTCCACTAGGGTCCGCTCCTTGCGGAGCTCCTCCTTCAACTTGGTCTCCCGGGCCCGGGCAGCGTCGAGTGAATCCTTCAGTGTAGAGACCTTCAACTCCAAGTCCTCGATGGAGTCCTTGGCGGCCTTCAACTCGTCGCCCCTCTCAGAAAGACGCACGTGGAGTTCGGAGTTGGTGTGGGCGTCCTTCTCACGCTCCGTGATGAGCGCGGCAACCTTCTCCGCGCTCACCTTCAGCGCCTTCTCCAGCTGCACGACCTTGGCGGCGAGCTCCTTCTTGGCGGTCTCCGCGGCAACCGCGGCGGCTTTCGCCTCCTTCAGTTCCCCGCCAAGGGCCTCCTCCCGAGCGGCAAGGTCCTCCTCATGGGAGTCGAGTTGGACCTTCCGCTGGGCGAGTTCTCCTTCTCGCCGGGATAGCTCCACCCCGGCGAGCCGCTGCTGCTCTTCAGCCTCAGCCTTCTCCAACACCCATTCCTGGTATTCGCCGGCAAGCCGCTCGCGCTCCTCCGCCACCTCGCGGAGGGCCGCCTGGTTGGTGGCGCTGAGCTCCGCCGCGCGCTTCTCCATCTCCGCGGCGGCCTTGGCGGCAAGGGCTTCCCGGGAAGCGAGCTTCGCCTGCCTGGCCCGGTAAAGGGCCAGGAGCTGGTGGAGCAGCTTCTCCTCCTCGGGCCCTTCACTCCCGCCGGGCGCCTCGACGATCTTCAGGCCCGCGGAGGCGAGGACTTCCCCGTAAAATGCCTCGCCCTCCGCGGGAGCTCGCGACGAAGACCCCCAAGGCATCTGGATGAAGACGCCATTGGGGGCCTCAAGGTAGTAGCCCTGCTCCTTGCCGGCGGAGGGGTCGGCGGCCGGCGCAGCACTTGATGCTCCCGCCGCCTCCGGGTCGGCGGTGCGTTCGCCGCCCCCCTCCCCGGCCGCTGCGTCCGCAGCCGGAGCGGTCTCCTGCGCGGCCGGCTCGGCGGCTCTCGCCGTGTCCTCGACAACAGGGACGTCGCCGCCGCCGCCCTGCGCGCCCTCCTCATCCTCGATGTTGACGACTTCCGTCTCCATCGGCTCGGGAGGAGGAGGATCTAAAAAGTAGAAGAAGAAAAAGAAGTTCAAGCAAAAATCCAAAAAGAAACAACGCCAAGGAGACGAAGTACAAGACTTACCTTGGCGAACGTCCTCAGCGGCGGGCTCCCTCGCCGGGGAGCTCTGCCTTGGCGGAGTGGCCGCCCTCGCCGGACTGCTCGCCCTTGGCGGGGTACTCTGCCTTGGCGGAGTACCCGCCCTTGGCGGAGCACTCTCCCTTGCCGGAGAGTTCGGCCTTGGCGGGGACGGCGGGGCCTGCGGCTCCTCAAGGACGGTCTCCGGGCGCTCTTGCCGCTGTGGCTCCACCTCTGCACAAATCAAGACAAGAAACATCAAGATGTTGAAAGAAGACAAAATCCCTAAGCGCATCCCGACGAGCGGAAGGATGGAACCCAGACTTACGCTGGGGGCTGCGCTGGGGGCTGCTCCGCGGAGCAGCGCTCGGGTCCGGCAGGCTTGGCTCCGGCACGTCCCCTGTTGCCGCGGCGGCCGAGTCTTCCGCGACCTCGACCACAGGCGCCTTGGCTTTCTTCGACACGCGCTGAACCAAGGTCCTGAAATCAAAGCAACAAACAAAATCAGCATCAACAATAATCAAGACGAAGCTTGGGAAGGTATAAGGTCTCAAACTCTTACTCCTGGTCCTCCTCGTCGTCCTCGCTCAAGGCGGAGAAGTCATACTCCACCTGGGGCGCGTCGGCACGAGGAGTAGAAGATGAAGATTCCCTCGGGCGCTTGGCGATCCCGGGGGCTGGGGGCTGCGAAGACCCAGCCCCTGTGGTAGCCGGAGCCCGGGGAGCGGGCGGAGCCGCTGCTCCGCTCCGAGAAGACCCCTGTCGGCTCGACGCCTGCTTGCGGGACGCCTCCGTCGTGGCCCGCACGCGGGCCGCCTCCGCTGTGGCTGGTGCGCCGATCGCCCCCGGCGCAGCTTGGCTCCCCCGGGGAGCTGCCCGGCGAGCTGGTTGTTGCCGGGGCGCCTGCGCCCTCTCTCCCGTCGCCGTCTTGCGGAGACGCTTCGGTGGAGACTGCCCTGGGCTTGCCGGGGGCGGGGAGCTCTCTGACGAGGAGAGGTCGTCGGCGTAGAGCTCCGTAGATCCGTCGGAGTCCTCAGCCTCCTCCTCCTCCTCCCCGGCCGGCTCACTGGGCCCAGCGCCCTGCGCTGCGGCCTCTTTTCCCTTGGCGCCTCCGCTCCCTCCGGCGCCTCCGCTCCTCGCGGCGCCTCTGTTCCCTCCGGCGGCACCCTCCATTGCCGCGGCCTCGGCCACGATTCCGTGGATCCCGGAGTGCCTCAGAGAGGGGACCCCGGCGAGCGCGTCGGGAGGGAGTTACAGCAGTCTGCGGATCTCCGCCTCCTCCGCCTGGCTGGACGCATCCGCAGCCTCCGCCTCGTCAGGCGTGTACCCAAAATCTCCTGCCGCTGCGGCTGCGGCGGCCTCTTCAGCCCGAGAAGCTATGTAAGCAAGTTCCTGCTCGGTGGTGTCCCGCGTGTGCTCCTTGATGTCGTTCTTGTTCTTCGCCACCTCCACGAGGTTGTCGAAGAAGGTGAGGACGTCGATGGGCTTGGGCGGAATCCACGTGCGGTCCACGCCGTGCGAATCGCAAGCGGGCATCATCGCGCAGAGACGGTCCCGGACTGTGCTGTTGCAGAGGGGCACCACTCCCCGGGGAGGCCTGAACCACTCAGGGTGTGCCGGGTCATACTTGAAGAGTTCCCGGACCATCCCCTTCAGCTCCAGCGTCGTGAAGTTGAAGTTGAGCCCGGGGCGCAGCCTCATTATATCCGCCGGGCCGCCGTACTCCCAGGCCGCCCTTTTCCTGTCTTGGAGGGGGGCGATGCGGCGGCGGAGGAAATCTGCGCCTACCTCTGCAACGGACAGCTTGGCAGTCCGAAGACGAAGAATCCGGACGAGGGCGACGTCGAGCTTGATGTCGTCCGAGTCCAGCTCGCTCCAATCCCTGCCGCGCACGATGGGCGTTGTGCGCGGCGCGGTGAAGGGCTGCGGCTCGTCCTCAACAATCCAGCACCACTCCGCACGCCATTCCTCCCACTTGCCGCGGAGCTCCCCCGGCAAGTAGGACCCCTTCTTGTTCAGACGAAAAACCCAAGAAATTCCTCCGGAGAGGGGGGCGTCGGCCTCTGCTCTAGGAGTGAAAAAGTGCCTAAATAGCGCTACGTTGGGCTGTATCCCTATGAAGTTTTCGCACATGTGTGCGAAAACCGCCATGGTGAGGATGGCGTTGGGGGTGAAGTCAAGAAGGTGGAGGCCGTAGGTGTGCATGACGTCGCAGAAGAAATTAGAGAAAGGAGGGCAAAGACCGCAGTGAAAGAAGGCTGCGAAGAAGTAGTACCCGCCGGGGTAGTTGTCCTTGGCGGCGGCCGGATAAGCTTGGGTGCGGGGGTGCGCCTTGGTTTCCTTGGCCCAGAACAAGTAGTACTTGTTCCAGAGCTCCCGCGCGCCGAGCCTCGGCGGGAAGACGAGGTTCTGCTTCCGATACGCGGCGAGCTTCGCCGCTTGCTCCGACTTCTCCCTCTTGGCCTTCTCCGCCTTCGCCTTGTCGGTCTTCGGGGCCATGGCGGACGCGGCGGAAGGAGGGGGACGAAGAGCCTGGCGACGCCGGAGATGCAGACGACGGCTGCGGAGGTGTGGAGGCGGAGCGCAAAGGGATCTCTAGAGGAAGAAGAAGAAGCAATGAAAGCGCAAGGAGGAGAACCGCTCCTGCTTCCTCTGCTTTTATGGGGGAGTGGGGGGCGTTTCGCCCTTTTCATTGATGGAACGTGGGCACGTCCCATCCCACGACGCCGCAATCGACGCGTGCCGTTACTGGGGGGATGCGGCGGATACGGAAGTGGATTCGGCACGCTGTGGGCCGCGTGTGCCCGTGCACTGTTTTGGGCCTGGCCCAACAGCGCTGGGCACCGTGTGTGGCCCAGGCCCGGGGGCTCCTGTCGGTGTACTAAGGTAGGGGTACCTCAGTACCCCAACTTGTGCACGGGCAGTTGCAGCTTCCCGCGGCAGGGTTTACCACACGCTCGCCGGAGACCTTTCTGCTCCTTATTAAACCATTCAAAAACAAAGTATACAAGACAGAAGATCGAGACCCCGGCAAGTGGAACTTGCCGGGAAGGCCGTACCAGGCTCAAGACTGCCCCACTAGCACAAGGCCCTGGCAAGAGGAGCTTGCCAGGAAGACTAGAAGACACGCCTCGGCGCTATGTGCGCCCCGGCAAGGGCCCGGGGAGCGGCAAGCTCCCGGGCCCGGCAAGATCAAGGCCCCGGCAAGGTGCTTGCCGGGAGGGTTGCGCTGTGTGCCCGCGCTCCAGCTCATCGGCCCACGCGTCGCCCTGGGGCCTATCCAGGGACGCGTGGCGGGTGGCTGTGCAGCCTGGGGTACACGGTGGCACTCCACGGTGGTGGATCCATCGCCGTGGCAGACGGAGACGCAAGGGCGGGAGCTTTTGGGGTCGACGGCGACGGGCATTAAATGCCCTTGTCCCCCACTGTCAAAGTAGGTAGAGACCACTGTTCGCGCACTGTAGCTTCACTGTTCCCGCACTGTTACAACTACCACCTCTTTTACGTTTTTACCCCTTTCTCCTACGTTGACACCTGTCGGTGACCCCTTGCACTATAAAAGGAGGCCCATGCACAACGTGGAGGGGGTTCGGAACCTAGATCACTCACTGCTTCTTCAAGCTCCCGAGCTCTCCAACTTAATACACAACCAAGCAGGAGTAGGGTTTTACGCGTCTACCGCGGCCCGAACCTGGGTAAAACTGCCCGCGTGCTCGCTACGATCTGCTCTTCGTGCTCCCTCCGCCCTCGTACCGCACAGACAAGGGGCTCCGGTCCCATAGGTGTTCGTGGCGGACAGTTTCCCCCGACACGGCATGAGTGGAACAAATCACCAAGCAGAAGGCTTAGCCTTCCACCCATTGCCAATATATAGATGAGTTCATTTAATAATTAATATAGTGTGATATAACCCCACAACTTCAACATGAGGCAAGCATCTTCAATCTTCACCTGCAACTAGCAATGCTATAAGAGGGGCTGAGCGAAGCCTACGTATAGCCAATCTATGGTTTGCATGGGTAGGGTGGTTAGACAGGATCATGGTAACAATAGGAGGCTGACAGGAAAACATGGGCATCGAGGCAATATACTACAGAGCGATACTTCTAGCAATAGGCAAAAATAGTAATGGTATCCGGGTTCGGTCATCTTGCCTGGGATTCCGCAAGGGAGAAGAACGGATCCATGAAGAGACGGAGCAACAGTCGAGCGAATCCTCACAACTCCGGAACGAAACCGAAGCTAACAAGAGAAGCAACCGGAAAGAAGCAAACAACACGATAAACATACAAGCATAAACATGGCATACGATGCACATCCAAGTATGATGCATGTCCGGTTTAAATATGCATGGAATGGCAAAGTGCACAAACAAAACTACAAGTTAAGTGGAGCTCAATATGCAACGAGTTGCATATTGACGAAACACCACATTTTAATTATTGAATTGACTCTCGTTTATTTACAAGACAAGATTAAATGTTTTTAACATGGCAAGTGGTGAAGTAAAAGTAAACTATCTGTATAAGCATTTTAAATGAGGCCGGAAGAACAACAACAATTCCGGAAAATCCCCATGAGCATGTTTAGAAATTCTTAAAGCAAACAACATTTTAAACATATCAATGTTGTTAACATGATGCGGATGACATGATCAAGTTTATGCAGTTTTTATTAAAAGTTGACATGAAGATGATATGAAGCATTGTCACCATGGTGGAAAGAAAAGGGTGCCACGGCAACGATCCAAAAATGATGCAACGGCAACATCTCGGTTCCGGTAACTCATTGAGAGTCTGGAGCAAAAGCAAAGGTGGAGTGAGCGAGCGGAACAAGATGAAAGGTTGGGTGATCCCGTCACCGGGTTCCCACGGGTCGGCGACGAGGCAACCGAGGAGCACGACAAAAGATGAAACGGGCACGGTGCAAACATCCGATACATCTCATACAACACACATTCATCGGGTCATCGTCTCGGGGTTATACCTTCGGAACGTTCTTTTCGGGGCGGTTCGAGATCGTAGTGGAAGTAGATGTTCTCGCGAGTCATGGTACACGGGTCGTCGTGGGAAGTAGTTGTACACGAGGCAACGAGGTCGTCGTGGTGCACGTTCATGTAGAGGTAGTTGCCGTCTCGGCGACGGTAGTCGTTCACGTTCGTAGCGGTCTTGCTGGTCTCGGGTCGTAGTTGAACTCGGTCGTCGAGTTCGTAGATGTACTTGGCGCCTCCATCGTTTCCGGGGCGACGGTAGTGGTACTTGTTCACGAAGTCGTTCACGGGTCTCGGTCTCGCGTCGATCTTGCCGGTCTCGATGACGGTAGTCGAACTTGGCAAGCGATGGTCGTCGTGGTACTTGTCACGTCCCGGATGTGTAGTCGTTCTCGTTCGTAGTTGTTCATGTCATCGGAGGGGTACTTGACGATAACACCGAAGACGAACTTGAAGCCACCGTGCGTAGATGTACATTGAATAGGAACTTGAGGAAGTTTCTGCTGGACCAAAACAAAAACACGAAGCCGAAAGGAAGAAGCACAGCAGCAGCAAGTCTTGCGTGAAGGGGCCATGGCAGCGGCATGGCGGGGCAGCACCGGCGGGAAGCAGAGGACGGAGCGCGGCCGGCTGCTCCTGGAGACGGAGGAACGGCGCTGGAGTACGGATGCGGGGCGGCCTCGAGGACGGAGGAGCGCTGCCAGCTCGCGGGGCGCCAGGCGCAGGCGGCCACTCGGCCTGGAGGGCGCCGTTCGTCGCTGGAGGCGATGGGGAGGCGAGCCGCTGGTCGAGGGAGCTCTGGGCGAGGCCAGGGTCTGGAGGGAGGATGGCCGTGGCCATGGCGCTGGATGGGTTGACGGAGCCGCCGGAGTCGCACGAGGCGAGGCGTCGGGGAAGGAGCTGGCGGCGGATCCTGGCTGCTGGTCGAGGAAGGGGCCGATGCAGAGGGACGTCTCGAGGCATGGAGTAGTTGCTCGAGGGCGCGGGCTCCATGGTGCGCGGCTTGAGGGGCGCACGAAGGCGGAGTGGCTCTCGGGGCGATGGGCTCGGGCTCCAGGCGATGCGCTCGGCTGGTTGGCGCGCCGGAGGCGATGCGGTGCTGGGGAGGGGAGACGAGAGGGAGGCCACGGCCTTGCTGGAGATCGAAGGAGGAGGGGGCTCGCGAGATGGGATCGGGGTCGAGGGAGAGGCTCGTGTGCGAGCGTGTGAAGGAGTGGCGGCGGGTAGGAACGAGAGGGGGAGATGGGGATCGGGGTTCGAGAGGGAAACGGGGTCGCTAGGTTAGGCCGCCGGTCGGGCCAGGAGGGATTGGCCTTGGGCCAAGGGCGGCTGGGGAAGGTACTTGGGCCGGCTGGCTCTTCTACTTTAACTGATTTCTTTAGCAGAAACCAAAAAAAGGAGAAGAAAGGAATGAGGAGGGGGGTTAGGGAAAAAACACAAAAGGTTATTTTTCTCGGGCATCATAAAATGAGCATGGTCTGAGAAAAATAGAAAAGGCATGAACGAGATATAATTCAAACTTATTTGAATTTAATCAAATGGGTTTGAACTAAGACTTGATTTTTGAAGTGTCCAAAAATGTTCGAATTTTTGGAGGAACCTCGATAAATGGGAAAAAGAAATATGGGGAAGGTTTTGATGGTGAAACTTGAAGCAAAAGATGTCTGGAGAATAAATGCAAGTGTGTTACGGTGATTCCAAACAATTGGAATAATTTAATATAGCTCCCTAAATATCGGGAGGATATGTTATAAAGAGAAAACACCATGTGCATTCCCTCGATTTAAATGGACCGAAGGTCCACACGATTTATTTAAGTTGAGATGCAAAGATTAAAGACATGATGGCATGATGACATGATGCAATGCAAAAATAAATAAAGCAAGCACAAAGAAACACACGGGAGAACCCGGAACATCTGGAATCTTCTGGAATCTTCTGGGACGTCGGTCTTCGGGCGTCACAGGTTGTCCTCAAACGAAAGCCGATATCGAAAAACATGTCCACAAGTTTAGAGATAGAGGTATCGATAAAATAAAATACGGACACGAGGGCATCATGATCATTCTTATAACAGCAACACACATACATATATATTGTCATATAACTCTTATGCTAAAGTAACAATCTATTCACAATGTCAAGTATGAATCAGAAACTTCATTGAAAACCAACAAACTATGATCTCGGTCATCGAAGCAATTGCAATTTATCGTAACATCGGAAAGAGCTAAAATAAGAGCTATACAGCAAGTCCACATACTCAACTATCATTTAGACTTACACAATTGCTAACACTCATGCAATACTTATGGGTATGGAGTTTTAATCGGACACAGATAAAGATAGGGGCTTATGGTATTGCCTCCCAACCTTTTACCTAATGGGTAATATCAACAGTAATAGATCATGATAGCTTACATCCAATTGGGTATATATGTCAGGATCTTTCCAACACAATGCGCATGCCAAAGGATAAAATGTAAAAAGGAAAGGTGAAAATCACCTCGACACCTATAAGGTAATAACAAAAGATAGGCCCTTCGCAGAGGCAAGCAGAGGTTGTTGATACGTCTCCAACGTATCTATAATTTTTGATTGTTCCATGCTATTATTTATGAAGTCTTGGATGTTTAATAGGCTTTATCATTCACTTTTATATCATTTTTGGGACTAACCTACTAACCCAAAGGCTCAGTCCAGATTGCTGTTTTTTTTGCCTGTTTCAGGGTTTTGCAGAAAAAGAATATCAAATGGAGTCCAAACGGAATGAAACCTTCGCGAGAGATATTTTTGGAGAAAATCACGCACGCGGAGCTTGAGAACCACGTCAGGGGATCAAGAGGTGGCCCACGAGGGAGGGGGGCGCGCCCCCCTTCCCAGGGCGCGCCCCCTGCCCCGTGGCCACCTCGAGCGTCCCCCGGTGCCCTCCTTCTTCCTATATAAGTCTACGTACCCCAGAACCTCTGACAACAGAGAGAAAACCCTAATTCCACCGCCGTACCTTCTGTTACCGTGAAGATCCCATCTTGGAGCCTGTTTCGGAGCTCCACCGGAGGGGGATCCATCACGAAGCTCCTCATCATCATCATCGTCGCCCTCACCATGAGTTGTGAGTAGTTTATCACAGACCTCCGGGTCCATAGCTAGTATCTAGATGTCTTCTTCTCTCTGCCTGGATCTCAATACAAAGTTCTCCTTGGTCTTCGAGGAGATCTATTCGATGTAATCTCTTTTTGCGGTGTGTTTGTCGAGATCCGATGAATTGTGAGTTTATGATCAAGGTTATCTATGAAATATATTTGGTTCTTCTCTGAACTTTTTATGTGTGCTCATAATATCCTTGCAAGTCTCTTCGAATTATTGATTTGGTTTGGCCTACTAGATCTATAGTTCTTGCAATGGGAGAAGTGCTTGGCTTTGGGTTCAATCTTGCGGTGTCCTTTCCCAGTGACAGTAGGGGCGGCAAGGCACGTATTGTATTGTTGCCATCGAGGATAAAAAGATGGGGTTTATATCATATTGCTTGAGTTTATCCCTCTACATCATGTCATCTTTCTTAAGGCGTTACTCTGTTCTTATGAACTCAATACACTAGATGCATGCTGGATAGCGGTCGATGTGTGGAGTAATAGTAGTAGATGCAGGCAAGAGTCAGTCTACTTGTCTCGGACGTGATGCCTATATACAATGATCATGCCTAGATAGTCTCATAATTATTCGCTTTTCTATCAATTGCTCGACAGTAATTTGTTTACCCGCCGTAGAATATCACTATCATGAGAGAAGCCACTAGAGAACACTATGGCCCCCGGATCTATTCTCAACATATCAATCTACATCTACTTTACTTTTATTGCTTTTATTTGTTGTTCTTATAAACTAAAAATACCAAAAATATAAACTATCATTTCTATCAGATCTCACTTTCGTAAGTGACCGTAAAGGGATTGACAACCCCTTATCGTGTTGGCTACGAAGTTCTTATTTGTTTGTGTAGGTGCGAGGGACTCGCGCGTGATCTCCTACTGGATTGATACCTTGGTTCGCAAAAACTAAGGGAAATACTTACGCTACTGTGCTGCATCTCCCTTTCCTCTTCGATGGAATACAACACAAGCTTGAGAAGTAGCAACAAGAATTTCTGGCGCCGTTGCCGGGGAGGCTTACGCAAAAGTCATACCAAGTACCTATCACAAACCCTTATCCTTCGCATTACAGTTATTTGCCTCTCGTTTTCCTCTCCCCCACTTCACCCTTGCCGTTTTATTTGCCCTTCTTCTGCCGTGTGTTTACCGTTCGCTTGCTTCTTGTTTGCTTGTGTGTGTTGGATTGCTTGCCTGTCATTATGGCTAGCCCCTTATCCGCTCCTTTGTCTCCCGAGTTTGAAGTGCTTCACTTCAAACAAAAGCAAGGAGAAAATTTTAATGATGCTTGGTTTAGGATGATGGAATCTTATCGTAAGTGCACCTTAGAGGTGAATTTTAGAATCTTGCTTCGCAATTTTTATGTTGGGTTAAATATGTCTCACAGACAACTCTTGGATTGCATTGCCAAAGGAATTTTTATTGAAATTGATCCTAGTATCGCGCATGAAATTATAGCGGGAATAGTGGGAACACTACTGTCGGTGTACTAGAGTAGGGGTACCCTAGTATCCCGAACTTGTGCACGGGCAGTCGCAGCATCCCGCGGCAAGGCTTGCCGGGTGACCGCCAAGGTCCTCCGTGGTTCCTTTGGAGCCATTCAAGAAGAAAGTATTGAAGCCAAGGAGACAAGACCCCGGCAAGAGGAGCTTGCCGGGAAGGCCAACCAAGGCATCTCAAGGAACTTGCCGCGACGCGCCACGCGTCCCGGCAAGGCCCGGTGAGCGGCAAGCTCCCGGACGCGACAAGACAACGACCGCGGCAAGGCGCTTGCCGCGGCAAGCTACCACCCCGTACCCGCGCTCCAGCACATCCACCAACGTGTCGCTCTGGGACCCTTCCAGGCATACGTGGCGGGAGGCTGTGCAGCCAGCGGTGCGCGGTGGCAAGCGGTGCTGACAAGATTGCCATCGTGGCGAGCGGTGGCGTCCCCGACGGTCCGTTTTTGCACTATTTGGGCAACACAGACGGGCATTCAATGCCTTTGTCCCCTGCCGTCAGGGTTAGGTATGATACACTATAAAAGGTAGTTGTACCAACCGTAACACCTTTCCATTTTTACCCTTGTCTACATTGCCACCTATCGGTGACCCCTTGAGCATATAAAAGGAGGCCCATGCGCAACGTAGAAAGGGAGGGAAGAGAACACTCACGCTCGGTCTCGTTAGCTGCTGGAGTGTACTGTAGCACTCAGCGCTCCTGAGCAAGAACTCAATACAAACCACAAAGCGGGAGTAGGGTTTTACGCATCCGTGCGGCCCGAACCTGGGTAAACTGCTCGTGTGTTTCGCCTCGATCCGCTCTTCGTGCGATCTCCGCCCCCGCCGAACCGAAAGGGGCTCGGTCCACCGGTCCCGTAGGTGCTCGTGGATTAGTTCCCCGACATCTTTGGCATGCCAGGTAGGGGGCATCGAGGTTGTGTGAACCTGATCCGGCGTTCACACGAGCTAGATCTTCATCGTCTTCATCGACATGCCGCCGAAGAAGAAGGCTTCGGAAGCGGCTGCTCTGTCCGTGCCGAACCCACCACCGCCGGAGCAAACGGCTGGTGGGGTAGACGCCGGCGGAAGAACGGGCGTCGACGAGGGAGCTCACGGTGCTGCCAGGTCCAAGGACAAGGCTGCGCTGCCCATCAGCGGCGTAGTCGGCTCCCACAATGACCGGGCGCACTCCAAGACCTCGGCGTCCGTACATGCACCGCGCCCATCTCAGGAGGCGCGGGACCGGCAGCGTCATGGTACCCACGATACCATACGTTTGCTGGACCGAGATCGAGCTGGTGGATCTCGGAGTGCTCAAGACCAGCATGCACGCCAACATGCTGGCACGAGCGAGGCACGGTCGCCTGGACGGGATACTGCTCCTTCTAACATAGTTAGAAGTCCGAGCATATCCCGCTCCTCACACCGTTCGCCACCGCCACCCACCACTTCAGCAGAAGCTTTGGCACGAGCTCAACTGCTCCTGGACTACCCTCCAACGGCAGACAAGATCGAAGACTGGAGGGCCGCCATTCAGAGTCTCATCGGCTTCGCCAACGGCGACACTCCACGGTAGCCGAGTACATCGCAGCCGCGGCAGGTCAGCCAGGCACGAGCCGGTGGCGACAAGCCGGTGGGGGTACAACCACCGTGCACTCTCCACCCCGAAGGCCAAGATCGCCGACTCGCCGGATCCACCTTGACAGCGACTCCACCGCGTCATCAAATCCACGAGCTCGTCGCGATCAGCACCAAGTTCTTCATGAACGACAGCAAGAAGACGCTCGTACTCGCATCGAGCGCCGAAGAGAAGCGCGGCGTCAATCGGACCAGCGCGCTGGGCCCTCTGTCGACATGCATGCGCCAGGGGAACCAGGCGACTTGCCGTACGCGGTAGGTTGCCCTGCGTTTACTCGTGAGCTGCGGCAATTCCAGTGGCCCAGCACGAAGAATTTCAAGACAGACATACCAGAGAAGTACGACGGCAAGTTGCATTCGTTGGAGTTCCTCAGCATCTACACCATCGCGGTGCAAGCTGCCGGGGTCGGGACGACAAGATCCTTGCCAACTACTTCCCGCTGGTGCTCAAGCCCAACGTCAGGTCCTAGCTCATGCACTTGCCAGACAACTCCATATCCTCCTGGGCAGACCTATGCCATCAGTTTGTCGGCGCCTTTACAGGCGGCCACAAACCTCATGGCCAAGAGAGTGACCTTCATCTGCTCGCCTAGAAGGAAGGAGAGCCCCTGCGCAAGTTCATTCAGAGATTCAGCCGTGTACAGCACAACATCCCAGATGTCCACCCTGCCGCGGTCATCAGCACGTTCCTCAGATCGTGTGTAACCGCAGGATGCGGGAGGAGATGGCGATGTGCAAGATCAGAGACGTCAGTGAGCTGTATGCCATGTCTGACAAGTGTGAACGTGCTGAGGAAGGGAGGAAACTCCCCGGAGAGAATACAGGAGCAGGAGGATCTGACAGCGAGGATGCTGCCCCGGCAAAGAAAAACCGGCGGTGGAGCAACAGGAAGAAGAAAGGCAAAGATGTGCTAGTCATTGAGCAGTCCGGCAACGAAGGTGGCGCCAAGAAAGCCGAAGCTGGTAGCTCCGGCAAGGAGATTGCCGCATGCACCAACTGCCAGGCTGTGGCGGTCGCCGACAAGCAGGACGACACCAACAAGCAGTACTGCAAGATCCACCGCACCAAGGGCCATGACCTCCAGAGATGCAAGAAGGTCGAGCAGCTTGTCGAGCAGCAAAAGGCTGAATACGAGCGACGCAACAAGGAGAAGGCCCAAGGAGGTGCTGGAGGATCCGGCAAGAAGCGCACCGGCCGGGGAGGATGCCGTGTCAAGGCCAAGCAGCGGCAAGGAGATAGACCTCCCCGCGGCCGCGACAAGGATGAAGATGACGACGACGATGAAGACATGGATGATGTCGAGTCCAGTGAGCAGGAGTTCTAGAAAGCCACAGAGGTCTTGTGCATTGACGGCGGTGCTTCTCTGCATACTTCACACCGCCAACTCAAGCAGTGGGTGCGGGAAGTCAATGCGGCAGAACCACCTGTCGAGTCAAGCAAGCTTCTGAAATGGTCCAGCACGCCTATCATCTTTGATATTGAGGACCACCCTGATCGCACAACTGCGGTCGGGTGCTTGCCGATGTTGGTTTCACCAACTATCCGCAACCTCAAGGTCACTAAGATGCTAGTTGACGGTGGGGCCGGCTTGAACCTGATCTCCTCCGCTGTACTCCAGAAACTCCAGGTCCCTGACAGCGAGCTCGAAGAGACCGACACATTCCAAGGAATCAACCCGGGAAGGAGCAAGCCGAAGGGGAAGATCACGTTGCCGGTGACATTTGGCAGCGAGTTGAACTTCAGGACTGAGAGGGTCACTTTTGACGTTGCCGATTTTCCATTGCCTTACAATGGGATACTCGGCCGTCCAGCACTCGCCAAGTTCATGGCAGCTTCTCACTATGCGTACAACATGCTGAAGATGCCAGGCCCGATAAGTGTCATCTCTGTCCCTGGCAACAAGAAGGATGCTCTTATCTGCGCCGACAAGATCTACCGGGAAGCGGCAGCTGCAACAGATCGCAAGTCACCTGCCGTTGAAGCTCCCGGGGGGAAGAAGAGGACCAAGTCCGGCAAGAGTTCGGATGCTCACTCCGGCAAGCGCACCTCTTCGGAGTGCTGCGCTACCGTCGAGGACGCACCATCGAGCTCCACCGGAAAGTGTAAGAAGACAATGGCAGCTCCGCCGGAGACCAAGAAGGTGTCCGCCAAGGAGGACGGCACTGGTGGTAGCTTCACCATCAGTGCCACTCTCGACCCTAAATAGGAAAGCGCGCTCATTGCTTTCCTGCGGGCGAAAGTCGACGTGTTTGCATGGCAACCGTCTAACATCCCCGGTGTTCCCAGGAAAGTAATTGAGCACCATCTTGCCGTCTGTCCTCATGCGCGGCCCGTCAAACAAAAGGTCAGGAAGCAAGCAGTGGAGCGCCAAGAATTCATTGCAGAAGAGATCAAGAAGTTGGAAGCAGCAGGCCTTGTCAGAGGAGTGCTCCATCCTACGTGGTTGGCCAATCCTGTAGTCGTGCGCAAGGCAAACGGGAAATGGAGGCTTTGTATCGACTTTACCGATGTCAATAAAGCTTGTCCCAAAGACCCATTTCCCTTGCCGCGCATTGACCAGATTGTTGACTCCACAGCCGGATGTGACTTGCTTTCATTTCATGACGCATACTCAAGATACCATCAGATCTTCATGGCAGAAGAGGATGAGGAGAAGACCGCATTCATCACTCCATGTGGAACGTACTATTTCAAACGGATGCCTTTCGGTTTAAAGAATGCTGGTTCAACATTTGCATGGGTAGTCCATGTCGCTTTTGAGCCACAAATACACAGAAATGTGGAAGCCTACATGGATGACAAAGTGGTCAAGAGCAAGGACAAGGCAACTCTGATTCAAGATTTAGACGAGACCTTTGCAAATCTGCGCAAGATCAGTCTCAAGCTCAACCCCGAGAAGTGTGTGTTTGGAGTCCCTTTGTAGCGACCCGACCCAAATGGATCGAAGTCTCTGTGCTTAAGTATCATCCCTGGATCGGTATGCTGACACACACAGTACTCGATGAATTATAACAGAGTTCAATCACACACTTTATTACATCGAGGTCCTCAAAAGAGTATTTATTACAATAATATGGACAAAGGCCATCTGGATAAAATAACTGCGGAAGCATCAAAAGTAAAATGAGTCCATCCACTCCACGGCAAACTGAGTGCAGAACAACGACCTATCGCACCTTTACTCCTCGTCGGAAAACTCTGCAACATGAGACGTTGCAGCCGTGTAGGTCAGCACATGGAATATGCTGGCAATGTCACACCATAGAAATAATAATAAAGAAAAAGACTATCTCTATATGCAAATTTAGCTGGTGGAGGCTCTAAGTTTAATGTTTGCATAAAGCCAATTTTTCCCTACAACAAAGGAATAAATTTTTATTTACTACAAAATTAAAATGCCATTATTGAGAAGGTTCCTCCAACTCAATCCCAAAATTCCCAAGTTATTAGTAACCCAATGATTTCATTAAATAGAGTGATGAGATCAACCAATAATTCACTTCTAGATACTCAAGTTGTCCATAACCGGGGACACGACTAATCATGATTAGTTTGTACACTCTGCAGAGGTTTGCGCACTTTTCCCCACAAGACTCGACCACCTCCATGATCGCAAGATCGAGACATAGTCTTTCTGAAGTATTTCCTCCAAACCCTGGGTAGACCGGTACACCTACTTTCCCCTACATCAGCTAGTCTACCACGGAAAGAGGTCACACAACTTACTCAACTATGCCAGAGCCCATAATGGCTTGTGGCTGCACACGGAAGTCTCTAGGCATGAAATATCTTATGATCCCTTTGAGCCTGGGTGGCGGACCTAGGGTAATCACACGGGTACTCCGGGATTCCCCTTGGGCAAGCACTGGTTTCTCCAGGTGCCCCAAACAATCCACCCAGATGTGTATTAAAGTTGCCACCTTATGTTGTCCCAAAATTATTATCTCTCGCAACTTCCATGTATCACACATACCAATCCCCGTCTACGAGCATGGCTAAGCAATATATGACATAACGAATATTCCCGGGGTGATCAAAGGTTATAGGTTCCTACCAAATGAACTACATAGCATAACCACATGTTCCCAATCCTACTCATGCAATCTTTGAGGGTGAAACTAATGCATAGTAAAACTGGGTATTGAAAATTATGATCAAAGTGTGAACTTGCCTTGCTGACGTTCGTTGAACTCTAAAGATTCGTAGTAGCAAGCTTCGCACTCCGGATGATCTAGCGTAAGCAAGCAATAACATACATAAGCATACAAGCAAAGAATCAAAAAGAAAACGAATAAAAGATTTCGAAAAACTCCAAAAACACCAAAATAATGTTTCTGAACAGAATATAATTTTCACAGCAACAAAAATAAATGATTTTGGTTTTAACAGAAAGTACATGTCACAAGCTTCGATTTGCAAAAAGAATCACCCAAAACGGAGTTACGAAACTCAAGTTATGGCCTAACGAATTTTGAATTCAGATCTTCTTGAATTCAAATTTTAAAGTTTTCAAAAATATATTTCGTTTGGTTCTCTGGATAGAGGATTTTTCTATGAAACCGTAGGAAAAAGAATCAACTAAATCGGATCTATAGACTAAAAGATATACTAGAAAGAAGATTTGGTAAAGAATCTGAATTGGAAAAAATCCCTGAAAAAAAACAATTAACTGCCAGCGACAAGTGGCGCTCGCTGATTGGTTTGCTGCGGGTTTGGAGAGGACGTTTACTAACTAAAGGTTTCGGTAGCATCGGCTTATTAAAAAAAACCGACCGTCCGGTTCGAACTGAACCTGAAAAACCGATCAAACAAAAAACCAAAACGTTTTTTTTAACTGAACGAACATGTGTTCGTTCAACTTACAAAGAAGAAACGAGCGTTGGCGGTGGCTCTGGCGTGATGGTGGCAGCGGCTCCGGCGATCGTGGGTGGAGGCGGAGGTGTCTAGGGGATGCGATGGAGAGTGGCTCGTCCGGTGGTGGAGTCAGTGAAGATCGGAGGCGACGAACGGCGACGGAACGAAGCGGAGAAACTTGGTGTTCCGGGTGCTCCGGTGAAGACAACGAGGTTAGCACAGTGGCTGTAGATGGAGATAGATCACAAAACCATGTCAAATGGAGTCTAGGGATCGAGAGAAATCGGAACACAAGAGGATAAGGCTCGGGATGGCGCACCGACGTCGTAATCCGGCGATGAACTGGAGCTTCTACTGCGAGATTGGAACGTCGAGTACGTGTTGTAGGGGTGGACTTGGCGAGGGATTTTCGTCTGAATCGGTCGAGGAGGGTCGTGGCTATTTATAGGACATCTTCCTTGGAAGTGAAACGGACTGGAGAATTGATTTCCATGAATTAGAAACGAAGGGGCTTCGGGAGCACTTATACGCGTACGTTTATGTTCCTGTTCGTGTTCGTGGAAGAAGAAGAGATGCGTGGGGCCCAGTCGCCAGATGGAAGTCAATTTGGGAGAAGGTTTCTTGGAAACAAACGGATGAGCGAGGGAAGGAAGTCGGAAGTCGGAGGTGAGTGCTCTCCCCTTTTTTTTCGCGTGGACTCTGGCCTCAATTGGCTCGCTGCCTCGTCGCTGGCTGCGCGTGGCGCTGCGGCTGGGCCATGGCCTGTGCGGGCGCTAGCTGGCCGGCTGGCCTGGCTGGCGTTTTTTTTTGAATTAGACAGCGAGACCAAAAAAATATAAAGACGGAAAATAAAAATATTTTTATATAGAACATATATATATATCAAAAAAATCAGAAAAATAAATCCTACAAGATGAACTATTTTTCAGAGGCTAAATAAAAAAATTATAAAAAAACATTTTTCTAAAAAAAATCCAAATGAAACTCAATTTTGAATTCAAAGCTTTTGGCATTGTTTTCTTCTGATTTTTTGGAGTGTCATGTTAGCTCCTCTCACACTTTTGAACAAGTGTTTGTCAGGGATTTTTTTGAAATAAATTTCAATTGCCAAGTAGAATTCAAAGTCAGATAAAATTGAAATGCCTCTGAAATTTCCAAATGACACTCAAATAAAAAAAATGCATAGATGCTTAGCTAATAATTGTAAAACATTCCAAATTGAAAATTTGGGATGTTACACCCTTCCGGCAAGCTTCTCGGGTTCTTCGTGTCTCAGCGGGGAATTGAAGCCAATCCTGACAAGATCAAGGCCATTGAGCAGATTGAAGCACCAAAGCGCGTCAAGGATGTACGAAGACTTGCCGGTTGCGTGGCTACTCTCAGCAGGTTTATCTCTAGGTCTGCTGAGCGCGCCCTGCCGTTTTTCAAAATATTGAAAAAGGCAGGTCCAATGAAATGGACTCCGAAAGCGGAGGCTGCGCTGCAAGACTTGAAGAGATACCTGTCCTCCACTCCAACACTTGTCGCACCTAAGCCACAAGAGAAGTTGCTGCTATATATAGCGGCAACCAATCAAGTGGTTAGTGCTGCGTTAGTAGCGGAGAGGGAGGCAGATGATGAGCCAGCAACTGCGGCAAGCGCATCCAGTGACAAGCAGGGGGCTTCCTCGACAAGCTACGGTCCCGACAAAGATGGATCTGCGCAGGTGCGCGAGGAGATACAGAAGAGAATGGTGCAGCGCCCAGTTTACTTTGTCAGTTCCCTTCTGCAGGGGGCTAGGTCAAGGTACTCTGGTGTGCAGAAATTGCTTTTCGGCCTTCTCATGGCCTCGAGAAAGCTGCGCCATTACTTCCAAGCACATGAGATCACAGTTGTCACTCGTTTCCCGCTGAAGAGGATACTGTAGAATCCAGAAGCAATAGGCAGGATTGTTGAGTGGGCACTGGAACTGTCAAGCTTTAGCCTCAAGTTTGAGAGCACTTCAACTATCCAAAGCAGAGCATTGGCAGAATTCATGGCAGAGTGGATGCCAACACCAGATGAAGAAATTCCAGAAACGAACATCCCCGTCAAGGAAGCAAGCAAAGAGTGCCTGATGTACTTTGTTGGTGCCTTCTCGCTGCAAGGCGCCGGTGCTGGCGTGCTGCTTGTTGCACCTACCGTAGAGCACCTCAAGTACGTAGTCCAGATGCACTTTCCCAAGGAGCAAGCAACAAACAATACCGCAGAGTATGAAGGTTTGCTTGCTGGTCTCAGGATCGTGGTAGACCTTGGGATCAAGAAGCTCATTGTCAGGGGTGACTCGCAGCTTGTCATCCGCCAAGTGAACAAGAGTTATCAGAGTCCGTTGATGGAAGCCTACGTTGATGAAGTGAGAAAGCTTGAAGAAAACTTTGACAGCCTACAGATGGAGCATGTTCCAAGAGCTCAGAACGACGTTGCCGATGGCCTGTCGAAGTGCGCAGCACTTAAGTTACCTGTGGAACCAGGGATCTTTGTGCTCAAGCTGACTCAACCATCTGTAACGCCATCAACTGGACAGAGCAAGAAGAGGAAGTTGATTTCTGGTGACTATTTTCCGGCAGAGCTTCCCGAAGCCGCCGCCAAGAAGGTCCCCAAGATCAACACCAAAAGTACTGAGGAGCAGTCTGCTCCGGCAAGCCCTAGGGTTTGTTCCGTTGAAGCAGAGGCTCCCGACAAGTTTTGCTCCGGCAAGCTTGCCGGGGAACGTCAAGCTCCGGCTGAGCCACAGGCTCTCGCCGTAGAAGCGGATGTTCCCGCAGCAGCAAATGTGCCTTTAGTCCTTGTTGTCGAGCCGCAAGCTCCAGCATGGGCACATCAGATTGTCCGTTTCCTTCAGACAGGAGAACTTCCCGAAGAGCAAGAAGAAGCGGAAAGAGTAGCCCGGCAGTCAAGTATGTACCAGTTTGTCGACAACACACTGTACAGAAGAAGACTCAATGGTGTGAAATTGAAGTGTATTCACCGGGAAGGCGGACAAAAGCTGTTGGCAGAGATACATGGAGGCATATGTGGTCACCACATTGGCGCAAGAGCACTTGCCGGCAAAGCATTCAGGCAAGGTTTCTTTTGGCCGACAGCCCTCCAGGATGCAACTGCACAAGTCACCAAGTGTGAAGCGTGCCAGTTCCATTCCAAGCAGATACACCAGCCAGCTCAAGCTCTCCAGACGATCCCTTTATCCTGGCCATTTTCGGTCTGGGGGCTCGACATCCTCGACCCCTTTCCCCGAGCAGTCGGGGGATTTGAGTACTTGTACGTTGCAATCGACAAGTTCACAAAGTGGTCGAAAGTGGAAGCAGTGAGGAAGGTGACAGCACAGTCAGCAGTCAAGTTCTTCAGGTCGATTGTTTGCCGCTTCGGGATCCCTAACAGGATCAACACCGACAACGGTACGCAATTCACGAGCCGCACCTTCATGCAGTACGTCCAAGATCTTGGCGCCAAGGTCTGCTTCGCTTCTGTTGCTCACCCGAGAAGCAACTGTCAAGCGGAGAGGGCAAATGCTGAAGTGCTACGTGGGCTCAAGACCAGGACTTTCGACAGGCTGCGCAAGTGCGGAAGAAACTGGATTGAGGAGCTGCCGGTGGTTCTTTGGTCGATCAGGACGACGCCAAATTGAGCCACTGGCCAGACACCTTTCGCTCTAGTCTATGGAGCAGAGGCAGTTCTCCCCACGGAACTCGTATACGGGTCACCTCGAGTGCTCGCTTATGATGAGCTTGAGCAAGAGCAGCTGCGACAAGATGATGCGCTGCTCCTTGAGGAAGACCGTCTTCAGGCTGCTGTACGAGCTGCTCGCTACCAGCAAGCTTTGCGCCGCTACCATAGCCGCAAAGTTAACGCCAGAAGTCTCGAGGAAGGCGACCTTGTTCTTCGGCGTGTTCAGTCCGCCAAGAATTCCAACAAGTTGACGCCAAAGTGGGAAGGCCCTTACCGGGTGAAATGAGTCACTGTGCCTGGCGCTGTCCGCCTTGAGACCGAAGATGGCATTCCGGTGAGCAACTCCTGGAACATTGAACATCTTCGTAAGTTTTACCCGTAAGGCGCGGTTGCCGGAACCTCTTCTGGCAACCACCTTTTGTACAAGTCTTGCCGCTGTTGCATGTGATCCTTTGTACAAAGCTGGGCGCAGACCCCGTGCATAAGTAAAGCTCATGTGTTCCGCACATCTTGATAATTTCATGCTTTCTATTTTTTGCATGTATTATCTGACATTTTGTGCAGCACCTACCCCCGGAAAGCAATAATGAGCCGTAGGGCTCCATATATTTATTTTATCTTCTTCCTTTTTCTCAAGGAAAGGAAGGTTCCCTCGCCCACAAGTTTGCCGGGGGGAAAGGAGAAGATAATGGTATGGACCAGGCGTCGTTCAAGAAAGTTTCGCCTTACCGGGAAGCAAACAACAGAAAAGCTAAGTTGCCAAAGTTTGAGCAATCAGATTTTTTAATTTTTAAGTTATCTTCCTTGAATGACCGTGCTTTGTATGGAAAACCTGTGCGCGGAGGAACCAACTCGTAGCTAGTTGTGCCCTTACTTTGTTTCGAGTCCGCTCAACAACTTAAGTGTGCTGCGACTAGTTGCGACAAGGTTTCTTGTCGGTAATGGCACCGCCAGCAGGTTGCTGACGTCCCGCACTTAGCGCTCGCGGCTAAGGTGCCTGCACCGACAAGTTCCCTAAAAGCGTAGGGCAAAAGCATACAAAGGAAGGAATCAAGTAAAGGAAATAACATTGCGATCATTACCCAAAATAGAATTATATTACAAGATAGCTTGTCGCGGCTCTAACAGATTGTTCTCATGACATGACCAGCAGCGACAAGAAAAGAAGAAAACGGGCGGCCTAGTCTACGCGATCGCCCTCAATCCTCTTGATCCCGCTCACCTTGTCCACAATGGGTGCGATAAGGGTCTTGAGCGCTTCCAGATCAGCATCCGACGGCAGGGTCTTGAGGACGTTGGTGAGGTTGAGGCCCGGGTTGCGGAAGGCCACCTTCACCAACACCTTTTGAAGAGCTCCCGCGCAGATCTTGCGCGACTCGTCGGCCAGCTACTTTGGGATCTTCTCCGGGAGTCGCTGGAGGGCCGTCGCTACGCCTTTGAAGAACAAGGTGAGCTTGGCGCTGGGTTGGAGGTTCTCATCGGAGGGATACCCGAGATCTTCCATCCCCAGCTGCGCTAGCTCCCTGTCAATGCCTGCGGCAGCATCCACGTTACCCTCCGTCCAGTGCTCCACATTCTCTCTAAAAGCGTTCTGGGCGGCAGCAGCACTCGCCAGCAGCGCCTTATCGGCCTTGATCTCCTCCTTCAAGGCCACCTCCTGCTCCCTGTCGCCGTCCAGCGTCTTGGTCAAAGTAGTCAGCTTCAACTCGAGATCTGCGTTGGAGTCCTTGGCGGCGCTAAGCTCCTTGCCCTTCTCTGCGAGACGAACCTGCAGCTCGCCAAAGCTGTAGGCGTCCTTCTCCCGCTCACGCTTGAGCGCAGCAAGCTCTTCATCGCTCGCCTTGAGATCGGCCTCCAGCTGCGCCACCTTCGTCTCCAGCTCCTTCTTGGCGGCCTCGGCAGCTGCGGCAGCATCCTCCGCTTGCTTGAGAGCTCCACCAAATGTTTGCTCGTGCGCAGCAAGCTCCTCCTCGTGGCTGTCAAGGTTGACCTTCCGCTGCGCCAGCTCGCCCTCCTACGCGGACAGCTTCTCAGCGGCAAGCCGCTGTTGCTCTTCGACTTCAGCCTTCTCGAGGAGGAAGGCCTTCTGCTCCTCGGCGAGTTGCGCCCGCTCCTCTGACAGGGACCGGAGAGCTTCCTGGTTGAGACCCCGAAGCTCCTCCGCGCGCTTCTCGATGTCCACTCCCGCCTTCGCGACAAGCGCCTCGCGGGATTCCAGCTTGGCCTGCTGAGCACGGTAGAGCGACAGCAGCTTCCGCAGCAGCCGCTCCTCCTCGGGCTCGCCGCTGCTGCTGCTTGGCGCATCAACCAGCGTCAGCCCAGCGGAGGCGAGCACCTCTCCATCAAAGCTTTCTCCTTCGACCGGCGCCCTGGAGCTTGACCCCCAGGGGAGGTTGATGAAGACGCCATCGCCGGACTTCAGGTAGACGCCTGGCTGGGGCTCCTCGGAGCCTGAAGCTGCGGCAGCGGCGGAGGGATCGGCGGTCGGCGTAGTGCCTAGCGCTCCTGCGGCCTCAGGGCCGTCAGTGCGATCGCCAGACCCCTCGCCTGCTTCCGCGGCAGCAGCTTTGGCGGCCTCTGCGCCGGCGGGATCGTCAGCGTCGGCTGCTTCTTCGGTGGCAGCGGCGTCGTCGGCAGCAACCTCGGTCTCCATCGGCTCCGCAGCAGATGGGTCTGACGGCCGGAAAAGGGAGAAGAGTCAAGCAAATATCCAAAAGAAGATCAAAAGAAGAAGAACCCAAGGGAAGTTTTGAAGCGAGAGGATTACCTGTACCGGGTTCTGTAGTCGTAGTCTCTGCCATCGGGGGGCCGCTGGTGCTGTCCCTTGCCGGAGAACTCTCCCTTGCCGGAGAACTCTCCCTTGGCGGCGTAGGCGAAGCAGATGGCATTTCGGGGGCGGCCTCCGGGCGCTCCTGGTGGGGCTGCTCTTCTTCTACACAAACCAACAATCAGATGTCATCAAAGAAAGAGCATCCATGCGCGCCTAACAGCGGAAAGCGAACCATATACTTACGCTAGGGGCTGCTCTGGAGAATAGTTGCCGGGTCCGGCAAGGTGCTCTCGGGCGCACCCTCTGCTGTCTCGGTGGGTTCGTCCTCGACGATAATCACCTCTGGACGCGCCGGGACCTTGGCTCTCTTCGCCGCTCTCTGGGTCAGAGTCCTAAAAAGGAATTAGTTCGGAGTAAAGCAAATGAGATACAAGACAAAACAACAAGAATTGAAGAACTACAAGTACAACAAAGAATCTTACTCTTCTTCTTCCTCGTCGGAGCTGAGCACGGAGAAGTCAAAGTCCGACTCGCCTCCGGCGCGGGGAGGCGGAGGAGTAGGTTCGCTTGGCCGCTTGGCGGGAGCAGTGGCGGAGGTCCGAGACGACCCCGCTCCGGCTACCGCCACGGCGTGAGAAGCGGCAGGAGCAGAAGCGGTGGTCCGGGTGGACCCCGCTCTAGTTGCCGCAGCAGCGTGAGGAGCTCCCGCGGCAATAGTGCTTGCCGCGGTGGAGCGTGTCGCGCGGCGCAGCGACTGTCGACTCGTCTGCCGCTCCGCTACGTCCCCAGCCTTGCGGAGACGCCTTCTTGGTGGAGCTGGGGCCTCTGCTTGCGACGAGCTGTCCGAAGATGAGGAGGAAGAGGAGTTGATCTCCAAGAAGCCGCTCGTATCCTCGGTGGGCTCGCTCGACTCGACATCATGCCCGGCAAGCTCTTCTACGCCGGCAAGCTCCTCTCGCTCGGCACGGCTTGCCGCCTCTGCTGCCTCTGCCTCCTCCACGGTGAATCCAAACTCGCCCACAGCTGCGGCTGCCGCCGCCTCTTCCAACCTAGTGGCGATGCGTTTCATCTCCGCATCGGTGGTGGTGCGAGTGATGCTTTTCTGTTCGTCAAAACGGACCGGCACTTCTACCAAGCCGTCAAAGAACTCCTGCACGACGTCGTCTGCAGGCTCTTGCCAAGTTGGGACAATTCCATGCGAGTCGCATAGTGGCATCATTGCACGGATGCGGTCGAGCGAGGAGTTGTTGCACAGCGGAACGACACCCTTCGGCAACCTGAACACTTCGGGATGTTGAGGGTCGTACTTGAACAGCTCCCGGAGCATTGCGTCAAGTTCCAAAACAGTGAAGTTGAAGTTAAGGCCCGGACGTAGCCTCATGATATCCGCCGCATTCTTGAAGTCCCAGGCGGGTCTCCTCCTCTCCTGCAAGGGGGCGATGCGGCGGCGAAGAAAATCTGCGCCAACCGCACCTACAGTGGGCTCGGCAAGCCTAAGGCGTTGGATCCGGGTGGCGGCAATCTTCAGCCTGTCGTCTTCCGGGGCCACGTTGCTCCAATCGCTGCCGCGCGCTACTGGAGTTTGGCGCCGGGCGGTAAACGGTTGCGGGTCCTCCTCGACAATCCAGCACCAGTCTGCTCTCCATTCCTCCCACTTGCCGCGGAATTCTCCCTCCAGATAAGCTTCCTTCTTGCCGGCTTTCGAGATCCAGGCGATTCCGCCGGATAAAGGCTCTCCTCTCTCAACTCGGGGCATAAAGAAGTGGCGAAAAAGGGCTACATTTGGATAGACTCCGACAAAGTTTTCGCAGAGATATGCGAAAACTGTGTGACGCCCGAAGACCGACGTCCCAGAAGATTCCAGAGATTCCAGATGTTCCGGGTTCTCCCGTGTGTTTCTTTTGCGCTTGTGTTATTTTTTTGCATTGCATCACATCATCATGCCATCATGTCATTAATCTTTGCATTTCAACCTAAATAAATTGTGTGGACCTTCGGTCCATTTAAATCGAGGGAAGGATGACTTCTCTTTAAAACATATCATCCCAATATTTAGGGAGTTATATTATAAAATATTACATTTGTTTGGAATTAACCCAACACACTTACATATATTCCCCATGCCTCTTTAATTCAAGTTTCACCGTCAAAACCCTCCCTATATTTCTTTTCTCGTTTATCGAGGTTCTTCCAAAAACCCTCCAACAATTTTAATTAATTCCTTACATTTTGTGTGAGTCCAGGAATTTAACTCCGTGACTAAATCTCTTCTCTAACCTTTTCTACCATCCTTCCCTTTCTTCTCATTTTTTTCCTGTATTTGGGAAAATATGAAGAAGGGGCCGAGGCCTCTAGGCCATCTCAGCCTCCAGCAAGCCCATCAGGCCCAGTCCCCATCGCCCCTCCTAACCCTAGCCCGCAGCAGCGCTACTCCCTCTCCCCTCGCTCCTTCCTCCCAGCGCCGCACCTTTCCCCTTCGTCCCGATCCCCTCGCAGCCTCGCTCTCCCCGATCCCAACTCCCATACCCCTCGCTCGAGCGCCTCTCCTCCTCTGGACCGAGCTGCCGCGGGCCCTTCGCAGCTCGATCCCGTCCCCGCGTCCTCCGTTCTCCAACGCCGCCGAGCTCCGTCAGCCATGCGCCGTCCCTCTCCCTCGCGTGGACGCGCCCTCGAAGCCGCCCCTGCGCGCCTCCATCCCGAGCACCTCCAGGCGCCGGAGCGGTCTGCTCCCGCGGGCCGGCCAGGAGCTGCCGCATCCCAAGCTCCTCCTCCCGCGCACCAGGAGCGCGCTCGCCTCCTCCTTCGGCTGCACCACGGCGCCTCCATTCCCCCTCGCCGCAGCGCCCCTCCTCCGTCGCCATCTCCCTCCAGCCATGGCCCTGCGCCCTTCTCCCTCCGTCGCCAGGGCCGCAGCCGCCCCAGGCCCTGCGCCTCGCCCCGCATCACCAAGGCCACAGCCCGGCTCGCCCCTCATCCAGCCTCGGCCAGGCAGCGCCGGCGCCGCCAAGGCCTCGCCTCCAGCGCCTTCGACCGAGCCCTCGAGCAGCTCCTCCGCTCTGCTGCCTTTTGCACTCGCTGCTGCGACCCGACGTCGCGGTCGATCGCCAGACCATCCCCTGCATCGCCGAGTATCCTTTGTTGGAACGAGACCTTGTTGGTGCTGCTCCATTTTGGATCGCCAAGTACTCTGCTCCGAGTACGACTACACAACCGACTTGTGACAAGTACCTCTTCGGAATCGGAACCTCTACTGCCATCTACGAGTTTGACAAGAACCAAGGCCAGGAAGCTCATCTCCGGGTCGAGACCGACGCCAAGTACCCCTTCGAGTCGCCGACGACCTCAAGTTCAACTACATGCAACAGCAAGTACCACTACACACGGTCATGCCAAGACCACGGCCCCGACAAGTACCACGACGACCCGAACGGCTACGAAACATGAACGACCACCGTCGCCGAAGACCCTCAAGTACAACTACGGAACATGTACAACTACTGCCGTCGTGATCTCGTCAAGAAAACGTGTACCACTACCGTCGCCAAGTCCCGAGACCGACAAGTTCCATGACGACCCCGAGTACCACTACACATGGCGATCCGACAAGTACCCCTACGAACGTGTACAACGACCGCCTCGTGAACGACTACTTCCTCTACGACCCGTGTACCACTACTTCCACTACATCCCTCGACGATCTCGAGCCGCCCCGAAACGAACGTTCCGAAGGTGTAACCCCGAGACGATGCCGTGGATGAATGCTTCTGTGTTGTATGAGATGTTACCCTTGTGTGCATCGTGCCCGTTTCGTCTGTTGTCATGTTCCTCGGTTGCCTCGTCGCCGACTCGTGGGAACCCGGTGACGGGATCACCCCACCTTTTCATCTTGTTCGACTCGCTCCCGCCATCTTTCTTTTGCCCCGGTCTCTCAACGAGTTACCGGAACCTAGATGTTGCTGTTGCATCATTTTTGGATCGTTGCCGTGGCACCCTTTCTTCCACCACGGTGACAAGACTTCATATCTCTTCATGTCAACTTTTAATAAACTTGCATAAAACTTGATCATGTCATCCGCATCATGTTAACAACATTATATGTGTGAATTGTTGTTTGCTAAAAATTGCTAAATATGACATATGGGGTTTTACCGGAATTTGTTGTTGTTATTTCCGGCCTCATTTAAAATGCCTCTTATAGCGTAGTTTTATTATGCTTCACGTCTTGCTATGTTAAAACATTTAACCTTGTCTTGTAAATAAACGAGAGTCAACTAAATAATTAAAATGTGGTGTTTCGTCAATATGCAACTCGTTGCATATTGAGCTCCACTTAACTTGTAGTTTTGTTTGTGCACTTTGCCATGCCATGCATTTTTAAACCGGACATGCATCATACTTCGTTGTGCATCATATGCCATGTTTATGCTTGTGTGTTTACCGTGTTGTTTGCTTCTTTCCGGTTGCTTCTCTTGTTAGCTTCGTTTTCGTTCCGGAGTTGTGACGATTCGCTCGACTATGTTGCTCCGTCTACTTCATGGACCCGTTCTTCTCCCTTGCGGAATCCTAGGCAAGATGATCATACCCTTGGATACCTTTACTACCATTGCCATGCTTAGTTGTCTCGATGCTATCGTTACATGTCGCGTTACCCATCTTTTATTGTCAGCCCTCTCCTTGTTGCCATGAAACCTCTAACCTTGAAACCTTCCTAGCAAAACCACTGTTTGGCTATGTTACCCGCTTGCTCAGCCCCTCTTATAGCATTGTTAGTTGCAGGTAAAGATGAAGATCGTTCCAGGAGGGAACTTGTTGTTGGAATATCACAATATCTATTATTATTATTAACACACCTATATACTGGGCATGGGCGGAAGGCTTGGCCTTTTGCTCAGTGTTTTGTTCCACTCATGCCACCTTAGGCGCCGATAAACCGGTATTATGTTCCTTGATTTTGCGTTCCTTACACGATGGGTGGATGGGGACCCCTTGACAGTTCGACTTTGAATAAAACTCCTCCAGCAAGGCCCAACATTGGTTTTAATTTGCTCATAATAACAACTTAATTAATTAATTAATTGCATAGGGGGTCATGTCCCTGGGTTCTTAATTCTACATAACATGGGGGGCCAGTGCTGATGGTGTTGGTCCCAAACTAGAGCCACTTGTGGTGCCACCCAGTTATCTGGGATCTTCGGCTACTTTATGTAGCGCTCATCCGGACGTGGCCTGAGACGACATACGCGCGGCTACTATCAGGGTGTCAGCACGCCGGGAGGTCTGGCTGGACTTGTTTTACCATTGTCGAAATGTCTTGTGCACCGGGATGCCGAGCCTGATCGGATTTCCCTAAGATAAGGGGTGATGATATTATATTTATCACTTCAGCTAATCGTGAGAGCTTGTGATGGGCTAAGTTGGGACACCCCTGCAGGGTTATAATCTTTCGAAAGCCGTGCCCACGGTTATGTGGTAGATTGGAATTTGTTAATGTCCGGTTGTAGAAAACTTGACAGAGGATCCGAAGTAAAACACGCAACTGTGTGAGTAACCGTGACTGTCTCTTTTCACTTTGAGAAGAGAACACGGTGGGGTTATGTTTGACTCGTATGTAGTTCAGGATCTTTAGCGATCACTACTTTTGCGACCGTTTGCGTAGATGCTCATCTTATTCTTGTACTCGTAAGTTAGCCACCATATGTTGCTTAGCCGCTGCTGCAACCTCACCACTTTACCTCTTCCTACCCATAAAGCTTTGCTAGTCTTGATACCCATGGTTATGGGATTGCTGAGTCCTCGTGGCTCACAGATACTACAACACCAGATGCAGGTTCAGCCGAGAATGATGCAGGAGCTGGTTCAAGTACTTCACTGGGAGCTCGATGAAGAGAGTGGCCGTATGTTTGTGACGTTTTCGGCGATCAGTAGTGGTTTCTACTAGGATTCGATCTAGACCTGTGGTTTATCATTATGTTTGGTATCTTGTCTTTTGGATCTTACCCTTAGATGGGCTGTGATGTTTTGAATGATGCTTTGCTTATGTAATGTATTGTGTGAAGTGGCGAGTGTAAGCCAACTATCTCATTTTGCAATTTCATCCCTATTTTTACATGAGTCGTGCAAAGATACCAAACTTGAGATCATTCCAGAATGGGCTTATACCTTTAAGTCGTGCCTCGACACGTAGGAGGTATAGTCCCATCCTGGGCATTACAAGTTGGTATTCAGAGCCTTCTCCGACCTAGAAGCCCCCACTGATTGATCGAATCGTTGACGGTTGAGTGTAGGCACACACTTGAAAATGTTTTGAGTCCTATATATATATATATCGGAGAGTAGGATTTTTTTGCTCCTCATCTCTTTTCACTCTGGTGAGGACTCCTGCGATTACTCTTGCCTCTTCTACTCTCAAAAATGCACCAATTTTTTTTTAGGATCACGCGAGTATTGTTTGGATTGTTTCGATGTCATTGTGACGAGAAAATTGTTCTCGATGCCTCCTGTCATTAGGGGTTGTGGCAGTGTCCCGGGGAGTTGAGCTCCGAGGTGTTGTCGTCACAAATCCATCGCGGCAGTACTAGAATACTTAAGACGGCCGACATCGAAAACTCTCCTATGCGGTTAGTGGCAAGATAACCCCGACATCACCCAGTATTGGGGAGGTAGTTCGGGAGTATTGCCATAGCTTGTATAGTAGATGCGTTTCGAAGGTCCGAGGTAAACGGTTTCCGAGAACAACTGGTTATGTGTTGAAGGATGGATACAGCTTGATGTAGGATTAGAGTTGAGTGCGCGGTGCTTCCCCTGTATCCCCAACACCTGATTGCATAACTAGAAACTTTCGGAAATTAATAGGTGGGTTCATCTAGTAGTTCTAGGCATTCTTCCAACAAATGCATGATATGGAGTTCGGGGTTCTACATTGAGTGAAGTGGTTTTATGGGCTTGTTCCGATCGGGAGTTGCATCTTAAAGGGTCCTTGGCTATGCTGATCCGGGGATTGCAAAACCCTTTTGTAACACGTTCCATGAGCTTTCAGCACGAATATGTCGAACGAAGCTTCTATCTTGTATTTGTTCTATCTGCTCCTTGTTGCTTTTTATTTACCTTTTGTTCTCCCAAGTCTCTTCTCGACAAGTTGATGTACCTGCGGAATTCATTCGTTCAATTCTCTGTTCGAATGATATTGTGAAGATTCTGTTGCAACATATCTATCCTTTGTTTTGTTTTGATTCTGGTATTCGAGTTGCTTCGATGTCAAATGTTGATTCCATACCTTCCTAATCGGTGTTCTCATATTTCTATGAGAGTGCTAGTCCTTCTTGATCATCGAGATGGTCATGTTAATCCTTTTTCATTCCGGTGTGCCTTCTCTTCGAATTATTCCATACGGACGTCGTTGAGAAATCTGACGATTTGTCTGTTTCATTCATCCCAAGTTGCCTTTGTTTTCCCCACCCTCCCACCCTTCTTCTTCTCGGAGTCAGAAATTCTAAATGAAGTATCCATTTTATTCATGTGAGGTTTCTTCATTCTTTTCCTTCAATGTTCTTATCCGATGATTATCGTGAAGATGCTCAAGAGCATCAAGTTCATCATTCTGTTGTTCTCAAATTCTGCCGGTGGATGTAATTAAAGACATGGTGTTGATCTTATCCTTTTCCTCATTTCACAATGCTTTCTTATTCCGGTGCTCCAATTAATCATTCTCCTCTTGCTATTCGTATCCGGAGAGGTGAAGGTATCTCAGAAGATTCACGTTTCCACTCGCAATCCTTTCAAGCTATTTTGAGATTGTCATCTTATTAAAGCCATTTAATTCAACCGGTGCAATATCTCCTAAGTAATCATTTCAACGGTGATTTCTTTTGAGTGGGCCCTAACCCACAGGTCTTTTCCCAGGATCTTACCTGACTCTTCTATTTTTCTGGAGTTATACTCAAATTCTTTCAAAGTGTGACGTAAGAATGATTTCCATCAGTCACATGCCTTCTCCAAGCTTGTTTTCAATTATTTCCATCTTTAGCTCAACCTTCCATCTTATTATTCTTCCGGAGTATCTCGAAATTCTTCATGGAATTTCTCGTCTTCATTCTCAACATTTGGAGACCGGAGAAGAGTTTCTCTTAAATCTTGGCCCGTTCTCTTGGAGATTCGTGGTTCTAGCTTCATGCCATCCTCATAATTGTTTTCGATTGTGAGAATTGTTTTCATGCCCCTTCAGAGCAATTCTTGAGTTCTTCCCATTGTGATCCTCCGAAGGCCATCATTTCAGAAGATTTCTTGTTCTTAGTTTTCAACTTCGACCTCCAAATATTCTTCATCGATGTCTCTTCGTTCGTCTCCATATTTTACGGTGGTTCTTTCAAGATTACCCTTCTGTTGTTATCGTTTTGATTCATTTGTTCTTTTCACAATCCTACTGGTGGTTCGTTGAAGATTTACCCAAGCTTGTGCGAGATCTCTCTTTAATTCTTTGCAACGAGAATAAGTTGTATGCCAAATCCATTGCTTGTCGCCAATTTAAATTCGTGAAGGATATGCATAAGATAAACCTTATTCTAGTTTCTTCCAAGAGGTTAATCCCTTCCTTCGCAGCTTGTTCATCATATCATATCCTTGGTTCTAAGTTGTTCATCTTGTTTTTCCGGAGCTCCAAGTTATTTCAATTATCAATTCAAAGCTGCATCTAATTCATCGCAGGCCTTGAATCTTATTCTTTCATCTTTCACTTCTCATGCCTTCATTACCGGAGTTCTTCATGGTGGTTCTCATGTTTTAATTCATCCTCGTAGTCTTCATCAAGATTCTTGTTGAAGCTCAAGCATTCCTCATCATGCATTCCAATTGCAATTCTTTCTACCTTGTCTTTTCAGATGGTGTTATGTCATTCTTGACAATTTTCCCTTCATGTTTCATGATTCACAAGTTGTCAGGAATGGGATATTTAAAACCATCATTTTTCCTTGTTCAGGAGATCTTTTCAACTCTTTAATTATTCGTTGGAGTTATCTTGGGTTGTGTTTCACCTAAAAGCTTTCCCTAAGGATTGTTGCTAATTATGGTGCTTATAAATGACCCAAGTTAATCATTTATCATTCCGGCGAAATAAGTTTTTCATCTCCTTGTTGATCTCAATCAAATCAATTGTTTAAGTTAGTGGCTGGTTGTCACCTCATAATTTTGAGATGTTTTCCATAAGCCCACATCAAGCTTATTCCTTTCGTTGTTGAATTCCAACAACTCTGTTCAACCCATCTTGGTAAAGATGCTCTTTCAAATTCATTCGTGGGAGAAGTTGTCTTTTTCTTCTCCATTCATTTCTTTCATTGATTTATATTCTATTCTTCATTCCGAAGGCATTGTGATGTTGCTCTCTCCAAACCATCATATCGTTTTATCGAGATCATGTTCTTTTCCTTGCTTATCATTTAACCAGAGTGTTGTATTCTTCATTCAGTTCCGTCATTTATCTAGTTTTGCCTCTCTTTTCAACCGGAGTGCTATCCGAATCTTTCTTACCCTTGTGCCATTCTTTCAATTGTTTCAGAGGCTGTGTGTCGTTGTTTTCATCAAGTATCACTCCATCTCCTCAAGTTCTTGTTAATTCCTTCCATTTTCAGTCGGAGTGCTGTCGGAATTATGTCATTCGTTTTTTCCTTGGCTATACCGTTGCAGTTTCATATTCTTTGGTTCGTAAGCTCTTGTTCATGTCTTTTAACCTACAAGGTTCGCATAATGCTCCTTGTTCCTCTTTTCCAACGGAGTGTTTTCATCTTCATTCATCTCCATTGTACTCTTATTCAACTTGTTTAACCTCTCAAGGTTCCTGGTTTCACTCGTCTGTCAAAGAAGCAACTTTGTTTTACCTCTACCTCTTCCATTTTTACCGGTGCCATCTCTAGGATCTCGGGTCGAGATCCTCTGTTTGTGTGGGAGAGTTGTGACACCCGAAGACCGACGTCCCAGAAGATTCCAGAGATTCCAGATGTTCCGGGTTCTCCCGTGTGTTTCTTTTGCGCTTGTGTTATTTATTTATTTTGCATTGCATCACGTCATCATGCCATCATGTCATTAATCTTTGCATCTCAACCTAAATAAATTGTGTGGACCTTCGGTCCATTTAAATCGAGGGAAGGATGACTTCTCTTTAAAACATATCATCCCAATATTTAGGGAGCTATATTATAAAATATTCCATTTGTTTGGAATTAACCCAACACACTTACATATATTCCCCATGCCTCTTTAATTCAAGTTTCACCGTCAAAACCCTCCCTATATTTCTTTTCTCGTTTATCGAGGTTCTTCCAAAAACCCTCCAACAATTTTAATTAATTCCTTACATTTTGTGTGAGTCTAGGAATTTAACTCCGTGACTAAATCTCTTCTCTAACCTTTTCTACCATCCTTCCCTTTCTTCACATTTTTTTCCTGTATTTGGGAAAATATGAAGAAGGGGCCCAGGCCTCTAGGCCATCTCAGCCTCCAGCAAGCCCATCAGGCCCAGTCCCCATCGCCCCTCCTAACCCTAGCCCGCAGCAGCGCTACTCCCTCTCCCCTCGCTCCTTCCTCCCAGCGCCGCACTTTTCCCCTTCGTCCCGATCCCCTCGCAGCCTCGCTCTCCCGGATCCCAACTCCCGTACCCCTCGCTCGAGCGCCTCTCCTCCTCTGGACCGAGCTGCCGCGGGCCCTTCGCAGCTCGATCCCGTCCCCGCGTCCTCCGTTCTCCAACGCCGCCGAGCTCCGTCAGCCGCGCGCCGTCCCTCTCCCTCGCGTGGACGCGCCCTCGAAGCCGCCCCTACGCACCTCCATCCCGAGCACCTTCAGGCGCCGGAGCGGTCTGCTCCCGCGGGCCGGCCAGGAGCTGCCGCATCCCAAGATCCTCCTCCCGCGCGCCAGGAGCGCGCTCGCCTCCTCCTTCGGCTGCACCACAGCGCCTCCATTCCCCCTCGCTGCAGCGCCCCTCCTCCGTCGCCATCTCCCTCCAGCCATGGCCCTGCGCCCTTCTCCCTCCGTCGCCAGGGCCGCAGCCGCCCCAGGCCCTGCGCCTCGCCCCGCATCGCCAAGGCCGCAGCCCGGCGCGCCCCTCCTCCATCCTCGGCCAGGCACCGCCGGCGCCGCCAAGGCCTCGCCTCCAGCGCCTTCGACCGAGCCCTCGAGCAGCTCCTCCGCTCTGCTGCCTTTTGCACTCGCTGCTGCGACCTGACGTCGCGGTCGATCGCCAGACCATCCCCTGCATCGCCGAGTATCCTTTGTTGGAACGAGACCTTGTTGGTGCTGCTCCACTTTGGATCGCCAAGTACTCTGCTCCGAGTACGACTACACAACCGACTTGTGACAAGTACCTCTTCGGAATCGAAACCTCTACTGCCATCTACGAGTTTGACAAGAACCAAGACCGGCAAGCTCATCTCCGGGTCGAGACCGACGCCAAGTACCCCTTCGAGTCGCCGACGACCTCAAGTTCAACTACATGCAACAGCAAGTACCACTACACACGGTCATGCCAAGACCACGGCCCCGACAAGTACCACGACGACCCGAACGGCTACGAAACGTGAACGACTACCGTCGCCGAAGACCCTCAAGTACAACTACGGAACATGTACAACTACCGCCGTCGTGATCTCGTCAAGAAAACATGTACCACTACCGTCGCCAAGTCCCGAGACCGACAAGTTCCACGAGGACCCCGAGTACCACTACACATGGCGATGCGACAAGTACCCCTACGAACGTGTACAACGACCGCCTCGTGAACGACTACTTCCTCTACGACCCGTGTACCACTACTTCCACTACGTCCCTCGACGATCTCGAGCCGCCCTGAAACGATGCCGTGGATGAATGCTTGTGTGTTGTATGAGATGTTACCCTTGTGTGCATCGTGCCCGTTTTGTCTTTTGTCATGTTCCTCGGTTGCCTCGTCGCCGACTCGTGGGAACCCGGTGATGGGATCACCCCACCTTTTCATCTTGTTCGACTCCCTCCCGCCATCTTTATTTTGCCCCGGTCTCTCAACGAGTTACCGGAACCAAGATGTTGCCGTTGCATCATTTTCGGATCGTTGTCGTGGCACCCTTCCTTCCACCACGGTGACAAGACTTCATATCTCTTCATGTCAACTTTTAATAAACTTGCATAAAACTTGATCATGTCATCTGCATCATGTTAACAACATTATATGTGTGAATTGTTGTTTGCTAAAAAATGCTAAATATGACATATGGGATTTTACCGGAATTTGTTGTTGTTATTTCCGGCCTCATTTAAAATGCCTCTTATAGCGTAGTTTTATTATGCTTTACCTCTTGCTATGTTAAAACATTTAACCTTGTCTTGTAAATAAACGAGAGTCAACTAAATAATTAAAATGTGGTGTTTCGTCAATATGCAACTCGTTGCATATTGAGCTCCACTTAACTTGTAGTTTTGTTTGTGCACTTTGCCATGCCATGCATTTTTAAACCGGACATGCATCATACTTCGTTGTGCATCGTATGCCATGTTTATGCTTGTGTGTTTACCGTGTTGTTTGCTTCTTTCCGGTTGCTTCTCTTGTTAGCTTCGGTTTCGTTCCGGAGTTGTGAGGTTTCGCTCGACTATGTTGCTTCGTCTACTTCATGGACCCGTTATTCTCCCTTGCGGAATCCCAGGCAAGATGATCATACCCTTGGATACCTTTACTACCATTGCCATGCTTAGTTGTCTCGATGCTATCGTTACATGTCGCGCTACCCATCTTTTATTGTCAGCCCTCTCCTTGTTGCCATGAAACCTCTAACCTTGAAACCTTCCTAGCAAAACCACTGTTTGGCTATGTTACCCGCTTGCTCAGCCCCTCTTATAGCGTTGTTAGTTGCAGGTGAAGATGAAGATCGTTCCAGGAGGGAACTTGTTGTTGGAATATCACAATATCTATTATTATTATTAACACACCTATATACTGGGCATGGGTGGAAGGCTTGGCCTTTTGCTCGGTGTTTTGTTCCACTCATGCCACCTTAGGCGCTGATAAACCGGCATTATGTTCCTTGATTTTGCGTTCCTTACACGATGGGTGGATGGGGACCCCTTGACAGTTCGACTTTGAATAAAACTCCTCCAGCAAGGCCCAACATTGGTTTTAATTTGCTCATAATAACAACTTAATTAATTAATTAATTGCATCGGGGCTCATGTCCCCAGGTTCTTAATTCTACATAACAGGGGGGGCCAGTGCTGATGGTGTTGGTCCCAAACTAGAGCCACTTGCGGTGCCACCCAGTTATCTGGGATCTTCGGCTACTGTACGTAGCGCTCATCCGGACGTGGCCTGAGACGAGATACACGCGGCTACTATCAGGGTGTCGGCACGCCGGGAGGTCTTGCTGGACTTGTTTTACCATTGTCGAAATGTCTTGTGCACCGGGATGCCGAGCCTGATCGGATTTCCCTAAGATAAGGGGTGATGATATTATATTTATCAATTCAGCTAATTGTGAGAGCTTGTGATGGGCTAAGTTGGGACACCCCTGCAGGGTTATAATCTTTCGAAAGCCGTGCCCGCGGTTATGTGGCAGATTGGAATTTGTTAATGTCCGGTTGTAGAAAACTTGACAGAGGATCCGAAGTAAAACACACAACTGTGTGAGTAACCGTGACTGTCTCTTTTCACTTTGAGAAGAGAACACGGTGGGGTTATGTACTCGTATGTAGTTCAGGATCTTTAGCGATCACTACTTTTGCGACCGTTTGCGTAGATGCTCATCTTATTCTTGTACTCATAAGTTAGCCACCATATATTGCTTAGCCGCTGCTGCAACCTCACCACTTTACCTCTTCCTACCCATAAAGCTTTGCTAGTCTTGATACCCATGGTTATGGGATTGCTGAGTCCTTGTGGCTCACAGATACTACAACACCAGATGCAGATTCAGCCGAGAATGATGCAGGAGCTGGTTCAAGTACTTCACTGGGAGCTCGATGAAGAGAGTGGCCGTATGTTTGTGACGTTTTCGGCGATCAGTAGTGGTTTCTACTAGGATTCGATCTAGACCTGTGGTTCATCGTTATGTTTGGTATCTTGTCTTTTGGTTCTTACCCTTAGATGGGCTGTGATGTTTTGAATGATGCTTTGCTTATGTAATGTATTGTGTGAAGTGGCGAGTGTAAGCCAACTATCTCATTTTGCAATTTCATCCCTATTTTTACATGAGTCGTGCAAAGATACCAAACTTGAGATCATTCCAGAATGGGCTTATACCTTTAAGTCATGCCTCGACACGTAGGAGGTATAGTCCCATCCTGGGCATTACAAACTGCCATGGTCAGAACAACATTGGGGGTGAAGTCAAGGAGGCGGAACCCGTAGGTGTTCATAATATCGCAGAAAAACTCAGAGAAAGGCGGGCAAAGCCCGCAGTAGAAGAACAAGGCGAAGAAAGGATATCCATTCGGAGCCATTTCCGAAGCGACGGCTGGAAGTACCTTCGTGCGCGGATGCGCCCGCGTCTCCGTCGACCAGAAGAGGTAGTAATACTCCCTCAGCTCCCTCGCGGCGAGCTTGGGGGGAGATTGCCCGCTCCTTTCGTAGCGCCGCGAGCCGCTGCACCTCGGTCGACTTCACAACCTTCCCCTTGTCGGCTTTCAGAGCCATGGCGGAAGTGGTGGGGGAGGTCGACAGCGTTGGTGTTGCTGGTAGCGATGGGGGGCAAAGCGCTGCTCTCTTTCAGCTTTGGGAAGAAGGGGGAGCGGCGGAGGTTTCCGAGATTGCAATAGCAACTGGCGAGTGGGCGAACTGCCCCTGTTTCCCCTGCTTATAAGGAGGGAGGGGGCGGACGTTCCATCTTTCCGAATAAAGAAACCACCCACGATCTCTCCCACGACGCCGCATTCAACGCGCGTCGTTCGGGGAGGGCGTGGTGGATACAGAGAGAGATACGGCGTAACCCAGGCCGCGCGTGCCCGTGCCCTGTTTTGGGCCTGGCCCAACAGCGCTCGGCACCGTGTATGGCCCAGGCCCGGGGGCTCCTGTCGGTGTACTAGAGTAGGGGTACCCTAGTATCCCGAACTTGTGCACGGGCAGTCGCAGCATCCCGCGGCAAGGCTTGCCGGGTGACCGCCAAGGTCCTCCGTGGTTCCTTTGGAGCCATTCAAGAACAAAGTATTCAAGCCAAGGAGACAAGACCCTGGCAAGAGGAGCTTGCCGGGAAGGCCAACCAAGGCATCTCAAGGAACTTGCCGCGACGCGCCACGCGTCCCGGCAAGGCCCGGTGAGCGGCAAGCTCCCGGACGCGACAAGACAACGACCGCGGCAAGGCGCTTGCTGCGGCAAGCTACCACCCCGTACCCGCGCTCCAGCACATCCACCAACGTGTCGCTCTGGGACCCTTCCAGGCGTACGTGGCGGGAGGCTGTGCAGCCAGCGGTGCGCGGTGGCAAGCGGTGCTGACAAGATTGCCATCGTGGCGAGCGGTGGCGTCCCTGACGGTCCCTTTTTGCACTATTTGGGCGACACAGACGGGCATTCAATGCCTTTCTCCCCTGCCGTCAGGGTTAGGTATGATACACTATAATAGGTAGTTGTACCAACCGTAACACCTTTCCATTTTTACCCTTGTCTACGTTGCCACCTGTCGGTGACCCCTTGAGCATATAAAAGGAGGCCCATGCGCAACGTAGAAAGGGAGGGAAGAGAACACTCACGCTCGGTCTCGTTAGCTGCTGGAGTGTACTGTAGCACTTAGTGCTCCCGAGCAAGAACTCAATACAAACCACAAAGCAGGAGTAGGGTTTTACACATCCGTGCAGCCCGAACCTGGGTAAACTGCTCGTGTGTTTCGCCTCGATCCGCTCTTCGTGCGATCTCCGCCCCCGCCGAACAGAAAGGGGCTCGGTCCGCCGGTCCCGTAGGTGCTCGTGGATTAGTTCCCCGACAACTACCTCCCCAAAAAGGGTCATATTCAACCCCGGAAGGGACGCAAGTTTTTGAGAAAATTTGCGAAGTAACAAAAATATTACAAAAGTCTCTTGAACCTCTTAAAAGTGTTAGTGGGAATCTCCACCGCATGAATATGTTGATTACTCTTTGTAATAAGCGGTTGGGTGCTGTAGATCTAAATATTTCCGAATATGAAGGGAAACGTAAAGAACCTCCCGGGTTCGAGCTTGACACCGTTAAAAGGGTGAAGATCAAGGATGGCAATACCTAAATCTATCTTGTATCGTGCCTAGCTAGGGGCGTAAAACGATAGCGCTGGTTGGGAGGCAACCCAACTTTATATTTTTTTTGTTTTTCTTGCTGTTAGGGAATAAATATTGCATCTAGCCTCTGATTAGATGTGGTTTCATGTTTTGTTTAGTGTTTGTGCCAAGTAGAACCTTTGGGAAGACTTGTGTAAAGTTTATGTGATCTTGCTGTGAAAAACAGAGTCGTTAGCGCTAGCTAAAGTAGTCTTCAGATTTTACTGGAGCGTGCTTTTTAGTTGATTATTTTTGGAGATGATTGGTAGAGAAATTCCGCAAATTTACCAATTTAGTTTGAATTTTTTGGAGTTCCAGAAGTAGGCGAAACCTGCAGATTACTACAGACTATTCTGTTTTTGACAGATTCTGTTTCTCGTGTGTTGTTTCCTTATTTCAATGCATCTATGCGTAGTATTGGAAGATATGAACCATAGAGAAGTTGGAATACAGTAGGTTTAACACCAATATAAGCAAATAATGAATTCATTGCTGCACCTTTGAGTTGTGGTTTGCTTTCTTATACTAACGGAGCTCACGAGAATCTTTGTCTAAGTTTTGTGTTGTGAAGTTTTCAAGTTTTGAGTATTGCTTTGATGGACTATGGAACAAGGAGTAGCAAATGCCTAAGATTGGGGATGCCCATGGCACCCCAAGTAAATTCAAGATAATCAAAAGCCTAAGCTTGGGGATGCCCCGGGAAGGCATCCCCTCTTTCGTCTTCATCCATCGGTAACTATACTTGGAGCTATATTTTTATTCGCAACATGATATGTGTTTTTCTTATAGCGTCTTGTATAATTTGAGTCTTTTCTTGTTAGTTTGTCACAATCATCCTTGCTGGCCACATCTATTTGAGAGAGTTAAATATGGCCTAGAAATTGTTAGACCACTCTATGTGCTTCACTTATATCTTTTGAGTTGAATAGTTTTTGCTCTAGTGCTTCACTTATATCTTTTAGAGCACGGTGGTGGTAATATTTTGTACAAATTGTTTAACTCTCATGCTTCACTTATATCCTTTTGAGAGTCTATTAAAACATCATGGTAATGTGTTTAGGATAAAGAAACTAGTCTTCACATGATAGACATCCAATATCAATGTAGTAAAAAAATTCACACCAAGTGCATTGAATATGATGAGATGTTGGATGCTTGATAATTGTTTTGAGATATGACGATAGTGATATTAGAGTCATGCTAGTGGAGTTATTATGAAATTGAGAAATACTTGTGTTAAGGTTAGTGATTCCCGTAGCATGCACGTATGGTGAACCGTTATGTGACAGAGTTAGAGCATGAGGTATTTGTAAAGTGTGTGTGGAGGTCGGGGCGCGCGATGGTTAACTCCTACCAACCTCCCCCCTACGAGCATGCGTTGATTGCTTTGTTTTGATGACTCGTAGATTTTTGCAATAAGTATATGAGTTCTTACGACTAATGTTTAGTCCATGGATTATACGCACTCTCACCCTTCCACCATTGCTAGCCTCTCTTGTACCGCGCAACTTTCGCCGGTACCATAAACCCACTATATATCCTTCCTCAAAACAGCCACCATATTATTCCTCAAAACAGCCACCATACCTACCTATCATGGCATTTCCATAGCCATTCCGAGATATATTGCCATGCAACTTTCCACCGTTCCGTTCATATGACACGCATCATATTGTAATATTGCCATTGCATGATCATGTAGTTGACATCGTATTTGTGGCAAGGCCACCATGCATAATTTTTATACATGTCACTCTTGTTTCATTGCACATACCGGTACACCGCCGGAGGCATTCATATAGAGTCATACTTTGTTGTTGTAGTATCGAGTTGTAATATCAAGTTGTAATGAAAGTGTGATGATCATCATTATTAGAGCATTGTCCCATGGGAGGAAAGGCTAAATCTATAAAGCCCCTCCGCAAAAAAAAGAAAAAAAAGGCCAAAGAAAAAAAAGAAAGGCCCCAAAAAAAAGAAAAAAATGGACAATTGCTACTATCTTTTTTCCACACTTGTGCTTCAAAGTAGCACAATGTTCTTCATTGTAGAGAGTCTCATGCTTAGTCACTTTCATATACTAGTGGAAATTTTCATTATAGAACTTGGCTTGTATATTCCAACGATGGGCTTCCTCAAATGCCCTAGGTTTCGGGAGCAAGCAAGTTGGATGCACACCCACTAGTTTCTTTTGTTGAGCTTTCATTCATACTTAGCTCTAGTGCATCCGTTGCATGGCAATCCCTACTCACTCACATTGATATCTATTGATGGTCATCACCATAGCCCGTTGATACGCCTAGTTGATGTGAGACTATCTCCCTCTATTTTGTCTTCTCCACAACCACCTCTATTCCGCCCAAAGTGCTATGTCCATGGCTCACGCTCATGTATTGCGTGAAAGTGGAAAGGTTTGAAAAGATAGAGTATGCAAACAAGTGCTTGGCTGAAATCAGGGTTGTGCATGATATGAATATTTTTGTGTGATAACGAGGGAGCATAGCCAGCACTATTTGATTTTGTAGAGATAACTTTCTTTAGCCATAGTATATTGAGAAGACATGATTTCTTTGTTAGTATGCTTGAAGTATTATTGTTTCTTATGTCAATATAGACTTTTATCTTGAATCTTTCAGATCTGAACATTCATGCCACAATTAAGAGAATTACATTGAAAAATATATTGGTTAGCATTCCACATCAAAAATTCTTTAGGACGAGCATGAATTAAGCTTGGGGATGCTTGATACGTCTCCAACGTATCTATAATTTTTGATTGTTCCATGCTATTATTTATGAAGTCTTGGATGTTTAGTGGGCTTTATCATTCACTTTTATATCATTTTTGGGACTAGCCTACTAACCCAAAGGCCCAATCCAGATTGCTGTTTTTTGCCTGTTTCAGGGTTTTGCAGAAAAAGAATATCAAATGGAGTCCAAACGGAATGAAACCTTCGCGAGAGATATTTTTGGAGAAAATCACGCATGCAGAGCTTGAGAACCACGTTAGGGGATCAAGAGGTGGCCCACGAGGGTGGGGGGCGCCCCCCTTCCCAGGGCGTGCCCCCTGCCTCGTGGCCCCCTCGAGCGTCCCCCAGTGCCCTCCTTATTCCTATATAAGTCTACGTACCCCAGAACCTCCGAGAACAGAGAGAAAACCCTAATTCCACCGCCGTACCTTCTGTTCCCATGAAGATCCCATCTTGGAGCCTGTTTCGGAGCTCGACCGGAGGGGGATACATCACGGAGCTCTTCATCATCATCATCATCGCCCTCACCATGAGTTGTGAGTAGTTTATCACAGACCTTCGGGTCCATAGCTAATATCTAGATGGCTTCTTCTCTCTCCCTGGATCTCAATACAAAGTTCTCCTCGGTCTTTGAGGAGATCTATTTGATGTAATCTCTTTTTGCGGTGTGTTTGTCGAGATCCGATGAATTGTGAGTTTATGATCAAGGTTATCTATGAAAGATATTTGGTTCTTCTCTGAACTTTTTATGTGTGCTCATAATATCCTTGCAAGTCTCTTCGAATTATTGGTTTGGCTTGGCCTACTAGATCTATAGTTCTTGCAATGGGAGAAGTGCTTGGCTTTGGGTTCAATCTTGCGGTGTCCTTTCCCAGTGACAGTAGGGGCAGTAAGGCACGTCTTGTATTGTTGCCATCGAGGATAAAAAGATGGGGTTTATATCATATTGCTTGAGTTTATCCCTCTACATCATGTCATCTTTCTTAAGGCGTTACTCTATTCTTATGAACTCAATACACTAGATGCATGCTGGATAGCGGTCGATGTGTGGAATAATAGTAGTAGATGCAGGCAGGAGTCGGTCTACTTGTCTCTGACGTGCACTACTAGGAAAAGGGCTATAGATAGGATTGTTACTAATGGCGCACCAGACATGCGGTGCGCCATTAGTATATACTAATGGCGCACCATGTGTTGGTGCGCCATTAGTATCCAAATACTAATGGCGCACCGTTGATGTGGTGCGCCATTAGTAACAATTTTTTTTCATTTTTTTTCAAAACTACTAATGGCGCACCAGTGGATAGTGCGCCATTAGTAGTTAAACTACTAATGGCGCACCACATCCACTGTGCGCCATTAGTAATATTTTTTTTCAAATTTTATTTTTATTTTTTTAATTTTATTTTCAAAACTATTAATGGCGCACCGTGGGAGTGGTGCACCATTAGTAGTTAAACTTACTAATGACGCACCACTCCCACGATGCGCCATTAGTATTTTTTTTCATATATTTTTTATTTTTTTATTTTTTTTTCAAAACTAGTAATGGCGCACCGTGGGAGTGGTGCGCCATTACTAGTTGAACTACTAATGGCGCACCACTCCCACGGTGCGCCATTACTAACTTGGCCATTACTGCACCCCACCCCCTCGTGGACCGCCTTTTCTAGTTCAAAAAATAAATAAAAGAAAATGATGTAAATGTCAAAAAATTTAAAGAAAATAAGTTTCCCATGAGATATGTGGTCTACTTGTTGGGAAAATTTACTAATATGAATTTTGACTTTATTTGCAAAATATCTTTGGAATTTAGTAAAACGGGCATAACTTTTGCATACGAACTCGGATGAAAAAGTTTTTATATGAAAAATCATCTACTCGAAAAGTTACATCCGAATTTAACCGGGGGAACCCCGTTAAACATTTTCAAAATTCCCAAAAACCTAACAAAAAAAAGTTACGGGGCTTTTAAGATCTAGAGGCAAAAAAATTCAAAAAATTTAAAACTTACTAGTGGCGCACCATTTGCTAGGTGCGCCACTAGTAACATAATTTTTTTTATAAAATTTCCGAAAGAAAAATTTGATTTTTTTTTCCAAAATATGATACGTAATATGACCGGGAAGTTTGAAATATATTTTCAAAATTTTATCATACACATTCACAAACTCCTAGACATCAAGAAGGGTTAATAGGATTGATATGATAGATATATCAACAAGTGCCTGTGAAGTGAGCTGGTGCTGGGGTTGGATAGAACTACGAAGTTAAGCGTGCTCGGGCTGGAGTAGTGTGAGGATGGGTGACCTTATGGGATGTTTGACCACAGAGTGCGATTTGACTTGAGATTAAGCAAATTGACCCCATATTAAGCCATAATGACCTGAGATTAAGAAAAAAAATTGAAAAAAAATTCTGAATTTTTTTTACTAATGGCGCACTTCTATGTAGAGCGCCATTAGTATTTTACTAATGGCGCACTTCTATGTAGAGCGCCATTAGTATGCCAAAGCACCTGGGTATATATGGCCCCCTGAGAGGCATACTAATGGCGCACCTGTGGTGCACCATTAGTATACTAGATACTAATGGCGCACTAGTGGTGCGCCATTAGTAAAAAATACTAATGGCGTGGTACTAATGGCGCACCAGTAGTGCGCCATTAATGGCCAAAATTGGTGCGTCATTAGTAGGCCTTTTTCTAGTAGTGGTGATGCCTATATACAATGATCATGCCTATATAGTCCCATAATTATCCACTTTTCTTTCAATTGCTCGACATTAATTTGTTTACCCGCCGTAGAATATCGCTATCATGAGAGAAGCCACTAGAGAACACTATGGCCCCCAGGTCTATTCTCAACATATCAATCTACATCTACTTTACTTTTATCGCTTTTATTTCCTGTTCTTATAGACTAAATATACCAAAAATATAAACTATCATCTCTATCAGATCTCACTTTCGTAAGTGACCGTAAAGGGATTGACAACCCCTTATCGCGTTGGCTGCGAAGTTCTTATTTGTTTGTGCAGGTCTGAGGGACTCGCGCGTGGTCTCCTACTGGATTGATACCTTGGTTCTCAAAAACTGTGGGAAATAATTACGCTACTGTGCCGCATCTCCCTTTCCTCTTCGAGGGAATACAACACAAGCTCGAGAAGTAGCAGTTGTCATGTGATAGGGACCTTCATGATGCAAAATCTTAGCGCAAAAGAACGTCACTTTATATTGCCACTTGTGATAGGGACCTTCATTATGCAGTCCGTCGCTTTTATTACATCCATATCACAAGATTGTATAAAGCTTATTTTCTCCATACTAATAGATCATACATATTTTAGAGAGATGCATCAATGATAACTTACTTGAAGGATCTTACTCAATCCAAAGGTAGGTATGGGGGACTCTCATGGCAAAACTGGGTTTGAGGATGTATGGAAGCACAAGTAGTATCTCTACTTGGTGCAAGGAGTTTTGGCTAGCATGAGGGGGAAAGGCAAGATCAACATGTTGGATGGTCCATGACAATATACTTTATTTCGGATAAAGAAAACATAACTCATTATGTTGTCTTCCTTGTCCAACATTAAATCTTTAGCATGTCATATCTTAATGAGTGCTCACAATCATAAAAGGTGTCCAAGATAGTATATTTGTATGTGAAAACCTCTCTTTCTTTATTACTTCCTATCAATTTCAACGATGACCAAAACTAGGTTTGTTAACTCTCAACAACTTTTATTCATCATACTCTTCATATGTGAAGTCATTACATTCCATAAGATCAATATGATCTCTTTGATACTTTTATATTTTCTTTTATTCTCTCATGACCATAGCGAGAGAATCAAGCCCTTGACTCAACACTAATCTTTATTATATATAGCTCACAGACTTGATTACAAAAGGTAAAGATCAAAAAGCAAAAGCTCATAACTAGATCATACTAAACTTTATTCTACTAGACCAAGATATTACCAAAAGGATCAAACTAAGAAAAACGGTAAAGATAGGAGTGTGATGGTGATACGATACCAGGGCACCTCCCCCAAGCTTGGCAGTTGCCAAGGGGAGTGCCCATACCCATATGATTATGTCTCTTTCTTCAGAGGTGGTGATGGAGTTGTTGATGATGTAGGCTTTTTCCTTAGCTTGTGCTTGAGGATAGAATTTTGCTCCCTTAGGTCATCGATCTCTTGCTCAAGGCTTAATATATTTTTGCATAGTTCCTGCTTGTTCTTCTGTAAGAGGCGAAAAGGGATAAACTCGAGCTTAGGTTTCTTTGCTCTATCAGGGAGGCTTGACTTTTTGAACTCCAAATGCATGTCCCCAGGTTGAGGTAATGCGACTTCATCTTCATCGGAGCTCGTCTCGTCCTTTCCCCTGGGATCATGGTCTTCTTCTTCCTCCGTGGTCCAACCATAATGCTCCAAGTCCCCGTAGACCTTAGGGTATGCAAGGAAATCAGCCACATAGCTTTCTCTTTCCGAATCCTGGGACGACATATTGCTCTAATCTACGGCAGAAACAGCCCGAAACAAAAACAGAGGATTTCTACATGATGTGGTGGTCAAAACCTTTGGGAGAATATATAGTGAATTTTTACCGACCAAAAGAAGTAACGTGCAAGAAATCGGAGTCCGGGAGGCACACGAGGTGCCCACGAGGCAGGGGGCGTGCCCTCCACCCTCGTGGACGCCTCGTGTCCTTTCCGGACTGCCTCTTATTTTTCTATTTTTCTAAGTATTCCAAAACGGTGAAAAATTGCCATTAGAACTGTTTTGGAGTCGGTTTACTTACCGTACCACATACCTCTTCCTTTTCGGAGTCTGAATCGTTCTGGAAAGTGTCCTTATGTATTCCTCCAGGGTTACGGTTTTAATAACATCGGTTTCAACATTTATAGGATTACCGGAGATATAATGCTTGATTCTTTGACCGTTCACCACCTTCGGATTTGTGCCTTCGAAGTTGTTGATTTTTATGGCACCGAAACGATAGACCTTCTCGATAACGTAAGGACCTTCCCATTTATAGAGAAGTTTTCCTGCAAAAAATCTTAAACGAGAGTTGTATAGCAAGACATAATCACCTACATTAAAACTCACGCTTTTGTATCCTTTTGTCATGCCATCTTTTAACCTTTTCTTTAAACAGCTTGGGTTCTCCATTCATCAAGTGAGCTAATGTCAAATAACCTCTTCTCACCGGCAAGTTTTAAATCATAACTGAGCTCCTTAATAGCCCAATATGCCTTATGTTCTAGTTCGAGAGGTAAGTGACATGCTTTTCCATAAACCATTTTATATGGAGACATACCCATAGGATTTGTGTATGCAGTCCTATAGGCCCATAGTGCATCATGAAGTTTCTTGGACCAATTCTTTCTAGACCTATTAACAGTCTTTTGCAAAATTAATTTCAGCTCTCTGTTACTTAGTTCTACTTGACCACTAGACTGTGGGTGGTACGGGGATGCAATTCTATGATTAACATCATACTTAGCAGGCATTTTACGAAAAGCACCATGAATAAAGTGTGAAACACCATCAGTCATTAAGTATCTAGGGACTCCAAACCTCGGAAAAATAACTTATTTAAGTATATTAATAGAGGTGTTGTGATCAGCACTACTAGTTGGAATAGCTTCTACCCACTTAGTAACGTAATCAACAGCAACTAAAATATGTGTATACCCATTAGAGGAAGGAAGCGGTCCCATATAATCAAAGCCCCAGACATCAAATGGTTCAATAACAAGTGAATAATTCATAGGCATTTCTTGATGTCTATTGATATTACTAATTCTTTGGCATTCATCACAAGATAAGACAAACTTACGGGCATCCTTGAAGAGAGTGGGCCAATAAAAACCAGATTGCGGTACCTTATGTGCAGTTCTATCTCTAGCGTGGTGTCCTCCATAAGCTTCAGAGTGACACTTGCATAGGATCTGTTCATGTTCATGCTCAGGTACACAACGTCTAATAATACCATCTACTCCTTCTTTATAAAGGTGTGGGTCATCCAGAAGTAATGTCTTAAACCATAGAAGAACTTTTTCTTTTGCTGGTGTGTGAAACTAGGTGGTATAAACTTGGCAACAATGTAATTAGCATAATCAGCATACCATGGAGCAGTGCGAGAAGCATTTATGACAGCTAATTGTTCATCAGGAAAACTATCATCAATAGAAGTTCCATAAACGGAAAGGTCATCCATGAAAACCTCAACAATCTTTTCACAAAAATCAGAGAATATAGCCATCATGCATCTTTGAAAGGTAGCAGGTGCATTACATAAACCAAAAGGCATACGTCTATAAGCAAAGGTACCGAAGGGACAAGTAAAAGTGGTCTTTTCTTGATCCCCTTTTGACACAGGTATTTGAGAGAAACCAGAATAGCCATCTAGAAAGCAAAAATGGGTATGTTTGGATAACCTTTCTAGCATTTGATCAATAAAAGGCAAAGGGTAATGATCTTTCTTAGTGGCTTTATTTAATTTGTGGAAATCAATTACCATCCTATAAGCTGTAACAATTCTTTGCGGGATCAATTCCTCTTTATCATTAGGAACAACAGTCATACCTCCCTTCTTAGGGACACAATGGACAGGAGTTACCCACTGGCTATCAGCAACTGGATAAATTATACCTGCCTCTAGAAGCTTTAGTATTTCCTTGCTTACCACTTTTTTCATCTTAGGATTTAACCATCGTTGATGATCGATAATCGGTTTTGCGTCCTCTTCCTACTTTATCTTGTGTTGGCATAAAGTGAGACTAATTCCCTTATGATCATCCAGAGTATATCCAATGGCAGCACGGTGCTTCTTCAGAGTTTTCAATAATTTCTCTTCTTCCTGCTCTGAAAGGTTAGTGCTAATAATATCAGGATATATCTTCTTTTCATCGAGATAAACATATGTAAGAGTAATAGGTAATGGTTTAAGTTCAAACACAGGATCACCCTTGGGTGGAGGGGGATCCCCTATAATTTCAATTGGCAAGTTGTTTTTCAATATGGGTCCCTGTTTAAAGAATATTTCATTTATTTCCCTTCTCTCATTCATATACATATCATTTTCATGCTCTAGCAGATATTGTTCTAAGGGATTGTTAGGAGGCACATCAATAGAAGCAAGACTAATAATTTCATCCTTACTAGGCAATTCTTTATCATGGGGTTGTCTACGAAATTTAGCAAAGTTAAAATCATGAGACATATCCCCTAATCCGACAGTAACAATATCCTTTTCACAGTCTATCTTAGCATTAACAGTGTTCAATAAGGGTCTACCAAATATAATGGGGCAAAAATCATCTTGTGGGGAACCAAGAACAAGAAAATCAGCAGGGTATTTAACCTTCCCACACAAGACTTCAACATCTCTAACAATCCCAACTGGTGAAATAGTGTCTCGATTAACAAGCTTAATAGTAACATCAATACTTTCTAACTCAGCAGGTGCAATATCGTGCATAATTTCTTTATATAAGGAATGGGGTATTGCACTAACACTAGCACCCATGTCACATAAGCCATGATAGCAATGATCTCCTATTTTAACAGAAATAACAGGCATGCCTACAACAGGTCCATGTTTATTCTTAGTATCGGGTCTAGCCATTCTAGCAGCTTCATCACAGAGGTAAATAACGTGTCCATCTATATCATCGACCAAGAGATCCTTAACCATAGCAACACTAGGTTCAACTTTAATTTGCTCAGAGGTTGTAGGCGTTCTAGTGTTACTCTTACGAACCACAATTGAAGCTTTAGCATGATCCTTTATTCTAACAGGGAAGGGTGGTTTCTCAATATAAGTTGTAGGAACAATAGGATCAACATTATAAGTGATAGTCTTATTTTCAACTTTAACAGGTTCAACTATTTTTACTTCAATGGGAGGATGGTATTTAAACCACTTCTCCTTAGGGAGATCAACGTGAGTAGCAACTGATTCACAGAAGGAAGCTACTATCTCAGAGTCAAGTCCATATTTAGTGCTAAACTCATGGAAAACATCGGTATCCATAGAAGATTTAACACAATCAAACTTAGGGGTTATACATGGCTCCTTACCTTCATTGAGATCCCAATCTTGAGAGTTGCGTTTGACTCTTTCCAATAAATCCCATTTGAATTCAATAGTCTTCATCATAAAAGAACCAGTACAAGAAGTATCGAGCATGGAGCGATTATTGAGAGAAAGCCGAGCATAAAAAATTTGAATGATCATTTCTCTTGAGAGCTCATGACTGGGGCATGAATATAACATCGACTTAAGCCTCCCCCAAGCTTGAGCGATAATTTCACCTTCGCGAGGGCAAAAATTATATATATAATTACGATCACGATGGACCTGATGCATAGGATAGAACTTCTGATGAAATTCCTACTTCAATCGATTGTAGTACCATGATCCAATATCATCGCATAGCCTAAACCATTGTCGGTGTAAAAACCGGCAGATCTCGGGTAGGGGGGCCCAAGCTGTGCGTCTGAAGATCGATGGTAACAGGAGGCAGGGGACACGATGTTTACCCAGGTTCAAGCCCTCTCGATCGAGGTAAAACCCTACTTCCTGCTATATTAATATGGATGAATATGTGTATAAGAGTTGATCTACCTCGAGATCGTAATGGCTAAACCCTAAGTCTAGCCAATGGGGATATTGTAATGACGATGATCCCTCTACAGACTAAACCCCTTGGCTTATATACACGCCTGATGGGACCTAGGGTTACAAGGGTGGCTTGGGGAGGAAGTACTTGACACATCCGGACTCGAAACCTGCCTTTCTACGTACATAGGAGTTGTGATCCAATATAGGGGAAAGTCTTCTGCTTCTTCTTTGTGCGGCCCACCAGTGCGGCCCAGCTTCATTGACCTAGATGCGTGAGAACCCCTAAATACATGACTCCCTCAGTAGCCCCCGGACTTGCCTTCAAGGACGAGATTGTATCCGGCTTCATGTCTTCGGTCTTGCAAGGTGAGTCCTTCTGGATGATAGTTTGGCTTCTTTAAATATTATAACTTGCCGGTTCCTCACTGTCGTCGCCTTGGCTTCCATGTGTCCAATGAATGTGAACCGTCTGGGCGTCTATTTGCAGATACTCCCCTAACTGTTCAGAGAAAATGCCTATATAAGAGAATAGATGCAATCGCTTCTCCATCTCATTCCACGCGGAAGAAATCACTAGTGCGTGCACAAAATCTTTAGATATGGCCAGTGTTCCGAGCTCCTCCTCTTGCCCTCATGGTCCTAGTGCAGGAGATTGGAAGAGCTGCTTCGTTTCCCACGCGCATCTACGGACACTGCAATCGCAGGGGTATCTCCCTTCGGAGGATCTAGTCCCCGTCCGGGCCGGACTAACGTCCGTTGACAACCAAGCCCTGGCGGAGAGCTTTCCCAACCCCTCTAATGGAGAGCGGGTATGTTTAGTCCCCTACCTTCTAAGAGGTGTGGGGTTTCCGGTCCACCCCTTTCTTAGGGGACTCCTGGAGTTTTACAGCCTCCAACTGCAGAATCTTACTCTAGTGTCAATCCCGCACATTGCGGGTTTTGTCGCTTTATGCTAACTATTTTTGGGCTGCGAGCCCCACTTTGAGCTATGGAGGAGGTACTTCTGCCTCGTTCCTCGATCGGAGGAAGGATCCATATTTGAAGTTGGGAGCACCGAAGTATGGCGTATAGCCAGGACAGGTTACCTGCCTGGTACTCCGAAGAAGGCATCCAATGAGTGGCCCTCGGAGTGGTTTTACATTGAGGATGTCGCTTTGCCGGATCCAGTTTGGCAAGGACTTCCCCCGTATTCCAGTGCTCCTCCAAAGAAGCTTTTCAACTGGCGTCCCGAGGTCCCCTAGAGGAAGAGAGTGCGGAGGTTAGCCGACTGGCCGGCAAGATCAAATTGCTTGCCAGTTCGGGATGAACTTTAATCGAAGTGATGGCCATTTCGATGAAGCGACGTGTGCAGCCGCTCCAAGCCAGAGGTCTTCCAATGTACCACTATAACGGTCAGGATGATGCCTCGCGCCGCCTGTACCTGGATCTGGTTGACCCTGCCATTCTAGGCGCAATCCTGGAAGGCCTCTATAAGGGAGAGAAGTAGGATTTTATCCATTTAACATGCCGGGAAGCCCTTTCTATGTACAATCTTCCCGACTGGGTAAGTCCTTCTCCTTGGCTGTTTAGATGTTTTTAAGTATGAGGTTTTAACCGAACTGTTTTCGGTTGCTCCTGGCAGGAGTGGAGTAAGGTGGTAAGGGGGATTAACAATCCTACCCAGCAACCGGAGGACCCGTTCCAAAAAGTGGTCCCTGGATATGAAGAAGATCCAGATGTAGGCATAGAGCTAGAAGAGGGAGTCTTATATCAAGACTGCTATGGGGGCACCTTGGTGGCCATAGTGGCCGATTACCCGGGCCTTATTCCTTCTTCTAGCGTAAGCAATTTAGGGTATATCTCGCCAATGAGAAGATTCCCAGTGTGCATTTACCCACTGTATGCTATTATATTTAAACAGGGATGGCGCTCCTCACGCCGAACTATGCGTAGGCCGCCAACCCGGAGGGTAGCACCCGCGTCAGGCGAGGTTTTGAAGCGGAAAAGGACCACAATCTCCAGCAGACCTTCAAAGAGGTACGTTTGTTTTATCATGTGCTGGGTGGTGAAATCATCATTATAACTTTCCGCATTGTCTATTCCTTTAAGGAGGAATGCAAGCCGGACTGTCTTCGGAGGCGACGCAGGCCAAGTTCCAGCCAATCCGGCAGCAGGCCCGTCAAGGGTGAATGTTAATTCGGTGCCGGAATGTCCTCTCCAGGAGGATTCGGGTGAAGTATCTGCTACCAATTCTGAAGTGGAGGTCGCGATGATTCATCGGCGGCGGAAAGCAGCCATGCGTGACCCTGGCTTCTCCGCGGAGATGTTCAACGCCCTTACTTCTGCTACCAATTCTGAAGTGGTGGTCGCGATGATTCATCGGCGGCGGAAAGCAGCCATGCGTGACCCTGGCTTCTCCGCGGAGATGTTCAACGCCCTTACTTCTGCCGATGCGTATATCCAAGCCGCTCAAGATGGACTCGCCGGAGCCACTCATCAGCTTTCAAAGGATATGAGGGTAATTTTTTGGTATTTGAGTATTATCCTGCCAGTAGCCCCCGAGACTTAAAGCAGTTGGTACAACTGATTTGAGGATCGTTGCATTTTTATAGGTCATTCGTGAAAAGAATAACTCTTTGTCCAAGGAACTTGAGCAGTGCCAGACCCAACTTGCCGAATTGAAAAATTCGAAGGAATCCGGAAAGGATGCTTTTGGTAAGAATAATTGTGTCCGGAAACTATAACAGTTCTACTGATTACAATGATGTATATACTAATGTATAATACAGCAACATGATCGACCGACCAACTAGAGAGGGAGCTAAGAACTGCCTTAGCAGACAAGAAGTTTGTCGAAGAGGAAAAAGCCGCTGGCGAGCGTGCACTAATGCAGGCGCTGGAAAAAAGTAACCAAGTGCAGGATATAAATATTTGGCTCGAATAGGAGCTGAAGGGCGTAAAGGCCCAACTCTCAAGCGTCTTGGGGGAGAACCAGAGGCTAAAAAGCGGCATGTTTAGTATGTCTCTTCTACCTAGCTCTCCTTATAGTCTCGTAGTTTTAAAAGTTTCTTATGAAAACTTTTCCTACAGGTTTATTAACTGGTCAGCCTGAAGATGGGGTGTCCGGATTTGAGGGCGATGTGCTGCAGGAGCTTTCCAGGGTCCATGAACGGGCTCGGAAGGCCATGAAGAGTATGGCCAGATATCTATGGCCTGGCGACTCCCCTCGAGAATCTATGGAGGACTTGGTGGACCTGTTCAAAGGGGCTCGGCGCCGCTTTGAACTATGGAAAGCCTCAGCATGCCACATGGGTGCTCGAGAAGCGTGGCCTATGGTGAAGACGCATTTTACTCGCCTTAATCTAAATCACATGGCCCGTGTGGGACCTTGAGGGCCTGATGGACAAGAAATTCCTCCGCGTTTGGTATATGACCAGGTAGGTTTAGTTGGTAAGCTGTCCCAGCATGACTGTGTACTAGACCGCCTGATAGAGGGAATAGAAAATGAATAGTTGTTTGATTCTATGTATCAATGTACTTTTACCATCAAACTTATCTCCGGCCAAATTTGTATAAAGTTTGTCATTCCCGACCATCTGCTTCAACCTCCATAAACCCGAAGGCTGGAGTGTGTCCGAATACTATATCTGTGACAAGCACGTCATATGTTTGGAAACTAGGCAATCCGGTCATAATTGCTTGAATAGACGAACTGAATTCGGGGAGTGATACGTCTCCAACGTATCTATAATTTTTGATTATTCCATGCTAGTATTATTTATGAAGTCTTGGATGTTTAATGGGCTTTATCGTTCACTTTTATATCATTTTTGGGACTAACCTGATAACCCAAAGGCCCAGTCCAGATTGTTGTTTTTTGCCTATTTAAGGGTTTTGTAGAAAAGGAATATCAAACGGAGTCCAAACGTCAGGACCAAGTCAGGGGACGAAGGGCCAGCCCTCGAGGGTGGGGGCACGCCCCCCTTCCCAGGGCGCGCCCCCTACCTCGAGGCTGGCCCACACGGCCCCCGGTGCCCTCCTTCTTCCTATATATACCTACGTACCCCAGAAACTCCATACGCAGAGAGAAAACCCTAATTCCACCGCCGTAGCTTCTGTTCCCGTGGAGATCCCATCTTGGAGCCTGTTTCGGGAGGGGGATCCATCACGGAGGCCTTCATCATCATCATCATCGCCCTCACCATGAGTTGTGAGTAGTTTACCACAGACCTTTGGGTCCATAGCTAGTATCTAGATGGCTTCTTGTCTCTCTTTGGATCTCAATACAAAGTTCTCCTTGGTCTTCGAGGAGATCTATTCGATGTAATCTCTTTTTGTGGTGTGTTTGTCGAGATCCGATGAATTGTGAGTTTATGATCAAGGTTATCTATGAAAGATATTTGGTTCTTGTCTGAACTTTTTATGTGTGCTCATAATATCCTTGCAAGTCTCTTCGAATTATTGGTTTGGTTTGGCCTACTAGATCTATAGTTCTTGCAATGGGAGAAGTGGTTGGCTTTGGGTTCAATCTTGCGGTGTCCTTTCCCAATGACAGTAGGGGCAGCAAGGCACGTATTGTATTGTTGCCATCAAGGATAAAAAGATGGGGTTTTCATTATATTGCTTGAGTTTATCCCTCTACAACATGTCATCTTACTTAAGGTGTCACCGTGTTCGTATGAACTCAATACACTAGATGCATGCTGGATAGCAGTCGATCTGTGGAGTAATAGTAGTAGATGCAGGCAGGAGTCAGTCTACTTGACTCGGACGTGATGCCTATATACAATGATCATGCCTAGATAGTCTCATAATTATTCGCTTTTCAATAAATTGCTCGACAGTAATTTTTTTACCCGCCGTACAATATCGCTATCATGAGAGAAGCCACTAGAGAAAACTATGGCCCCCGGGTCTATTCTCAACATATCAATCTACATCTACTTATCTTATACCGCTTTTATTTGCTATTTTATTAAACCAAAATTACCAAAAATATAATTATCATCTCTATCAGATCTCACTTTCGTAAGTGACCGTAAAGGGATTGACAACCCCTTATCGTGTTGGCTGCGAAGTTCTTATTTTTTTGTGTAGGTGCGAGGGACTGGCGCGTGGTCTCCTACTGGATTAATACCTTGGTTCTAAAAAACTGAGGGAAATACTTACGCTACTGTGCAACGCAAGCTCAAGAAGTAGCAGGGAGTTATGTCATATTACTATTTAACGTAAGAAACATCTTCCTGAGAGAATAGTTCCGTTAGGGGTTCCTTTCACTGGGTGGGCATGCATAAAGATGCAGGCCTAGGCTTTCAATCCCATGATGGGGATACTAGGAAGCCATTTCCTGTTATTTAATATACGCTGTAGAATGCCTTATGTCGTGTATCCACCGACCAATTATTCCCTTAAGAGCGCTAGCTTTTGGCTTCACCCAGTCTGAGGTACATATCCAGATTACCCCGCTGTAACAATCGCAGAGGTGCTCCCTTTACACCCTAGCCGAACAATCGGAAACATAGGGGTAAGCATAGGAGCCAGGCAACCCAGCTTGGCCAGAACTTAAGTCATATTGGTGCATATAATGGCAAGGATGAACTGTAAAAACATGCGACATTTTTAAGCAAGAAGCTTTATGTATGATGGGTTTCGGTAAAGAAGCCCCCAGGTATATATGCAGACGTAATCATCGTGTGGCAGTTTGGGTGAGCCGAATACTTGCCAAATAAATGGAAAGAGAGAAGAAAAAAAGGTAGAGAAACAAGAGAATAAAAGACAAGACCTAACTTATAAAGAGGAAGAAATTGCTACCGAACTATCCATAGAATCATCGGAGCCTAGCAGCATTCCAAGGGTTCGGCTCAAGGCGGTTGTCCTGTGCATTGCGAAGGCGATAGGCTCCACCGGTGAGTACATCGTCAATAATGAAGGGCCCCTCCCATTTTGGTTTGAGCTTGTCCTTTTTCTTCTCCGGTAGGCCTAACACGAGTTCGCTGACGTTATATGTCTTGGCGCGCACTTCTTTGCTTTGGTATCGCCTAGCCTGTTATTGGTAAAATGCGGAACGTGCTAGCGCTGTATCGCGCTCCTCTTCAAGTCCATCTAGGTTGTCCTGCCGATCTAGCTCGGCTTCTCTTTCCTCGTACATGCGCACTCTAGGTGAGTCATGAATAATATCACATGACAGAACAGCCTCTGCGCCGTACACCATGAAAAAGGTGTATATCCAGTCGCACGATTGGGCGTGGTCCTGTAACACCCCATATGTGATACTTTCCAATAATGGCAATAAAGCAATTCTCATTTTCATCCTTGTCCTTATCCTTGGGGGTTCTTGTTATTTGAGCTTATTTTATTTTTGCATTGTCATTTTATTTTATTTTGCATCCATGCATTGCTTCATCATCATGGCATCTTAGTCATCTTAGTTACTTTCTTGTTGTGGTTGTGATGTGAGGCCACCTTGTTGATGTTGTGTGAGTGTTGGTGCAAAGCCATGCCCTTGCCAAAACCCTAGGCCCCCTCCTTCTTCTTCACCTCTTCTCTTACCTTCTTTTCTTCGTTTCTTTACTTATTTTTTTGCAAGTGACCTAGCCATTCCATTAATGTTCAACTCCTCCCCTTTTCTCTGTTACTATGACATGTACCATCATGCAAAGCCATGTCCCATTAAGAAGTGATTTGGTTGGGTTCAAAAATGACAAGAGTTTGAACCATACTCAAACTCATTTTATTTTTCTACCTCCAAAAATGTCCAAACCAATTTTATTAAATAGGGCATAAATCCAGGAGCATGGGGATATATTATTTATCTCCTAACTCTTTTTGTTTGAGCCTGCACTTTTCATTTTATTTTCTGTCTGAAGAAAATTAGAAAAGAAATGAAATATAGCAGCAGCAGCAGTGGCTTGGGCCACATCCCTCCTCCACCAGTCCCAGTCGACTCCTCCGCAGCAGGCCTCGGCCCGCTTCTTCTCCCGCAGCGGCCCAACCAGTGTGCAGCATCGCGCGCAGTCACGTCGTCCTCTTTTTAGCTTGCGGCCCCATCGTCAGCATCTCACCCCTCTTCTCTGTCTTCCTCCGTCACTTTGGCGCAGAGGCAGAGCTCGCGTTCGCCGTCGCGCCGTGATCACGGACGTTGAGGCCACGCGATCGGCGCCCCCCTTTTAAACTCAAGCAGCCGTAGCCCTAGGGTTCCTCCTACTCCTCCCTCTTTCCCCTCGCGCGCCGCCCAGGTAAGCACCCACGCACACCCGCACCGCTCGCCATGGCCGGCCCGATACCATGCTCATCTTCGGCATAGGAGTCGTCGCCGGCCTCCTCTTTGTCGTCCACGAGTAGCGCAACGCCTCCCCGAGACGTTCTGGAGCAGATCCGGGGCCCAGGACGACAAGCCCGACGCCCACGCCGTCTTCTTATTCTTCCTCTGACCGCGAACAGCGACCGCGCCAAGTTCGGAGCCCGTCTTCTTCCTCTCCGGCACATCTCTGTCGACATCTTCTTGTCCTAGGGTAAGGAGGTACTCCCCAGTCCTCCCTACTTCTTCTTCGCCGTCTGTGGTCCTTTGTACGCGTCGCCGGAGCCATGTCTTCGTTGTGCTCTCGGTGCCCCGTCGTTCTGAACCTTGCTGTTGTCGCGTTCTCCAGTAGCCGCCGTAGGCCTTGCGCTCCGCCTCCTCTAGGTTCGTCAGCTTCGCCATTTTCTTCCGCACGACCGCAGCTAGTCGCCGCTCCGCCTAGACTTTTGCTTCGTCGCGAAGAGGTCCGCCGCCGCCGTTCCGTCGTGAGCTCGTCGGCGGCGATGTAGTGTTTGCTAGGCTCTGCAAGCGCAGGGAGTGGATGCGGCGTTCCCCTAAGAACTGCCCGCACCCCTCCGCCGTCCGTTTAGGTCGCCGGAGCAGCTCCGACGAGCCTCTAATTTCCTCTGTTGCTAGTTTCTTCAGTTAACACATCAAGCGCTGCGCCTGTGTTTTGTCAAGAACACCTGTCTAGCCCAGTGGCTAGGTCCTTTGTCAGTTAACAGCCAGGTCGCGGGTTCGATTCCAATAGGGGGTAGTGGGATTTATTCCCCCCATTTTTGCCTTGTGTGAGACTGACAGGCAGGCCCCACCTGCCAGCCTCACCGCTCGCTGCACGCCCACACGCGCACACATCCACTGCCACATCAGCGCCCTGACCCCACAGGTCAGTGGCTGCGGCTAGGTTTGGCCTAGGTCAGTTTGACCTTTTGCGCCTATTTTCTTTTTTTGTTTATCTTTATCTTTATCTTTTTCTTTTTCTGCATATACTTTGTATATTTAGTATCTGTTGATATATGCATCTGTTGGGTTTGAGTTATATATGAAACTTGCTTAGTTTTTCATGTAGATTATTAATATGCTGTTTGTTGCCATGTTTAAAAACATTTAACATGCTGTTGGAATTAATTTGTGTTCTAAATATGCTTAAACTTGTAAAAATTGTAACTAAATATCTACTACTCGAATTTTAACAAACTTTATATGCATTTGGGGTGGAAAAATGTGTAGAATAATGTGGTGCTATTGTTTTGCATGTTTAACAACTTTAAAACAGTAGTTTCTCAGATCTGTCCAAAATGCACTTAAATAACTATGGGAGTTTCTAAAAATTGTTGTTTGTTATTTCCAGCCCATTTAAATGTGCTAGCATGTTGCTGTAGTCCTAGTTGCACCCTTGCCATGTTAACCATCTCCTTTAAACTTGTTGGGTGCTTGTTTAAATAATCTACATAACCTTGTTAGTTTTGTTCTTTTGCTTGTTTTCTTTCATGTGGGTGATCTTGTTTGCTATGATGTTAGTGCACTCTTGTGTCCCTAGGCCATGCATCATATCGATTCATGTCCATATGCATCATGTGGTTGAGCACTGCATGATGATTGATTGTTGTTCTGGTGTTGCTTGTTGTGTTGGTTAGAGTCCGGTGACGATTCGGAGTACGAGGTTCCTACCGAGGCTGAGTTTGAGGAGCAAGGTTACGATCCCTCTGTGGAATCAATAAGCAAGATGGCCATTCCCAGATATCACTACTATCTTAGCCTATGCTAGATGTCTCGCTCTTTAGATATTGCCTCGATGCCTATTCCTGTTTGTCAGCCCTCCTATTGTTGCCATGAAACTCTTTAACCACCCTCCTAGCAAACCGTTGTTTGGCTAAGTAAGCATCGCTCAGCCCCTCTTATAGTGTTGTTAGTTACGGGTGAAGATTTGAAGATTCTTGTCCCGTGATGAAGTTATTGTTGGGATATCACAATATATAATCTGTTAAACTAAATCACCTATATATTGGTAATGGGTGGAAGGCTAAGCCTCTTGCTTGGTGTATTGTTCCACTCATGCAACCCTAGGAACCGATAAACCGGTGTTATGTTCCTTTATTTTGCGTCCCTAACACGGTTGGGGTTTACGGGCCCCCCTTGATAACTCGCTCAGTGCTAAAGCTTTTCCAGCAAGGCCCAACATTGGTTTTACATTTGCCTAATAACTAAAACTTGCATAGGGCGTTGCAAACCCGAGTTCTTAATTAACAACCCGGGCCAGTGCTCCTCATGAGTGTTGGTCCAAACTGGGCAACCTGCGGGGCCACCTCGGGGAAACTCAAGGGCTGGTATACACCTGTAGCTTGTCCCATCCGGTCGTGGCCTGAGACGAGATACACGCAGCTACTATCAGGGTGTCGGCACGCCGGGAGGTCTTGCTGGATTAGTTTTACCTTTGTCGGAATATCTTGAGCATGGTATTCCGAGAATACTCGTGTCTTCCCACCTTGGAGTTGCGACTCCGCAGATCGTGAGCTTGTGATGGGCTAAGTTGGGACACCCCTGCAGGGTTTGATCTTTCGAAAGTCGTGCCCGCGGTTATGTGGCAGAAGGGAATTTGTTAATATCCGGTTGTAGATAACTTGACACCATGTTCTTGAATACACTACCTGCGTGAGTAACCATGATGGTCTCTTTCCGAAGGGCTTCGGGAAGTGAACATGGTGGGGTTATGTTTGATCGTGAATAGTTAGGATCACTTAGTGATCAACTTGGCGATCGTTGGCACTTGTTCTCTTCTCGCTCTAAACTCGTAAGCTAGTGCTTAGTGCTGCTGCAACCTTGTTTTAAGCCTTTCCACACCTAAGGCTTTGATAGTCTTGTTTCCCGGGAACGGGATTTCTGAGTCCTGTGTAGCTCACAGATTCAACACACACCAGATGCAGGTACCGTTGAGAACTATACAGGAGGTGGGTCAGAGCTGTACTGGGAGTTCGATGAAGAGCGTGGACTTTACTATGTGTCTTATCCCGACGATCAGTAGTGGCTCTTACTAGGATGATCCGGGCTTGTGTTATTTATGGTATCTTTTTGTTTGGATTTCGTCCGTAGTCGGACTCTGATGTTTTTTGGATGATGTATGTTAATGTATTTCATTGTGTGACATGGCGAGTGTAAGCCAACTACCATTTTACAGTTTCATCCCTGATTTTACATGAGTTGTGCAAAGTTACCATACTTGAGATCATTCTAGTATGCGTTTATGTCCTTAAGTCGTGCCTCGACACGTGGCGGACATAGCCGCATACTGGGCATTACAAGTTGGTATTCAGAGCCTTCTCAGACCTAGGAGCCCCCTGATTGATCGAATCGTTGACTGTTGAGTCTAGGCACACACATAAATATATATATATATATATATATATATATATATATATATATATATATATATATATATATATATATTGGAGAGTAGGATTTCTTTTTACTCCTCATCCCTTCATTGCTCTGGTGAGGACTCCTGGCGTTGTTCTATCTCCTCTACTCTCAAAAATGCACTAATTTTTTTTAGGATCACGCGAGTATTGTTTGGATTGTTCCGATATCTTTGTGACGAGAACATTGTTCTCGATGCCTCCTGTCATTTAAGGGTTGTGGCAGTGTCCCGGGGAGTTGAGCTCCGAGGTGTTGTCGTCACAAATGTATCTCAGCGGTTCTGGAATACTTAAGACGGCCGACATCGAAAACTCTTCTATGCGGTTAGTGCTGAGACAACCCCGACGTCACCCAGTACTGGTGGGATAGTTCGGGTGTATTGCCACAGTTAGTATAGCAGATGCGTTTTGAAGGTCCGAGGTAAACAGTTTCCGAGGATGGCTGGTTATGTGTTGACGGATGGATACGGCTGGATGTAGGTTTAGAGTTGAGTGCGTGGTGCTTCCCCTGTATCCCCAACACCAGATTGCATAACCGGAAACCTTCGGGAATTAATAGGTGGGTTCTTCAAGTAGCTCGTAGGCATTCTTCCTATGAGTTCATGGTTTGAGGTGTAGGGTTCAACATCGAGTGAAGAGGTTTCATGGGCGTTGTTCCAATTGGGAGTTCCATCTTAAAGGGTCCTTGGCTATGCTGATCCGGGGATTGCAACACCCTTTGTAACACGTTCCATGGGCATTCAGCACGAACATGTGGGACGAAGCTTCTATCATGTATTTGTTCCATGTGCACTTTGTTGTTTTTATTTACCTTTTGTTCTCCCAAGTGGCTTCTCGAGAAGATTGTTGTACCATTAAACTGTGGAATTCATTCGTTCATTTTGTTCGAATGTTCTTTTGAAGACTTATGTTGCAATTTCTAACCGTTGATTCAGCTTATATATTTTCCATCAATGACTAACGGTTGTCATCAAATTTAGGATGGCTCCTAAGAGGGTTCCCAACCCTAACCAAGAGGGCGATGAAGAGCGTCCTCCTTTCCCTCCTCCTCCGGCTGAGGCATGGAGAGCAATTATGCAAGCGACCAACCAGAACACCCAGATGCTCATGCAAATGATGCAGAACTTTCAAGCCAACCAAGAAAATCAAGGCAATCATGGGAACCAAGGGCAAGGCAATCTGTTCAATCAACCTCACTTTGCGACTCTGAACCAATTCCTAGCAAACCAACCGAAGTCGTTCAGTTACTGTGTGGACCCGCTAGATACTGAAGACTGGATCACAGACATCAAAAAGCACTTTGAATGCAGTAACATGAGACCTGAGGATTATGTCAAGTTTGCCACTTTCCAACTCAAAGATCAAGCTACTGATTGGTGGCAACAGTACAAAGATTCCAGAGGTGAACGTGAGATCTCGTGGACTGACTTCTGCATAGATTTCCGCTCTCACCACATTCCAACCAGTGTCATTGAAGGCATGCGTGAGCAATTCTGCAACCTGAAGCAAGGCACCAGGTCCATTTATCAATACAATGTCAAGTTCCAGAATCTTGCCCGTTATGCGAAGCAAGACATCCCCGATGCCAAGAGCAAGATTTATCAGTTCCGAGGTGGTCTGAAATATGAACTCCAACTAGCTCTCACCTTGTTCGAGCCGGATGAATTTGACCAATTCTACAATATGGCTCTCAAGCAAGAGGCAGCTCAGCTCAAGAGTAAAGCTTCCAAAAAGAGGATCGGAGATGCTGTTCACTCCTCCTCTTCTTCTCAAGTGGTTGCCAAGCAGCAGAAGTTCTAGCTACCGCCTCCTCCAGTGCTCCGTCCTCCAAACAACAACAAGCACTCAGGTGGCCGTGGTTTCTCTCACCCACCCAACCCAAGCAATCAGTCCAAGCCTCAGTTTCAAGCTTCAGGATCAAGTGGTCCTTATCACCTGCCTCTCTCAGAAGTTACTTGCAACAAGTGTTCTCAGAAGGGTCACTATGCCAACAAGTGTCCCAACCCAAGGCGCCTTCCGCCTCCTCCACCTCTCAGCACTGCTATTGTCAAACACAATCCCAAGGTTGCAAGAGTGAATCTGATGAATGCGGCTCAAGCAGAAAATTCTTCAGATGTGATACTTGGTAATCTTCCAGTTAACCTTAAACCTGCTAAAGTTTTGTTTGATTCTGGTGCATCACATTCCTTCATGTCATATCCATTTGCATCCAAGCATAATGTTCGCACCGAAGCTTTGCCTAGAACTTTGAGTGTTGTCTCTCCTGGCAAGAGATTGAGTTCTAGTATGGTGGCTCCAGATATATCTATTCATATGGGTGATTACAGTTTTCTGATTTCTCCGGTTATTCTCAACAACTCCGACATTGATCTTATTCTTGGGATGGATTGGCTTTCCAAGCATGATGCAAACATTGATTGTGTAAATAAGGAAGTCAAGCTTACTCATCCTGACGAAGACGTGATTATCTTCGCTTCTCGAGATAAGACAAACAGGCTATTCTCTCCCAATGACAAGGGCGAGATTAATGCCATTTTCTTAGATTCCGGTGGTTAATGAATATGAAGATGTTTTCCCCGAAGAGCTTCCTGGCATGCCTCCCCATCGTCAAGTTGAATTCTTCATTGAACTCAAGCTCGGTACCGAGCCAGCATGTCGGCGTCCGTACAAGTTTTCCCCTGATGAGTTGAAGGAGCTGAAGAAACAACTCGATGAGCAAGAACGTATCGGTCTAATCAGGCCTAGTACTTCTCCTTGGGGCTGTGGTGTTCTATTTGTCAAGAATAAGGATGGCACGGAACGCCTTTGCGTTGATTACCGACCATTGAACAAGAAGACAATAAAGAATAAGTATCCGCTCCCCAATATCAATGAATTGTTCGAGCAGCTCAAAGGAGCCAATGTGTTCTCGAAGCTCGATCTCCGGATGGGTTACCATCAGATCTGTATCCATGAAGAGGATATTCCTAAGACCACATTCAGAACGAGTTTTGGCTCTTATGAATACACGATCATGTCTTTCGGCCTTGCAAATGCTCCACCCACCTTCTCTCGGATGACGCACTTCATATTCAACCCCTACACCAATGAATTTGTTCTCGTCTATCTGGATGACATCTTGGTATTCTCCAAGAATGAAGAAGACCATGCCAAGCACCTCCGTTTGGTCCTTGACAGGCTCCGTGAACACAAGTTCTATGCGAAGTTCTCTAAATGTGAATTCTGGCTGGATAAAGTCTTATATCTTGGCCATATTATCTCTGCCGAGGGCATTTCTGTGAACCCCGAGAAGGTTGAAGCTATTGTCAACTGGGAACCTTCGCAGAGTGTCAAGAAACTCCGAAGCTTCCTTGGTCTTGCTAGCTATTGCAGAAGGTTCGTTGAGAACTTCTCCAAGATTGCCAAGCCTCTTTCCAACCTGTTGTAGAAGAATGTCAAGTACTCTTGGACTCCTGATTGTGATGTGGCATTCAAAACACTCAAAGAGAAGCTCATTTCTGCTCCGGTGCTTACTCCTCCGGATGAGTCCAAGCCTTATGAAGTCTTTTGTGATGCTTCATTGCAAGGTCTTGGTGGTGTTCTCATGCAAGACAAGAAGATTGTGGCATACACTTTTCGTCAGTTGAAACCAAATGAGAAGAATTACCCCACACATGACCTTGAGCTAGCAGCAGTTGCACATGCCTTGATCACGTGGAGTCACCTTCTGTTGGGCAGACAAGTGGACATCTTCACCGATCACAAGAGCTTGAAGTACATCTTCACACAGCCAAACCTTAACCTTCGCCAAACTCGTTGGGTCGAGATGATTCAAGAGTATGATCCAAGCATTGAGTACACTCCTGGCAAGGCCAATGTCACTGCAGATGCCTTGAGCAGAAAGGCGTATTGCAACAGTCTCCTTCTCAAACCGTTCCAGCCTGAACTTTGTGAATCTTTCAGGAAGCTCAACCTCCAAGTTGTTCCGCAAGGCTTTCTTGCAAACCTTCAAGTTGCTCCTACCTTGGAAGATCAAATCTGTGAGGCCCAACTCAGTGATGCTATGGTGTAGAAAGTGAAACATGGTATTGCTAAGGGTACTCCCAAGTACAAGTGCTATCGCGTTGACGAGAAAGACACCTTGTTCTTTGAGGACAGGATTGTGGTTCCCAAGGGTGATCTCAGAAAGCTCATAATGAACGAAGCACATGACTCCCTCCTCTCGATTCATCCCGGAAGTTCCAAAATGTACCAAGACCTCAAGCAATCATATTGGTGGACTCGCATGAAAAGGGAGATTGCCCAATTCGTGAATGAATGTGATGTCTGCAGAAGAGTGAATGCAGAGCATCAACGTCCAGCCGGTCTCCTTCAACCTCTACCTATTCCCGAGTGGAAATTCAATCACATTAAAATGGATTTCGTCACTGGGTTTCCTAAGTCCAAGAAGGGAAATGATGCTATCTTTGTGGTGATTGACAAGCTAACTAAAGTAGCTCATTTTCTTCCCGTCAAAGAATCCATCAATGCAGCTCAGCTGGCAGAGCTGTACACCTCCAAAATTGTTTCTTTGCATGGCATTCCTCAAGTGATCTCCTCAGACCGTGGAAGTTTGTTTACCTCCAAGTTCTGGGATTCCTTTCAGTCAGCCATGGGCACAAAGATTTTTTTCAGCACTGCGTTTCACCCTCAGACTAGTGGTCAAGTCGAAATAGTGAACCATATCCTCGAAGATATGCTAAGAGCTTGTGTTATCTCCTTCGGTATGAAATGGGAAGATTGCCTCCCGTTTGCCGAATTCTCCTACAACAACAGCTTCCAAGCAAGTGCCGGCAAAGCTCCTTTTGAAATCCTCTATGGTAGAAAGTGCCGTACCCCTCTCAACTGGTCCGAGACTGGTGAACGTCAACTTCTTGGAAATGATTTGATCTCAGAAGCCGTAGAAATGTGCAAAGTCATACGTGAGAATCTCAAAGCTGCGCAATCGCGTCAAAAGAGCTACTATGACGGCAAGCATCGTGACTTGGCTTTCTACATTGGAGACCATGTCTATCTCCATGTTTCTCCCATGAAGGGCACTCAGAGGTTCGGTATCAAGGGCAAGCTTGCTCCAATATACGTGGGCCCTTTCAAGATTCTTGTAAAGAGAGGCGATCCAGCCTACCAACTCGAGCTTCCCTCCAAATTTGCAAATGTATGATGTGTTTCACGTGTCTCAACTCCGCAAGTGCTTCAAGACACCGGAACGCACCATTCCGTTCGAAGAGATTGATCTTCAACAAGACTTGTCTTATCGTGAGCACCCCGTTGCTATTCTTGAGGAAACTAAGCGCAAGACTCGCAACAAGTCCACCAAATTCTTGAAAGTGAAGTGGTCACACCATACCGACTGAGAAGCTACGTGGGAACGAGAAGATCACCTTCGTTGCGAGTATCCTTCCTTCTTTCAGTCCTAGATCTCGGGACGAGATCTTTTTGTAGTATAAGAGAGTTTGTAACACCCCATATGTGATTCTTTCCAATAATGGCAATAAAGCAATTCTCATTTTGATCCTTGTCCTTATCCTTGGGGGTTCTTGTCATTTGAGCTTATTTTATTTTTGCATTGTCATTTTATTTTATTGTGCATCCATGCATTGCTTCATCATCATGGCATCTTAGTCATCTTAGTTACTTTCTTGTTGTAGTTGTGATGTGAGGCCACCTTGTTGATGTTGTGTGAGTGTTGGTGCAAAGCCATGCCCTTGCCAAAACCCTAGGCCCCCTCCTTCTTCTTCACCTCTTCTCTTACCTTCTTTTCTTCCTTTCTTTACTTATTTTTTTGAAAGTGACCTAGCCATTCCATTAATGTTCAACTCCTCCCCTTTTCTTTGTTGCTATGACATGTACCATCATGCAAAGCCATGCCTCATTTAGAAGTGATTTGGTTGGGTTCAAAAATGACAAGAGTTTGAACCATACTCAAACTCATTTTATTTTTCTACCTCCAAAAATGTCCAAACCAATTTTATTAAATAGGGCATAAATCCAGGAGCATGGGGATATTTTATTTATCTCCTAACTCTTTTTCTTTGAGCCTGCACTTTTCATTTTATTTTATGTCTGAAGAAAATTAGAAAAGAAAAGAAATATTGCAGCAGCAGTGGCTTGGGCCACATCCCTCCTCCACCAGGCCCAGCTGACTCCTTCGCAGCAGGCCTCGGTCCACTTCTTCTCCCGCAGCGGCCCAACCAATGCGCAGGATCGCGCGGAGTCGTGCCGTCCTCTTTTTCCCCTGCGGCCCCACTCGTCATCCTCTCAACCCTCTTCTCCGTCTTCCTCCATCACTTTGGCGCACAGGTAGAGCTCGCGTTTGCCGTCACGCCGTGATCACGGACGTCGAGGCCACGCGATCGGCGCCCCCTTTTAAACCCAAGCAGCTGCAGCCCTAGGGTTCCTCCTCCTTCTTCTTTCCCCTTGCGCGCCGCCCAGGTAAGCACCCACGCACACCCGCACCGCTCTCCATGGACGGCCGGATCCCGAGCTCATCTCCGGCGTAGGAGTCGTCGCCGGCCTCCTCTCCGTCGTCCACGAGCAGCGCAACGCCTTCCCGAGACGTTCTGGAGAAGATCCAGGGCCCAGGATGACAAGCCCGACACCCACGCCGTCTTCTTCTTCTTCCTCTAACCGCGGACAGCGACCGCGCCAAGTTCAGAGCCCGTCTTCTTCCTCTCCGGCGCGTCTCCATGGACATATTCTTGTCCTAGGGTAAGGAGGTACTCCCCACTCCTCCCTGCTTCTTCTTCGCCGTCCGTGGTCCTCTGTACGCGTCGCCGGAGCCATGTCTTTGTCGTGCTCTCGATGCCCCATCGTTCTGAACCTTGCAGCTATCGCGTTCGCCAAGCGCTGCCGTAGGCCTTGCGCTCCGCCCGCTCTGGGTCCATCAGCTCCGCCATACGCTTCCGCACGCCCGCAGTTAGTCGCCGCTCCGCCTAGACTTTTGCTTTGTCGCGAAGAGGTCTGCCACCGCCGTTCTTTCATGAGCTCTTCGCCGGCGATGTAGTGTTTGCTAGGCTCTGCAGGCGCAGTGAGTGGATGCGGCATTCCCCCAGGAACTGCCCGCACCCCTCGGCCATCCGTTTAGGTCGCCGAAGCAGCTCCGACGAGCCTCTATTTTCCCATGTTGCTAGTTTCTTCAGTAACACATCAAGCGCTGTGCCTGTGTTCTGTCAAGAACACCTGTCTAGCCCAGTGGCTAGGTCCTTTGTCAGTTAGCAGCCTGGTCGCGGGTTCGATTCCAATAGGGGGCAGTGGGATTTATTCGCCCCATTTTTGCCTCGTGTGAGACTGACAGGCAGGCCCCACCTGCCAGCCTCACCGCTCGCTGCACGCCCACACGCCCACACAGCCACTGCCACATCAGCGCCCTGACCCCACAGGCCAGTGGCTAAGGCTAGGTTTGGCCTGGGTCAGTTTGACTTTTTGCGCCTATTTTCTTTTTCTTTTTCTACATATACTTTGTATATTTAATATCTGTTGATATATGCATCTGTTGGGTTTGAGTTATATATGAAACGTGCTTAGTTTTTCATGTAGATTACTAATGTTGTTTGTTTCCATGTTTAAAAACATTTTAATTGCTGTTGGAATTAATTTGTGTTTTAAAAATGCTTAAACTTGTAAAAATCATAACTAAATATCTACTACTCCAATTTTAACAAACTTTATATGCTTTTGGGGTGGAAAATGTGTAGAATAATGTGGTGCTGTTTTTTTGCATGTTTAACAACTTTAAAAAATAGTAGTTTCTCAGATCTGTCCCAAATGCACTTACATAATTATGGGAGTTTCTGGAAATTGTTGTTTGTTATTTCCAGCCCATTTAAATGTGCTAGCATGTTGCTGTAGTCCTAGTTGCACCCTTGCCATGTTAAGCAACTCCTTTAAACTTGTTGGGTGCTTGTTTAAATAATCTACATAACCTTGTTAGTTTTGTTCTTTTGCTTGTTTTCTTTCATGTGGGTGATTTTATTTGCTATGATGTTAGTGCACTCTTGTGTCCCTAGGCCATGCATCATATCTATTCGTGTCCATATGCATCATGTGGTTGAGCATTGCATGATGATTGATTGTTATTCCGGTGTTGCTTGTTGTGTTGGTTAGAGCCCGATGATGATTCAGAGTACGAGGTTCCTACCGAGGCTGAGTTTGAGGAGCAAGGTTACGATCCCTCCGTGGAATCAACAGGCAAGATGACCATTCCCAGATATTACTACTATCTTTGCCTATGCTAGATGTCTCGCTCTTTAGATATTGCCTCGATGCCTATTCCTGTTTGTCAGCCCTCCTATTGTTGCCATGAAACTCTTTAACCACCCTCCTAGCAAACCGTTGTTTGGCTAAGTAAGCATCGCTCAGCCCCTCTTATAGCGTTGTTAGTTGCAGGTGAAGATTTGAAGATTCTTGCCCCGTGATGAAGTTATTGTTGGGATATCACAATATATAATATGTTAAACTAAATCACCTATATATTGATAATGGGTGGAAGGCTAAGCTTCTTGGTTTGTGTTTTGTTCCACTCATGCCACCCTAGGAACCGATAAACCGGTGCTATGTTCCTTGATTTTGCGTCCCTAACACGGTTGGGGTTTATGGGCCCCCCTTGATAACTCGCTCAGTGCTAAAGCTTTTCCAGCAAGGCCCAACATTGGTTTTACATTTGCCTAATAACTAAAACTTGCATAGGGCATTGCAAACCCGAGTTCTTAATTAACAACCCGGGCCAGTGCTCCTCATGAGTGTTGGTCCAAACTGGGCAACCTGCGGGGCCACCTCGGGGAAACTCAAGGGCTGGTATACACCCGTAGCTTGTCCCATCCGGTCATGGCCTGAGAAGAGATACGCGCGGCTACTATCAGGGTGTCGGCACACCGGGAGGTCTTGCTGGATTAGTTTTACCTTTGTCAGAATATCTTGAGCATGGGATTCCGAGAATACTCGGGTCTTCCCACCTTGGAGTTGCGACTCCTCAGATCATGAGCTTGTCATGGGCTAAGTTGGGACACCCTTGCAAGGTTTGATCTTTTGAAAGCCGTGCCCGCGGTTATGTGGCAGATGGGAATTTGTTAATATCCGGTTGTAGATAACTTGACACCATGTTCTTGAATACACTACCTGCGTGAGTAACCGTGATGGTCTCTTTCCGAAGGGCTTCGGGAAGTGAACACGGTGGGGTTATGTTTGATCGTGAATAGTTAGGATCACTTCGTGATCAACTTGGCGACCGTTAGCACTTGTTCTCTTCTCGCTCTAAACTCGTAAGCTAGTGCTTAGTGCTGCTGCAACCTTGTTTTAGGCCTTTCCACACCGAAGGCTTTGATAGTCTTGTTACCTGGGAACGGGATTGCTGAGTCCTCTGTGGCTCACAGATTCAACACACACCAGATGCAGGTACCGTTGAGAACTATACAGGAGGTGGGTCAGAGCTATACTGGGAGTTCGATGAAGAGCGTGGACGTTACTATGTGTCTAACCCGACGATCAGTAGTGGCTCTTACTAGGATGATCCGGGCTTGTGTTATTTATGGTATCTTTTCGTTTGGATTTCGTCCGTAGTTGGACTCTGATGTTATTTAGATGATGTATGTTAATGTATTTCATTGTGTGATGTGGCGAGTGTAAGCCAACTACCATTTTACACTTTCATCCCTGATTTTACATGAGTTGTGCAAAGATACCATACTTGAGATCATTCTAGTATGCGTTTATGTCCTTAAGTTGTGCCTCGACACGTGGGGGACATAGCCGCATACTGGGCATTACAGGTCCGCAGCCCCCAGAGTATGGAGTCGAGCTCTTCGACCCAGTGTTTATCAGACTCCCGTAGGGAGCGCACTAGTCGGTGTTTAATGCCGCTCATAATCATACCATTGGCCCTTTCGACTTGATCATTTGTTTGAGGGTGGTATAAGGAAGCGTAGTCGAGTTTTATACCCAACTTTGCGCACCAAATTTTTATCTCATCAGCTGTGAAATTGGAGCCATTGTCTGTGATAATACTATGCGGGACACCATAACGGTGTACTACGCTGGATATGAAATCTATCGTGGGTCCTGCTTCAGCTGTTTTTACTGGCTTGGCTTCTATCCATTTAGTGAATTTGTCCACCATCACCAGTAAGTATTTTCTTTTATGACTTCCCCCTTTAAGAGGTCCGACCATATCAAGTCCCCAGACCGCAAAAGGCCAAGTAATGTGGATTGTTCTCAGTGCGGTGGGAGGCATGTGACTTTGATTTGCAAAGAGTTGGCAGCCAACGCAATGTTGGACTAAGGTTTGGGCATCTGCTTGGGCAGTAGGCCGGTAAAAGTCTGCACGAAAAGCTTTTCCTACGAGCGCCCTAGCTGCCGCATGGTGACCGCCATTCCATCATGTATTTCAGCGATAATTCGCCTTCCCTCTTCTTTTGAGATGCACATTTGGAGAATACCAGATGTGCTTTTCTTGTATAGTTCACCTTCGTGAACTTTGTAGGCTTTTGAGCGTCAGACTATGTGGCGGGCCTCATTCTGGTCATCGGGGAGTTCCTGCCTATTAAGGTAAGTTAGGAAAGGCTCTGTCCAGGCAGCTATAATAGCCATGATTTCATGAGCCGATGGAGTTATATCCATGCTTGGCTCTCCGATGACTTCGTGATTGAGTTTGGCTGGGGGTGTGTTTGGATCTGTATTCGTATCACTGCTCACGTCCTGCCATGTTACTGATGGCTTAAACAACCGTTCCACAAATGTGTAGGGTGGGACGGGGTCGCGTTTAGCTCCCATGCGTGTCAGTACGTCGGCTACCTGGTTATTATCCCGGGCCACGTGATGGAATTCCAACCCCTCAAATCGAGCCGACATTTTTAATATGGCATTACGATAAGCTGCCATTTTTGAATCCATCACATCAAAATCCCCATTGATTTGGGAGATGGCAAGGTTTGAGCCTCCGCGTACCTCGAGGCGTTGAATGCCCATGGATACGGCTAGTCGGAGGCCATGCAAAAGGGCCTCCTATTCGGCCGCATTGTTCGAGTCTGTATACATAATCTGTAAAATGTACCGAACTGTATCCCCTGTTGGAGATATCAGTATCACACCGGCCCCCAATCCAGATAGCATTTTGGAACCATCGAAGTACATTGTCCAGTGGAGTATGAGCCGTACTCTTTAGGGAGTTCGACTTTGGTCCATTCTGCGACGAAGTCAGCCAACACCTGGGATTTAATAGTCCGGCGCGGCTTGTAAGATATTTCGAACGGTAGGAGATCAATGGTCCATTTTGCTATGCATCCCCGAGCGTCTTTATTATTGATAATATCATTGAGTGGTACCTCAGATGCCACTGTGATCGAGCACTCTTGAAAGTAGTGCCGGAGTTTCTGAGATGACATGAAGACTGCATATGCAATTTTTTGGTAGTGGGGGTACTGTGATTTACACGGTGTGAGAACCTCGGATACATAGTATACGGGCTTTTGAACGGCGAATTTATGTCCCTCTTCGGCTCATTCGACGACGAGCACGGCACTCACCACCTGGTGAGTGGCTGATATGTACAGCAGCATTGGTTCGCCAACACCGGGGGCGGCTAGGATTGGGTTGGTTGCTAGTAAAGCTTTTATTTCTTCCAATCCGGCTGTGGCCGCATTTGTCCATTCGAAATTGTCAGTGTGCCGTAGCAATCTGTAAAGTGGCAGTGCTTTTTCTCCTAACCTGGAGATGAAGCGGCTTAAAGCCACTACGCAGCCTGCTAGTTTTTGCACTTGCTTGAGATCGGTTGGTATTTTGAGTTCTGACAGGGCCTAGATTTTAGCTGGGTTAGCTTCGATTCCTCTATGGGATACGATGAACCCTAATAGCTTTCTGGCTGGAAAGCCGAAGACTCATTTTTCCGGATTGAGCCTTATGTCATATTCTTGGAGGTTGGCAAACGGAAGGCGGAGATCATCCACCAAGGTTTCGACGTGTTTGGTCTTTACGACTACGTCGTCAACGTATGCCTCCACTGTTTTGCCAATTTGTTTTTCTAAGCATGTTTGAATCATGCGTTGATATGTGGCGCCAGCGTTTTTGAGTCCAAAAGGCATAGTGTTGAAACAAAAAGGGTCGTATGGTGTAATGAATGTTGTTGCGGCCTGATCGGATTCTTTCATCTTTATCTGATGCTATCCTGAGTAAGCATCAAGGAAGCACAACGAGTCATGTTCGGCCGTTGCATTGATAATTTGGTGAAACGGGGCAGGGGGAAGGGGTCCTTTGGGCAAGCCTTATTCAAGTCTGTGAAATCGACATAGAGGCGCCCGGATTTATCCTTCTTTGGTACCATGACTAGGTTGGCTAGCCAGTCCGGATGTTTGATTTCTCTGATAAATCCGGCTTCCAATAGTTTGGCTAACTCTTCTCCCATTGCTTGTCTTTTGGGTTCAGAAAACCGTCGCAGTGACTGCTTGACTGGTTTGAACCCTTTTATAATATTGAGGCTGTGTTCGGCCAGCCTACGTGGAATTACTGGCATATCTGAAGGGTGCCAGGCAAATATATCCTAATTTTTCCGAAGGAAGGCGTGTAATGTGCTGTCTACCGCCAGATCCAGCTGTGCCCCGATGGATGTTGTTTTATTAGGGTCCATTGGGTGCACTTGAAATTTGATGATTTCGTTAGCGGGTTTGAAGGAGGTAGACTTCGATCTTTTGGCGAGGATGACATCGTCGACATCCACCTTTGATCATAGGGTAGTTAATTCTTCGGCCGCAAGAGCTTCGGATAATGCCTCTAAGGCTAAGGATGTCGTTTTGTTTTCGGCGCAAAGTGCTCTATCCGGATTACTTATTATTGTGATCACCCCATTGGAACCTGGCATTTTAAGCTTCATATACCTGTAATGGGGTATAGCTTGAAAGCATGAGAAAGCGTCCCATCCTAGAAGGGCGTGGTATCCGCTGTGAAAGGGCACAATGTGAAAGAGTAGTTCCTCCGATCTGTAGTTGTCGGGTGAGCCGAACACTACATCGAGCTTAATGCTTCCCGAACACTTGGACTCACGGCTTGGTATAATTCCCCTAAAGGTTGTGTTGGTGTGCTCAATGCGGGATTTTTCGACCTGCATTTTTGCAAGCGTTTCCTCATATATGAGGTTTAGTCTGCTTCCTCCGTCCATAAGTACTTTAGTGAGGCGAAAGCCATCTACTATTGGGTCCAGTACAAGAGCTGCTGATGCTCGGACCGGTCGGACTTGGGGTGCATCTTTGGCAGAAAATTTGATTGCCATGTCGCTCCATGGGCTTGTAGAGCTAATTTGGTAAACCTAGGAAAGCTCGCGATTTGCTCTCTTGCGACGGTTATTTGAGGAGAACGTCTCGAAGAAAGTGAAGACATTGGTGTCATTCTCCCTTAGTGCGGTAGTGGCAAGAAGTGCCATACCGCTTTTTCCTACCTGCCAGAGTACCCAGCATGCTCTAAGGTGATGGTTTTGGACATTATCCGGGGTTGCATGTATTTGGCAAGGTGTATCGAATAGTTTGTCCATTACGGACCTATGCCTTAAAATAGGCTTGTTCTTCTTGCCAATAGGAATTCTATCGGCTGACCAACTAGGGTAAGTCCGTTTAGCTCTGGTAACGTACTGTCCGGAGATGGACCATTCCAGAGGTGTATTCTGGGCTTTCCAAGTATTTTCCATGGCGCAGTACTTCCGTACTAACTACGATAGTTATGTGAAACTCAGAACACGACATCGGTTGAGGGCGTTCAAGACTCCCTCATCCATGCAATTGCGGTGAAATAAAGAGACCGCTTTGTCATCACAGCAGTCCCTGATCTTGTTTTTGACAAGTAAGAATCTGGCCCAGAAGTGGTTGACCGTTTCCCCGGGCTGCTGTTGTATGTTCGTGAGATCATCTATGTCCGGGATTCCGGATTTACTTGAAGAGTTTTTCCCAGGAGGGGTGGGTGTTGGTAATTTTAAATTCCGACCCAGAGTGATATTCGGGGTTTTAACAACCTCCGTTGGTGACAATGCGGACTTGATGGGGTCTAATTGCCTTTCGGGTCCTGCGTCGGTCCCAAAGCTCAAGGAACATAGTGCGTCTCTTGATAAGGAGGTGTTCGGCTCGATGGGTTCGGAGATCCAGACTATGGCGGTCTCCGTCTGGAGAGGAGAAGTCTCTATGGCTTCGTCCTCGGCTAGTGCTACTAGATGAGAAACCGAAGAAGGGTCGATCTCATCATGGCTGGATTTAAGTCCGATCCGATCTCCTGGCGACGAGAGCCCCAGGGCGGCGATGCAATCTAGCAGCTCGTTTAAGGGCGAGAGTTCTGTCAAAGTCGCATCATCGGAACAGCCGGAATCGGCGTAAAGGTGATGCTCGACGGCCGCATGGGGTGCGGCCGGCCCTAGGGCCATGCGGGCGCATATGGTGAACCCGCCGAGCTGGATAACCTAGCCGCTAACCAAGTTGTTTCCGAGGGTGATCTCGTCGTTGATGACGAGGTGTGCCATCGATCGCTCATTGCAAGCGCACAGCGGAGCTCTCAATGAAAGCACCATTGTCGGTGTCAAAACCGGCAGATCTCGGGTAGGGGGGCCCAAGATGTGCGTCTGAAGATCGATGGTAACAGGAGGCAGGGGACACGATGTTTACCCAGGTTCAGGCCCCCTCGATCGAGGTAAAACCCTACTTCCTGCTATATTAATATGGATTAATATGTGTACAAGAATTTTTCTACCTCGAAATCGTAATGGATAAACCCTAAGTCTAGCCAATGGGTATATTGTAATAACGATGATCCCTCTACAGACTAAACCCCTTGGCTTATATACACACCTGATGAGACCTAGGGTTACAAGGGTGGCTTGGGGAGGAAGTACTTGACACATCCGGACTCGAAACCTGCCTTTCTACGTACATAGGAGTTGTGACCGAATACGGGGGAAGGTCTTCTACTTCTTCTTTGTGTGACCCACTAGTGCGGCCCAGCTTCATTGACCTAGATGCGCGAGGACCCCTAAATACAGGACTCCCTCAACCTTGTAAATGCATCTCCCTTCAAAGATAAAGGGAATACCTTCTTATTGATAACATCCTCGGGCATACCTACAAGCTTAAATAATCCACAAACTTCATCCACATAGATTAGGTGCAAATCGGGATGCAGTGTTCCATCTCTAGTAAAGGGATTAGCTAGCAGTTTCTCTATCATACCCGAAGGAATTTCAAAGCAAACATTTTCAGTAGGTTTAATGGCTTGAGGAGCAACTCTTTGCTCTACCGATCGGGGTGAAGATACCCCGAACAAGCCCCTCAAAGGATTATGAGCCATAGTAACAAGTGACAGTAAATTTCAGCACACTATATAAATTTTTCCTTACCAAAGGCTCTTCACTCCCCGGCAACGGCGCGAGAAAAGAGTCTTTATGACCCACAAGTGTAGGGAATATATCTTAGTCATTTCGATAAGTAAGAGTGTCGAACCCAACGAGGAGCAGAAGGAAATGATAGGCAGTTTTCAGTAAGGTATTTGCTGCAAGCACTAAAATTATCGGTAACAGATAGTTTTGTGATAAGTTAATTGGTAACAAGTGACAAAAAGTAAAAGTAAATATGGTGCAGCAAGATGGCCCAATCCTTTTTGTAGCAAAGGACGAGCCTGGACAAACTCTTATATGAAGGAAAGCGCTGCCGAGGACACATGGGAATTATCGTCAAGCTAGTTTTCATCACGTTCATATGATTCGCGTTCGTTACTTTGATAATTTGGTATGTGGGTGGACCGGTGCTTGGGTGCTGCCCTTACTTGGAAAAGCATCCCACTTATGATTAACCTCTATTGCAAGCATCCGCAACTACAAAAGAAGTATTAAGGTAAACCTTACCATAGCATGAAACATATGGATCCAAATCAGCCCCTTACGAAGCAACACATAAACTAGGGTTTAAGCTTCTGTCACTCTAGCAACCCATCATCTACTTATTACTTCCCAATGCATTCCTCTAGGCCCAAACAATGGTGAAGTGTCATGTAGTCGATGCTCACATGACACCACTAGAGGAAAGACAACATACATCTCATCAAAATATTGAACGAATACCAAATTCACATGACTACTTATAGCAAGACTTCTCCCATGTCATCAGGAACAAATGTAACTACTCACAAAGCATATTCATGTTCATAATCAGAGGGATATTAATATGCATAATGGATATGAACATAAGATCTTCCACCAAGTAAACGAACTAGCATCAACTACAAGGAGTAATCAACACTAGTAGCAACCTACATGTACCAATATAAGGTTTTGGTACAAAGATTGGATACAAGATATGAACTAGGGGTTGAGAGGAGATGGTGCTAGTGAAGATGTTGATGAAGATAACCCTCCCCAAGATGTGAGAGTAGTTGGTGCTGACAGCGGTGACGATTTCCCCCTCCCGGAGGGAAGTATCCCCGGCAGAACAGCTCCGCCGGAGCCCTAGATTGGTTCCGCCAAGGTTCCGCCTCGAGACGGCGGCGTTTTGTCCCGAAAGCCTCCTCTTGATTTTTTTTCCAGGTCAAAGCACCACATATAGGAGAAGATGGGCATTGGGGAGTCACTAGGTGGCCCGCGAGGCAGGGGGACGCGCCCAGGGGGCGCCCCCACCCTCGTGGACAAGTGGTGCCCCCCTGACGTATCTCTTTTGCCAGATTTTTTTCTTTTGAAATGGTGTTTCGTGGAGTTTCGGGGCTTTTTGAGTTGTGCATAATAGGTCTCCAATGTTTGCCTCTTTTCCAGCCCCTAATTCCAACTGCCGACATTCTCCCTCTTCATGTAAACCTTGTAAAACAAGAGAGAAAAGGCATAAGTATTGTGACATAACGTGTAATAACAGCCCATAGTGCAATAAATATCAACATAAAAGCATGATGCAAAATGGACGTATCATCTACCTAGATCGTGTTGCTATGGATCACCATCAGTTTACTGCTGCCGATTATCCTAACATTCATATTCATTACAACCTAGTTTTTAGCGTAACTACTCGTGATATCATTCCACTACCCGCACATGCTTTGTTTGATCCTATTGCCAGGGGTGGATACATTATTATGCCTGCGGATATCATTGCCTATTGGAACGACCAGGCTGCAGGAGAGGAAGAGCCTCAACAGTGGAATGAGTGGTTGCCTGCTCCTCAGTATCCCAACAACTATCCACGCTACTGACTACATACCAAGTTAGGCCAAAAGCCTAAGCTTGGGGGAGTACGTGTCTCTCACCGACTGTACATATACGTTCACACATTTCAATCATCGGTGTTCACACTTTTTCATTGTATTATCCAAGCTTAAATTTTATTTTCTCGCTTTATTCTTGTGTGTTTGAAAAAAATACTTGAGAAAATGCAAAAAAATATTTCCTTCTTCTTTTTGTTTTTCTTTCTAGAATAGTTTGTAGAAGCACTAAACAGAAAACCCCAAAAGATTTCCTATTCTTCTTTTGCTTGTTTGGAGTTTTCCCGTGTAAATAGTTTTTCTTGTTTTCGCTTTCCCTCTTTATTTGCTTGTTCTAGAAAACCAAAAACTCCAAAAATATTTCAGTGTGATCCACTGAATTTCTTTTTTGTTTATTGAGTCATACCAAGGAGAAGACCACGATGAAAATGTTGAGTGGCTCTCTTTTACATAATTGTTGATCTAATGAAGAGCTTATTTTACCTTGTATTCTCCTGTTAAATAAAATATTTGCAGATTCCTGCTTAGTCTACCGCACTCTTGCACCTTTATTATTATTTCACATCGTTTGGTCGTGCAAGTGAAAGGCAATAATGACGATATTCAATGAATTGGCTGTGGCAGAGAGAAACTGGTATGAACTCGACTTGCTCTATTTTTGTAAATAGGATTAACCTAGTATCCATGATTCAGCCCATTATGATGTCACATCCCTAGTTAGCACTTGCTTTAGAACCTAGCTAGAGTGTGCTTCATGTCTACTTTCAAAGAAAGTTGAAATGGGATTAACAGAAACCCCAGCACCCCTCTCCTAACAACTAGGGTTTGCTAAAATATTTTCCAATGTACCCAAAATGCCCTTCAAAAATGTTCATCATTTCTGCCTTGGTCTCAAACCTCTGCCAAAAATGGTGCACAATTTTCTAGGACACTCAAGGGCTTTGGATTAAATCATATGCTATTTGAATTTGGGCATTTAAATACTTAAAAATATTTTAAATGCTCAAATAATCATGAACTATAATGTTTCCTACTGTTCATATTATATACAGAGGGCATGACAAGTTTCATGAGTTATAAAAATGTTTTGGCATTTTTATTAATTGAACAAAGCTGCAAAAGAAATGAAACAGAAAAGTAAATAGAGAAAAAAAATAGGAAGAAGCAGTTTTACCTGAGCCCACTTACCTGCTGGCCCAGACGGCCCAGCCCACCAGGGGCATCCCCGTCTTCTTCGCCGCGCCAGCGCACGAAGCAGCTCGGTGGCGAGCGCCGCCGACGCGCCGGCCACCTCCTGCCTGCCTGGCTGGCCCCTCGACCCTCTGGATGGACTAGGACGACGCCACGCGGACCCCTCAACCGTTTCCCCTCTCCCCCGTGTATTTCCCCTCCTCTCTCCCCTCCGCCGAGCTCCCCCGAGCGAGCTCGTCGCCGTCGATCGCTGCCACCGCGCCCTACGCCACTCCCTCGCCTTCCCGACGCACCACTAGCTCCGACGCATCGCCCCGAAGCTCCTCACCGACGCACACGACGCCAGAAGCCCCGCAACGCCCTCCCCGCCGTCGTCTTCAACCTTCGGCACCGGAGATCGCCGTCGCCCATACGCCGTCGTCCGACCTTCCCCGAGCTCGCTTCGACACCCTCTGCGACCGCTGTGAGCTCACGCTTCGAACCCCTCTCTCCACAGGCTCGATTATGCCTTGTAGCCGCCGCCCCCTTGCTGACCAAAAATCACCGCCGCCGGCCAACTCGCCGCCGTGGCCATAGGCACCGTCGTGGCTAAGCACGCCATTAGGATCAGTAGATCACCAGCAAGCTAGTGCCACCTTTAACTCCTCCTACCGTGCACCACAACACCATTCCGGCCAACTCCGTGCGAGCACCGCCGCGGACGAGCTCGTCGCCGTCAACTCCGGCGACCTTTCGACCAACCAGTGGCACCGTTGGATGCGGTGCATCACTAGGAGCACACAGAGCCCATCCGCGCGGCAAATGGTTGCCGGAACAAGGATTCCGACGAGTCACCGCCGTGCGAAATGGTCGCCGCCAGCCAAACTCCGGCGGGCTGACGTGGCCTGTTGTTTAGGAGCTAACAGTAATTAGATTAACCACCACAGTCACTGACAGTGGGCCCCCTTTGTTTAGTCAAACCCAGTCAACCCTGGTTATGACCGGAATTAGCTCCTGAGACACTGACATGAGGGACCCACCGGTCAGGTTTGACTTGGACCGGCCCTGTTGACTGACTGACGTCAGCATGATGTCATGCTGACGCAGTAAAGGTTTTTCTGGGATTTTTAGGTTTAAAAATAATTCAGGAAATTCCAGAAAATACCCAAAACTTCTAAAAATCATATAAAATCAACCATAGCTCAGATGGAAAAGATTTATATATGAAAAATGATCAGAAAAATCCAATCTTTCCAATGGCACTGGTTTCATGCATGTTTGAACAAGTTAACTTGCTGTATACATCAAAAACATGATAATGCACTTATTTAAATAATAGTTTGAACTTCAATTTGAATCTTTGATTCAAATAGGTTCAAACCCTTCTGGTTTTAGTTACATTAGCCAACACACATGCATCTTGCTATGTCATGAGCATGCATCATATTGTTGCATTTGTTTGTTAATGATTGTATCGCCGGTATTCTCTGTATTAGGTCCTGCTCCCGAGGATACTGCTGCGTATCCAGTTGAAGAGCAGTACCCGACAACTACCTTGTCAGGCAAGCAATCATTGATCATTCCGATACAAACCCAATATTCTCGCTCCTGCTCTCTTCTACTTCATTAAGGCAACAACGTGTGAACTGCTACTTGCTGCGGTAGTTGAACCCTATTCCCTTGCATGACTTGTCATTGCCACAGTAAATAGTTGAAACCCACTAGCATGTGTAGGAGTTGATTGAGCCATGTGATGTTTGATCCACCATGCTATTTGTTTATGTTGCCTGCTATGCTTAGAGTTGTGTCTGGTCTTGTGCATCTGGGGGATGGATCAGAGTGAAATGATCATATCGATAAAGAGAAGGAAGTGTGGAATACGCTTGGTAAAGGTATCGATGAAAGGCCATGTAGGAGTACATGGTGGGTTGTTTCATTGGAATCGTCCATAGGACCCGAGATCTGTATGTGTGGTTCAAGTTACAGCTACTACCACACATTGGGATCCTTAATTGACCCTCTCGGCTTATTAATTACCCTTGATCTCTGTCCAGGAGTTGCAACTAGTTTCTGGTGTTTATAGCTTACTGGAGGTCGTGCACGACGCTGACCCTCGGGGTGGGTTGTGATGCGACAGGTACGTGGCACGGTGTACCGGTTGCCCGTTTGGTGACTCGGGAACCCTGTACACATTGTTTGGGGCCGTGAGCGACACCCCGGCCGGATCTCCCCACGGATGGAACCCAAATAGGCGATAAACCTGGACGAGAGACTTGAGTAGTTAGTCAGGTCGTGGCCGACACCCCCGCTGGGCTTCCGCTTGAAGGTTGCCGAGTACACGCCGAGTAAACGGCGATAAGTGGTGAAAGCGTGTGTGAAGAAGTACACCCCTGCAGGGTTATCAAACTATTCGAATAGCCGTTGTTCGCGGTACGAACTACTTGGTTACTCTTACAGTTCATAGACAAGTTGATGGATACTACTAAAAGCCTCAAGATAAGTGTGAGTGCCGTGGATGGCCCTTCCGTAGGATGACGGAAGAGGATCCTCGGTAGTGTATTGATGTGGTGAGTAGAGGACTCGTGTTCGTAATAACATCTTGCAATCTGTTGAGAGTTGTAGTATAGGTTAGCCAAGGTCAAAGCTGGCATTCTGCTATGAACTCCACTACCCCCCTTTGATAATGTTGCATGTATGATAGGTTATGTGGTATGGCTTGCTGAGTACCTTTGTACTCATGTTTGCTTAATAACTGTTGCAGAGGAGAACCCTGCCCCTGCTGATGGGTTCTACATAGACGTTGACGTCGACGAGTAGCTTGACACCCAGACGGAGATCTGGAGCTTGTGAAGGGCCTTGTAGATAGTCAGGCTACACCAAGCCTGTTTTATTTTCTAAGTTGTCTGTACTCAGACATGTAGCTTCCGCTTGTGCTTGTATGACTGTATGACTTGAGTGTTGGGTCATGTGACCCCTACCTGTATGGATATGTTATGTATGGCTCTTGGAGCCTTTTAAATAAAGTACTTTGAGTCATAGAGTTCTGTTGTGATGCAATGTTGTATTTGCACATATTGAGCATATTGCGTGTATGTTTGAAATGCTTGGTATGTGTGGGATCCGACACCTAGTTGTTTTCCTTTGGTAGCCTACCTTACAGGGAAATGCCTCCTAGTGATTCCAATGAGCCTTGGTAGCTTGCTACTGCTCGGAACACGTAGGCTGGCCAGCATGTGTCCTTCTTCGTTCCTGTGTCTGTCCCTTAGGGGAAATGTCACGCGTTGTTCCTTTAAGTCCATGTAGCTTGCTACGACTTGGGTTCATACGTTGATGACCGACACGTTCGTTGCTGGGTCATGGATGCATGTCTCTGTAATTTAGTGCCACTTTTGGTTTATAACTAGCCATGTCGGCCCGGGTTCTCTGTCATATGGATGCTAGCGACACTGTCATATACGTGTGCCAAAATGCGCAAACGGTCCCGGGCCAGGTAAGGTGGCACCCGTGGGGTTACCGTGCGTGAGGCCGCAAAGTGATATGACGTGTTACAGCTAGATCGGTGTGACTTAGGATCGGGGTCCTGACAGCGTTGACATCAGAGCTGGACTGCCTGTAGGTTTCTCAAGCCAAACTGGTCGATGTTGAGTCTAGCAAAATTCTTAGTTATATGTATGGGAATTGATTGTGGAAGGGAACGTAAGGCTCTTTTACTCCTTTACCTTATGCCTTCTGATCTGAGTCAGTCTATTCTTTCTACGGGGATCTAGGACTAGGCCTCTTATCCTTACTAGGTTCACGTGTTACTAATCTGTAGACTCTTAGGATTGTTGGTTTCAAGCCTCAGTTCAGTTTCTATCCTTTTAGTATGATGATTGTTGGACCGGAACCTTGATATGGATTGTTGAGTGACTATGCTATCATTTGTATGATGTCTCAAATCTTGGTTGAGCATTTACAGTTGTTATGCTGCCCGATTTCTTCCAGAAACACTAATGCCTTTGCATTATTCCGTGTTTCAGATGTCTGGCCGCATCCCTTACCAAGTGGTTCGCTTGACTCGGTGCATTAATGTGCCCGGTCACACGGCCATGCTAGTCCATGTAATGACTGAGACCGGTTATCGCTGGTATCCTGAATACACCGTGGAGGAACAGTACCGGGATTTTAATCAGAGTCAGTATTTCTGCACAGTCCGGATAGACCCCTCATATCCCGGAGCTAATGATCCCATCCATTGGTCTTATGGACTCGGGATTACCATCGAGATGGCAGTGCAGGATGCCGCTTATTCGATGATGACCATTCTCCGTGCTAGGCATGCCCTGTTGCTGAACACTGAGTTCTGTTACATGCCAGCCTCACTTCCCGGAGAGGAAGGCTACTACACTGGTCTGTATACTGATGCTGCTCATGAAGAGCCACTGCTTCAGACTACTGTTCAGATGTTGGAGGATAGGGACCGAGAGGTCCGTGCTCTCCGAATGGAGCTGTATAACACTCGAGCCGCTCATTGGACTACTTTGACACGGCTTGCACCTGCTGTGCACGCCGGATATCTGGACATGCGGGATTTGTACCCTGTGCTGACTCGTCTGCCTGATCGCATGGATTGGCGTGACGTTGGGGGTATTACACCTCCACGTGGGCGTCGGTTACCACCAGCATCGGGACCGAGACCACACCCATGCCCCTATGGTCCACAGCCTTCGAGTGCTCGCGAGTTCCAAGATCCATCTGTTCCACTTCCAGGCTACGGTGGTAATCTTTACGAGGATTACTACGCGAATGTCTGAGCTAGGCCGTGGTTGTAGTAGTATTGTAGTAGTTGTATTTCCACAGTCCTGCGTGTCTTGTGGAATATGACTTAGCGTGTACTGAGTTCCGGAGGCGTAGTTAAATAATGTATATGAGCTTGGAATGCCTCTGATGGATGTATCGTCTCTCACCGCAGTTGTACTTTAGCCTTGGCTTGTACTAAACTTTGTATGGTGTGTATGACCACTGGTGTATATATAGCAGTTTCTATATTACCATGTCGTACGGATGAACATCTTTGCATTCCGTGTCATCCATTACATTCTGCACTTCTATGTCAAATTTTTGCCATCCTTGTCTAAACCGTTGTTTTGTTTTCCTAGGATGGTCAACACTCGCAACACTCCTGCTGCTCAAGAGCTGGGTGAGGCTAGTGGGACTAGGGATGGGAATCTGCATTAGCCACCCTCCTTGGCGGAAGTTATGCTTGAAGCAGAACGGAACAAGAGAGAGACCAACCGTCTGCTGGAACGCATAGAGCAGAACACTGGGTTCCGCCAGAGGAATGACGTGGTGTCAATCAATGACTTTATCAAGATGTGTCCACCGAAGTTCCATCACTCCGCTGAACCTCTGGATGCTGATGACTGGCTACGTAGTATCACCCACAAGCTACACTCTGCCCGTGTGGCTGAAGCTGACAAGGTTATCTACGCCGCCTACCATCTTGAGGGCCCTGCCAGTCTTTGGTGGGAAAACTTTGAAGCTATGCGTCCTGCTGGCCAAGTCACTACCTGGGTTGAATTCAGTGAGGCATTCCGTGAACACCACATTCCGGAAGGTCTCATGGATCGCAAGCGGGAGGAATTCTGCAATTTCACCCAGGGCCGTTTAACTGTGGATGGCTATAGTCGCGAGTTTGGTAACTTGGCGCGCTATGCACCTGAAGAAGTATCCACCGATGCCAAGAAACAGGCGAGGTTCCGCAAGGGACTCAGCCCTGAACTCCGCCGAGATCTACGTCTGCACGAGTGCACTTCCTTCCAGAAGTTGGTAAACAAGGCTATCAGTGCTGAAATAGGCCAGACCGACTTCGAGGCCACCCGCAAGCATACTCGAGACTTTGGTTCCTCATCCGGCTCTGGCTCTCACAAGCGCCGTGTGTGGGTTCCTAACACTGCTCTGCCACCCAAGTACACACCGAGGCCATCCTATGAGGCGCCTCGCCCAACTCAACAGTTTTCACCTACTAAGACCTATGGAGGACCACCTTCCAACTTTGCTCCACGCACTACCACTGTGACATGTTTCAAGTGTGGAGAACCGGGGCACTACATGCGTGAGTGTCCTCAGAACCAACCAGGAAAACCCGTTGGCCGTGGTAAACCAACCGGCAAGGTGAATTATGTCAAGCCAATCCCCACTGCACGTGGTCATGTCAACTATGTCTCTACTGAGGAAGCTTATAAGGATCCTAATGTCGTCCTTGGTACGCTTCTCGTAAACTACCATCCGGCATCTGTTCTTTTCGATACTGGAGCATCCCATTCGTTCATATCTGAGAGCTATGCTCGATTGCACAACATGACTTTTTGTGACATGCCTACTTCCATGGTTATTCAAACTCCTGGTTCAAAGTGGCAAACCTCTAGGGTAAGCCATGGAAATGAAATCCTTGTCGATAGACTTGTTTTCCTAGCATCTTTAATCGCCCTCAAGTCCTCTGACATAAACATCATCTTGGGTATGGATTGGATGACAACTCATTACGCCAAGATTGATTGCTATACTAGGACCGTTCAACTTACACACCCATCCGGCAAGATAGTCAATGTCTTGACCCGAATGGCTGAACGTCAGCTCTACTCTCTTAATGCCAGCCCTCTACCAGAACTCGAAGATATCCCGGTAGTCCGTGACTTCCCGGATGTTTTTCCAGAAGAACTGCCAGGAATTCCACCTGACAGAGATGTCGAGTTCGTGATAGATCTTATCCCTGGAACTGTCCCAATCTCTAGGAGACCTTATAAGATGGCACCACTAGAATTAGCTGAGCTAAAGAAACAACTCGATGAGTCCTTGCAAAAAGGTTTCATCCGTCCTAGTTCTTCCCCTTGGGCTTGCCCCGTCCTCTTCGTTAAGAAGAAGGATGGAACGGAGCGGATGGTTGTAGATTACCGACCTGTCAATCTGGTCACCATAAAGAATAAGTATCCGCTCCCCAGGATCAACGACCTGTATGATCAGCTCGCTGGATCCTCAGTCTTCTCTAAGATGGATTTGAGGTTGGGCTACCATCAAATCAAAATCAAGAACGGGGACATTCCTAAAACGGCTTTCGTTACTTGTTATGGCCAATATGAGTACACCGTTATGTCCTTCGGATTAACCAATGCCCCAGCTACCTTTTCTCGGTTAATGAATTCTATATTCATGGAGTATTTGGATAAATTCGTCGTGGTATACCTCGATGATATACTCATCTATTCCAAGAACAAGGAAGATCATGCCGAGCATTTAAGGCTGGTATTGACGAAACTTCGAGAGCACCGTCTTTATGCCAAATTCTCTAAATGTGAATTCTGGTTGCCATAAGTAACCTCTCTAGGTCATGTGATCTCTGGTAAGGGTATTGCTGTCAATCCCGAGCGAGTTCAAGCCGTCCTTGATTGGACTCCCCCTGAATCGGTCAAGCAAGTTAGAAGTTTTCTTGGCTTAGCGAGCTATTGTCGACGTTTCGTCGAGAACTTCTCCAAGGTTGCTAAACCTCTAACTGAACTCCTCAAGAAAGATAAAAAGTTTGAGTGGACCCCACAGTGCGAGTCCAGTTTTCAGGAACTGAAAAGACGCCTGACATCTGCACCTGTACTGGTACCACCAGACTTTTCCAAGGATTTTATAATCCACTGCGACGCCTCGCGACAAGGACTAGGTTGCATTCTCATGCAAGATTGTCAAGTGATTGCATACACATCTCGACAGTTGCGTCCACACGAGGATAATTATCCTACTCATGATCTAGAGCTTGCAGCTGTAGTCCATGCACTTAAAACATGGCGACATTACCTCCTTGGTAATCGCTGTGAAATCTTCACTGATCACCAAAGTTTGAAGTATATCTTCACCCAACCGGATCTAAATCTCGGGCAAAGACGTTGGGTTGAGTTGCTCACAGACTACGACTTAGGAATCACTTACACTCCTGGAAAGGCCAATGTCATGGCTGATGCACTAAGTCGTAAGTCATATTGTAACAACTTAATGTTACAACAAGGTCAACCACTTCTCCACGAGGAATTTCTTAAGCTTAACCTTCACATTGTTCCTCGAGGATTCCTATCCACCTTGGTGGCGAAACCTACCCTTATGGATCAAATCATAGTTGCCCAGCGGTATGATAAAGGCATATCTCGGATCAAGGAGAACATTGCTAGCGGAGTTGCTAAAAGTTTCTCTATGGATGTTCGAGGCATAGTGTACTTCGAGAACCGCTTGGTGGTACCCAAGAAACCACAACTACGACAAATGATTCTTAAGGAGGCTCATGAATCTCCTCTCACGATTCATCCTGGTAGTACTAAAATGTATCAGGATCTACGTCAGAGATTCTGGTGGACTAGGATGAAGAGAGAAATCACTCAATTCATTGCTAACTGCGACGTTTGCCGTCGAGTCAAAGCAGAGCATCAACGGCCTGCTGGCACCCTTCAATCTTTAGCTATTCCTGAATGGAAATGGGACAAAGTCGGTATGGACTTCATTACCGGGTTTCCCAGGTCCAGGAAAGGGAATAATGCTATCTTCGTCTTTATCGACCGTCTCTCTAAACTAGCTCATTTCCTGCCTGTTCGAGAGAGTATTACCACTAGCCAGCTAGCAGACTTATATATCTCTCGAATAGTATCACTTCATGGTGTGTCGTTGGAGATTAACTCGGACCGTGGAAGTCTTTTCACTTCCCGATTTTGGGAAAGTTTCCAGAATGCTATGGGAACTCATCTCTCTTTCAGTACTGCCTTCCATCCGCAGTCAAGTGGTCAAGTGGAACGAATCAATCAAATCCTGGAAGACATGCTTCGAGCCTCTGTCATTTCTTTCGGTATGGAATGGGAAAAATGTCTTCCATTTGCCGAATTCGCTTATAACAATAGTTATCAAGCCAGCTTGGGTAAAGCTCCCTTCGAAGTTCTATATGGACGAAGGTGTCGAACACCTCTTAACTGGTCGGAGACCGGGGAAAGACAATTCTTTGGCCCGGATATGATTCAGGAAGCAGAAGAGCAAGTTCGCATCATTCGTGAGAGATTGAAAACAGCCCAGTCTCGCCAAACGAGCCAATATGATAGTCATCATAAGGCTGTGACTCTTGAAGTCGGCGATAAGGCTTACCTTCGGGTTACTCCTCTTAAGGGAACCCATCGCTTCGGTATCAAAGGCAAATTGGCCCCTCGTTTTATCGGTCCTTTTCGCATTCTTGCCAAACGAGGAGAAGTTTCCTACCAATTGGAGCTACCTCCGCACCTCTCCAGAGTTCATGATGTTTTCCACGTTTCTCAACTCAGGCGTTGCTTCTCGGATCCTATCCACGGAGTGGACCACGAAACGCTTGATCTCTAGGACAATCTCACATATCAAGAATACCCCATTCGTATTCTTGATCAAACTAAGCGCACCACTCGACGCCACAATATCAAGTTTCTCAAGGTTCAATGGTCACATCATTCCGAGAGTGAAGCTACTTGGGAAAGGGAGGATCACCTTCGACTTGAGTACCCCACCCTCTTTCCGGAGGAACCCGAATCTCGGGACGCGATTCTTTTAAGTGGGGGTGAGTTGTCACATCCCTAGTTAGCACTTGCTTTAGAACCTAGCTAGAGTGTGCTTCATGTCTACTTTCAAAGAAAATTGAAATGGGATTAACAGAAACCCCAGCACCCCTCTCCTAACAACTAGGGTTTGCTAAAATATTTTCCAATGTCCCCAAAATGCCCTTCAAAAATGTTCATCATTTCTGCCTTGGTCTCAAACCTCTGCCAAAAATGGTGCACAATTTTCTAGGACACTCAAGGGCTTTGGATTAAATCATATGCTATTTGAATTTGGGCATTTAAATACTTAAAATATTTTAAATGCTCAAATAATCATGAACTATAATGTTTCCTACTGTTCATATTATATACAGTGGGCATGACAAGTTTCATGAGTTATAAAAATGTTTTGGCATTTTTATTAATTGAACAAAGCTGCAAAAGAAATGAAACAGAAAAGTAAATAGAGAAAAAAAATAGGAAGAAGCAGTTTTACCTGAGCCCACTTACCTACTGGCCCAGACGGCCCAGCCCACCAGGGGCATCCCCGTCTTCTTCGCCGCGCCAGCGCACGAAGCAGCTCGGTGGCGAGCGCCGCCGACGCGCCGGCCACCTCCTGCCTGCCTGGCTGGCCCCTCGACCCTCTGGATGGACTAGGACGACGCCACGCGGACCCCTCGACCGTTTCCCCTCTCCCCCGTGTCTTTCCCCCTCCTCTCTCCCCTCCGCCGAGCTCCCCCGAGCGAGCTCGTCGCCGTCGATCGCTGCCACTGCGCCCTACGCCACTCCCTCGCCTTCCCGACGCACCACTAGCTCCGCCGCATCGCCCCGAAGCTCCTCACCGACGCACACGACGCCAGAAGCCCCGCAACGCCCTCCCCGCCGTCGTCTTCAACCTTCGGCACCGGAGATCGCCGCCGCCCGTACGCCGTCGTCCGACCTTCCCCGAGCTCGCTTCGACGCCCTCTGCGACCGCTGTGAGCTCACGCTTCGAACCCCTCTCTCCACGGGCTCAATTATGCCTTGTAGCCACCGCCCCCTTGCTGACCGAAGATCACCGCCGCCGGCCAACTCGCCGCCGTGGCCATAGGCACCGTGCCTCGTGGCTGAGCATGCCATTAGGATCAGTAGATCACCAGCAAGCTACTGCCAGCTTTAACTCCTCCTACCGTGCACCACAACACCATTCCGGCCAACTCCGTGCGAGCACCGCCGCGGATGAGCTCGTCGCCGTCAACTCCGGCGACCTTTCGACCAACCAGTGGCACCGTTGGATGCGGTGCATCACTAGGAGTACACAGAGCCCATCCGCGTGGCAAATGGTTGCCGGAACAAGGATTCCGACGAGTCACCGCTGTCGGGGATATGGTTAATAAATATAAACCGGATATTGTAAACCGGCTTAGTTATATCGTACTTGGTTTATTATTTTAGTAGAGATTACGGCCCATGAGATTTCAAGGCCCATGTATAGAAATACGGTTTGTAAACCGCCAAAGAGATGTAACTTGAGAGATAAGAAAGAAAGGGCAGAGACCGAGGCGGACACGATTATGAGCCGGCCTCGGGACTCTGTAAACCGGACCAGGCGTCACCTCTATATAAAGGGACGACCCGGTACCGGTTCAGGGACAAGCAACAATCAATCCGTCGAGACGCAGGCAAGCGATTCCGCTCCCTGTAAACCGACGCCCAAGCAATACCAAACCAACTAGACGTAGGCTTTACCTTCTCGAAGGGGCCGAACTAGTATAAAACCCTTTGTGTCCTTTGTGTGCCATGAACCCTTTCAAGCTAACCCGTGCGATGGTTCCATCATCAAGTCCGCTAAACCGGACATCTGCCGTGTTAATTCCAGGACAGTTGGCGCCCACCTTGGGGCCTGCGCACGATGGTTTCGAGTTCTTGGAAGGCGGCTTCAAGGGGTTAAAGGGTTACGCAGTCGGCCGGATGACCAAGAGTCGTCGGGGCCGGATCTACATCGACGATGCGGGTTGGGGACCGGAGGCCGATTCGATTGAATACGGGTACCGGGTTCCCTTCGGCAGCATCCAAGTCTTCATCGGCAAAATTGGAGAACCGGGACCTGAGCCGGACACCTTCCCCAACATCGTCGAGCCGGCTCAGCGTGCGAGGTCGACCCGGATTCAACCTGCCATGAAGCATGTGTTCGTTGGAGCGATTCACGGAGGACAAGCCGAGGACGGGTCGGAATCTGATGGTGCAACCGTCGTCTATTCAGATGACGAGTCTTCGTCCGGGGAAACTGAATCTCTGTATCAGTTGCGGGACGGCCGGTCTGAGGGTGAGTCCGATGGAAACAGTATTCCGGGCCCCTCCGACCCGCCAAACCGGGTGGCGGTCTTCATGGCCGGTTCACAACCCCCGACGAACGGAACAACAGCGGAGGCTGGTGCAGGGGGAAGCGGTTCAAATCCCTCCATCACTGCGGTTCTATCCACCTTGATCGAGGAGTTCGCAGCTAAGGCAGTAGAGGTCGTAGCTCCAGCAGACAAGGCGCAACATGATGCAGTGCTGCTTCAGTTGAAGGCCCGGATCGATCAGTTAAAGGAGGATTTAAAGGCAGAAGGAGAGATGTTAGCCATAAGACAAGCAGAGTTGGATGAACAAGCTTTTCACTTAAGGATGGAACAGGCTTCTATGGAAGGAGTAAGAGGGCGAGTTACGAATCTGCGAATTTGTTCAGAACACCTGGGGCTGGGGCCAGTAATAATCCGATCTTAAACCGGAGAAGCCCACCAGCTCGAGATGAGCCGGTTCAGCAGCCCGCTGCAGAGCGGGAGCGACGGATTACATCGGCGCCTTATGTTCCTGTCCCCCCGGGACACTACTCAAACCCTGTGGATAATATCGCTGCAGCGGCAGCGCGGTTGGCCGCTTTACCTGTGGAAGAAACATCCCCGGTGGCGATAGAGGCGCGCAGGGCCCAGAAGCTACTCAATACGGCGTTAATACAGCAGCAAGCGTACTCTCATAGCAGGGAGAGGTTACATTCAACACCACGTCCCAACCGAAGTTACTCTAGACATTGGGAGGAGCCCGAATTGTCTAGCAGTGAACGGAGGAGACATCAGCACAGGCAAGATAATCCGGCAAGGGCAGAGATGCCAGCCCCGGATCGAAACCGGCCTAGATCGGAGGCCAGGGAGGAAGTTCGTCAGTCGACGCCGGTTCACACAGGCACTACAGGGACAGGAGCGACAGCGAGCGGTTTTGGGATACAATGTCTCGTCCCTGCCCTGCGGAGCGTTAAGTTGCCCAAGGATTTCAAAGGACCTCGCAAGGTGCCTAATTACACAGCCGATTTACCGCCCGAAGCTTGGGTGGAAAGTTACGAGATGGCCATGGAGATGCTGGACGTGGATGAATCGGCTTGTGCCAAATATTTCACTATGATGCTTGAAGGCACGGCCCGGACTTGGCTAAAGGCACTACCTCCGAATTCTATCGGATCATGGGGGGAGCTGCGTAGTCAGTTCATCAAAAACTTTAAGGATACGTGCAAGCAACCTATGTCGGTAATAGATTTAGCAGCATGCGTGCAAGGAGAGCAGGAGTCTACAGCAGCTTGGGTACGCAGAGTGGCAGAGATCTTGCACTCCTCAAACGGCATTAATCCGAGCACAGCAATTGTAACACTGGAGAACAATTGCCGGTTTGAATCTTTGAAATTAAAACTCGGACGGCTCAAACGGGAGTGCAATGACATGGGGACTTTGATGAGCGCCTTGGTGAAATACGGAGACTCAGATAATACCAAGTATCCGGAGCCAGAAGGAGATAAAGCGGGAAAGGCCAGCAAGACTGGCAAACCGGCGCCAGCTAATCCGATTACTTCAAGTATTTTGGGCAAACGGAAACCGGAAAACAGCTCCGATTTTGTGGCTAATACACAGGTTCAAGGCGGTTTTCAGGGTAATCAGCAAGGTCCCATTCGCCAGACCGGTGGAGGAAACCCGGGTTGGGAACAGGATTTGGATCAACCCTGTCTAAAGCATAGCGGAAAAAAGGGGCCTGCACGGCACACTGCAAGAGAATGCATGTACCCTATGATAGCAGGGAACGGCCGTTTTAATCCTCTTAACCGGCCCCCAAACGGCGGTTCAGGGCCCGGGTTTTATGGTCCGGGTTACCAAGGGAACAACTCCGGTTCAGGATATAGGGGCAATAGCGGTTATCAAGGGAACAACGGTGGTTATCAATCCCGGCCAGGCGGCCAAGGTAGTCAAGGAAACTACAATGGTCAAGGAAATCAATCACATTATCAAGGTGGTTATCATGGTCAGGGAAATCAGTCGTATCATCAAGGTGGTTACAACAATCAGAATAATCAGCAGCAGGGCCAAGGGAGTCACAATAACCAAGGAAATCAGTAGCAGCAGCGTCCGCAGCAACAACAGCAATCCGGATACCAGAGTAATCCGAAGGAGTTGAGCAGCGGTCAATATCATGTTTTCACCACAAGTTTATGCAAGAGAGACCAGAAGGTTTTAAAGCGGGCTGTTAATGCGGTAGAACCGGCGACGCCACAGTTTCTACGATGGTCAGAGCAGCCCATTGTTTGGAGCAGAGAGGACCACCCGTTACGGGTAGATAATCCGGGACATTTAGCCTTGGTGGTGGCACCTCAGGTGGGAGGATACAGGTTCACTAAAGTCCTCATGGATGGAGGTAGCAGTATCAATATATTATATTACGAGACTTTTCGCCGTATGGGTCTGACAGATAAACAGTTAAGGACATCAAATACAGTGTTTCACGGGGTGGTCCCAGGTAAGTCAGCTTATCCAGTTGGTAAGATTGACTTAGAAGTTACCTTTGGGGATGAGCATGATTCCAGATCGGAGATGATCACCTTTGAAGTTGTCAAAATTAAAAGTCCGTATCATGCTTTGTTTGGGAGGACGGTTTATGCTAAATTTATGGCTAGGCCATGTTATGTTTATCTGCAGCTCAAGATGCCGGGTCATAAAGGCACAATTACGGTGCACGGCAGTCGTAAGATAGCAGTGGAATGTGAAGAAGGTGATGCAGCTTATGCAGAAGCGGTATGTGCCACGGAAGACTTAAAATTTTATAAGGATAATGTTGATCCGGCAGACATGACTCCGCTGAAGAAGCCAACCACCGAGCATGATCCGGCTTTGAAGTTCAAATCAGCGGAAGAGACTAAGCAGGTCGATTTTGTGCCTGGAGATTCGTCTAAGCAATTCACCATCAGTGCTAACCTGGATCCTAAATAGAAAAGCGCGCTCATCGAGTTCATCTGTGAGAACCGGGATATCTTTGCATGGAAACCGTCTGACATGCCAGGTATACCGAGGGAACTCGCTGAGCACAAGTTAAATATTGATCCGAAGTTTAAACCGGTAAAACAGTATCTGCGCCGCTTTAACGAAGAGAGGCGCAAGGCTATAGGAGAAGAAGTAGCCAGGCTTTTGGCGGCAGGGTTCATAGTGGAAGTGTTTCATCCGGAATGGTTGGCTAATCCGGTGCTAGTTCTAAAAAAGAATGGGAAGTGGAGGATGTGTGTGGACTACACAGACCTCAATAAAGCTTGCCCAACTGATCCTTTTGCTCTACCTCGCATTGACCAGATTATTGATGCTACAGCAGGGTGTGAGCGGCTGAGTTTTCTGGATGCGTACTCAGGTTATCACCAGATCAAAATGGCAGTTGAAGATCAAGAGAAGACAGCATTCATAACCCCTTTTGGTGCTTTTTGCTATGTGTCTATGCCTTTTGGGCTCAAGTGTGCGCAGGCAACTTATCAGCGTTGTGTTCAGAATTGTTTGAAGGGGCAGATAGGGAGGAACGTACATGCTTACGTGGATGACATTGTGGTTAAGTCAAAGGAGGAAAGGACAATGATAGAAGACCTCAGAGAAACCTTTGATAATCTTCGGACTTACAGGATGATGCTCAATCCGGAGAAATGTGCTTTTGGTGTCCCGGCTGGTAAGCTTTTGGGATTCCTGGTCTCGAACCGGGGAATAGAAGCCAACCCGGAGAAGATCAAGGCCATCACATCTTTGGCGAAACTGGCTTGCATTAATGATGTTCAGCGCATAGCTGGCCGGATCACGGCGTTGAGCCGGTTTATCAGTCGCTTAGGAGAAAAGGCGATCCCGCTTTATCAAATGTTGAAGAAAACGGACCGGTTCATTTGGAGTGATGAAGCGAATACATCGTTTGAGAATCTGAAACAGCAACTAGCGAAGCCGCCGGTTTTAGCCGCTCCTATCGACAAGGAGCCCTTGCTATTATATGTTGCTGCAAACACACGGGCAGTCAGCGTGGCGATTGTGGTTGAGCGCAAGGAAGCAGGGAAAGAACATCCGGTTCAGCGCCCGGTTTACTATGTGAGTGAAGTACTCATCGAGTCCAAGCAAAGATACCCTCATTGGCAAAAATTGGTATATGGGGTGTTCATGGCAAACCGGAAATTGAAGCATTATTTCCAAGGGCATCCAATAACTGTGGTTAGTTCAGCTCCGTTGGGAGATATAATTCAGAATAGAGAAGCAACAGGCAGAATAGCCAAGTGGGCAATTGAGCTCAGTCCACATGAATTGAAATATGTACCACGTACTGCTATAAAATCTCAGGCACTGGTGGACTTCATCAACGACTGGACAGAATTACAGACTCCGGAGGAGAAGCCGGATCTCACTTATTGGACGATTCACTTCGACGGTTCGAAGCAGTTGGAGGGCTCAGGGGCCGGAGTTGTTTTAACTTCCCCCAGAGGTGATAAATTTTGTTATGTCCTCCGGTTGTTATTTCCTTGTACTAATAATGCAGCAGAATATGAAGCACTACTTCATGGTTTGCGGTTGGCAAAGGAGATGAATTTAAGCCGGGTTAAGTGCCTGGGCGATTCAGACCTAGTGGCACAGCAAGTTTCGGGCAAGTGGGATTCAAGGGATCCCCTCATGGCGGCTTATCGACGAGAGGTTGAAGCGGTCGCAGGTTATTTCAAAGGGTATCAGGTGGAGCATATAGACCGGCGGAAGAACGAAGCAGCTGACGCTTTAAGCCGGCTAGGGTCGCAACGTAAACAGGTACCACCAAACACCTTTTTGGATGAATTGCACAATCCTTCGGTTCAAGTACCTTCAGAGGACGATGTAGCTGTTCCGGACCCAGAGGCACAGTTGGTTGCGGCGACCCATGTTATTCCGGATTGGACGTTACCTTATTTGGTATATTTAAGCCGAGGAGAGTTGCCGGAGGACGAAGATGAAGCACGGCAGATAATCCGGCGTTCCAAATCTATGACAATTGCCAATGGGGAGCTGCATCATCGTAGTACCTCTGGAGTATTTCAACGGTGTGTTTCAGCTGAGGAAGGTTGTGAGATTCTAAGGGAGATTCATGAAGGGGATTGTGGTCATCATGCCGGATCAAAATCTTTAGTGGCTAAAGCTTTCCGACATGGCTTTTATTGGTTAACCGCACATGCAGATGCGGCAGACCTGGTCCGCAAGTGTGACGCTTGTCAGAAGTTCTCAAGACGTGCCCTTGTTCCGGCACAAGAACTCCGGATGATACCAATAACTTGGCCTTTTGCAACTTGGGGGCTTGACATGGTTGGTCCTTTCAAGAGATCCCAAGATCAGAAAACTCATCTACTAGTGGCGGTGGACAAGTTTACAAAGTGGGTTGAAGCGGAACCTATAAGCAAGTGTGATGCGGCAACGGCGGTTAAGTTCATCAAAAAAGTAATATTCCGGTTTGGTTTTCCACACAGTATCATCACAGATAATGGCACCAATTTATCTCAGGGTGAGATGGAAGAATTCTGTCAACGAGAGCATATTCGTTTGGACGTATCTTCTGTGGCTCACCCCCAATCCAATGGTCAAGCAGAAAGGGCAAATCAGGAGATTTTGCGAGGAATCAGGCCCCGGCTTATGACACCTTTGCAGAGAACCCCAGGATGTTGGGTTGAAGAATTACCGTCTGTCCTTTGGAGCATCAACACTACACCCAACCGGTCCACAGGTTATACACCTTTCTTCATGGTTTACGGTGCAGAAGCAGTTCTTCCAAGTGACATACGCCATGATTCACCAAGGGTGGCGGCCTATGTAGAGGCCATCAATGAGGAGTCAAGACAAGACGGTTTGGATCGGTTGGATGAAGAGCGTGACATAGCTGCAGCACGGTCGGCGATTTATCAGCAAGATCTGCGCAGATATCACAGCCGCCGGATCAGAACCAGGACATTCTAGGAGGGTGACTTGGTACTCCGGCTTATCCAAGATCAAACAGATATGCATAAGCTATCCCCGCCATGGGAAGGGCCCTTTGTGATCAGCAAAAATTTACACAACGGGTCATATTATTTGGTGGACATTCGAGAGCACAAAGATTCACGGACATCAGAAGAGGAGACGAAAAGGCCGTGGAACATTGCTCATCTACGGCCATATTACACTTGAGCCATAGGCTTCCATGTATCCTATGTATATATTATGAATTATGAATAATGAATATGTCGGGGATATGGTTAATAAATATAAACCGGATATTGTAAACCGGCTTAGTTATATCGTACTTGGTTTATTATTTTAGTAGAGATTACGGCCCATGAGATTTCAAGGCCCATGTATAGAAATACGGTTTGTAAACCGCCAAAGAGATGTAACTTGAGAGATAAGAAAGAAAGGGCAGAGACCGAGGCGGACACGATTATGAGCCGGCCTCGGGACTCTGTAAACCGGACCAGGCGTCACCTCTATATAAAGGGACGACCCGGTACCGGTTCAGGGACAAGCAACAATCAATCCGTCGAGACGCAGGCAAGCGATTCCGCTCCCTGTAAACCGATGCCCAAGCAATACCAAACCAACTAGACGTAGGCTTTACCTTCTCGAAGGGGCCGAACTAGTATAAAACCCTTTGTGTCCTTTGTGTGCCATGAACCCTTTCAAGCTAACCCGTGCGATGGTTCCATCATCAAGTCCGCTAAACCGGACATCTGCCGTGTTAATTCCACGACAACCGCCGTGCGAAATGGTCGCCGCCGGCCAAACTCCGGCGGGCTGACGTGGCCTGTTGTTTAGGAGCTAACAGTAATTAGATTAACCACCACAGTCACTGACAATGGGCCCCCTTTGTTTAGTCAAACCCAGTCAACCCTAGTTATGACCGGAATTAGCTCCTGAGACACTGACATGAGGGACCCACCGGTCAGGTTTGACTTGGACCGGCCCTGTTGACTGACTGACATCAGCATGATGTCATGCTGACGCAGTAAAGGTTTTTTTGGGATTTTTAGGTTTAAAAATAATTCAGGAAATTCCAGAAAATACACAAAACTTCTAAAAATCATATAAAATCAACCATAGCTTAGATGGAAAAGATTTATATATGAAAAATGATCAGAAAAATCCAATCTTTCCAATGGCACTGGTTTCATGCATGTTTGAACAATTTAACTTGTTGTATACATCAAAAACATGATAATGCACTTATTTAAATAACAGTTTGAACTTCAATTTGAATCTTTGATTCAAATAGGTTCAAACCCTTCTGGTTTTAGTTACATTAGCCAACACACATGCATCTTGCCATGTCATGAGCATGCATCATATTGTTGCATTTGTTTGTTAATGATTGTATCGCCGGTATTCTCTGTATTAGGTCTTGCTCCCGAGGATACTGCTGCGTATCCGGTTGAAGAGCAGTACCCGACAACTACCTTGTCAGGCAAGAAATCATTGATCATTCCGATACAAACCCAATCTTCTCGCTCCTGCTCTCTTCTACTGCATTAAGGCAACATCGTGTGAACTGCTACTTGCTGCGGTAGTTGAACCCTATTCCCTTGCATGACCTGTCATTGCCACAGTAAATAGTTGAAACCCACTAGCATGTGTAGGAGTTGATTGAGCCATGTGATGTGTGATCCGCCATGCTATTTTTTTATGTTGCCTGCTATGCTTAGAGTTGTGTCTGGTCTGGTTCATCTGGGGGATGGATCAGAGTGAAATGATCATACCGATAAAGAGAAGGAAGTGTGGAATACGCTTGGTAAAGGTATCGATGAAAGGCCATGTAGGAGTACATGGTGGGTTGTTTCATTGGAATCGTCCATAGGACCCGAGATCTGTATGTGTGGTTCAAGTTACAGCTACTACCACACATTGGGATCCTTAATTGATCCTCTCGGCTTATTAATTACCCTTGATCTCTGTCCAGGAGTTGCAACTAGTTTCTGGTGTTTATAGCTTACTGGAGGTCGTGCACAACGCTGACCCTTGGGGTGGGTTGTGATGCGATAGGTACGTGGCACGGTGTACCGGTTGCCCGTTTGGTGACTCGGGAACCCTGTACACATCGTTTGGGGCCGTGAGCGACACCCCGGCCGGATCTCCCCACGGATGGAACCCAAATAGGCGATAAACCTGGATGAGAGACTTGAGTAGTTAGTCAGGTTGTGGCCGACACCCCCGCTGGGCTTCCGCTTGAAGGTTGCCGAGTACACGCCGAGTAAACGGCGATAAGTGGTGAAAGCGTGTGTGAAGAAGTACACCCCTGCAGGGTTATCAAACTATTCGAATAGCCGTTGTTCGCGGTACGAACTACTTGGTTACTCTTACAGTTCATAGACAAGTTGATGGATACTACTAAAAGCCTCAAGATAAGTGTGAGTGCCGTGGATGGCCCTTCTGTAGGATGACGGAAGAGGATCCTCGGTAGTGTATTGATGTGGTGAGTAGAGGACTCGTGTTCGTAATAACATCTTGCAATCTGTTGAGAGTTGTAGTATAGGTTAGCCAAGGTCAAAGCTGGCATTCTGCTATGAACTCCACTACCCCCCCCTTTGATAATGTTGCATGTATGATAGGTTCTGTGGTAAGACTTGCTGAGCACCTTTGTACTCATGTTTGCTTAATAACTGTTGCAGAGGAGAACCCTGCCCCTGCTGATGGGTTCTACATAGACGTTGACGTCGACGAGTAGCTTGACACCCAGACGGAGATCTGGAGCTTGTGAAGGGCCTTGTAGATAGTCAGGCTACACCAAGCCTGTTTTATTTTCTAAGTTGTCTGTACTCAGACATGTAGCTTCCGCTTGTGCTTGTATGACTGTATGACTTGAGTGTTGGGTCATGTGACCCCTACCTGTATGGATATGTTATGTATGGCTCTTGGAGCCTTTTAAATAAAGTACTTTGAGTCATAGAATTCTGTTGTGATGCAATGTTGTATTTGCACATATTGAGCATATTGCGTGTATGTTTGAAATGCTTGGTATGTGTGGAATCCGACACCTAGTTGTTTTCCTTTGGTAGCCTACCTTACAGGGAAATGCCTCCTAGTGATTCCAATGAGCCTTGGTAGCTTGCTACTGCTCGGAACACGTAGGCTGGCTGGCATGTGTCCTTCTTTGTTCCTGTGTCTGTCCCTTAGGGGAAATGTCACGCGTTGTTCCTTTAAGTCCATGTAGCTTGCTACGACTTGGGTTCATACGTTGATGACCGACACGTTCGTTGCTGGGTCGTGGATGCCTGTCTCTGTAATTTAGTGCCACTTTTGGTTTATAACTAGCCATGTCGGCCCGGGTTCTCTGTCATATGGATGCTAGCGACACTGTCATATACGTGTGCCAAAATGCGCAAACGGTCCCGGGCCAGGTAAGGTGGCACCCGTGGGGTTACCGTGCGTGAGGCCGCAAAGTGATATGACGTGTTACAGCTAGATCGGTGTGACTTAGGATCGGGGTCCTGACATATGATTAGACATGTTTGCAATGAAAATTGGAGATTATAGATTCACATGCCATGCATAAGTAGCTAAGAGTTAAGAATGATTTATCTTGGATATCAACATTGCATTAAAATGATTGTGATGTAGTATGATGATATGGTATCCTCCTCTGAATGTTCGAGTGGCTTGACTTGGCACATGTTTATGCATGTAGCTGAATCAAAACCAATATAGCCTCTATGATATTTATGTTCATGGTGTCTATATCCTACTCATGCGGGTGTCCAATGTTTATTATGCATGATGCATGTTCATGACCATTGTTCATGACCATTGTTTCTCTCTAGCTGGCCGCTTCCAAACCTAGATGAGTCCACCATACCTACCTATATGCGGTATTACCATGTCGTTCTAAGTAAATTTGCATGTGCCACCTCTAAAAACTTCAAATAAATATCCCTTTTGTGTGTTTGGATCGTTCATGGAATGACAGGAGGTGGTTGGTATTTTCCATGCTAAGCGGGTTATTCTCAGGTTGAGTGTTTATTCACTCGCCATTGCACGAGAAAAGAGTAGTAATATGGATTCCCAGTCCCAAATTGCAAAAAGAAAAAGCTTACAAATAAACAAACAAAAACTCCCAGTGGAGGTCAAACATTTACTTTTCTGCTTGGATACCGCCACTAGCTCGTTTAGCATGGAAGATATTGATATCTGATAGTTGTGAAGTGAATGAGAAGGGTGCACCTCTAAAAATTTCATTTACATCTGTTTTAAGAACTTGAGCTCTGCCACCTCTGCAAATCATCGCTTCCCTCTGCGAAGGGACTATCTATTTACTTTTACATTGTGTCATCACCTTCCCTAATAAGCGCCAGATCTGAGAGCATTGTTGTGATGCCTATGCATTGTGTGTAGTGAATGTTAGGTGTTATCATGACTCGATGTTTTCTCACATGAATTACAATGCTTAGTCGCTGCTCAGATTTTGGAGGTGCTCTGCATTTATGTTTTGTTGTCTCAGAAAGGGCTAGCGAGATACCTTATTATTGCTCGCTAGCTGATTATGTCATTGATATGAGTCATTATAATCTTTAAGAGTTATTGTCGACGTGGTTAGTTATAATGCTGGCTAAAAGCCTGGGTGATGTTTAAGCTTATTTATGCAAACAAGAGTAAAAAAGTTCGTAAAAGTTTTTCTTTCTCACTTTCAGTTTATCAACTGAATTGCTTGAGGACAAGCAAAGGTTTAAGCTTGGGGGAGGGTTGATACGTCTCCAACGTATCTACTTTTCCTAACGTTTTCCTCTTGTTTTGGACTCTAATTTGCATGATTTGAAACTAACCCCGGACTGATGTTGTTTTCAGCAGAACTACCATGGTGTTGTTTTTGTGCAGAAATAAAAGTTCCCGGAATGGAACGAAACTTTGCGAGGATTTTTTATACAATAAAAGCAAAATACTGGAGCCAAGAACCACCGGAGGGGGGCACCTGGGTGGGCACAACCCACCAGGGCGCCCCCCTCCTGGGGCGCCCAGGTGGGTTGTCCCCACCTGGTGGCCCCGCAGACGCCAACCCTGATACTATAAGTTCACATTCTTCCAGAAAAAAATCAGGGAGAAAGAATTATCGCGATCTACGAGACGGAGCCGCCGCCACCTCCTATTCTTCCCCGGGAGGCGAGATCTGGAGTCCGTTTGGGGCTCCGAAGAGGGGGATCTTCGTCCTTCGTCATCACCAACCCTTCTCCGTTGCCAATTCCATGATGCTCCCCACCGAGAGTGAGTAATTCCTTCGTAGGCTCATTGGTCGGTGAGGAGTTGGATGAGATTCATCATGTAATCTAGTTAGTTTTGTTACGGCCGATCCCTAGTATCCATTATGTTCTGAGATTGATGTTGCTATGACTTTGCCATGCTTAATACTTGTCACTTTGGGCCCGGATGCCATGATTTCAGATCTGAACCGTTTATGATATATCAATATAATCGTGTTTTACATCTAATCTTGCAAGTTATAGTCACCTACGACGTGTTGTGATCCGGGAACCCCGGAGTGACAATAACCGGAACCACTCCCGATGATGACCGTAGTTTGAGGAGTTCATGTATTCACAGTGTGTTAATGCTTTGTCCCTGTTCTCTATTAAAAGGAGGCCTTAATATCCCTTAGTTTCCAATATGGACCCCGCTGGCATGGGAGAGTAGGACAAAAGATGTCATGCAAGTTCTTTCCATAAGCATGTATGACTATTTACGGAATACATGCCTACATTATATTTATGAACTGGAGCTAGTGCCGTATCGCCCTAGGTTATGACTGTCACATGATGAATATCATCCAACAAATCAGCGATCCAATGCCTACGAATTTATCCTATATTGATCGTGCTAAGTTACTACTGCTATCGTTACTGCTACACTTGCTACAAAACTACTGCTACCACTGTTACCGTTATTGTTGCTGTTGTCACTACTATCAAAACTATCATATTACTATGCTACTGATCACTTTGCTACAGATAATTAATCTCCAGGTGTGGTTGAATTGATAGCTCAGCTGCTAATACTTGCAAATATTCTTTGGCTCCCCTTGTGTCAAATCTATAAATTTTGGTTGAATACTCTACCCTCGAAAACTGTTGCGATCCCCTATACTTGTGGGTTATCAGGAGGGCAGCTGCACCCTTCCCCTGGTGCAGCCCTTCCCCCCTCCAACTCTCTCCTCCTTCGTAGTGCTTAGCGAAGCCCTGCCGAAGAACTGTGAGCTCCACCACCATGCCGTCGTGCTGCCGGAGCTCTCCCAGACTGTACGTGTGTTGATAGGCGCCGTCCGGTCGGCGCTTGGATCGGATCCTCCGCGATTTGAATCATCGCGAGTATGAATCCATCAACCGCGTTATTGTCACGCTTCCTCTTAGCGATCTTCAAGGGTATGAAGATGCACTCCCTCTCTCTCGTTGCTAGCATCACCTAGATTGATCTTGGTGACATGTAGGATTTTTTTGAATTATTACTACGTTCCCCAACAATAAAGGCGTCTTTACACTTATTCCATGATTCAATACTATTTTTAAGCAAAGATGAAAACCAAGTTTTAGCACGATCTCGTAATGAGAACGGAAATAGCTTTAATTTAATAATATCATTATCCACATCTTTCTTCTTTTGCATATCGCCCAACTCAACAAAATTATTTAGATGGGATGCGGCATCTTCACTAGGAAGGCCAGAAAAATGATCTTTCGTAACAGAATTCAGCAAAGCAGCATTCATTTCATAAGATTCCGCACTAGTGGCGGGATAAATCAGAGTACTAATATAATCATTATTATTGGTATTTGAAAAGTCACACAATTTTGTATTCTCTTGAGCCATCGTGACAAAGCAAGCAATCCGACACATAAGCAAACAAAAAGGCAAACGAAAACATGAACGAGAAAAAGGGCAAAAAAAGGCAAATCTTTTTGTGTTTTTCTGAAAACGTTTTAGAAGTGGGGGAGAGGAAAACGATAGGCGAATGGAAAATAATGTAAATGCAAGATATGAGAGTTTATGACAAGTACTTGGTAGGCTTGGTGTAGATTTTGACTTCGCGTAGATCTCCCCGGCAACGACGCCATAAATTCTTCCTGCTACTTCTTGAGCTTGCGTTGGTTTTTCCCTTGAAGAGAAAAGGGTGATGCAACAAAGTAGAGATAAGTATTTCCCTTAGTTTGAGAACCAAGGTGTCAATCCAGTTGGAGAAGAACGTGCAAATCTCCAATACATGCACAAACAATCAAACACTTGCACCAAACGCTATAAAGGGGTTGGCAATCCCTTCACGGTTATTTGCAAAAGTGAGATCTGATAAAGAAAGACAAATAAAAGATATTTTTTAATTTATAGATCTGAAAGTAAATGATTGCAAAATAGTAGATCGAAAACTAATATGATAGAAAATAGACCCGGGGGCCATAGGTTTCTCTAGAGGCTTCTCTCACGATAGCAAATAATACGGTGGGTGAACAAATTACTGTCGAGCAATTGATAGAAAAGCGCAAAGTTAGGACGATATCCAAGGCAATGATTATGTAATATAGGCATCACGTCCGTGTCAAGTAGACCGACTCCTGCCTGCATCTACTACTATTACTCCACACATCGACCGACTCATGCCTGCATCTAAAGTATTAGGTTCATAAAGAACAGAGTAACGCTAAAGTAAGATGACATGATGTAGAGGAATAAACTCAAGCAATATGATGTAAACCCCATCTTTTTACCCTCGATGGCAACAATACAATACGTGCCTCGCTAGCCCTACTTTGTCACTGGGTGAGGACACTGCAAGATTGAACCCAAAGCCAAGTACTTCTCCCATTGCAAGAAAAACAAATCTAGTTGGCCAAACCATACCGATAATTCGAAGAGACTTACAAGGATATCAAATCATGCATATAGGAATTCAGAGAAGATTCAAATAATATTCATAGAATAAACTGATCATAAATCCATAATTCATCAGACCTGGACAAACACACCGCAAAACAAGATTGCATAGGATAGATCTCCAAGAACTTCGAGGAGAACATGTTATTGAGAATCAAAGAGAGAGAAGAAGCCATCTAGCTACTATCTATGGACACGTAGGTTTGTGGTAAACTACTCACGCTTCATTGGAAGGGCAATAGAGTTGATGTAGAAGCCCACCGTGATCGAATCCCCCTTTGGAAGGATGCCGGAAAAGGCCCCAAGATGGGATCTCACAGGTACAGAAGGTTGCGGCGGCAGAAAACTGGTTCCGTGGCTTCCTCTCATGGTTTTCGAATATATGTGAATTTATAGGAGGAAGAGGTAGGTCAGGGAAGTCACAAGGGGCCCACAGGGCAGGGGGCGCACCCACCCCCTAGGGCGCGCCCTCCCCCTTGCCGCCACCTCGTGGCTCTTCTAACATGGTTCTCAAGTCTCCGAGATGTCCTCTGGTCCAAGAAAAATCATCATAAAGTTTCATTCCGTTTGGACTCCGTTTGATATTCCTTTTCTGGAAACCCAAAAACAAGGAAAAACAAAAACTGGCATTGGGCTCTAGATTAATAAGTTAGTCCCAAAAATAATATAAAATAGCATACTAATGCATATAAAACATCCAAAACAGATAATATAATAGCGTGGAACAATCAAAAATTATAGATACATTGGAGACATATCAGTAAGCAGTATGAGGATCACCGCCCACAACTCTTTGTGTTCTACTCGTCCATATCATCTACACATAGACCTGGCTCATGATGCCACTATTGGGAAAAGTTGCATGGAAAACAAAAAAAAATTCTACGCACACGCAAAGATCTATCCTAGGAGATGCATAACAACGAGGGCGAGAGTGTGTCTACGTACCCTCGTAGACTTTAAGCGGAAGTGTTTCACAACGCGGTTGATGTAGTCGAACTTATTCGTGCTTCAACCGATCAAGTACCGAATGCACGGCACCTCCGCGTGCACATGTTCAACTCGATGACGTCCCTTGCCTTCTTGATCCAGCAAGTGGTCGGGGTAGTAGATGAGTTCTGTTAGCACAACAGCATGGTGATGGTGGTGGCGAAGTGATCTTCGCGTGGCTTCGCCTAAGCACTACGAAAATATGACCGGGGTGTAAATAGTGGAGGGGGGCGCCACACACGTCTAAGGAATTGTCTGGGTGTGCTAGGGCACCCCCCACACACATATATATAGGTGGGAGGGAGAGGGGAGGATGCCATGGGGCGCCCCAAGTAGGCCAATCCTACTTGGGGTCCTCCTTGGCCGCGCCCCCTGCCATGTTTATTGGAGTGGGAAGGAAAGAGGGGGGAAGAGGGAAGGAAGGGGGAATCCTATTCCTCTCTTTCCTTTCGTCCCCTCTTTCCTTCTCCTCCTAGGCCGGCCCATATGCGGGCGCACCAGCCCCTTGTGGCTGGTGTGTTTCCCCTCTTGGCCCATAAGGCCCATATCTTCTATCGGGGGTGCCCGGAACCCCTTCCAGTGACCCGATAAGTACCTGATACCCTCCGGAACACTTTCGGTGTCCGAATACCATGGTCCTATATATCAATCTACCTCTCAACCATTTCGAGACTCCTCGTCATGTCCGTGATCTCATCCTGGACACTAAACAACATTCGGTCACCAAATCACATAACGCACATAATATTATGTTGTCAATGAACGTTAAGCTTGCGGACCCAACGGGTTCGTGAACTATGTAGACATGACAGAGACACCTCTCCAGTCAATAACCAATAGCAGAACTTGGATGCCCATATTGGCTCCTACATATTCTACGAAGATCTTTATCGGTTGAACCGTTATGACAACATACACAATTCCCTTTGTCTGCGGTATGTTACTTGCCCGAGATTTGATTGTCGGTATCTCTATACCTAGTTCAATCTCATTACAGGAAAGTCTCTTTACTCGTTCCATAATACATCATCCCGTGACTAACACATTAGTCATTTTCTTGGAAGGCTTATTATGATGTGTATTACCGAGAGGGCCCAGAGATACCACTTTGATACTCGAAGTGACAAATCCTAACCTCAATTCACGCCAACCCAACAAGACTCCTTCGGAGATACTTGTAGATCATCTTTATAATCACCCAGTTACGTTGTGACGTTTGATAGCACACAAGGCACTCCTCCGGAATCCGGGAGTTGCATGATTTCATAGTCATAGGAATATGTATTTTCCATACTTGAAAGCAGTAGCAATAAACTGTATGATCAAATGCTAAGCTAACGGATCGGTCTTGTCCATCACATCATTCTCATAATGATGTGATCCCGTTATCAAATGACAACTCATGTCCATGGTTAGGAAACCTTAACCATCTTTGATTAACGAGCTAGTCTAGTAGAGGCTTACTAGGGACACAGTATTTGCTTACGTATTGACACATGTATTTAGGTTTCCGGTCAATACAATTGTAGAATGAATAATAAACCTTTATCATGAATAAGGAAAATAATAACAACTTTATTATTGCCTCTAGGGCATATTTCCATCAATAGGTTTTTGTAATCTAAAAATATAAAAACAGCAAGGTAGCAAGTGATAAAACGGAGCACGAATGGTATTGCAATGCTTAGGAACATGGCGTAGGGATCATACTTTCACTAGTGCAATCTCTCAACAGTGCTAACATAATTGAATCATATGGCAATCCCTCAACGTGTGGCAAAGAGTCACTCCAAAGTTCTTATCTAGCGGAGAACATAAGAAGAAACTGTTAGTAGGGTATGAAACCACCTCAAAGTTATTCTTTCCTATCAATCTTTTAAGCTATTCCCATAAGTGTCACAAACAACCCTAGAGTCCGTACTTAAATAACACCATATGACACACATCAACCAACTATAATGTCACCTAGATACTCCAATGTCACCACAAGTATCTGTGAGTTGATTATACGATATGCATCAAACAACTTCAGATCCATAATATTCTATCCAACACAAAGAACTTCAAAGAGTGTCCCGAGATTTCTACCGTGGAGACAAAGACGGAAATGTGCATCAACCCCTATGCATAGATTACCCCAATGTCACCTCGGGAATCCGCGAGTTGAGTGCCAAAACATACATCAAGTGAATCAATATGATACCCCATTGTCACCATGTGTATTCAAACGCAAGACATACACCAAGTGTTCTCAAATCCATAAAAGTATTCAGTCCGATAAAAGTGAAACATCAAAGGTAAAAACTCAATTCATCACAACAAGATAGAGAGGGGAAAATCCATATGATCCAATTATATTAACAAATCTCGCGGTACATCAAGATCGTGCCAAATCAAGAACACGAGAGAGAGAGAGAGAGAGAGAGAGAGAGAGAGAGAGATCAAACACATAGCTACTGGTACAAACCCTCAGCCCCGAGGGTGGACTACTCCCTCCTCATCATGGTGGCCACCGAGATGATGAAGATGGCCTCCGGTGATGATTTCCCCCTCCGATAGGGTGTCGAAATAGGGGCCATATTGGTTTTTCGTGGCTACAGAGGCTTGCGGCGGCGGAACTTATCATCCACGGTTATTTCTGGGTGTTTCTGTATATATATGATTTTTCAACGTTGGAATCACACGAATATGGGTCTCGAGGGGCCCACATTCCACTGGGGCGTGCCAAAGGGGGGGTGGCGTGCCCTGGTGCCTAGTGACCACCTCGTCCACCTTCTTGTTTTCCCATGAAGCCTCTAGTGCCTCTTTTGTTCCAAAAAATCGTCAAAAAGTTTCGCTGCATTTGGAGAAATTTTATTTCTGTACAAAAAACAACACTATAGTAGTTCTGAAAATAGCGTCAGTCCGGGTTAGTTCCATTCAAAACATACCAAAACCACATAGAATTGTTGTAAACATGGCATGCATTCATAAATTATAGATATGTTGGAGACGTATCAAAGACCAATAATATCATCTTTATAATGCAAATCTTTATCATGAGGTTGTCTAGCAAACTTAGAAAAAATGAATTCCTGAGATACGTCACCAGACTTAACCTTAGCTTTTTTTAACACAATCAATTCAATTAACAATATTCAAGAAGAATCCATAGTTTAAATTTGAACCGGAATGGCTCACTATAGAGGGATTCCACGTTAAAAAAGTGTGGGCATGTCATCCTCTGGGTAGCACGCCCCTTCAATGATGGAACAATTAAATTCGCGCCTTGCACCGATTACTTCATGGATGGGCTAAACACACCATCAAAATATAGGAAAAATAAGAAGGTGTGACTATCTACCTTAATCGATACCTGTCGGTGTCAAAACCGACAGATCTCGGGTAGGGGGGCCCAAGTTGTATGTCTTAGGATCGATGCTAACAGGAGACAGGGACACGATGTTTTACCTAGGTTCAGGCCCTCTTTATCGAGGTAATACCCTACTTCATTCTTGATTGATCTTGATGAATATGATTAAAAGAGTTGATGTACCTCGAGATCGTAATGGCTAAACCCTAAAAGTCTAGCCTATGTGATTGATATGATATATGTCTCCTCTACGGGCTAAACCCCTCGGCTTATATACACGTCGGAGGGGGCCTAGGGTTACAAAGGTAACTTGGGGAGCAAGGAATCATTACATCCGGACATCTTTCTTGCCTTACTACACACATTGGAGTCCTAACCGAATACAGGGGAGGGCCTTCTGCTTCTATCTTCATGGCCCATCAATCCAGCCCAGCTTCAGTGGCCTGGACGCCTGAGGACCCCTGAATACATGACTCCCTTAGTAGCCCCCGGACTTGCCTTCAAGGACGAGATTGTATCCGGCTTCATGTCTTCGGTCTTGCAAGGTGAGTCCTCCATTGAATCAGATGATAGTTTGGCTTCATATTTAATGTCATACCCTATCGATCCCCTGCCGCCGTTGCTTCAGCTCCCGCGTGTCAGTCGAATGCGAACCGTCTGGGTATTTTTATAATTAACCCCTTGACTGCATAAGGAAGGCGCTTATTTAAAGAGACTAGATCTCAGATGCCATTCCATCCACGCGAAAGATCCTTAGAGCCTGCCACGACAAATCCCCAAACATGGCCAGCGTCCCTAGTTCTTCCTCGCGCCCTAACGGCGCTCAAGCAAGCGACTAGGAGAGTTGCTCCATATCTCATGCGCATCTGAGAAAACTCCAAGCGCAGGGATATCTCCCTCCCGAGGATCTAGTCCCCGTCCAGGCTGGATTAACTTCTCTCCATGATCAAGGCATGGCAGAATGTTTTCCCAATCCTTCTAAAGAAGAACGGGTGTGCTTCATCTCCTTACTCCTAAGAGGTGTTGGATTTCCTATTCACCCTTTTCTTACAGGGTTTCTGGAGTTTTATGGCCTCCAACTGTACGACCTTACGCAGGGGTCTATCCTGCATATTGCGTGCTTCGTTGCACTGTGCGAGCTCTTTCTGGGCTACGAGGCTCATTTTGGATTATGGCTAAGTCAGCCTTGTTCCTCGCTCCTAGAAGGGATCCATATTCGAGGTAGGCGGCACCGAAGTGTGGCACATAGCTGGGACAGGTTACCTTTCCGGCACTTTGAAGAAGGCATCCGAAGAGTGGCCCTCGAAAAGGTTTTATATCAAAGACATCGTCCTGCCGGATCCAACCCGGCAAGGACTACCTGAATACTCCAGTGCTCCTCTAAAGAAGCGCCTCAACTGGCGTCCCCGCAGTCTCAAGGAAGAAGACAGTGCGGAGGTAAAAATACTAGCCAGCAAGATCAGACTACTTGCCCACCTCAAGCTGACGATAATCGCGGTGATGGCAACTTCGATAACATGATGCGTGCAGCCGCTCCAGGCCAGAGGATTTCCTATGTGGCACTATAATGGCCAGGATGATGCCTCACGCTGCCTACGCTAGGGCCCGAACAACCCCGCCGCTCTAGCTGCTATTCTGGCCGATCTCTACAAAGAAGAGAAGGAGGACTTTCTTGTCTTGGAATGCCGGGAGGGTTTCTCCATGTACAACCCCATCAATTGGGTAAGGTTTTCCCTGATCACTAGCTTTACCGTGCTTTTATTTAATGAACCAGACTGAGTTCGGCTGCTTTCAATAGGAGTGGAGGAAGGTGGTCGGAAAGATTAGCAGTCCTATCCCACAGCCAGAGGACCATATTCGAGACCTGGATCCCGAATTGGAAGAGGATTCGGATATTGGTATAGATCTTAAAGACGGAGTCTTTTACCAAACCAGCCACGATGGTACCGAACTGGCTATTATAGCCGACTATCCTAATCTTCTTCCTTCCTCTTAGGTAAATGCCCAGGAAACTCCTCTTCAAAGAGAATATTCCCAGCGCGCCTCACCCATCGCATTATCTCATGCTCAAAAGGGGTGGCGCTCCTCTCCGCCGAACTGCATCAAGAGTGTCTTCCTAGGGGGTGACACCTGCACAGGGCGGGTCTCGGAAACGAAAGGGGATCGGAGACACCACTGAACCTCCTCCTTTATCGAAGAGGTATGACTCTTTAACATATGCCTGGTGGCGGAGCCAGGTTATAATTTTCCGCTTTATCTTTTCTTTTTAGGAAGAGTATACGCCGGACTGTGTCCGGCGATCCTGCTGGTCATGCTCCACCCAATCCAGCCCCGGCCTGTCCACAAGGACTAGGGCGGATGCGGGGGTAACGCTGGATTGTCCTCTTCAAGAGGATTCGGATGAAGTAGCAGTTACCAATTCTGAAGTGGAGAGCGCGATGAATCATCGATGGTGCAAAGCGGCCATGCGTGACCCAGCTTTCACTAAGGAGGCATTTAATGCCTTTAGTTCTGCAGATGCGTATATCCGAGCCGCTCGAGACGGACTTGCTGGAGCCACTCACTAGCTTTCCAAGGACATGCGGGTGAGTGTTTAATTCAATATTCATATGCAAGTAGCCCCCGAGACTTAAAGCAGTTGGCCCAACTGATTTAAGGATCGTTGTGTTCGTAGGTACTCAAGGAAAAGAATAACTCTTTATCCAAGGAATTGGAAGAGTGCCACATCAAGCTAACTACTATTATCACCGAGTTGGTGAATCCAAAGAAGTCCAAGAATGGCCCTGATGGTAAAAACAATAGTATCCGAACAGTATGGTCCCGTACCGATCAATGATTTTTAAGTATACATTATTTTAATCTGTAGCAACAGGGCCAGTAGACCAACTGGGGGAAAAACTAAGGGCTGCACAGGCAGCGAAGGAGCGGGCCAAAGGGAAAACTGCTGCTGGTGAACGTGTATTAACATGCACCATAGATGAGAAAAACAAGCTGCAGGATAACAATGTCAAGCTGGCCGAGGAGTTAAAGGACGTAAGAGCCCAACTCTCGGAGGCTTTAAAAGAGAACAAGAAGCTTAAGGGCGGCATATTTAGTATGATGATAAACCGAGCTTTCATTGCAGTTCTATGATTCGACGTTTTCTTTGAGAAAAACTGTCCCTGCAGATTTGTTGATCGGGCGGCCCACGTGAGAGGTGTTCGGATTTCAAGGTGATCTGCTGCAAGAGCTTTCCAATGTGCACGAGCGAGCTCGCAAGGCCATGAAGAACATGACAAAGGCTTTATGGCCGACCAATTCTGTCGGATTTAGGGCACCGCAAAACCCGTTAAGTTCGAACACAGGGGCGTGAACGAAGATCTCTCCCACTCACGTCTACCTAGCGCCTCGCTCTCGTCTCGGTGGAAGGATTCAAGCAAACAACAAACAAGCACACAACAGTTTACCCAGGTTCGGGCCACCATGAGGTGTAAGACCCTACTTCCTGCTTTGGTGGATTGGCTCCGGATGAGCTAGAGTATGAACTGGTACAAGGGTTCTTGAGCTCAGGAGGCGAGCTCGGGAGGGTCAGGAGGCTAGTGTTCTTGCTCCTTGTGTGGTGGCAAAGTGTGTGTAGTCGATCCCCCTTTGCAGTGGAGGTCCTAGCTACTTATATAGGCGGCCACGGTCCTCTTCCCCCGAAATGTTTAGGCGGGAAGGGATTCCACAACGGCCATTTTTGAGCGGGAACACAAGGATGTTCCTACCTTGACAAAAGTAGTCTTCGCCTGCAAAAGGATCAGGCGGTGAAACGGTGGTGGGCTCAACGGTGACATCCTCCTTATCGTCCTTGCGGTCTTTGGTCTTGTTGCAGCAAAGAGGAAACCTTTGCCCCACTCCTTGGGAACCAACGCCTGCGCTGTCTCCTTTGCACCGAAATGGCAACTGTGCCGCTGGCGGTCGCTGGCACCCGCTGGCATGGTGCATCACTGCTGACATCATTGCCTCCTCCTGAGGCAGGCTTGGCCTTGGATTCTCCGCCCCTTCGGAACGCCTTGCCGAGGCCGCTCCCGAGGAGGTCTTGGCGTTGTTCTCCTCGTGAGGTCTGGCCCCTCGCGAGGGTCTTGAGCAGCTGGTCGATCAGCTGGGTCGTATCAGGCCGCTTGCAGGAACGTGTCGCGGCCCGCAGACAGGCAAGTCTGGGTACCCTGGTTCCCAGGACGCCGACAGTAGCCCCCGGGCCCAAGGCGCGCGCGGAGTTGGCTTCAGGGCGAAGCCTTAGTCGAGGATGAAGCGCCGCGGGCCCCAAAAAGGTTGCGGGCCAGGCTGGCGCGTGACGGTTGGATGGGACGCGAGCGACTCCACTTCCCACGCAATCTTGGCAACCGTGTGACTTGACAACTTCTTGGCGCGGGTAGCGGGGCCATTATGGCTGCGCGCGAGTGGCCGCCGGTTGGTCTTCTTGGCTTATAAACAGGGGAGTGAGGCTCCACACCTCTCACTTGACTGTTGCAGGCCGATCCCCACGTTTCCATTGCTCCTAGGGCTCCATGGCGCCAATTCGCAGGTTCTCGGCCGCGGAGAAAGGGAAGAGCCTAATGGTGGAGCCCGATCAACTCCCCCGATGAAGAGGCGCCGTGATTCTCCGGGCGCGCCCCTGAGGCCGGCGGACGCTCGCACATGGTGCACGCGGGCTCCACCAGGATTTCCGCTTCCTTTGTACATCTCATCGGCAAGCAGATTGAGCGAGGGCGGAGATAGGGGTGGCGCCGCCAGTCCCCCGGAGAGACGGGCGTCTCCTCGCACCCTGCTACCGTCTCATTCAGAGGATGATGCCCGCGAGTTCATCGTATGGGCGGGGGGCCCTCCGCATTCCTGGATCCTTCTTCCTCCGTTCCTGATGGAGGTACTCCCGGCTCGTGGCCGGGTGACGATGGAGCTGAGGTACGAAGGGTGTCGCCTTCCTCCTTTGCATGCCGATGTGGAGGTGGTTTCTTCTGGCCAGGTCTTCATGACCTGGGGCTGGGGTGTGGTGCGTCGCGCCTGCGCCCCCACCGGGAGGCACATTCTTCACTTTGCGCTCGACACGACGGGCGCGATAACCTTCAAAGTCTTCGGGGCGGACGGCCTCCGACTGTCATGTGGCGCAGGGAATGGGCTCGCCGGCGACCATTCCCTGTGTCATCAAGGCGACGAAGCGCTCGTTGTCGGCTATATCTCCGACTCTCCTGATAGCAGTTATGCTACCCCTGAGACGGCCTCGAGCTCTGACGAGAGCTACGAGCCGCCAAGCCGCCTCCCCTATCGCCGGAGGGAAACGGTGTCCTCCCGGCGTCGCCGTTGTTGAAGGAGCTCAAGCCGAGTTCCTTGGGAGCGTCTTCCTTAGCTTAGTTCCTGCGGGACATCATGGAGGGCTTCACAAGGACATGTAAATTCTCGTAGTACTTTTGTTATTATCTAGCGTTATAAACTTATGTCCTGCATGATTCCCTTGTTAAAGCATTATTTCCCCCTTTCTTTCGTTCCCGCGGTAGCTTAAGGCCCTACGCCTGCGAGACCCAATCCTGGAACCGGCCTCGGCCCGTGCTGGTATGCCAAGCCGCGGCACTGTGGCCAAGGCCAGGAGGCGAGGGGTCCAGGATCTGGTAAGAGCCCCCGAGGCGCAACGCGCAGGAGGTTCCTCTTGGCGTCCACGCAGCTGTCCACTGGTCCATCAGGAAGGGCTTCGTAACTATAGTAAGTGGTGGTGTATGTATGCAAGCGGGTGCGGTGTTGAAAACTTATCTTTAGCGATTCCTGAGGTTAGATGGTGCTTGATTCATGTCGCCTCTCCCTTGAGGCAAGGTTTGGTGTCCAAGCGCCTTCGTGAGGAGGCGGCAATGATCGCTCCCGAGGCCCTGGAACAGAAGCCACATGGTCGGTGGAGACGTTTCTCCAGGCTGCCACCATCGCAACCTAAAAAGGTGTAGACCGGTGATACTGTGCTTGTCGATGCTTGATCCGTCCTGTTTAGTGAGAGGAGTGCGAGTGCCTCGGGGAGGCGTAAGAACTTGGTTGAATTTGAAAAAACTTGACGTTATTGTAATAGCTAGATGATTCCATGCTTGCTTTCTTTCATGTTTGCTTTAGGTGCTCTGCGTCGGCAGGGCCCAACCCCGCGCATACCTCGACTGCCGCTGAGCCCTCTGGACGACCTGGATTACCATAGTAACTAGACTCATTGCTGAGCCCTCTGGACACCAGGGTTACCATAGTAACTAGACTCAAGGTATGAGGGGCTACGTGGCCAGTGAAGCCCTTGGGTCGCGATGCCCAAGGGTCCCCCTTGACGTTCAAGCAATCCTGTCAGGGATATTACTAGCAGGTATAAACCGGCTAGGAAGATCCGGATTACACTTACATAGTTGTATTATCATAAGCCCAGTAGAATATGAACCAGAGGTTACGGCCCATAGAGGCGTAGGGCCCATATGTAAAGCTTACGGTTTATGAACCGTCATATCATTTAACTTGAGGTATAAGATAGAAAGAGTAGAGACTGTGGCGGACACGATTATGAGCCGGCCTCGGGACTCTGTGAACCGGACCGGGCGTCGCCTCCTATATAAAGGGACGACCCGGCGACGGTTCAAGGACAGGGAACAACCCGTCGAGACACAGGCAAGCGATCCGCTCCCTGTTCATCGACGCCCAAGCAATACCAAACCAAACTAGAAGTAGGCTTTTACCTTCATCGAAGGGGCCGAACTAGTATAAACCCTTTGTGTTCTTTGTGTGCTTTAACCTCTTCAAGCTAACCCGCGCGATGGCTCCACACCTAAGTCCTCTAAACCGGACATCTGCCGTGCTAATTCCACGACAGTTGGCACCCACCGTGGGGCTATCGCACGATGGTTTCGAGTTCTTGAAGGGCAGCTTTGAAGGACTCAAGGGTTACGCGGTCGGCCGGATGACCAAGAGTCGCCGCGGCCGGATCTACATCGACGACGCAGGCTGGGGCCCCGAGGCCGATTCAATCGAATACGGGTACCGGGTCCTCTTCGGCGGCATCCACATCTTCATCGGCAAGATTGGTGAACCAAGACCTGAGCCGGACATCTTCCCCAACATCGTCGAGCCGACTCAGCGCGCGAGGTTGGCCCGGATTCAGCCCACCGTGAAGCATGTTTTCGTCGGAGCAGTACATGGAGTCCAAGCCGAGGACGGATCGGATTCTTGTGGTGAGATAGTTGTCTATTCTGACGATGAATCTTCATCCGGGGAGACCGAATCCATTGATTGGCAAAATAAATCATAGCTCCTTGGATCGCATTCGAATCCATTGATTGGCAAAATAAATCATAACTCCTTGGATCGCATTCGAATCCATTGATAGGCAAAATAAATCATAGCTCCTTGGATCGCATTTGAATCCATTGATTGGCAAGATAAATCATAGCTCCTTGGATCACATTCGAATCCATTGATTGGCAAAATAAATCATAGCTCCTTGGATCGCATTCGAATCCATTGATTGGCAAAATAAATCATAGCTCCTTGGATTGCATTCGAATCCATTGATTGGCAAAATGAATCATAGCCCCTTGGATCGCATTTGAATCCATTGATTGGCAAAATTTCCGGTTTACTGATCGCATTCGAATCAGAAGCCTCGATTTGGAGCCTGGCAGCTCGCAAAAAGCCTCGACTACATGGTCTTATTTGCAAACAATGCTTTGTTTTTTGCGATTTTTCAAAGTTTTCCGTGGGTAACCAAGTTTTTTGATCCGGAGCTGGGCAACTTCAAAGTTGACCGCATATCTACAAAAGTCTGGGTCATAGAACACCAACACGATTTAAACCGGCGTTTATCAAAACCAGGAACAGTCATCAGGCAAACGACGAAAGGGCCAAGAGCCTCATCAGAATCTACACGTTCAATAATGCCTACCGGATTAAGGATGTCTGGCACACTTAATCAAAGGTATAAAGTATTTTTGGGTGTAAAACAGATACTCTTTCAATATGTGCCTATGGGAGCAATATAATACGTCTGGTGGTAAACCGCCAGGACATCTTGTTAGCATTGTTTATGCAGATATAGATAACATAAACGGATCAACCATAGCAGACAAGGGATTAAAATTGGCAGACGCCAAGTCAAGCTATGACATCCGAATTGAGACAAAGATAATGTTTCGAACTATCCTATTACAAGGCACTTGCAGGCCTGAACGGATTAAAATATTTGGCAACAGTTTTTCAGCAACTATGAGTTAAACCGGGTGGTTCATTCTTCTTCCTGCTACGAAGGCTGAGGATCGGCCTGTTTCGGATCTTCTTCATCTTCAGGAAGTGGCTGGAAGTCGGGAACGCGCCAGTCTATCTTGGAGAGTGCACGGAAGTACATTTCCTCAGTAATAAGATCGGACGGATCAATATCTGGAGCGAAAGTATGGGCACGCACTGGCGGGATCAGATTCTCGGTATCATAAACCGGCCGGTCCACCCGTTCATTTTGTAAGTCATAGGCCGGATGATACCTGGTCAGATTCGCTTCATTGGCAAGTTTGCTGGCAAGTGGGTGCATCTCTTTCGTTAAGTCTCGGAGGTCCTCGGCAGAGAAGGGGGGTCCATCTTCCTTATTACTGGGATATCCGTTCATAGCCTCCTCCGGATCAAAGTCCAGGACCCATGCCTTGGCCCGGGTCAGTGCTACAAGTGAACCAGCCCAAGCAGCAGATTTCTTCACCTCCACCAAGCGTACAGGAAGGACAGACAGCTTCTCCAAAGTACCTTGAATAGTAGTTGGGGCCGCTTTCTGATGGGACATTGCACTTATAACCCTTTGAGCGCCGGAATACAGCTGCTCCACTAGGGTATAAGAGGCCTTGAGCTTCTTTTGGATGTCATCCCCAAGATGAGTGATGTGTCGCCCTAAATATGATTGTTAAAGTTAAACCGGAGCGGAACAAAGATTGCAGAGATTAAAAACATATTCAACCAAGTGCTTACCAAAGATAGCAGAGGTCATGCGTTCTATTTGCTGCTTTAAACCGGTCAGTTCCTGCGTAACTGGGTTAAGGGCAGCTTCAGCATCTTTTGCTCTTTTCGCAAGAGCATTCCTTTGTACCTCCCAGGTGGATCGCTCCGCTTCAAAGTCTTTTTTCAATTTTTTTGCGCTGGTTAAGTTCACCGCCAGCTCTTCTTTGGCCTTGGCAGCAGCAGTTTCAGTAGCAACCAGTCTATTCCGGAGCTCAGTTACCTCTGCAGCCCTCCGGGTCAAGTCAGCCTACAAGGAAATCAAATGGAGTAGAAGACAATTCAGACAAGTCTCAAGCATATAAACAAGTTATCCACTTGACACTTGGGGGCTAATGTACAGTTGAGGTATTAAAAGAGAAATTTAGACAAGTCCCGGGCACATAAAACAAGTTATGCCCCTGGCTCTTGGGGGCTAATGTAAGTTCATTTTGCATACATTGGAAGTGCCGGTTCACCTACAACGAAGCTAAACCGGCACTTGGGGGCTACTATGGCCTAAAGACAGCGGTACAAAGAATACAAAACAGAGACAAGTGAAGGAAGTTACCTCGTACTTATCCTTCATCATATTAACCAACCCGGATTCATAATCGTGGCTGGTATGAAGCCGGTTCAAATACCCGGAATAAAGTTCCTGGGCACTTAATTGGGCATAGCTGGATAAGTCCGTGCTCCACTTGCCTTTCTCTTGTTGAAGCTTCTCCTCTTTGGCAGTGTGATTGGCCAAGACGATAGGCTCAGCAGGAGCGGTAAAACCTGACCCGGTTATCTGAACATCCGGGGAAGAAGCGGCAATTGGTTGAGAAGGGGCAGCGGTAGGCACCGGGCTAATAGGAGCCCGGCTAGCCCGAGGAGGGCTAACCCGGACAGGACTAGCCGGTTCAACTATATCCTCTGTAGTAATATTCTCTGGAGCAACGATATCGTCATGATCCATGGGAGCAGGGTTGTCAAACTGAGCTGCAGGATTGTTGTCTGGAGGGATAAATTCGTCCGGATCAACAGCCGGTTCAGCGCTAGCAGTCTCGGCAGCCGTTTTGGTGGCTTTCGCCTTCTTGCTAGGCTTGGGCTTGCTGGAGAAAGCCAAAGGAACAATAAGAATCATCAACATACAAATATAAACCGGATATTGAAAAGGACTTACCCAGGCACGGTCTTCAACACAGGGACCTGTGTAGCAGTTGACTCGCCAGAAGAGGACAAGGGAGCCTCCTGATAGTTAGGATCAGACAGTTTAAGCGATTTACATATAAGCTCGGCCTTTGGATGAAGAAGAGTTGGAAAAAGTAAAACCTCAGAGCGGCGCCTGCAAGCCGGAGTAAAAGATATACCGGAGGATTCTACTACGTGGCCACTATGGCGCGTGGTCCGTCGTGCTTCATGCTGCCGCTTCTTCAAAAGAAATTTGGGGTCCAATTGAGCGTAAGGATGAGAAAAAGGGTATTTCCGGGACGCCCGACGGATTTTGGGCGCCGGCGGTTCTGAGTCTGAAGAAAGAGAGATTACCTCAACTTCCGCCGCTTTACTTCCTTCAGCCACATCTGCAGAAAGACACTGTTAACATAAATTTGGATAAAGGAAGATTAAAACATATCAGGATCAATTCATACCTCGGAATCCAGATCATCTTCCTCAGGATGTGAACCGGAGGCAGCGGCCGCCTTTTTCTTCTTGACAACATACGTCTTCCGGCGTGGCTGCTTGCCTGATTTATCTTGAGGCTTTCTCTTCCAGAAGGGGTCGTTGGCCAGTGCAGAAGATGAAAAATAAATAGAAGACAATTGATATGGACGGATCAGAATAAGCAGAAGAGGTCAGAAAAAGCTTACTGCTGGCGGTTTGTTGTTTTCGCAGAATGGAGCCAATCCGATCTGGCTGCACTCTTCCAGGGAGATGTTGAGCATTTTATTTGTGGATTCAGTGACTTCTTTCTCAGGAAGTATTATGTCAATGTGGCGTTGAGGGTCATCCGCTTTTCCGGTATACTCGCACATCAGGCCGGAGCGCCGGCTCAGGTGAAGGATGCTCCAGGCAAGCCAACAGCGAACAAAGTCTACTCCGGTTAAACCGTTGGCCATAAAGGCCCTAAGCTTAGAAAGCTGAGGGGCAAACCGGGCCCGCTCTGGAGCACTAAGGCGCTGCGGCAGGGGATGATCCTCAGGTAGACGATGTGCACGGTAACCCGGCAGTGGGTTTTCTCCTTCAGGCGAGGTGTCTTTACAATAGAACCATGATTGGTTCCATTCCTTGGGCCCGCCAGTGCAAAACATTTTTAGGACCCAGAAGACCAATTGAAGCGGCGTTTGTTAAATCTTCTTCAGTAATGCGGGGAGGATCCCAGTTGCAAGCGACAAACTGCTTGGCCATCGTTCGGAAAAAGGAAATGTTGAAAGATATAATACAAAATCCGGTTTACCAATTGCTACAATTAAGCCGGAGCACTCTATAAGATTATGGATCTAAATTGCCGGTTTATACAGGGGGCTAATGGTATTACTAGCCCGGGGGTGTACGAGAGTAAGGTAACTACCAGATTATGATGATAGAAAAGGCAGAAACTAAACCGTCAATTACAAGGTACAAGTTTACATCTAGACCATCGAAGGGAATATATGATTGGTTAAACCGGTGAGTAAGCTACAGATCTACAAGAGGGAGAAACAGGTTTCACAGAAGGCTGAAGTAAAAATGGATCTAAAGCATAAGGAAAAGATGAAATATATGCAAGTCTTATACAGAAAGAATCGCGGAGGTTTTCTACAGATCAAATCTAAGCTGTTGAACTAGAGAAACTAAAGGCGTGAGCACGGAGCAGGGGCGCACGAAAAATGAAACTAAGTAAGGGTTGAATCTATCGCAAGGTTAACCTACAGGGATGAACGGCAAAGCTTCATAGTTTCATGGCGGAAGCTATGGAAGAAACCCTAGATTGGATCTACAGTGAGGAAGAAGGAATACCTGATGAAGAAGCGGGCGGCGGTGAGTTGCTCTGGACGCGATTTAGGGTGATGCAGCGGCCTAGCTCGACGACGACGATGGGCTCGAAGAGCAGCGGCGGAGCTTCGGGCGATGGAGGAAGACGAAGGCAGTAGGAAGAAAAAGAACAGGCCTCAGCGGTATTTATAAGCCGAAGAGGTGAAACGGCAAGCGCGGGAATCAAGGAGGTCAGAGATTGGATAAAGATTATGCTGCCGCCTCGATCTTCGGGATAGCATTTAACAAAGGTAACAAACAGAGGAGAGCAATAAATGCGGAGGTGACGTCATGACGGATTAAGATGATTCCCGGAGATGACGTCATGGCCGGTTTACAAAGCAGATGAGCTGCAGAGAAGAAATTCATGCAAAGACTTAGAAGACTGACATGAACAAGTTCAAATCAATCTGGGCCTAATGTCAGGGATATTACTAGCAGGTATAAACCGGCTAGGAAGATCCGGATTACACTTACATAGTTGTATTATCATAAGCCCAGTAGAATATGAACCAGAGGTTACGGCCCATAGAGGCATAGGGCCCATATGTAAAGCTTACGGTTTATGAACCGTCATATCATGTAACTTGAGGTATAAGATAGAAAGAGTAGAGACCGAGGCGGACACGATTATGAGCCGGCCTCGGGACTCTGTGAACCATACCGGGCGTCGCCTCCTATATAAAGGGACGACCCGGCGACGGTTCAAGGACAGGGAACAACCCGTCGAGACACAGGCAAGCGATCCGCTCCCTGTTCATCGACGCCCAAGCAATACCAAACCAAACTAGACGTAGGCTTTTACCTTCATCGAAGGGGCCGAACTAGTATAAACCCTCTGTGTTCTTTGTGTGATTTAACCTCTTCAAGCTAACCCGCGCGATGGCTCCACACCTAAGTACTCTAAACCGGACATCTGCCGTGCTAATTCCACGACAGATCCCGTTTTCGTTCTGCGTCGGCAGGGCCCAACCCCGCGCATACCTCGATCGCCATTGAGCCCTCCGGAGGACCGGGGTTATCGTCATAACTAGGCTCAAGGGATGACGGGCTACGTGGCAAGTTAGGCCCCTGGGTCGTGATGACCAGGGTCCCACTTGACGTACAAACGGCTCTTCATGAAGGAGAACAAGTGATGGCTTCTCGCCCCTCGTTGGTTACCCCAAGTGGAAGGTTTGAGATGCAGTGTAGCGGTAGTTTTCCCTTGGCAAAGATACCAAGGATCGATTTCCCCTGAGACTCCAAGGTTCAACAAGAAGGTGTCAACTGCTAACGGCGCCAGATATTTAGCGGCTGACAGGACCTGCACACAGATACAAATAACTTTGCTCCCAACGAGTACAGAGAGGTTGTCAATCCCTCCGGCCTTGTCGTTTACAAAGGATCAAACACAAGAGATAATAGTGATAGGTATGACTGCAACTAGTAAGTAAGAACAGAAAGTAAATAGCGGATGTGATCAGTGATGGTAATATGGACCGGGGTCTCATGATGTTCACTAGTGATGTCTCTCTCCCAAAAGACGATAAAACAGCTATGCGAGGTAAACAAATTACAGCTGGGCAATTGATAGAATTATGTGCGCAAACCAATGCTAACTATGCTGCAAGAAAGGTAGAGGTTCAAAGCATGGGCGGTACGCCAAGGCAAGTAGACCGAAATCCATCTGCATCTTCTACTAATCATCGACCTTGACATATCTATCCAGAACATCTCGCTGGTATTAAGTTGCGAGTCCCACCCATAGTGTAAACTCAAAGCAACAGACAACTGCATTAAAAGAACTTTGCTAAAGTAAACAATCCTTGCACCCGCGAGTACAAGCACCGTTGTTTTCCCCCTTGTGGCAACAGCACATCCCCTAGACTCATGTTTCTGTCACTCAAGCTAGTCATCGAGGGGCATGAACCCACAATCAAGCATAACGTTCCCTCTTGGAGTTACTACCTACTACTTGGCCAAAGCAATAAACAGCAACGGAGAACATGCAAGAATTACTCAAGAACATAAATATAAAAGAGGTAAATCAAATATATTACTCAAACACAATCTGAACATAATCTCATAATCCATCGGATCCCAGCAAACTCATCATAGCAACAGCATAAGGATTACATATGTGCCTCGATCATGTAGGGCAGCTCACGAGGTCTAATCGGTGAAGAACAAAGAGGGGAGGAGAACATCACATAGCTACTTGTCATGGACCCATGGTCCAAGGGAGACTACTCACAACTCATCCGGGAGGCGTCCATGGTGGTGGAGAGGCTCCCGGTGGTGATCCTCCCCTCCGGCAGGGTGCCGGGAAGAGTTCTCCTGGTGCTCCCGATCTTGGAAGCGCGGCGGCGACGGAACAAAGATGAGATCGCGAAAAAGGGTTCCGTCCTCGAGGGTTTCGGGACGCGGTGTAAATATATGCCAAAGGGGGGGGCGTCAGAGGAGGCCTGGGGGGCCCAGGCGCCCTGGCGGCGTGGCCAGGAGGGGGCCGCGCCCTCTGGTCACCTGGAGCCCCGGTGGCCCCCCTCCGGCCCTACTTTGGCCGCAAGGAAGCTTCCAGAATGCTGATTTTTTATATATTTTTCCGGGGATTTTTCTGGCAATTTACGTAATGGGAAAACCTGAAATACAAAAACAGCAGAAAACAGAAACTGGCACTGAGGTGCACTGAGTTAATAGGTTAGTCCAAATATGATCAAAAGTGTATGGAAGTGCATAAATAACATAGCAATATCACACAAAAGAGGCATGGAGCAAGCAGAAATTATAGATACGTTTTGGACGTATCAACATCCCCAAGCTTAATTCCTGCTCGTCCTCGAGTAGGTAAATGATAACAAGCATAATTCCTGTGGTGACATGCTATTAACCATATAAGGACTTTTCACAGTCACATCACAAAAGCTTAATGAGACAATGAATCTGTAGTAATTAAGTTGCCTCATGATAAAATCACAAAGAACTGAAAGTTTTACAATATGATACTGAAACATCAAATAGATTTGTAATGAGCATGGTGTGCAAATATGATAAAGTGGTACCTCGCTTGCCCCCTTTAGTGAAGCAAAACATAAATGCAGGGGCACCTCCAAGGTTTAAGTGACGACTAGATACAATGATTTCAGAATAAACAATATCATAATCATGCAAAAGACAATGGTACTTTGGGACAATGCACATTACACTCAGAATGACAATCATGCTCTCAATAGTTGGTGCTTTAAAGAAGGTGGAGACTCTCGAACCGTAGCTTTTGATGGCAAGGTTGAAAACCCGTGGTCGGAAACAAAAACTAAACATGTACCAGAGCTCTTGGTTTTTAAAAAACAGAAGTAAAATTATTTTTGGGGTATGCATATTTCATCAACGAATGCTAGTAGATAACTCAATTACTTCTCGAGCTGGACAAGTTTCGAGGAACGGCTCCCGCATGAGGACGATCACATCCTCTTAGTCTCCTTTGTTTATCACTGCCAAAGTTTTCTGATTTCTCATGAACAAAGCGTGAAGGAGGGTTTGTTTGTTGTATATATTTTTTTAATGAGCCGGGCGCACTCTATGCCAGTTCCTTCTCGTATTATGGGTTTGCACATTAGACATGCAATCCCGGGGTGAAGCTTGTCCAACTTAAAAAGATCATGAATTAACTACTACTTCCTCATGAGCTAAAACAGAGGCACAAAAGAGAAATGCTTTTTTGATTAATTTCGAGATGGTACATGAAAGTCTTCGTTAGGAATGGCAGGTAAATACCATGTATAGGAAGGTATGGTGGACTCATATGGCATAACTGGTTTAAAGGATTTTGGATGCACAAGCAGTCAGTCCGCTTAGTACAGGTGGAGGTTAGAAAAAGACTGGGAGCGACCAACTAAGAGAGCAATGACGGTCATAATCATGCAGAGCGACAAAGCAACATTGACTCGGGCATGGAAGTTATATCGCTACTCAGAAACTAAAGATCATCAAGGCTTGATAGACTTTCTTTACAGTCTTAAATATGCGTGAGCATACGCCAAGTCAATCAAAATAAATTCCCGGAGGAAGATATCACTAAACCATACCACATCATAGGCAAACAAATCATGTTGGTACTCCAATAACACATTGGGAACCCCCCAGCTATTTGAGACTAACCATAAGAAAACATGAACTACTAAGCACCATTATGCACATAGCATTTTTAGCATGGACATATCAACCAGTGCAACAGAAGCCAACTCTCTTAACAAGATAAGCATGATAATTCAAGAGAGTTCCAGCGACCAACTAAACAAAGCTCTTTAAAAAGTAAAGCGTGAAAACTAAGAGCTAAGCATGACAGTAGCTATTGAAAGACAAAGAACACACACAGCAAAGATAAACATGAAAATTTCTATGTTATGTTCTAGGTTGAAGTGGAGCGTGTTTCTCTCCCACACAAAGAAAGCTGAGTTCCAACTCGTTATGAAAAGCAAGCAAAGCTAAAGAAAACTAAAATGGAAACTAAAAGCAAGACGCTCCAAGCATAGCACATAACACATGAAGTGATTAAAATATAGTGGAACGAAAGACGAACTGATAATGTTGATGGAGAAGGGGATGCACGGGGGCATCCCCAAGCTTAGACGCTTGAGTCTTCTTGAATATTTCTTGGGGGTGCATGGGGGCATCCCCAAGCTTGATCGTTTGACACTCCTGAATCTTTTTATCATCTTCCCTCGCCCACTTGAAAACTCCCTTCATACATAACTCATCATAATCTGATTAGCGAGGTTAGTACCCATAATAAAATAATTTTTCGTTGCTGGAAATAAGGATATTCTTGAAGGTCTACTGTTTCTCAAGATTGCCAAAAGGTTTTTGCAAAGAAAAAGCAAGCTCAAGGTTTGCAAAATGAAGGAAAGGCAAAACAGGACAGAATCTCTGAAAAACAGACCAGCAGGTAGTAAATAATTTTTTCGGGGCACTTCTGCAACTCAAATCGAAAAACTCAGAACACACGCCCGAAAGACAATTGTATAGAGCAAGCTGTCGAAACAATTCAGACCAAAAAGATGATCTGATGATTTTATACGAATTTTTCTATCCAAGGACAGAATCTGTTCCCTGGACAGCACGTCACAACTTTTGAACTTTTTTGCAATCAGAGGCTACACTTGGCACAAAGCTGAAAAGTAAAGATACAATGATGATGCTACTGTAGTAAAAACATCAAGACACAACAAAAGCAAAATAAAATTTTATTCATTGTGGGCTGCCTCCCAAAAGCGCTTTCTTTTATGCCTTTAAGCTAGGCATAATGCAAAGAGATCAAGTTTTATCAAGAGTAAAAGAATAGCTAGCCCGTATAACAGACTCAAAAGGTAACTTAATCTTCTTTCTAGGGAAGTGTTCCATCCCTTTCTTGAGAGGAAATTGGAATCTTATATTCCCCTCTTTCATGTCAATGATGGCACCAACGGTGCGAAGAAAAGGTCGTCCCAAAATAATTGGACAAGAAGGTTCACATTCAATGTCCATAATAGTAAAATCAACGGGAACATCATTGTCATTCACAATGATAAGAACATCGTCGATCCTCCCCAAAGGTTTCTTTATAGAAGAATCAACAAGACGAACACCAAAAGAACAAGAATCAAAAGGTTTCAATTTAAGCATATCATATATTCTTTTGGGCATAACGGAGGTACTAGCTCCAACATCACATAAAGCATAGCAAGAGAAGTTATTCAACTTAATTTTAATCATAGGATCCCAACCATCTTCTAGCTTTCTAGGTATGGAGGCTTCTACCCTAAGCTTCTCCTCCCTAGCTTTGATGAGAGCATTAGTGATATGCTCTGTGAAGGCAAGATTAAGTGTGCTAGTGCGGGGATCTCTAGACATCTTGTGAAGGAAATCAATAACTTCGGTAAGGGTGCAATTATCAAAATCTAGGTCACTACTATCAAGTAAAGTGGTAGTGGTGTCCTTTAGGCTCACTTGTTTGGTAGTTTCTATGGTCATAGCATCACCATTAATAGGTCCAATGGGACCAGGAGTGCATTGGGTGCTAAGAGTTTGGATATCCTCAACAACTTGGATAGTAGCAACAGTGTGGTGGGTAGGAAGGTTCTTAATTCTATCTTCTTCCTCCTTTTCTCTAGCCCATCTCTCTTTAAGTTTAGCCAACATCCTAATGTTTTCATTAATTTGCACTTGAATAGCATTCATAGGAGTGGTCTTCCTCTCCTCAAGAGGGGAAGTTCTAATTTTAAGCAATTCTACCTCATGGGCTAAATTGTCTACCTTCGAAGAGAGATCATCTAGTTTGGCTAGTTTTTCTTCTACACTCTTATTGAAGGCTTTTTGGGTAGTGATGAAATATTTAAGCATAATCTCTAGTTCAGAAGTGGAGTTCTTGGTGCTAGGATAAGCATTGTTGTTCCCATAGGAATTAGAGGGGAACGGTCTAGGATTGCTACCAAAATTACTCCTATAAGCATTGTTATTGAAATTGTTTCTAGAGATAAAGTTCACATCTACTTGATCTTGAGCAATCAAAGAATTTAAAGGAGCTTCACGAGGATCAATAGAAGATTGCTTGGAAAGTAGAGACATGATCAAGTCAACTTTTTCATTTAGGGAGGAAATCTCCTCGACAGAGTTTACCTTCCTACCTGTTGGAGCGCGTTCGGTGTGCCATTGGGAATAATTGGTCATCATCTCATCGAGAAGCTTTGTGGCAGCACCAAGTGTAGTTGACATAAAGGTTCCTCCCGCGGACGAATCTAACAAGTTCCGCGAGGTAAAGTTCAAGCCTGCATAAAAAGTTTGGATAACCATCCAAGTAGTCAAACCATGAGTAGGGCAGTTCTTGACAAGAGATTTCATGCGTTCCCAAGCTTGGGCAACGTGTTCATTATCCAATTGTTTAAAATTCATTATGTTACTCCTTAGTTGGATAATTTTAGCAGTTGGATAGTACTTTCCAATAAAAGCATCCTTGCACTTGTCCCAAGAATCTATGCTATTTCTAGGCAAAGACTGAAACCAAATTTTAGCTCCTCCTCTCAAGGAGAAAGGAAAAGGCTTAAGCTTAACAATATTACCATCTATTTCTTGGTACTTTTGCATATCACAGAGTTCAACAAAATTGTTTAAGTGTAAAGCAACATCATCTCCAGCACCGGAGAATTGATCTTTGATAACTAGGTTCAGTAAAGCAGGTTTAATTTCATAAGAAGGTGCTGAAGTGGCAGGTGTAGTGATAGGCGTGCAGATAAAGTCATCGTTGTTATGACTAGCGAAGTCACACAACTTGGTGTTCTCGGTGGAACCCATAGCAGCAAGCAAGCAAGATAACTATTTATTGTGATTTCTGATAAAAGACACTAAAGCAAAACTGAAAAGTAAACTAACAAGACTAAAAAGCAAAGGTAAAAGATAGCGTGCAACTCCCCTATCTTGAAGAGTGGAGTCCCCAGCGACGGCGCCAGTAAACTTTGCTTGATGGCTTCTCGCCCCTCGTTGGTTACCCCAAGTGGAAGGTTTGAGATGCAGTGTAGCGGTAGTTTTCCCTTGGCAAAGATACCAAGGTTCGATTTCCCCTGAGACTCCAAGGTTCAACAAGATGGTGTCAACTGCTAACGGCGCCAGATATTTAGCGGCTGACAGGACCTGCACACAGATACAAATAACTTTGCTCCCAACGAGTACAGAGAGGTTGTTAATCCCTCCGGCCTTGTCGTTTACAAAGGATCAAATGCAAGTGATAATAGTGATAGATATTGCTGCAATAGTAAGTAAAAGCGGAAAGAAAATAACGGATGTGATCAATGATGGTAATATGGACCGGAGTCCCATGATGTTCACTAGTGATGTCTCTCTCCCAAAAGACGATAAAACAGCTATGTGAGGTAAACGAATTACAGCTGGGCAATTGACAGGACCATGTGCGCAAACCAATGCTAACTACGTTGCAAGAAAGGTAGAGGTTCAAAGCATGGGCGGTACGCCAAGGCAAGTAGACCGAAATCCATCTGCATCTACTACTAATCATCCACCTTGAGATATCTATCCAGAACATCTCGCTGGTATTAAGTTGCGAGTCCCGCCCATAGTGTAAACTCAAAGCAACAGACAACTGCATTAAAAGAACTTTGCGTAAAGTAAACAATCCTTGCACCCGTGGGCACAAGCACCGTTGTTTTCCCCCTTGTGGCAACAGCACATCCCCTAGACTCATGTTTCTGTCACTCAAACTAGTCATCGAGGGGCATGAACCCACAATCGAGCATAACGTTCCCTCTTGTAGTCACTACCTACTACTTGGCCAAAGCAATAAATAGCAACGGAGAACATGCAAGAATTACTCACGAACATAAATATAAAAGAGGTAAATCAAATATATTACTCAAACACAATCTGAACATAATCTCACAATCCATCAGATCCCAGCAAACTCATCATAGCAACAGCATAAGGATTACATATGTGCCTCGATCATGTAGGGCAGCTCACGAGGACTAATTAGTGAAGCACAAGAACGGGAGGAGAACATCACATAGCTGTTGGTCATGGACCCATGGTCCAAGGGAGACTACTCACAACTCATCCGGGAGGCGTCCATGGTGGTGGAGAAGCTCCCGGTGGTGATCCTCCCCTCCGGCAGGGTGCCGGGAAGAGTTCTCCTGGTGCTCCCGATCTTGGAAGCGCGGCGGCGGCGGAACAGAGATGAGATCGCGAAAAAGGGTTCCTGTCTCGAGGGTTTTGGGACACGATATAAATATATGCCAAAGGGGGGCATCAGCGGAGGCCTGGGGGGCCCAGGCGCCCTGGCGGCGCGGCCAGGAGGGGGGCCGCGCCCTCTGGCCGCCTGGAGCCTCGGTGGCCCCCCTCCGGCCCTACTTTGGCCGCAAGGAAGCTTCCGGAACGCTGATTTTTTATATATTTTTCCCGGGATTTTTCTGGCAATTTACGTAATGGGAAAACCTAAAATACAAAAACAGCAGAAAACAGAAACTGGCACTGAGGTGCACTGAGTTAATAGGTTAGTCCAAATATGATCAAAAGTGTATGGAAGTGCATAAATAACATAGCAATATCACACAAAAGAGGCATGGAGCAAGCAGAAATTATAGATACGTTTTGGACGTATCAACAAGCACCATACCTTGCCCACGAGCCTTCGCCTGGGATGGGGGCACGAGAAGGCCATGTGTCTGGGCACCTGGTAGGGTGGCGTCTGCCAGGCGTGACCTGAGCATATCCCCCGTGCCTAGCCCCCCTCGCGACACCTATCCAAGGAGAAGCTATGAGCGTCGTGAGCTAGAAAGCTCCCTGAGGTTGGTGCGACCACTGGGGGCCACCCTCAGTTGTTTATAACTAGCGCAGAGCATAGAGCTACCACACTTGCGCGGAGTGTGGGCATAACCGCTCCTCGGTTGTATCGACCAGCGCGGAGCTTGGTGCTTCCACTGGTTCGTGGGCATAACCGCTCCTCGGGTGGATCTACCAGCGCGGAGCTTGGTACTTCCACTGGACCGTGGGAGGGAGCCTCCCACCGGGAGAGACTCCGGGGCGTGTACAGCCCCGTACTGACGCGTGGCTGGCATGGTAGGACAGCCAAGGTGTATATGGGCCCTCCTCAGGACGAGCTAAACAACTCTGAGGAAGTTCTCGTGAGCTTACGCATCACTCACGAGACCCTACCCTGAGGCGGCTTGCGCCTGAGTCTTCTTCTGCAAAATGTGAAAAGAGGGGTGTTGTGTCGACCTGCACCGAGTGCATCCCCAGGGGATATTGCATGAGAAGGCCGCAGCACCAGCGACCCCAGGAGGTGACATCACGGGGTTAACCCGCGAGACAGAGCTTAGCCACTGTATTTGTCGATGCTGCATGGACGGACCCAAGCATAGACGCCGTGCCCAGTCTTCTCATGCCACGATCCAAAGGAAAAACAGCCGGCGCGCGGTTCCCGCATGAGCGAGGCAGCTGCCACGGGCCCCTACTTACCCATCCATGATTAGCCCATGCGAGAACAAGGCACCAAGGACCATGGGAGTTGCTGTCACGGAAATGGCTCGCTAGGCAGAGCTCAGCCCTTGGGTTTATCGACGCTGCAGGGACGGACCCGAGCACAGATGTCGTGCCAGTCCTTAATCATGGGGCGGTCGCGAGTGGTCACACAAGGGCTCATGACCTTAGTGGCGGCGAGGACGCCAAGCATATAGATAATGCAAATGGAAAGAAATATCTGGCCTTGATCATGCAAAAAGGGAGACAACCACGGGGGAACAGCCCCCAGCGGCCCGAGGATGTTGCAGCCCGAGAGGCGCCCTCGTTTAGATACTTGAAGTGTCATCTGATACTTGCCAAAGGAGAGTTGGGGTAGCTGAAGACGCGAGCTGTGTGGGTCGCTCCCGAGGATCGTAGGGCTCCTGAGGCCCAAGGGCTCCTGAGGCTCTCAGTGGTCGCGCGGGTCCGGCTCCCACTCCGTCCGAGCCGCCTGCCATTGAGCCTCCCGAGCCCCCAAGACCTGCTGCGCGAGGTGCTGGAACATGGCAGCTGCGTTGCGGAAGTCGAAGAGCGTGCGGACATAGCTGCAGGGGAGGGCCTCCTCCGGCCGACCGCCGTCGGCCAGAAGGGCTCCTGAGAAGCGGCTCGGTTGAGACCCGCGATGTCGACGCAGACGCAGAAGCAGTCGCTCGGGCTGCGAATAGGTGGACTTGGGATCGTGCGGTTACGCCCACTGCGGATGAGTCTTGCATACTGAAGTTCCTCCGTAACTTGGTCGATGAAGTCCTGAGCCCCTAGCACTGGATGGCTCGCGCTGGGCTCACAAAAACGCGCATCAAGATACGCTTGTAAGTGGTGCTCGAACACCTCCCTCGGGGCACGGGTCAGCTCAGGGACACTCCAGAGGAGAGCCCCTGAGCCCGTCATGAGAGGGGCGTCGAGTGCGCCTCCCTATGCGAGGGTGGAAGGCGCCTCGTTAGCAGGCGCAGGTCCTGAGGTCAGGCCATCGGGAGCCCCCGCGTCCTGAGGTCCGTCGACGGGTAGGTTCTTCTTCTTCTTGGGGCGGTCTGTAGGGCGAGGACGGCTTCATCCTGATCGGGGTATTCAACCACCGCGGTCTGGTAGGCACGCTCGAGGGAACGCATCGCTTCCTTCTCGTCGGAGGCGATCGTGATGACTCTTCCGCTTCCGGGCATCTTGAGGATGTTGTAGCCGTGATGGGTCGCCGCCATGAACTTGGCAAGGGTAGGATACCCCGGGATGGCGTTGTATGGGAGGTGGATGTTGGCGACGTCGAAGTCGATGAGCTCGGTGTGGTAGTTGTCACGGTCTCCAAAGGTGACGGGGAGGCGGACTTGCCCCATCGGGAGCGTCGAGCCATCCGTGACTCCATAGAATGGCTTGGTGGGGTGGAGCTGATCGTAGGGAACCTGGAGTGTCTCGAAGGTTTGGACGAAGAGGACGTTGAGCCCTGCTCCGCCGTCGATGAGGGTCTTGGTCACGAGGACGTTGCTGATGGTCGGGGTGCAGAGCATCGGGAGTGCGCCTGGGGCCGCAGTGCACCTGAGCTGGTCTTTGGGGTCGAAAGCGATGACTTGCTTGGTCCACCTGAGGTTGCGCGTGGCGTCAGGCCTGGGAAGCGCCGCGTTCACCTCACGGGCGAACTGCTTGAAGATCGATGAGAAGCCGGGGCATGGGCTCCTCCCAAACTGCACGCAACTGCACGCGGTTCCTGGAAGCCCCCTGCCCCGTCTCACTGGCGGTCGTCGTCATTTCTCCTTGGTGGTGGTGTCAGCGAAGGCAGGCCTCCGTGGCCCTGAGGGCGACACTCACGAGGCTGGTCGCGCCAGGGGGCGTCACGAGGCTGCTCCTGCCAGTTGTCTTCACGAGGTTGCTCACGCCACCCTTGGCGCGAGTTCCTGCCATCCCAACGTCCTCCTCCTCGGCCTCCCCCACGGCCGTAGCCGCGGTTGTCACGCTAAGGGCGCTGCCCAACGCGCCCGCCGCGCATTGCCCCGAGCTCCTGATAGTCGTTGGTGTTGTGGCTGTGGACGTTGTGGAAGACGCAGTATGGTCGGTTGTCTCTGGGGAGGTCATCGTAGCCGCAGCCACGCTTCACTTCTGGCTCAGCAGCCAGCACGGTGGGTCCCTTGCGCTTCGACTCCTTGGCCTTGGTCTTCTTGTCGTCTGCCTCCACCTCAGGTAGCTCCTGAAGGGAGAGGCGGCCTTCCTCCGCCCTGGCGCACTTTGCCGCGAGCTTGAACATCTCGAGGGCCGTGCATAGGTCTTCATGGATGGCGAGCTCTTCCCACATCCTGACGTCGCGGACGCCATCGGAGAACGCGGTGATGATGGCCTCGTCCGAGACCTTGGGGATACGGAGGCGCATGGTGTTGAAGTGTTGGTTGTACTTTTGCAGGGTTTCTCTCGGCTGCTCCTTCACGTGACGCAGGTCAGCAGCTACCGTGGCTCGGTCGCGGGTGCTTTGGAAGTTGGTGACAAAGCGCTCGCGAAGCTCTCCCCAGGAGGAGATGGATTCCACCGGGAGGTTCAGGAGCCAGGAGCGCGCGCCGTCCTTCAGAGCCATGGGGAACCAGTTCGCCATGACCTGCTCAGTGCCATTGGCCGCCTAGATGCTCAGCTCGTAGAGTTGGAGGAACTCCGTGGGGTCCGTGGTGCTGTCGTAGCGCGGAGGCAGGTCCGGCTTGAACTTGCCGAGCCAGACGAGGCACCGTAGCTTGGGAGCTAGGGCGCCACACCCGCGTACGCTCATGATCACGAGCGCCCCCTGCACCTGTGACGCTGGTTCTTGAGGTGCTGGCACCACCACCTCCTGTGGCGCGCGGTCTGGGCGTTGTGGGCAAGGGGGCCCACGAGCCCCTGCATGTGGGTGCGGGATCACCTGGCAACTCTCCTCGTCGCGGGCATGGGCTCTGTGGGGTTGTTCACGTAGAGGGGCCTCACGCTAGCCCTCCTGGCCGGCGGGGTGAGGGTGAAGCGGAGCCGGGACCCCACGGCCCTCGTTCGCCGCCGGGGGCGACGGAGGATGCGGAGAGTGCGTTAGTGCAGGCGCTTCCCAAGCTGCGTTGACGAGCTCGGTGATGCGGTGGAGCCACTCGTCGTAGAGATCATCTGTCGGGCGGTAGCGCAAGAGCTCCCGCACCATCAGTAGCGCAGGCTGCTGGTAGACCGGCCCGCGGCGGACCAGCGAGGACGACGCTGCGGCCGGCGAGGGTGAAGGTGTTGCCGTGCGGCCATCCCGCCGCACAGACAGCAGCATCGAAGAGTCCTGCTGCTCGTGGACAGTCGGGTCGGTGGCGGCGTGATGGCTTCTCGCCCCTCGTTGGTTACCCCAAGTGGAAGGTTTGAGATGCAGTGTAGCGGAAGTTTTCCCTTGGCAAAGATACCAAGGATCGATTTCCCTGAGACTCCTAGTTTCAACAAGAAGGTGTCAACTGCTAACGGCGCCAGATATTAGCAATCAACGTGGACCTGCACACAGATACAAATAACTTTGCTCCCAACGAGTACAGAGAGGTTGTCAATCCCTCCGGCCTTGTCGTTTACAAAGGATCAAACGCAAGTGATAATAGTGATAGATATTGCTGCAATAGTAAGTAAAAGCGGAAAGTAAATAGCGGATGTGATCAATGATGGTAATATGGATCGGGGTCCCATGATGTTCACTAGTGATGTCTCTCTCCCAAAAGACGATAAAACAGCTATGTGAGGTAAACGAATTACAGCTGGGCAATTCACAAGACCATGTGCGCAAACCAATGCTAACTACGTTGCAAGAAAGGTAGAGGTTCAAAGCATGGGCGGTACGCCAAGGCAAGTAGACCGAAATCCATCTGCATCTACTACTAATCATCCACCTTGAGATATCTATCCAGAACATCTCGCTGGTATTAAGTTGGGAGTCCCACCCATAGTGTAAACTCAAAGCAACACACAACTGCATTAAAAGAACTTTGCGTAAAGTAAACAATCCTTGCACCCGCGGGCACAAGCACCGTTGTTTTCCCCCTTGTGGCAACAGCACATCCCCTAGACTCATGTTTCTGTCACTCAAACTAGTCATCGAGGGGCATGAACCCACAATCGAGCATAACGTTCCCTCTTGGAGTCACTACCTACTACTTGGCCAAAGCAATAAATAGCAACGGAGAACTTGCAAGAATTACTCACTAACATAAATATAAAAGAGGTAAATCAAATATATTACTCAAACACAATCTGAACATAATCTCACAATCCATCGGATCCCAGCAAACTCATCATAGCAACATCATAAGGATTACATATGTGCCTCGATCATGTAGGGCAGCTCACGAGGACTAATTAGTGAAGCACAAGAACGGTTGGAGAACATCACATAGCTACTGGTCATGGACCCATGGTCCAAGGGAGACTACTCACAACTCATCCGGGAGGCGTCCATGGTGGTGGAGAAGCTCCCGGTGGTGATCCTCCCCTCCGGCAGGGTGCCGGGAAGAGTTCTCCTGGTGCTCCCGATCTTGGAAGCGCGGCGGCGGCGGAACAGAGATGAGATCGCGAAAAAGGGTTCCCGTCTCGAGGGTTTCGGGACACGATATGAATATATGCCAAAGGGGGCATTAGCGGAGGCCTGGGGGGCCGCGCCACCAGGGCGCCTGGAGCCCTGGTGGCCCCCCTCCGGCTGTACATCAGGTGCCGGGAAGCTTCTGGAACGCTGATTTTTTATATAATTTTTCTGGGATTTTTCTGGCAGTTCTCGTAATGGGAAAACCTGAAATATAAAAACAGCCGAAAACAGAAACTGGCACTGGGGTGCACTGAGTTAATAGGTTAGTCCAAATATGATCAAAAGTGTATGGAAGTGTATAAATATCATAGCAATATCACCCAAAAGAGGCATGGAGCAAGCAGAAATTATAGATACGTTTTGGACGTATCAACATCCCCAAGCTTAATTCCTGCTCGTCCTCGAGTAGGTATCAACATCCCCAAGAATTTGGATGCACAAGCAGTCAGTCCGCTTAGTACAGGTGAAGGTTAGCAAAAGACTGGGAGCGACCAACTAAGAGAGCAATGACGGTCATAATCATGCAGAGCGACAAAGCAACATTGAATCAGGCATGGAAGTTATATCGCTACTCAGAAACAAAAGATCATCAAGGCTTGACAGACTTTCTTTACAGTCTTAAATATGCGTGAGCATACGCCAAGTCAATCAAAATAAATTCTTGAAGGAAGATATTACTAAACCATACCACATCATAGGCAAACAAATCATGTTGGTACTCCAATAACACATTGGGAACCCCCCAGCTATTTGAGACTAACCATAAGAAAACATGAACTACTAAGCACCATTATGCACGTAGCATTCTTATCATAGACATATCAACCAATGCAACGGAAGAAAACTCTCTTAATAAGATAAGCATGATAGCTAAAGAGAGTTCAAGCAACCAACTAAACAAAAGCTCTTTAAAAAGATAAGCATGAAAACTAAGAGCTAAGCATGATAGTAGCTATTGAAAGACAAAGAACACACACAGCAAAGATAGACATGATAATTCTATGTTATGTTCTAGGTAGAAGTGGAGCGTGTTTCTCTCCCACACAAAGAAAGCTGAGTTCCGACTCGTTATGAAAAGCTAAAGAAAACTAAAAGCAAACTAAAAGCAAGACGCTCCAAGCATAGCACATAACACATGAAGTGATAAAAATATAGTGGAACGAAAGACGAACTGATAATGTTGATGGAGAAGGGGATGCACGGGGGCATCCCCAAGCTTAGACGCTTGAGTCTCCTTAAATATATCTTGGGGGTGCATGGGGGCATCCCCAAGCTTGAGCGTTTGACACTTTTGAATCTTTTTATCATCTTCCCTCGCACACTTGAAAACTCCCTTCATAAATAACTCATCATAATCTGATTAACGAGGTTAGTACCCAATAAAATAAGTGTTCCTTGCTGGAAATAAGGATATTCTTGAAGGTCTACTGTTTCTAAAGATTGCCAAAAGGTTTTTGCAAAGAAAAAGCAAGCTCAAGGTTTGCAAAATGAAGGAAAGGCAAAACAGGACAGAATCTGTGAAAAACAGACCAGCAGGTAGTAAATGATTTTTTCGGGGCACTTCTGCAACTCAAATCAAAAAACTCAGAACATACGCCCGAAAGACAATTGTATACAGCACGCTGTCGAATAAATTCAGACCAAAAAGATGATCTGGTGATTTTATAAGAATTTTTCTATCCAAGGACAGAATCTGTTTCCTGGACAGCACGTCACAACTTTGGAACTTTCTTGCAATCAGAGGCTATACTTGGCACAAAATTGAAAAGCAAAGATACAATGATGATGCTACTGTAGTAACAACATCAAGACACAACAAAAGCAAAATAAAATTTTATTCATTGGGCTGCCTCCCAAAAGCGCTTTCTTTTATGCCTTTAAGCTAGGCATAATGCAAAGAGATCAAGTTTTATCAAGAGTAAAAGAATAGCTAGCCCGTATAATGGACTCAAAAGGTAACTTAATCTTCTTTCGAGGGAAGTGTTCCATCCCTTTCTTGAGAGGAAACTGGAATTTTATATTCCCCTCTTTCATGTCAATGATAGCACCAACGGTGCGTAGAAACGGACGTCCCAAAATAACTGGACACGAAGGTTCACATTCAATATCCATAATAGTAAAATCAACGGGAACATAATTGTCATTGACAATGATAAGAACATCGTCGATCCTCCCCAAAGGTTTCTTTATGGAAGAATCAACGAGACGAACACCAAAAGAACAAGAATCAAAAGGTTTCAATTTAAGCACATCATATGTTCTTTTGGGCATAACAGAGGTACTAGCACCAACATCACATAAAGCATAGCAAGAGAAGTTATTCAACTTAATTTTAACCATAGGATCCCAACCATCTTCTAGCTTTCTAGGTATGGAGGCTTCTACTCTAAGTTTCTCCTCCCTAGCTTTGATAAGAGCATTAGTGATATGCTCTGTGAAGGCAAGGTTAAGCATGCTAGTGCGGGGATCTCTAGACATCTTGTGAAGGAAATCAATAACTTCGGTAAGAGTGCAATTATCAAAATCAAGGTCACTACTATCAAGTAAGGTGGTAGTGGTGTCCTTTAGGTTCACTTGTTTGGTAGTTTCTATAGTCATAGCATCACCATTAATAGGTCCAATGGGACCAGGAGTGCATTGGGTGCTAAGCGTTTGGATATCCTCAACAACTTGGATAGTAGCGACAGTGTGGTGGGTAGGAAGGTTCTTAATTCTATCTTCTTCCTCCTTTTCTCTAGCCCATCTCTCTTTAAGTTTAGCCATCATCCTAATGTTTCCATTAATTTGAACTTGAATAGCATTCATAGGAGTTACCTTCCTCTCCTCGAGAGGAGAAGTTCTAATTTTAAGCAATTCTACCTCATTGGCTAAATTGTCTACCTTCGAAGAGAGATCATCTAGTTTGTTTAATTTTTCTTCTACACACTTATTAAAGGCTTTTTGGGTAGTGATGAAATCTTTAAGCATAATCTCTAGTTCTGTAGTGGAGTTCTTGGTGTTGGGATAAGCATTGTTGTTCCCATAAAAATTAGAGGGCAACGGTCTAGGATTGCTACCAAAATTACTCCTATAAGCATTGTTATTAAAATTGTTTCTAGAGATAAAGTTCACGTCTACTTGTTCTTGGGCAATCAAAGAATTTGAAGGAACATCACGAGGATCAACAGAAGATTGCTTCGAAAGTAGAGACATGATCAAGTCAACTTTTTCATTTAGGGAGGAAATCTCCTCGACAGAGTTTACCTTCCTACCTGTTGGAGCGCGTTCGGTGTGCCATTGGGAATAGTTGGTCATCATCTCATCGAGAAGCTTCGTGGCAGCACCAAGTGTAGTTGACATAAAGGTTCCTCCCGCGGCCGAATCTAACAAGTTCCGCGAGGTAAAGTTCAAGCCTGCATAAAAAGTTTGGATAACCATCCAAGTAGTCAAACCATGAGTAGGGCAGTTCTTGATAAGTGATTTCATACGTTCCCAAGCTTGGGCAACGTGTTCATTATCCAATTGTTTAAAATTCATTATGGTACTCCTTAGTTGGATAATTTTAGCAGGTGGATAGTATTTTCCGATAAAAGCATCTTTGCACTTGTCCCATGAATCTATACTATTTCTAGGCAAAGATTGAAACCAAATTTTAGCTCCTCCTCTCAAGGAGAAAGGAAAAAGCTTAAGCTTAACAATATTACCATCTATTTCTTGGTACTTTTGCATATCACAAAGTTCAACAAAATTGTTTAAGTGTAAAGCAGCATCATCTCGAGCACCGGAGAATTGATCTTTCATGACTAAGTTCAGTAAAGCAGGTTTAATTTCATAAGAAGGTGCTGAAGTGGCAGGTGTAGTGATAGGTGTGCAGATAAAGTCATCGTTGTTGTGACTAGTGAAGTCACACAACTTGGTGTTCTCGGTGGAACCCATAGCAGCAAGCAAGCAAGATAGCTATTTTTGTGATTTTCGATAAAAGATACTAAAGCAAAACTGAAAGGTAAACTAACAAGACTAAAAAGCAAAGGTAAAAGATAGCGTGCAACTCCCCTACCTGAAGAGTGGAGTCCCCGGCAATAGCGCCAGAAATCTTTGCTTGATGGCTTCTCGCCCCTCGTTGGTTACCCCAAGTGGAAGGTTTGAGATGTAGTGTAGCGGAAGTTTTCCCTTGGCAAAGATACCAAGGATCGATTTCCCTGAGACTCCCAGTTTCAACAAGAAGGTGTCAACAGCTAACGGTGCCAGATATTAGCAATCAACGTGGACCTGCACACAGATACAAATAACTTTGCTCCCAACGAGTACAGAGAGGTTGTTAATCCCTCCGGCCTTGTCGTTTACAAAGGATCAAATGCAAGTGATAATAGTGATAGATATTGCTGCAATAGTAAGTAAAAGCGGAAAGAAAATAACGGATGTGATCAATGATGGTAATATGGACCGGAGTCCCATGATGTTCACTAGTGATGTCTCTCTCCCAAAAGACGATAAAACAGCTATGTGAGGTAAACGAATTACAGCTGGGCAATTGACAGGACCATGTGCGCAAACCAATGCTAACTACGTTGCAAGAAAGGTAGAGGTTCAAAGCATGGGCGGTACGCCAAGGCAAGTAGACCGAAATCCATCTGCATCTACTACTAATCATCCACCTTGAGATATCTATCCAGAACATCTCGCTGGTATTAAGTTGCGAGTCCCGCCCATAGTGTAAACTCAAAGCAACAGACAACTGCATTAAAAGAACTTTGCGTAAAGTAAACAATCCTTGCACCCGTGGGCACAAGCACCGTTGTTTTCCCCCTTGTGGCAACAGCACATCCCCTAGACTCATGTTTCTGTCACTCAAACTAGTCATCGAGGGGCATGAACCCACAATCGAGCATAACGTTCCCTCTTGTAGTCACTACCTACTACTTGGCCAAAGCAATAAATAGCAACGGAGAACATGCAAGAATTACTCACGAACATAAATATAAAAGAGGTAAATCAAATATATTACTCAAACACAATCTGAACATAATCTCACAATCCATCAGATCCCAGCAAACTCATCATAGCAACAGCATAAGGATTACATATGTGCCTCGATCATGTAGGGCAGCTCACGAGGACTAATTAGTGAAGCACAAGAACGGGAGGAGAACATCACATAGCT